>CM060611.1:25154869-26354869 GCA_030578255.1 Tiaroga cobitis | reverse complement strand
GGGACCTTTTCCTGCCGAAAAGTCATCTCGATAGATGCATCCAACACGGGTTGGGGTGCAGTCTGCGAGGGCTCACCGGCCTTCGGCCATTGGTCGACTCAGGAAAGCCCCTTACACATAAACTGTCTGGAAATGCTTGCGGTCAAGAACGCGCTTTCGCGCTTTCTCTCGCTCATTCGGGGACACCACGTCCTGATCCGTTCGGACAACATGGCTGTGGTCTCCTATCTCAACCGTCAGGGCGGTGTCAGATCCAGAAATCTCTGTCTACTGACACACCGCATTCTAGTTTGGTCTCAGAGCCGCCTGCTCTCGCTCAGAGCGACGCATGTGCCGGGCCATCTGAACGACGGTCCAGACATACTGTCCAGGAACCTCATCTCCACAGGAGAATGGTCCCTGAACGCACAAACGGTCCAATTACTGTGGCGGCTATTCGGCAGAGCAGAAGTAGACCTCTTCGCGTCAGAAGAGAACGCTCACTGCCCAATATATTTTTCGAGGAGCGAGGACGCGCTAGCCCAGGAATGGCCTCGCCGCCCGCTCTATGCATTCCCTCCGATCGCTCTGTTACCACAGGTAATTCAGAGGATCAGGGACACACGCCACTCGGTGCTCCTCATAGCCCCGCGTTGGGAGAGTCAGAATTGGGTTCCGGAGCTCACGCAGCTGTCACAGACAGCCCCGTGGCCCATCCCAGTCAGAGCAGATCTCCTCTCTCAAGCTTGCGGCACGATCTGGCACCCCCATCCACGGCGCTGGGCGCTTCATGCATGGATGATCAACGACTATTCGTCGATTTGCCAGAGGGAGTAAGAAACACTATCATACAGGCTAGAGCACCTTCCACGAGAAGGCTCTATGCGTATAAATGGTCTGTGTTCTCAAAATGGTGCACCGACAAACAGCTGGACCCACGGTCGTGCGAGGTGCCGTCTTTGCTTGTTTTCCTTCAAGAGATGCTGGACAAGGGCAGGGCCCCCTCCACTCTCAAGGTTTATGTGGCAGCCGTCGTGGCGTTCGCTGAACCCCGACGCGCTCAGTCCCTGGGCAAAGACGAGTTAGTCATCCGCTTCCTCAGGGGAGCTAAGAGGATGAACCCTCCGCGGCCCCCGTCGGTTCCTATTTGGGATCTTTCTATAGTCCTCGAAGCTATGAAAGCACCCCCGTTCGAACCGCTCGAGTCTGTGGACCTAAAATACCTCTCGCTCAAAACCGTTTTCCTGACGGCTCTGTCCTCAGTAAAACGCGTAGGGGATCTTCACGCGCTCTTATCCAGCGCCGCGTGTCTTGAGTTTGGGCCGAATGATTCTGTTGTCATTCTCAAACCTAGGCATGGCTATGTCCCGAAAGCGATTGGTACCCCGTTCAGGGCTCAGATTATTTCCCTATCGGCTCTGCCTTCATCCGATAGTGAGCGCGACGCCAATCTCCTCTGCCCGGTGCGGGCTCTGAGATTGTACACTACGCGCGCTGCCGCGTTCAGACGCGCTGAGCAGCTTTTCGTGTCGTTTGGGGGGCGCACCAAAGGTCTGGCCGCCTCTAAACAGACACTTTCTAGATGGATAGTGGACGCTATTGCCTCTGCTTACGCATCTAAATGCCTGCCCTGCCCTCTGGGCATCAGGGCGCACTCCACTAGAGGCATGGCCTCATCGTGGGCATGGTCCTGTGGAATTTCCATTCATGACATTTGTGTGGCCGCGGGATGGGCCTCCCCGTCCACTTTTGTCAGATTATACAACTTGGAAGTCCCCGCCTTGCAGGCAAAATTACTAGCTGTCTAACGACCAGCTCTCTAAGAAGCTGCATTACTGGGAGTCCCTCACAACCGGTTCGCCGCTTGTGCTCTCCTTAAATGCTTATACACTTCATGTGCCCGCTCTGCTGGCCCCATACATGCTTATGTGTACACTTCATGTGCCCGCTCTGCCGGCCTCATAATACATTCACTCCACGTTAAAAATCCCCCGGTATATCCCTGGGATTCATGAGTGGATTCATAGCGCGCACGGCGTTGACCAGGTGTTCCCGTAGCGTAAGCTAGCTTACGCAATACGAGAGAACCTCTCGTAAGAGAACGAATCGGTTACCTAACGTAACCTCGGTTCTCTCTAGAAGAGGGAACGAGTATTGCGTTCCCGGCCGTGCTTGCGCTACTAGCGTTTCGCTTCACGCTGAAATAAATCAACATATAAGCCTGGGAGAGACTGTTATATACACCATGGCCACGCCCATTCTGGCGGGCCATGACGCAATGGGCGCGCGGGCGCCTCTCATTGGAAGCGGGTTCAGCCCCGCTCTCCCATAGGCTTAAGCAGTTCTCTCTGAGCGAACCAATGAGCTGCTAGCTAGCCCGCTCTAGGTCTGCCGCAGAGGAACTGCGTTGTGTATGGATACAAATTATGAAATAATTTTTTGGCTTCAATATCTCAGCAAAGATGAATCTTTCCCGTAGCGTAAGCTAGCTTACGCAATACTCGTTCCCTCTTCTAGAGAGAACCGAGGTTACGTTAGGTAACCGATTCGTTTTTTATGTAGTTTCAAGTAATTAGAATGTCTTCTTATTTGTGACTCAAAAAGTCCCATAAACTGGAAAATATGCAGTTGCTTATTTACATTGTAAAAGACTCTTTTTGCCACAAGTTGTTTTCTTCTCCCCCAAAAATCTGTGTTTTGTGGCTTGGCTAAATGGTTTTAACCAATATAGCCTACAGTGGCTACCAAGCTGCCACCACGTAACTTCTGTTATGGAATTTTTCTATTATTGCTCTGATTTCAGTGATTCCTAATGATGGCCTCATCTGTTTCTCACGAATGTAGTGAGAGGGGGCCTTTGATTGATAGTTTACTGTGGTTGGGAGTCAGTGGAGGTAAGGAAAAGCAGGTGGTCAAGGGGTCATCTTGAGTGCATTTGTACGTTATAGCCTAAAGGGTTAAGGGGGCATTTACCTCTCAGGGCCAGGGAGAAATAGGAAAAAACAAAGTATATCTCTCCTGTGAGGGGAGGGCAGAAATAAGGCCTTGGAGGACACAAGATATAAAAAAGACAGACACTGGTTCTCTTTATCTCTCCTCACTGACTCACGAATGTGTATTGGTGATGAAGATCTCTCTTGCAAGAGAATAAATATTTTCTAAACTATTAAATTGGACTCAGAGTATCTCTTACTCAGTGATGATGTTTGTTAATAAGAAAAAAGCCACAACACTTCTCAATAGATTTATCTTCACCGAACTGTTTTAATGCCATTGTGTTCAGATTCTTTTTCACCACACTGGGGAAAACTTAAAAAGGCTGGCATGAGGCAAAGAACTCCATAACAGTTCACCATACCTCACTCCAACCTCTTTTAGTCACAGCACACACAAAGGTAATAAGACTTCAGAGAATAGCTCATAGGGACCATCAGAGCCAGCCCTAGACCTTTGGGGGCCCTAAGCAAAATTTGGTTGGAGGCCCCTTTGACTGTTTTAAGGCATAAAGAAAAGCAATGACTACCTTATAACTATACCATACTATATAACTATATTATACTGCATATACTATGTTTGATTTCTAACAGGAAAATTATGATACCACTGAGCTGAATGGCAGTGCAAGACACACACACTCACACACACTGATTAACTTGCTGAATAAAAAGACAGATAAAGTGATTATCACTGAACAAAGATACATTTTTATTGACACCAGAGTTTAAGAGTCACAAACTACAGCATATATATATATATATATATATATATATATATATATATATATATATATATATATATATATATATATATATATATATATATACACAAGGGCGTAGGAATGACTTTGACATTGGGGGGGACATATTGGCCACTATGAATCAATGTCCATCTCACCACCATAATAGTAACATACAGTATGGTGACGTGTACAACGTATGGAATCACAAACAGCAAATAAATCATCCATTCTGTTTATTATTAGACAAATATTGGAGTTGGGAAACATAAAAGTGTACAAGCCCCTCCTAAAAAAGAAAGGAGAGTGGCACTTTACAAGGCAAATATTTGATTTGTAACTAGGGCTGTCACTTTTGTGAAAAAATCCTGTTCGATTTTTGAGACGTAAGTGTTCATTGAATCGATTGTAAAATCGATTTTCCATGTCTAAAGACGTTTCCATTTTCATCACCAAATATAGGCAAATCCACGGACACCTAACAGGCATTAGGACGAGTGTAATGAGGGTGCTTGAGACGCACAAGTCAGCAATATTTCTGATGATTTATTGGCGTGAAGTTTCAGCACAATGACAAACAGGAGCGCAACATTCAGGGATTGAGATTAACACCATCCGACTCGCCAAATGCGGGTAAAAATGAACTTTAGCGGGAAACGCTGTCAAATCACGAGCTGATCTGGCGTGTTTCTATGTTTACTCACTTTCTTTGCTGGGGAAGTTCGTGTAAGCCAAATCTGCGCGGATTTAGCGCAAATACGCAAATCGTGAGTCCCCCCCCCATGATATATTAAATACAGCGTATAGCGCAGAATCTGCGCATTTCTGGCTTCCTTGAACACACACACATACACACGTCACTAAGCAACAAATAACGGCGCGCTTGTTCACTTGCATTGAAGTAACAGCGAATATTAAAAAGCATTTTGTGAACAGAAAAGACATTGTTATTTTCCAACATCCTACATGTTCTGTGTCCTGTATTGATCTGTCCACCTAAAACACATTTTTGGTAAAAAAAAAGAAAGAAAAAAAAGGGCTGTTAAAATCGATTCCCTATTTTCGTTTTCGATACTTGTGTTGGTTGGTCCGATCGATTGTGCAATCGATTTTCGAACGTAAAGTGACAGCCCTATTTGTAACCCAAAAAAAATTAAAAATACAACATAGTCACATACGGCTTTGGAAACAGGCAGGGTCTCTAAGGTAGGTATGTGATATAATAAGTAATTAAAGCTGCAAGCAGCGATGAAAGGGCCCTCGCACCCGTTCCACCGCAACCTGGTGGCTTTAGGAAGACAGGGCACGGTAGGCAATGTGCATTTATGTAGGTAAATATAGGAGGAGTATGTCAATGTCAGATACAAAAATGTCCTTTATTATGGGGATTATACAATGTGTTTTCACTCAGATAAGTGTTGATAGCATGTTTTAATATATTATTAGGAGTCCACAACAGTGTTAAAAATGTCACTTCCTGTTGCCAGCAGGTGGTGCTATGACTAACTAAATTTGAGCATGGACATGTGTTCAGGACAGAACTCTTATCAAACGTGTGAAGTTTGGGACAGATTGGACATTGCCTTCTTGAGTAACAACAACTTCCTGTTTCATTGTATTAGCATGCTTTAGCACTTAGCTAAGAATTGCTAGCATGTTTTAACATGTTTCTAACATGTTTATAACTCAATGGCATAATTAATATGTTGTTAGTACTGCATCACAGTGTTAAACATGTCACTTCCTGTTGCCAGTAGGTGGCGCTATTACTATAACTGAATATTCTCATGTAGATGTTTTCAGGCCATGACTCTTATCAAACGTGTGAAGTTTGGGGCAGATTTGATATTCCATGCTTGAGTTACAGCAAATTCCTATTTAATTGCAGTAATATCATGCTTTAGCACTTAGCTAAGTGTTTGCTAGCATGTTTTAACATGTTTCTAGTATGTTGCTAGCATGTTTAACACTTGCTGGCACTTTTTTATATATTATTAGGAGTCCACAACAATGTTAAACATGCCACTTCCTGTTGCCAGCAGGTGGCGCTATGACTGTAACTGAATATGAGCATGGACATGTGTTCAGGACAGAACTCTTATCAAACGTGTGAAGTTTGGGGCAGATTAGACATTGTTTGCCTGAGTTACAGCAACTTCCTGTTTCATGGCGAAACATCGAAATTTGTCAGGCCGCTGAGGACACGCCCTTCGACGAAAACTCAAGATCTTCGCAATTTAACGTCGCAAAGGCCTTAAGATTACACACCAAATTTGAAGATGATCAGATTAAAACTGTAGGAGGAGTTCGTTAAAGTACGAGGCCTGAAAATGGCAAAAACTGCACAAAAATCTGAGAGGAAGTTCAAAATGGCTGACTTCCTGTTGTGTTTAGGGCTATGCTCCAAAAGACTTTTTTGTAGGTATTGGGCCATTACATGTATGTACCGAATTTCGTACACGTACGTGAAACGTAGCGGGAGGCGCACTCCGTTGAACCTTTATAGGTGGCGCTATCGAGCCATTTTGCCCCGCCCAATTCTGAAACGCATATCAGATGTACATTTTCGCCAGTTCTGACACGTGCGCAAATTTTCGTGAGTTTTCCTGCATGTTTAGGCCCTCAAAAATGCGATTCATTGCGGAGAAGAATAATAATAATAATAAACAGAGCAATTCCAAGAGGGTCCTCACACCATCGGTGCTCGGGCCCTAACAAGGAGCTAACAATAATAGATAAATAATAACAAAAATCCTTGTGAATAAAATGTGTTGTATTTAAGGGTGCTCCAATTGATCGGTCGCCGATCAGAATCGGCCGATAATTGCTTTGGGATGTGTGATCGGCGGTCTCTATAAAGGCCGATCCAGAAAAGCCGATCAGATGACGCAAAACTAAATTTTTGACTAATTTTTTATGCCCTGGTAAAAATCGGTAAAAATGGCTTCAGCAGTCTGGCAATTCTACAAGGTGTGTGAAAAAGCAATTCACTAGCAATCCATCTGCAATGTGTGTACCACGCCGCTGTCTGCTTGTCAAACAGTGCAGCCTCTCTGATCAATCCTTAAAATTACCGGAAAGAATCCACCTGTTTCCGGGGGGCGCTACTGTAAAAAATAAAGTGGGTGCAACTTCCGGTCAGGCGGCGGAAGTAGCATACCAATGGTATTTTGTGTGCTATTTAGCGAAGAGGCTAGGTGTTTTTCAGATAATATTTTACTATTTAAAATAAGTCGCAAACCTTTATGAGAGATGTCGTTACGGAGCTCAGGGACAACATGTGCTGTTCGCGGTTGTACATAGGCCTATAACCGGACTAAACTAATTCAGTGGCAAATTGTATTATCCAACAATCTTGGACTAAAGATTTTAAGTGAAGGCTACTGTGAAGCAACATATTCAGAACATGAATGACACACAGTAAACATTTCATAGTATATCTAATATAATATAGGCTATATATATATTTCTCAGGTCTGTAAGGCAAGTAGACGCTGAGTTTCGGTTCATTTATGAGACGAGCTGCAGTTCAGGTGCCAGCGCCTGCGTGTCTTGATTATTGTCTGCTATATTTACCGCTACTTATTATTTATTAAATCCAGGTAAATTGTTGATGAAACATTGATTGAAATTAAGATACAATTAATACAAAACGAAATTCTTTAAATAAAGGCTCAGTGCTTTCAAAAAGTTAAAGTTTTTTTTTTTGTGTCACCCTCGTGTATTTCCCTCATATTAAATACAAAATGCATGTGCTATATATTTCTAATGTCTGGACTCCTTTATTGATATGATATGATATATGTATATAAACCAAGGTTTCAATAGCCTAAATGCATTTTCGGAGAATTTATATTTTGACTGCAAATGTCACGTCCATAATGCTGGAATCGCCCAATTTTAAATAATTTATCCTCAACTAGTTTTGTGGTGTAGGTCTGCAAATTTTATAATGTTAACTTCAAATAATACAAATAGTAAAGATATGGTAGCTATATTGGATCTGGACGGGAAGGATATCTCTGGGAGTGGGAAGGGCGTATCGTGATTCTGCCTTCCCTGACCGCGACACAGGTCCGTGGATCTGAGTATCGCGATTTCGGTTTTATTTAACATGATTCTTTTTTATTACTATTTAGGAACAAACAAGGGTCTCTGTTTAAAAAACGCCGACTCGCACCGGCAGTCCAGAGCACCGCAGCGCATATCTTCAAGTTTAGCCATAACCGAATGTCCAGTTTAACTGCCACAAGTTGATCTTGTAATAAAGAACTCATCGTGGAAAAACACGCTGTATTTTTGTATTTTCATTGCATTTGTAATTGATAAAAAGTTAAACAAATTAAATAATACATTTTAGTATAAATATGAATGATTAATCGATAGTCGAATGAATGAATGAGTGTCACGTTTCGCTTGTTTACTCCGAACCGGAAGACGCACCCACTTTTGACGCAAGGCCTCATGGGACGTAGGAAACTTGTGGATAGAGTCCGTCCGAAACGGCGATAGATTGAAGCGCGCGTCCGAGTAAAGACTGCGCGAGCTACAGAGAACACAGTATCCACTGATCGCCGCGGCAACGAGCGCTCAGGTTGAGTTCAAAAACTCATAATATATATGAAGCCATACTATAGTATAATGTAAGATAGAAATTAATATTTAAGTCATTAAATTCAAGTTCACGTAAACTTTTCCCTCCGCTGTCAGTCATTCTCCATTCAGCGTTTAAACAGCGCGTCGTCAGTCATTCTCCATTCAGCATTCAAACAGAATAGCGCGTCGCGTTCGGCAACGATGCAACTCTCTCCAAGATGATTAAATGTTAATATTATTATACTTGATCTGTAGATAAAGCTCTATAGTTACGCATAAATTGACTATCTTGCTGTAGTACCTTAATCATGATTCATGTTCCTTTCTACCGTGTCTAGATCACAACACTGGAGAGCACTGTCATTGTTGTTCACGCGTACAGTAACTGAAATTTAAAACTGTTAAAAGAAAAGGCTGAATAAACTATTGCATAGATAGATACTGTATAATACACTATGCATCGATATGTATTTCCTTTGTGCTTAGAACTTTTCAATGCGGATTTGAAGAGCAGCGTGCTGCGACTCATGTTGCCTCAAGCGCATCATTCAGCGCTCGGGATGCGCATAAGCGCTGTGTGCAGCACTCTATTGGAGTCTTTCATAATCATATCATAATACTTTTGCGCAATGAAAGATTATTAATAGCATTTTTTGTTCTGTTCTGTCCTATCTATCATATGTTGCTGCCTAATTAAACAGCTGTGCTATACATTTGTGCTATATTTATTTTCTTAATTTTATAGGCATCACTGGAACCTCCCTCAACTGGTTTGAGTCCTATCTCACAGGTAGGTCCTTCAAGGTCGCATGGAGAGGTGAGGTATCCAAAGCACATCAGCTGACCACAGGGGTTCCCCAGGGTTCAGTTCTTGGACCGCTCCTCTTCTCCATCTACACCACATCACTGGGACCCATCATACAGGCAGATGGTTTCTCTTACCATTGCTATGCTGATGACACCCAACTCTACCTCTCATTTCAACCAGATGATCCCACAGTAGCTGTACGGATCTCAAGCTGTCTGGCGGACATCTCGGTGTGGATGAAGGAACATCACCTGCAGCTCAACCTGGCAAAGACTGAGCTTCTCGTCCTCCCTGCCAATCAGTCTCTACAGCACGACCTCACTATCCAGCTAGATTCATCCTCAATCACCCCATCAAGGTCGGTCAGAAATCTTGGAGTAATCTTTGATGATCAGCTGACCTTCACTGACCACATTACAAAGACAACTCGATCATGCAGGTTTGCTATGCACAACATCAGGAAGATCAGACCTTTCCTAACTGAGCATGCAACACAACTTCTCGTCCAGGCCCTGGTCATTTCTAGGCTTGATTACTGCAATGCTCTTCTGGCTGGACTTCCATCATGTGCAACTAAACCTCTACAAATGATCCAGAATGCTGCAGCTCGTCTCGTCTTCAACGAGCCCAAAAGGGCCCACGTCACTCCTCTGTTCATCTCTCTGCACTGGCTACCACTCTCTGCTCGCATCAAGTTCAAGGCTTTGACGCTTGCTTACAGATTGACCACAGGTTCAGCCCCCTCCTACTTCCAATCACTACTACAAGTCTACATCCCTACCAGAAGCCTACGATCGGTCAATGAGCGACGGCTCGTGGTACCATCACAGCGGGGCACAAAATCACTCTCCAGGACATTCTCATTCACGGTTCCATGCTGGTGGAATGATCTCCCCACCGTCATCCGGAATGCAGAATCCCTGACAGCATTCAAAAGGCAACTGAAAACTCATCTCTTCCGGGAGCACTTAACATAAAAAAAAAAAAAATAAAAAAAAATCCTTTCCTTTAAATCCTCGCTTGCCTGGCTTATGCTACTCCGAGCAATGTCTGAACTTTGTATTTTGAACACTTCTTGCGTTGTTTTTGCCTCTTCACGATGACTCGCTTGGTTTAGTCCTCAATTGTAAGTCGCTTTGGATAAAAGCGTCTGCTAAATGACTAAATGTAAATGTAAAATGTAAATGTTATAGTCTACCATAAAATAATTGGGCCCCCGGACCCCCCTAGAGGGGTAATATCCTTCTCACCTTTTTCACCCCTGACCCGTTGTCATGTCTGATAAATACACAGGTGTAAATTCATGATACATTGTCTTCTCTTAAATGTAATACTTAATGTACATTGTTGTTAAATATAGTTTAATAATAATGCTACATGATAAATAGAAGGCTTCAAATAGACCCTGTAATCGGTGATCGGTATCGGGTGATACAGCTTCCAGTAATCGGTGATCGGCCCCAAAAATCCTGATCGGAGCACCCCTAGTTGTAATTACTTACACTAGCCTTACTTTTTGTAAAAAAAAACTTCAGTAACGTTATTTCAAGTCAAGTCAAGTCACCTTTATTTATATAGCGCTTTTTACAATACAGATTGTATCAAAGCGCTTCACAGTGATAACATGAAAACAATATAACAAAGTTTGTTTCTAAAAGATATTGCGTCAACGTCCACCTTAAGTAAGGCAGATCAATAATATTATTGAATATTAAATGTCCCCAACTAAGCAAGCCAAAAGCCAAGGCAACAGTGGCAAGGAACCAAAACTCCATCAGGGACAGAATGGAGAAAAAAACCTTGGGAGAAACCAGGCTCAGTCGGGGGGCCAGTTCTCCTCTGGCCAACGAAGGAACAGTGCATGATTCGGGCAGCATTACAAGTCAGATTGGATCGGAACATTTAGAGTATTTTTTGGAAGTCCAAGTATGCACGCCGGTCTTAAGACGAGTTGTTGAGGATCAGTGCCGTCCACCATAGAGAGTCCATATCGCCCGTGTTGAGTCGTCACTTCATAGGCTTTGTGATTGGAGCATCTGAAGTCTCCGTGAGAGGCTGGATACAAACTGGAGCTGACGAATGCCATTTTCTCGGGACTC
The DNA here is from genome assembly GCA_030578255.1 of Tiaroga cobitis. NCBI lineage: Eukaryota > Metazoa > Chordata > Actinopteri > Cypriniformes > Leuciscidae > Tiaroga > Tiaroga cobitis. The sequence goes on along the minus strand of CM060611.1, from coordinate 26,343,651 downwards.
GCGTCCCGAGATAACAGCAGAAAAGCAAAGGGAAAATAATTAGCGTAGCTGCTGTTCATAATGATGATTTCCATAACACAGGCGTAAATGACAAAACATGAAGACAGTGACTCTTGCGTCCCAAAATCACCCCCCTCCGTCCCCCACTCAACTCAGCCCAGCTTACTGACCTATACGTCCCTACTGCTGCTGAGACCTAACCACAATCTCACAATCTCTCCGCAACCCAACCATACGCGCCAACCCGTTGACTAAGGCTGTCGAGCCCCACTGGTGCGTGAATAGGCAGTTTCAGTGGACAACGGTTCCGTATGGCATACTACCTACCGCAACACAATATCTGCCCAACCACCCGTCATTCACGCAATATACACAGGAACGTAATGACTGCAAATACTATGCAACCTATACAGATAACCTACAGTCTCTTCAAGTTTTATAGTATTAAATGCATTTGATCTGATTCAGCAGTATTATAAAAGGTAAGCATTATGTAAATGCTTGGCTGAAGAGATGCGTCTTTAATCTAGTTTTGAACTGGGACAGCGAGTCAGAGCCTCGAACAATATCAGGAAGGCTATTCCAGAGTTTAGGAGCTAAATGTGAGAACGCCCTCCCTCCTTTAGTGGACTTAGATATCCTAGGAATGACTAGAAGCCTCGAATTTAGTGATCTTAAAGAACGCGATGGATTGTAGGGCGATAGAAGGTCCATTAAATACACAGTAGCTAAACCATTTAGGGCTTTATAGGTCAGTAGTAGTACTTTGTAATTGATACGGAACTTGATAGGTAACCAGTGTAGAGATGATAAAATTGGTGTTATATGATCATATTTTCTTGACCTAGTAAGAACTCTAGCGGCTGCATTTTGCACTAACTGTAGCTTGTTTATTGAGGATGCAGGACAACCGGCTAATAAAGCATTACAGTAATCTAGTCTCAAGGTCATGAATGCATGAACTAACTTTTCTGCATCAGAAACAGATAGCATGTTACGTAATTTAGCAATGTTTCTAAGATGGAAAAAGGCTGTTCTTGTTACATATGAAATATGATTTTCGAAAGACAAGTTGTGGTCTAGTATAACTCCCAGGTCTTTTACCATAGAGGATAAAGTAACAGGACATCCTTCTATATTAAAGTTGTATTGTAAGTGGTTTTGTGGATAGTTTTTTGGACCAACAAGTAATACCTCCGTTTTATCTGGATTTAGAAGCAGGAAATTATGCGTCATCCAGCATTTTATATCTTTAAGACACTCTGTCAATTTTGATGAGTTAGTGTTTTCATCTGGTCGTGATGAAATATATAATTGAGTGTCATCAGCATAACAGTGGAAATTAATTCCATGTTTTCTTATAATATTACCAAGTGGCAGCATATATATTGAGAATAGCAGAGGGCCTAACACCGATCCTTGCGGCACTCCATAGTCTACTGACGTTATCTTCGATTTTTCCCCATTTAAACAAACAAAATGGTAACGGTCTGATAAATACGATCTGAACCAGCTTAATGCCTGTCCCTGAACACCAGTGTAGTTTTGTAGTCGATCCAAGAGTATTTTATGATCTATAGTGTCAAACGCAGCACTAAGATCGAGTAGAACTAATATTGAGATACAGCCTTGGTCAGAAGCTAAAAGTAAATCATTTGTAATTTTAACTAGCGCAGTTTCTGTGCTATGATGCGGTCTGAATCCTGACTGAAATTTTTCATATATCTCATTTTCTTGCATGAAAGAGCACAATTGAGCGGACACAGTCTTTTCTAGTATTTTAGACATAAATGGAAGATTTGAAATCGGTCTGTAATTTGCTAAGTTATTTGGATCTAATTGCGGTTTCTTAATGAGAGATTTTATTACTGCCAGCTTGAATATTTTTGGATCATGACCTAAAGATAAAGACGAGTTAATAATATTAAGAAGAGGCTCTTCCACTACAGGTAACACTTCTTTCAGAAATTTAGTTGGTATTGGATCTAATAAACATGTTGTTGGTTTAGATGCAATGATAAGTTTATTTAGCTCTTCCTGTCCTATAGTTGTAAAGCGGTGTAGTTGTTCTTGAGGGGCGATAATTGAGGCTGAATCATAAGACACCATAGAGGATTGTACATTTACAATTGTGTTTCGGATGCTTTCTATTTTCTCATTGAAGTAGTTCATAAAATCATTACAGCTATACTGTAACGGAATAATTTGCTCGGGTGATGTCTGTTTATTTGTTAGTCTAGCCACGGTGTTAAATAAAAACCTTGGATTATTTTGGTTATTTTCTATTAGTTTGCGGAGATGCTCAGCCCTGGCTGCTTTTAGAGCTTTTTTATAACGTGACATACTGTCTTTCCACGCGATTCTAAAGACCTCTAAATTAGTTTGTTTCCATTTACGCTCTAGGTTACGAGTTTCTCTCTTGATAGCATGCGTAGCACTGTTGTACCATGGTGCTTTAGTTTTCTCTCTAACCTTTTTTGATCTAATTGGTGCAACAATATCTAATGTACTAGAGAAAATGGTGCTCAAACTGCTGGTCATTTCCTCTAGTTCATCTGTTTGTTTGGGTTCACTGAGCAGCTGAGATAGATCAGGTAAGCTATTTGAGAATCTATCTATAGTGGTCGGAAGGATTGTTCTGCCTGGTCTATAACGTGGCGCAACATGACAAATTTCAGCAGTGCGTATTATACAAGTTACCATGTGATGATCGGTGAGATCGTCACTTTGCGGTATAATATCTATATCGGTTAGATTGGTTCCATATGATATAATTAAATCTAGTGTATGATTTAGACGATGAGTGGGACCACTGACATTCTGGTTGACCCCAAAGGAGTTTAATAAATCTGTAAACGCAGTCCCTAACGCATCGTTTGTGTTATCTACGTGTATGTTAAAATCTCCAACAATTATTGCTTTATCGGCATTGACCAATAGATCTGAGAGAAAGTCTGCAAACTCTTTTAGGAAATCAGCATATGGTCCTGGAGGTCTATATACAGTAGCCAAGGCTAGAGATAATAGGGATTTATTTCTTACATCTAAGAGCGTAACGTTTAGCACAAGTACTTCAAACGAGTTAAACCTGTGACCTGTTTTCTGAGTAACATTAATAATATCTCTATAGATTGTTGCAACACCGCCGCCACGACCGATCAGACGGGGCTCATGCTTATAACAGTATCCTGGCGGGGTAGACTCATTTAGACCGAAATACTCGTTTGGTTTAAGCCAGGTTTCAGTAAGGCAAAGTACATCGAAGCTATTATCTGTGACCATTTCATTTACAATAACCGCCTTAGGTGTGAGCGATCTAATGTTTAGAAGACCTAGTTTTAGAAATTGTTTTTGTTCACTGATATTTAGATTTTCAGGTTTAATTACAATAAGATTTTTCCTAGATCCTACATTGGATTTATTGGATTTAACCATCAAACTTATTTCCTTTGAGTTTGATGGTTTTAATTTTTTCTTGGGTGGCATTATGCTGAAACGAGATGACAAAACATTTTACTTTTGCTAAGGTTAACACAGAGAAATCGATTGCCAGCTATATCTACAGTATAGCTATGTGGCTATCTAACGTAACGTTTGTTAGCACCTCTCGCAAAGCATAACACGCGTGCCATTAAAAATTCCATAGTTGATTTAAGGCGAGACACTACAGGTGAATAGGGTACAATTTTAAAATAATATATATCACCATGAAACTTCCTCAGTTGATTACTTGCACAAGTATATAAAAAAATGTATTACAAGTTTTTGAAAGTTGTATGTTTAATTATGCAAATTATGCATTACCTCATTAAATATGCTCAATTTTGCATACATTTTCTGTAGATAGATCTGAACATATGATAAAGCCAGGTGCAAAATTGTTTGTTTTTTTTGTTTGTTTTTTACACACAAGATGAAACAATCATTTCAGAGGGATTTCAGGATAAATGCTTCAATTACCTAGGAATTCAAAACATACTGTGCATAGCCTTAAAAAAGCGATTTTCAAAAAAAAAATTATTTAAATGTCACATAAATCAGGCCAGGAATGATTTATTAACAAATCCCTCAGAAAATATCTTCAGAATACTGCTAAGTGCATAAACGGAAAGTTTGGTGTACATGGATGCTACATAGGCGGAGATGTTTGTACTGGAGAATGACAAAAAAACTCATTTTGAGAAAACAGCATTTAAAGATTTAAATAGGGGAATTTAATACATTTCTATTGGGAAAAAAATTCTCAAAAATAAAATAAATGCTCAGGCCCTTATAAATAATAATATATAATATTTATTTCAAGCTCATGAAAACTGATTATTTAATAACATGGCAGGCATATTAAGGCCTACAACTGCAGTAACTCGATGAATTAACATTGGCAGAGTACACCACGTGATGCGCCTGAGCGAATCACGTTAGCAGAAACCAGCAGTAGACAATGAGATTTTGTCATTAGCTTTAAATCCCCCTTTGGACATTCACGATTGGTTACTGATAGGAAGGAAATGTCCAAATTTGGGTTACATACCGTTGTGCAGGAGACTCGATACAGCGAGCGATACCGGTCATGACTGACTTCAGTAAACAGACAGAACTCGGCATTACGCGTTGGAATGCTAACTTCTTGGTAAATTCGGGGAGAAACTTACTGCCGCAAGTAAACAAAATGTAATAAAATAAACATCTTTATGCATCTTTAATCGTCATATGCCTCGTATCCATAATTCAATTTTAAAAAGCTTGCTAATTTCAACCGCTTGACTGAGACTAGTCTCGCGTAGCCAGACCTTCAGACTGACGGCTGAAGGTCTGGAATTCATAGCAGCTTTCTTTGGCCAAGGCCCGCCCATAAGGCCGTTTGACCGACATGTAAAAAGACCAATTACAGTTCGTTTCGTTCAGCGTCACGTTTCGGTGCGTGGAAATGTCCCCACAACAACAGACCTGTGTGCAACAAGTCAGTCAGCATAGAAAATCAAAGAAGGAGAAGAAAACTTCAAGAGTCTTTCCCGTGAACCTCGCATACTTTTGAGAATTCTACGTTTAGCTGATCTTGATAAATGCTCATTGTCACTCATGTAAACACAACAGTTTTTCTTCCTCAATCACACGTCTGCGCTTTGTTTCCCGGCGGACCGAAAATAAACGCGACACTCGTGCCCCCCGGAAATCCGATACAATTCAACCAATCAGATGACGACTTCGACATTCCTGAAGTGTTTCCAGTTAAGTGTACCATATGCATCAGACGTTTAGCCAACGTTCCGTGGGCGTGACGTCTGAGGCTGAGACTAGACTGAGATTAATTTACCTCATACAAAGTCGAGTCTTATAGAGGGTATGCGCATGATGTCACCGTCGGCCGGAGTGAATGCGGTCACGCCCACAAGTGGCAAAAAGACTGAGCGGCAGCATTTGTTTTCAGCGTGAATGCCGTGAAAATCACACAAAACACATCTAAAACGGGAAAGAGCTTTGCGATTGACTGTACAACTAGATTTGACCAGAAATCTGAGGTACTGTATATTTTTACAGACTGCAAAAAGCTACAGAACAGACTATATTCTGCATAATTGGATGTTTTTAAATAAACACTGACAAAAAACTATACACGTTTTAGGGCTGGACGATATGATGATATACAGTATAACATTAATGTAAGTGATCACTCGGATTTAGACCTATCTATATTGTATTTATATAAAACGTTTACAGGCAAATTTTCTTCATTTATTTCCCCGGCGTCGAAATCAGGCACATATAAATGTCAGGAAACACGATTCCTGGCTGCATGTCAATATCTATGGATCACTGGATCTTTGATAAGTTGTAAGGAACACTATATCGAGTCCAACTTTTAGTTTAAACTGATAATAGTTTGTTTTACTCGCGTTAACGCAGTTTCCCCTATTAACTCCAGTCACGCAGCAGCTCTTCTGCCACTCAGTCCCGCTGAGGGGGGCGTGTTCCGGCGGGGAAGTGACGTTAATGCATTCCCTCTATTCCAGTTCAATGCTGGTGCGCAGTGCGCACCGGTAATTTAGTCAATATGTTCCTAGTGTAATGTTAACTTCTCTCTACCAATCAGATGCACCGAGGGAGGAAAATGAAGCTGGTGATTGGCGAATAGTGATTATTCAAACATTGCAAAAATGGGAATGTTTGACTTGCTGGCAAAACCGAATATCTTCTTTATCGCACTTTTAGCATGGGTTGTGATATTTATCGATGTCTGTTGCATGGATATTTTGTACAATTGTTGCATGCATTCGTTCATGAAATACATAAATACAACGTTTATCAGTTCGAAATGTGTACTTACTCAAACTCTGGATCCTCGCCGGCATTGTACGCAGCTTGTCTAACAGAGTCAAAACTGGCATTGCTGCAAGTGTCGGTATCACTTTCTCGTTCAATCTCCGCCAAAACAGCCTCCACTCCGACAAAAACCTTCCTTGAAGCCATTGTCCAAAGACAAAACACTCCAACCAGTTGTAAAAAGCACGCAATAACTCGAAAAAAACACTGTCCAAACTACCAACCTATCCCAAACTCAACTCCTACTCGTCTGCGATGACCAAAGGCACCCGCTGATCAAGATGAAGTCCCGCATCCTCGACTTTGTCATAGGATATCTCGGTCCCTGAATGGCCTAGAAGCATGATCGACGTGTCTATGGATTGCTGAGAGTGTCAGCTTTTTTTGACGTATGACGCAATATTTGATGACGTCATCAAAAATCGCGGCTAACGAAGACAATCAAACCTAAGATTAATACGAGTATTTGCTCTTATCCTGCATCGCATGTTTTGATCTGGACATCGGTGACATATTACAGTGTCATTTAGTCATGCATGCTTGAAGACATGTGAAAATGGTCTCATTTTGAAGAAAACAACCTAAGGAACGAGCTGATATAGCGTTTGAGGCTAGTAGCTCCACATGGAGGAAGTGATCCGAACAGGAATATGACTCATGTGTTTGCTTGGTAAAAAACTCGATTCCGTTTTCGTGATTCTTTGGATAATAAAGTTACTGTAAAGTGTTGGATCGGTAAAATAAACTGCACAGTGATTCTTGAGAGTGAGAGCTTTCATTTGATGTATGACTTGTCTATTTCTGGTGAGTTTGTGTGATATAAATATGAAATTTAATATCATAAATATGATTTTCTCAAGGGGGGGTCGTTGCGGGGGGGTCGAATTTAGACCATATTATCTTATTCTATGTAACATAAATACAAAAGTGATGGGATTGTCATGAAAGCTGAGGTTCTAAGCTTTCAAACAATACTATATGTCTAGTTTTGTGCTGTACAACTTAGAGATTTCTTTAAATGATTATGATGATGCAATATTGGACCCACCGGTGGGTCCGGGGGGAGGTCCAGAGTTATGCACAGCTGAAGTGGTTAATATTGTTACTATTGATCTTCTTTGTGGTGTTTTAGATGTTATTGTTAATTTTGTTTATTTGAAAAATCTATTTATTATTTTATATAATATTATATTTAAATGTTATTCTATTTGCTCTATTTAATTTAAAATATATATATACAGTGGCGTAGGAACTGGGGGGGGACGGGGGGGACGTGTCCCCCTCAATATTGGAAAATGCTGCATGTGTCCCACCCAAAAAGTCCAGAGTTATGCACAGCTGAAGTGGTTAAAATAAAAGTTCAAAATGTACAGTTTTTGTCCCTGCAGTATAGGCTAATTTTTGGGTGGGACACATGCAGCATTTTCCAATATTGAGGGGGACACGTCCCCCCCCCCCCCCCCCCCCCCCCCCCGGTTCCTACGCCACTGTATATATATATATATATATATATATATATATATATATATATATATATATAATTTAAATTAAATAGAGCAAATAGAATAACATTTAAATATAATATTATATAAAATAATAAATAGATTTTTCAAATAAATAAAATTAACAATAACATCTAAAACACCACAAAGAAGATCAATAGTAACAATATTAAGAATAAGGTAACATTTCAATATAACTATTAAAATCCAATCCAAATAAAGAAAATAATTTTACATAAAGTTAGACTTAATTTTTAAAATGCAGAAGGTTATCATTTTACAGCCCCTTTATACTCACCAACAGCTGGAGCTTTGCTTACTGGCAGCATATAACGTTACTTTAATAGTGCTCCTAAGGGGACATAAGGAGTAAACTAATGTTAGCCCTTTAGTGAATCCAAACTGGGTTTATATTGTTCTGTTAAATGCTTTAATTGTAACACCACAGCAAATGGTATAGGCCTAATACTAAACCAATTTTATGCAGCATGTTATTAGCATGTAAGTTAAACAACTGTAGAAAATTAATACAAGCACGATTTAGGCTAATGTTAAGACTTTTAGTGCAGATTATCCATATTACAGAAATCGGAAAATTAAGCCTACAGGCTTACGTACCTTTATCTTCTTGCTTCTTCTCTTCTTCCAGGCTCTTTTTTGTCGTTTTTTCTTGGCCAGAAAGATATTTTCGTTTCTTGTCAGACATCGTCGATTCGTCGGAGTCGCTAACTGACTGACCAAGTGACAACGAGTGACATCATAGGGGCAGTCGGGATCAAGACGCGCGCGCGCCTTCGCGGGGAGCTCCCGGTTGATTTGCCATAATACAGAACTAAATAAATAACAACTCTGTGCTTATCATGATGCCTGATAAAGAGCGCTGTAGGTCCATTTCTTTTTATTTATTTATTTTATGTTACTTTCGTTGTGCAATTTTTTCCCCCCACTAGCTAGCAGTGACTCTAGGGGGCCCTCTGCTGGCCACGGGGCCCTTTGCAATTGCAACGGTCGCTTAGTGGCTCGGCCGCCTCTGGGGACCATTTTTCACTGCCGATTGGTCTCTGTCCTCATGTACTTGCACGCATCCATACTCAAAAAACAATAGAACTGCATCTACAGTAACCCCAGACGTCCATCGACTGCTGCCATGAGTGTACATACGTGTGTACTGGTGTACTCAAGGGATTTTGCACAAACCTTTCTGTTGCGTTTCCACTGAGATTCTAGAAGCGTGAAAAAAATGGAGAAACCGAGACGGCTTGATTATCTGTATTACAGGAAAACGTCCCTAGCCAACCTCAAATTTGATTGTTCGCCCCAGGTCCCACCATAAACTCTAAACTATGATTAACCATATCCCACATAGATGGGACATTCAATAAAGACCAGATATAACCTCCGGTTAAACCAGAGCTGAAAGTGGTGTAAATTATCAGTGGTAGCTTGAGGTCAGATTTGCTTCAGCAATGGTGACTTTCAGTTTGGGTCAGTACAGAGAGGATTAGAATAGGGACACATAGAACATGTTCCTGCTTTTAAAAATAGTTTGGAACAGAATGCATGGGTCTCGTCAATTGGAAATGCATTTTTAACTGTATGCCTTCTTAAAAATCCAACGGCAATAGACGTCTATGTGATGCATTTATACATACTCCAACCTTTAAAAAAGGATAATAAAAAAAACACAATCCCACTAATTTCTACATATGGTGTTTTGAAAGAAGATTCTTCAGATACTTCTTCAGATGTTTGTCACTATTTTTTGCTAATGTCTTTACCTTCATTTGCTTTAGCTCCGTTTTCTTAATCGAACCCTTATCTTGCAGCATGTGGGTGTAAGAAAAAAATATTATAAATAAAGTGCATTATTCTTATCACCATCATTATTATTATCCCACCCACAAAGTGTAAAATTATCATTGAATCTCAGTTATTTCTAAGTCCAAAAGTCCTCAGTGAAGCTCTATATGTTATTAGTATTATAAAGAACAAGTGGCATTAAAACCGGAGAGAAAACGAATCGGTTACCTAACGTAACCTCGGTTCTCTCTAGAAGAGGGAACGAGTATTGCGTAAGCTAGCTTACGCTACGGGAAAGATTCATCTTTGCTGAGATTTTGAAGCCAAAAAATTATTTCATAATTTGTATCCATGCACAACGCAGTTCCTCTGCGGCAGACCTAGAGCAGGCTAGCTAGCAGCTCATTGGTTCGCTCAGAGAGAACTGCTTAAGCCTATGGGAGAGCGGGGCTGAACCCGCTGCCAATGAGAAGCGCCCGCGCGCTCATTGCATCCTGTCCCGCCAGAATGGGCGTGGCTATGGTGTATATAACAGTCTCTCCCAGGCTTATATGTTGATTTATTTCAGCGTGAAGCGAAACGCTAGTAGCGCAAGCACGGCCGGGAACGCAATACTCGTTCCCTCTTCTAGAGAGAACCGAGGTTACGTTAGGTAACCGATTCGTTCTCTTACGAGAGGTTCTCTCGTATTGCGTAAGCTAGCTTACGCTACGGGAACACCTGGTCAACGCCGTGCGCGCTATGAATCCACTCATGAATCCCAGGGTGATACCGGGGGATTTTTAACGTGGAGTGAATGTAATATGAAGCCAGCAGAGCGGGCACATGAAGTGTATACATAAGCATTTTAGGAGAGCACAAGGGGCGAACCGGTTGTGTGAGGGACTCCCAGTAATGCAGCTTCAAGGGAGCCGTCAGAAAAACGGTTTTGAGCGAGAGGTATTTTAGGTCCACAGACTCGAGCGGTTCGAACGGGGGTGCTTTCATAGCTTCGAGGACTATAGAAAGATCCCAGATAGGAACCGAAGGGGGCCACAGGGGGGTTCATCCTCTTAGCTCCTCTGAGGAAGCGGATGACTAACTCGTCTTTGCCCAGGGGCTGAGCGCGTCGGGGTTCAGAGAACGCTGCGACGGCTGCCACGTAAACCTTGAGAGTGGAGGGGGACCTGCCCTTGTCCAGCATCTCTTGAAGGAACATTAGCAAAGACGGCACCTCGCATGACCGTGGGTCTAGATGTTTGTCGGTGCACCATTTTGAGAACACAGACCATTTAGACGCATAGAGCCTTCTCGTGGAAGGTGCTCTAGCCTGTATGATAGTGTTTCTTACTCCCTCTGGCAAATCGCTGATTAGTCGTTGATCACCCATGCATGTAGCGCCCAGCGCTGTGGATGGGGGTGCCAGATCCTGCCGCGAGCCTGAGAGAGGAGATCTGCTCTGACTGGGATGGGCCACGGGGCTGTCTGTGACAGCTGAGTGAGCTCCGGAACCCAATTCTGACTCTCCCAACGCGGAGCTATGAGGAGCACCGAGTGGCGTGTGTCCCTGATCCTCTGAACTACCTGCGGTAACAGAGCGATCGGAGGGAATGCATAGAGCGGGCGGTGAGGCCATTCCTGGGCTAGCGCGTCCTCGCTCTTTGAAAAAAATATTGGGCAGTGAGCGTTCTCTTCTGACGCGAAGAGGTCCACCTCTGCTCTGCCGAATAGTCGCCACAGTATTTGGACCGTTTGTGTGTTCAGGGACCATTCTCCTGCGGAGATGAGGTTCCTGGACAGTATGTCTGGACCGTCGTTCAGATGACCCGGCACATGCGTCGCTCTGAGCGAGAGCAGGTGGCTCTGAGACCAAACTAAAATGCGGTGTGTCAGTAGAAAGAGATTCCTGGATCTGACACCGCCCTGACGGTTGAGATAGGAGACCACAGCCATGTTGTCCGAACGGATCAGGACGTGGTGTCCCCGAATGAGCGGGAGGAAGCGCGAGAGCGCGTTCTCGACCGCAAGCATTTCCAGACAGTTTATGTGTAAGGGGCTTTCCTGAGTCGACCAATGGCCGAAGGCCGGTGAGCCCTCGCAGACTGCACCCCAACCCGTGTTGGACGCGTCTGTCGAGATGACTTTTCGGCGGGAAAAGGTCCCCATCGTGACGCCTTGTCGAAACCATTCTGCTACTGTCCACGGCTGCACTGCAGATTTGACTGGGTTGAAGGGAGCTCTTTGTCCAGTTGACAGAGAGACCCAGCGTTTTCAGATGGTCGAGGAGAACTGCGCGGTGCGACAGAAGCTCCGTCTGTGATTGGGCCAAAATCAGCCAGTCGTCCAGATAATTCAATATGCGCAGCCCCTGACTCCGCAGGGGGGCGAGCGCCGTATCCATGCACTTCATGAATGTACGGGGCGCCAGGGATAAGCCGAACGGGAGAACGGCGTATTGATAAACATGACCCTCGAAGGCGAAACGTAAGAATGGCCTGTGACGGGGATTTATCTGGATCTGAAAATAGGCGTCTTTCAGGTCTAGAGAGATGAACCAGTCCCCCTGGCGAACCTGCGCGAGGAGTTTCCTGGTAGTGAGCATCTTGAACGGTCTCTTCATGAGCACTTTGTTCAAAGACCTGAGATCTAAAATCGGTCTGAGGCCGCCGTCTTTCTTGGGAACCAGAAAATAACGGCCGTAAAACCCCGACTCGGTCATAGATGGCGGGACTCTCTCTATGGCGCCCTTTTGCAACGGCGTCGCAATTTCTGAGCGGAGCGTGCCGGCGGCCAGCGGGCTGACAGTAGATTCGAGCCGAGCGCGCGCACGAGGCGGGCGGCGGCGAAACTGTAGCAGATAGTCGTTCTTTATAATGCTTAGCACCCACGGGGAAATGCCTGGAATGGCTTCCCACGCTTTGGAGCATGCGGCTAGTGGCCGAATGGCTATATCGCCCTGATTGCTGTACATAGCGGGCTGGACACAGTGTGTGGGCGCGCTTTGAATGTGTGTGGCAACTGGACTTGCACTCAGAGAGGAGTCTATGGGCCGTGAAACAGAGCGAGCAGAGAGGGGACACGCGCATGAACTCGTGGGCGTGTTTATGTTCTCTGATATTAGAGTGGGCTGTGCCCGTTTCATGTGATGGGGCTCTGAGAGAGACACGGGATATGTTATGCTTGTGTGTATGGGTGAACACATGATTGTGGGCACATTTTCTACACAACCGGCATATTTTCTCTTTTTGAGATTTCTCTGGGTAGCCGTAAAAACGGCTTTTTGACGCTCGCAAGCGGGCAGGGACACCGGCTTGTTTGTGGCGGTAAACACTACAGCAGTCGGCGAAACAACGGGGACTGGCAGAGGGCGAAGCTTTGACGGCGGTCCGGCCGCAGCGGGAGAGCGCCGTCGTTTTCTTAACTTTGCTAGGCAGACTTTTGATGATCAGGCTTCAGCGTGATCTTGGGTCGCGGGCCCCGTGGGGGCGGCGGTCTGCGGCGGCTGTCAGAACGAGAGCGAGGGCGGCCGCCCTGTCTGCGCTGGGCTGTTTGAGTCTGCGGAGGAGGGCGCTGCGGTGGAGCTCTGGCAGGAGGCTCGCAAGAGCGGCCTGCGGAAGAGCTAGCGCGGCGGGGCAGAAACAAATTCATGGCCTGGGTGGCTTTCTGGACCTCGGAAAAGCGATCGACGATTCCCGTGACAGCAGATCCAAAAAGGCCCGTCGGGGAGAGGGGTGCGTTAAGAAACGCGGCGCGTTCAGCATCTCCCATGTCGGCGAGCGTGAGCCATAAGTGTCTTTCAGATACACAAAGGCTGGCCATGCATCTTCCCAGAGCTTGTGCGGCGGCTTTAGTGGCGCGAAGGGCGAGGTCCGTAGCACTTCTCAGATCCGTGACAGCGGAGGAGGGGTTTCTACCGCTCTCGGCCCACTCACGGAGAATATCGCTCTGTAACACCTGGAGGACGGACATAGAGTGAAGCGCTGCGGCGGCCTGACCGGCGGCGGCATAGGCGCGAGCATGAAAACTCGAGGTCGCTCTGCAAGCTTTCGACGGAAGCGTGGAGGAAGAACGCCATCTAGCAGAGGGCGGGCAGAGGTGTGTGGCGACCAAGTCCTCAACAGGCGGCATGGCTGAATATCCTCTTTCGGCGGCTCCGTCCACTGTGCGCAGCGAGGCGGATATATCCGAGCGGTTTCTAGCCAAGAGCGGGGCATTCCAGGACTTCGTCAGTTCAGCGTGAAGTTCAGGCAGGAATGGGGCGGCCCGGTTGCACGCCGATGAAAAAAGCTGCCGTCCATCCGGTTCGGGGGCTGCTCGGGTGGAGGAGACCACTCGAGACCGAGGTGTTCGACGGCCTGTGAGAGGAGGCGCATTAGTTCCTCCTCTATTCCAGCGCGGATCCCCGCCGACTCTCTCGTGGATCCGAGAGATGACCACTCCTCACTGTCTGATGCAAGCAGTGAACAGGAGTCCTTCTCCTCCGCGGCGTCATCGGAAGCGACAGAGCGGCCACTCGGCGGCAACTGTATGTCCGGCAGGGGCGGGGAGGGAGAGCGGGAAGCGGGAGGCGGCGGCGGCGGCCCGCATGGTTCCGCAGGGGGCTCCGGCGGCCTCTGGTCGCGGCGTTTCTTCTTCCGCGGCGAAGAAGGAGGCGGCGCGGGAGCGGATTGTGCTGCCCGAAGTCGTGCCCGCAGGGACGACAACGGCAGGCTCTCGCAGAAGTCGCATCCTCCATCCGCGAGGGCGAGTTCTGCGTGCTCGAGTCCCAGGCAGAGAGCGCAAATGACATGGCGCTCTCCATCCTCGAGAGGAGCGCGGCAAGAGCCGCAGGAAAGGCGAGGCATCTTTACAAAGATGCTCGGCTCTTTTAGATATATAGAGAAAAGGATACAGTCGTCGGATGGCGCTAGCTTGCAGGGCGGCTGAAGGTGGCGAAGACGGCCGGCTTCTTCAGGGTCCGGGAGCTCGCTAGAGTGATGCCTTCTCGACGGCGACGGCTTTCTCTCAGGACAGCAGAAGCGTGTAGCTCGCTGAAGATGAAATGAATCGACATATAAGCCTGGGAGAGACTGTTATATACACCATAGCCACGCCCATTCTGGCGGGCCAGGATGCAATGAGCGCGCGGGCGCTTCTCATTGGCAGCGGGTTCAGCCCCGCTCTCCCATAGGCTTAAGCAGTTCTCTCTGAGCGAACCAATGAGCTGCTAGCTAGCCTGCTCTAGGTCTACCGCAGAGGAACTGCGTTGTGCATGGATACAAATTATGAAATAATTTTTTGGCTTCAAAATCTCAGCAAAGATGAATCTTTCCCGTAGCGTAAGCTAGCTTACGCAATACGAGAGAACCTCTCGTAAGAAAACAAAGAGGTGCAGTGATTAGGGCATTACGACCGCTTCTACGGTTCACCCTTAAGACTCTTGATAGTAGCTTTCTCAGTGGGCAGTAAAAAGGTGAATCATGGCCACATTCTGATTTTTGCCTTCAATACAATAAAGGCCCAATCAGAGGACAAGTCATTGACTAATTGGATTTAATGTTCTCTTCATTCCCACATCATTTAAAAAATGCAAGCATCTTACAATTTTCCCACGCGTTGTGTTGTGTTGAGGGTCATCCTCATTCCAAGGGTCAATTTAAAATTCAAATTAAGCCAAAATGGAAAAGTAATGTTATTAATCATAGCGAGAGCCTGAGAGAATGTGGTTTTAAATTGAACAGTATTAGTGTGCCATTTTGTGGCACTAGCGGCACCAAAACGAAATCAAGCAAAAAGGAACAAATCAGACATTTGTTCAAGGTCATTGTAGTTAAGTTTTGAGATGACACAACGTGCATGTATTCATTCTCTTTACAATCAGTGTGCCTCTAGAAACAATAATGACTATTGAAAAAGCTAATTTGTTTTTAAATATGACTGGAAAGAGAATCTCTTCAATCTCAACCATATTGTGAAAATGATGCCATGACAATGCGGCAAAAGTACAACATTCATCCCAACTTCCGGTCATTACAGACTTATCAAGTCCTTATTTGACCTTTGTCAACGAATCACTTAAAAATACAATACTGAGATATTTCCAATAATTCCAATCTTTTTCAATAAAAGGCTTAACTCATTTTCATAGAGCCAGCATACAGAGATGAAGGCCCACCACTGAGACAGCGAAACGAAATATGCCAATGGAAATGGAGTCAGATATACTTGGGGAGTAATCCAATCTTCACTCTGTACGAGTCGTCCATACATTTGACTTCCAAATACATATTTAAAGATTTCCTGCCTTATGGAACCCCATTACCGCCCCCCTCCTGCCAGCCTTAATAACACTGTTAAACAATGAGAGATGAGAAAGACAGGAATGGAGACCGGGGCAGGCTGGGTAATTCGTTGGGTAAATTCCCTCCATACTTCGGGCTAGATTGAGTTTAATCCCTTGTGGGTGTATATATGTATGTGTATATATATATATATATATATATATATATATATATATATATATATATATATATATATACACACACACCATCAGATTTTTGGAGAAAATCCCTGACTCTGAGCATTCTGGATCAAGAAAGCATAACCAACCCCTCTGAGATACTGAATAAAAATGTAATTTGAGTGCTTTTCCTCATTTACGATTCGGCATCAATGCTGATCATACATCATACATCTCATACACACAGACAATGCATAATATACGTGACCTCTGTTTAGCAGTCGGTCAGCTCTCATGGGAGGCTTTCTACCCTTATTCCCTCACTTGGAACGGTTAGGGATTAAAAAGACAGCTAAAAAAAAGTATTTTCTACTGAGAAAGAGATATGAGACTTTTATGCAATCCTTTATCACATAAATTCAACCACATTGCATAGCCTCACCGCGATAACTTCAACAAATTAAAGTCATGATCCAAAGGAAACATTCCAGTTTTTCTATGACAGATAAAATACCCAGGGAAAGAATTACACCGAATCCTGGGAGATCTGTTGCATTCTGCTCTTCCCAAATCACATGAGATTGTGTTTTTCTTTTCTACACAGACCCATCCAAGCACAGGGTATTGAGGAGAAATACAGCTTCAACAGATAAACAGGTTGAGAATAGCTCTTGCTTTTTTTTGTCCAGATGGGAATATCAGTCACTGTTTTCTGTTTGGTTTAAAGTTAACATGAAATAAGCGTTTGAATTTTACTTGCACAATATGGTGCATTTCCAAATCAAACAGGGTATTCATTGCGAATCGAGTGTAGAGGATAAAAAAAAAAAAAATTAACATTTTTAAACATTGTACAGTGTACAAAAAATAAAAAAGCTGCCGTCAATGTAACAAACAAACAAACAAACAACACTAAAATAATGCAATAAAAATGTACTAAAAACCATCAAATGTAACATAAACAACAATGTAGATACCTGGTAACAAAAATCAGGAGAAAATAATTACACAACTTTAAAAACATAATGCTTTTGTGATTATAAGGTTATTTTAGCAACAAAATATGTTAATGATATTTTGCTGTAAAATTGCAGGCATTGTCTCATTGTCACTTTAAATAGTCTATTACTTTGTCTTAATAAAACTACTTTAACAACATTTTACTTGTCTTGTTAAATATAAGATACATGTCTTATTGTACATGAAATGGTAATTCATATTTAGAAAAGAAAAATCATAGTTTTACAGTAAAATTTTACTTATATGGTTCGTTATCTTACAGATACCAATTTTACTGTTTTTTTTTTTTTCAGTTTTCAGTTAAATTACCAAAAAAATTAAGATTGTAGGAAATTGATAAGACTGTTAAAACTGTTCCCAATGAGACCAGGAACATGCATTAAGAAAATGAACAGGACCCTTTTTGATTTCATGTCGACTTTAAACCATTCTCTACAGTAGCCTTCAATTTATTATTTAGGTGGACAGAAGACTGATGGACAAATACACCAAATTTTCCTTGATGCTAGACTTGTCCAATCTGTCCCCATGAAAAAGAAGATGGAGAGAGTGAGACGGAAAAGTGAGAGTGAAACAAATGAAGAAGTGAAAAGAAGGACACTTTATCCAGATAAACGAGAATAACATTGCAGCCAATGACCCTCTGGGCTAACATCCACACTACGACCATTTCCGTGTTCACTTTCCTGTCTCCTGGGAAACAAGTACCTGCCGACAGTTAGTAATAGTGTCTCCCTCTCCTATCTCTAAGCTTAAGGGATGGAGTGAAGGTTTGTAAGTGGGTGATGAAAGAAAGAGAAAAAGAGACAGTATTGCCGATAAGGGGAGGGTTTCGCTGATGTGTGTGGTGATTGATCACTCCGAACGGTAGAGTTGGCAGGTGGGGTCGCTACATTTGAACAGAGGACACTTGATCCATCAAACTCTCTTTCTCGTTCCCTCTCCCCCTCTTTCTGTCTCATTTATTAACCGTCCCGATCTCACCTCACCCTCTTTGTATTGGTAGACTGATTTGAACACGCTGTCTGGTCACCAAGAACAGTTTTTGAAATTACTGTCTGTTCGTGAAATTGAGATGAAAGGCAAGGGTCGAACACACACAAAAACAAACACACAGGTCACACTGAAGGACGAGTTTTTCTCATATCGACACTCTTGACAGACACTTTCATGACACTATTTGAAATCAATACGCACTATAATATGGATTGTGTCTGGCTGCTATACCTTGAACGCTTGAGGTATTATTCTTCACACGGGGGAAGCAGAAAGGGGCTCTAACTGTCAACCAGAAGGTAAAGCCAATCATAGCCTCGCTAATTACGACCATTAAACCCTTCTCGTTGTTAACCTATCATAAAAAAACATTTCCCTAACAGGAAAGCACCCCCCTGACATGCAATAAAACAGTATAAAACTGTCATATATGTCAGTGTGAGGTATGGCGAGTGACTGAATTCTTATTGATTGGCTGCTGATGGTTAAATCGATCACCATTTAGTGATATTACGGTATAGCCTAAATACGATTTTTGTATCTACACACACGACTGCTTTAATTGCCATCATCATGTAAGGTTATTTTCACCTTTGATATGAAGGTGATCACACTGGCACATCTTGAACTGCTGTACATGCATAAACCATGAGTGATCTCAGATCCGATCCGCCTTATTCTCAGTGGACTGAGAACTTACTCAGAATTCCCTTTCATTTCGAATTGTAAAGGTTCAGGCAACATTTACACATTCTAAAGGTGTGGAGAACTTACGCCAAATTTAATGTGATCCTGTAAGTCATATTAATGAAATATTGATTCATTATTATGAACATTTCTCATTATTACAACTTAGAGAATCACATTTGTAATCAAATGTGGCAGAAATCAGCTTCCTGTTCTTGTCATTCCAGACCCATTTTTTTTTTTTCAATTAACATAAGGGGATATTTTGCAGATTATTATCCCTTATTCCAAAAAAAGAGGAAAGGTTGTTTGTTTATGTTGAGGGTTGTTTGTTTCTCTTATTAATGATGCACCAGTATTAATCGTTTTAAATGCTACAAGTAAATTAAGACATCACACAACATTATAATGTTCAGTATGAATGAATATTAATTTTGATTTGCTAAGATCAATTTAAATTTGCTTAAAAATTACATTTAATAGTGTAATTTTTTCATTATCAGTGTTTTTAAAGATTAACTTTCAGTGACCATTAGATGATGGCAAAGGTAATCTAAATGTAAAAAAAACTGGAAGTGAGCATGCTGTTATGATTCCAAGCTGTGTTCCCCTGTCTTGTGGTGTATTCCTGGACTTTTATGTTATTTCCTGTCTGGCTCCGTGTTTTGCAGTTCCTTGTTTCTTTAATGACTAATTTTATTAGTCTTCCCATGTGTTTCTTATAGGCCACGCCCCCTTGTTATCTTATTAAGCTTGTCTGCCTGTGTAATATAGCCCTTTGTTCTCTTACGAGAGGTTCTCTCGTATTGCGTAAGTTTAGCTTACGCTACGGGGAAAGATTCATCTTCTCGAGATATTGAAGCCAAAAATTATCCTTAATTTTGTATATGTTGTCAACGCAGTTGCAGCAGCTAGCAGACCTTGAGCGGGCATTCTAGCGCGCTCATAGGCTGCCCTGCGGGAACTGCACAGCCTACAAGTGAGCCCGGCGTGACATCACGTCCACAGATGTCACCACAGATCTCCTCCGTGAGTGGGATGAGAAGGGCCGGGACCCAACTGCTGTTACGGACCTGAGAAGCGCAACGGATCTCTCCCTTCGCGCTACCAAGTCTGCAGCCCAGGCCCTGGGGAGATGTATGGCCTCGTTGACCGTGTCGGAGAGGCACCTTTGGCTGACGCTAGCCGACATGAAAGATTCTGAGCGATCCGTCTTCCTCGACACCCCTCTCACTCCTTCCAGTTTCTTCAGCCCAGCAGTGAACAGCATCGTCGACCGCTTTTCTGAGGTACAGAAAACGTCACAGGCCATGAATTTGTTCCTGCCTCATCGAGCTAGCTCTGCTGCAGGTCGCTCACGTGACCAGCCGCCTGCACGAGCCACCACACAACGCCCAGCTCAGCCCAGACAGCACAGCAAGTCTTCGCAGCGACAGGGCGGCCGCCCTAGATCACGCTCGGCTAACCGCAGCAGGCCGCACCCCCCACGAGGGCCCCGGCCGAAGATCGTGTTGAAGCCCGAGCACGCAAAGCCCTCCTAGCACCATCAGGAGTGAAAAGATGGTTATGTCTCGCCGCGGAACTTCAAGCCCTGTCAGTCCCCTCGTCTCAGGCTACTGCAGTGGATCATTTAGCAGTCAACGAGTCGGTTACACAACCCGCTCGCCAGCACACAAACGCCGTTTTTACGGCGACCCAGAGAAATCTCATAAAGAGCAAGTTATCTGGTTACCCGGCTCATGCCGAAGGTGTTTTATGTGTAGTAAAAGTGCCCACAACCCAGTGCTCACCCCTACATCTAAACACAACACTTCCCATGTCTCACATAGAGCCCACTCTCACAAAGCAGGCAAATGCCGCTCGAGTGCTGCCCATAGCAGATGTGCCCACGCGCACACATATTCTATCTGCCCGCTCTGTCACACGGCCAAGTTGCGCGCTTCACATAAAGCCCCTCTCGCCCACATGAGCCACAATATAAACGTAAGTCTCGTGCCCGCTCACAAGCGCTCACGCTTACTGACACGCGCTTCGCCAGTGCGGTTAAACATACGCCACAAAGCGCAAGCTCATACCGGTCATTCTATGGCTGTAAGTCACGCGACCGCCCACGAGCGCCCACGCTTACAAGCCTGCACGCCTCACAAGACGCCGCTCGTGCATCACATTGTGATCAGAAAGCTCCCCCATTCACAGTAATCGGGAAGCTGCATTCAAAACAGCCTGTCACTGTTTTCAGCGAGCCGCCCCATGTAAGCACATAGAGCGCGCGCGCAGCGCTGCGCCCGCCCCTCCGGTTCAGTCTCTCGAGCCCGCACAGCGTTTGGTCTCTTATGAAAAGACCGTTCAAAATGCTTACAACCAGACAACTCCTCGCGCACATTCGCCAGGGGACTGGTTTATATCTCTCGATCTGAAAGATGCCTATTTCCAGATTCAGATAATACCCCGTCACAGGCCATTCTTGAGATTCGCCTTCGACGATCGGGTTTATCAATACACAGTCCTGCCGTTCGGCCTGTCCCTAGCACCCCGTACATTCACGAAGTGCATGGACGCGGCTCTCGCCCCCTTGAGATCTCAGGGCATGCGAATTTTGAACTATCTCACAAAACTGTGCTCCTCAGCCATCTGGAATGCCTAGGTCTCACGGTCAACTGGACCAAGAGCTCATTACTGCCCAGTCAGTCAATATCCTTTTTAGGAATAGAACTGGATTCGGTGACCATGACGGCTTGCCTGTCTACACAGCGCGCGCTGTATCAGGCAGCTGGCCATGTCATTCACGGCGGGCAGCGTTTTCCCTCTGAAGAAATTACAGAGGATGCTAGGCTTGATGGCTTCAGCCTCGGCGGTACTCCAGCTAGGTTTACTTCGCATGTGCCCGCTACAGCACTGGCTGGCCGCACGTGTGCCGCACCGAGCTTGGAGGTCGGGTCGCGAGCGGATCAGAGTGACTCAGAGCTGTGTCACAGCTCTGCAGCCCTGGTCAGCGGCCGACTGGTACCAGAGGGGAGTGACTATGGGGGCAGTCTCTTTCAGGAAGGTCATCTCGACGGACGCGTCCAACTCAGGTTGCAACTCAACTCAAGAGAATCAGGGAAACACGCCATCCAGTGCTCCTTATAGCCCCGCGATGGGAGAACCAGACTTGGTTCCCAGAGCTGATGCGGCTGTAATAGACAGCCCCATGGCCTGTCCCGCTGAGAGCAGACCTTCTCTCTCAAGCGCGCGGCTCGATCTGGCATCCCCACCCGGAGCGTTGGTCGCTACATGTGTGGGTGATCAACGGGTATCCCTGCCAGACGCAGTAATGAACACAATCTTGCAGTCTAGAGCACTTTCTACCAGAAGGCTCTACGCATCCAAATGGTCTGTGTTCTGTAAGTGGTGCACTAATAAAAACCTCGATCCGCGAACGTGTGGGGTCACGCGGCTGCTCAGTTTTCTCCAAGAGCTGCTGGATAGGGGCAGATCCCCCTCCACGCTCAAAGTCTATGTGGCGGCTGTCGCAGCATTCTCCGAATCAATGCACGGCCAGTCAATAGGCAGAAACGAGCTTGTCATTCGCTTCCTCAGAGGAGCCAGAAGGATGAACCCCCCTCGGTTCCTATGTGGGACCTTTCACTGGTCCTAGAGGCCCTGAAAGCATTCCCCTTTGAACCACTGGACACAGCGGACCTAAAATACCTGTCGCTCAAAGCTGTTTTTCTGATCACACTGTCATCAGTCAAACGCGTGGGGGATTTACACGCGCTGTCTGTAAGCGCGTCATGTCTTGAGTTTGGCCCGAATGACTCTAAAGTCATCCTCAAGCCTAGACATGGTTACGTTCCCAAAGTGGTTGGTACCCCATTCGGAGCACAAGTCATTTCCCTATCGGCTCTGCCAGCATCCGATAGCGAAAGCGATGTTAATCTCCTCTGCCGAGTCAGAGCTCTGAGGTTGTACATTACGCGCTCCGCCCCGTTCAGGCGTTCTGAGTAGCTGTTCGTTTCGTTCGGTGGGCGCACTAAAGGTCTCGCCTCCTCAAAACAGATCCTGTCCAGATGGATAGTAGACGCAATCGCGCCCGCTTACGCGGCAAAAGGTCTGCAGTGCCCTTTGGGTATCAGGGCGCATTCCACTAGAGGCGTGGCCTCGTCGTGGGCATGGTCAAGTGGAATTTCCATTCAAGACATATGTGTGGCGGCGGGCTGGTCCTCTCCCTCCACCTTTGTCAGGTTTTACAACCTAGAAGTTCCCGTCCTGCAGGCGAAACTGCTCTCTGTTTAAGTGAGAGGCTAGCCGTGCCCAGATACTATCATGCGCAGGCTACCCTCACGTGAATTCAGCTCTTCTGGTTGAGCTGCACTGTTTAAGGTTATGCGCTGTATATGCCTAAGTACACCGGCCTCACACGGCCGCTCTGTATTGCCTGTCAGTGCTTGTTTACACGCGCTTTACGCTCATGGTACTCGCGCGAGCGCCCTCGTTTGGACGTGACGTCACGCCGGGCTCACTGGTAGGCTGTGCAGTTCCCGCAGGGCAGCCTATGAGCGCGCTAGAATGCCCGCTCAAGGTCTGCTAGCTGCTGGAACTGCGTTGACAACATATACAAAATTAAGGATAATTTTTGGCTTCAATATCTCAAGAAGATAAATCTTTCCCCGTAGCGTAAGCTAAACTTACGCAATACTCGTTCCCTCTTCTAGAGAGAACCGAGGTTACGTTAGTAACCAGTATCGTTTCACTTGTTCTCTTTTGAATGGGCATTCCCTCGTTTAGTGTGTTCTCCTCCTGTTCCGTGTTTTCATTTTACTTTGTGTTCACACTTTAATAAATCTAACCTGCACGACACGTGGATCCGCTTCTTTGCCTGTCTCAAATATGACACATGCACAATTAAACATCCAAAAATCGGCTGAAAGTAAGTTAACCTGTGTGGTACCATTATATCATGCATCCCTCATTATCCACTTTTACTGTATGGAAAAAAGCAGCTTTGATATCCACAGAAAATCGTACAGGACTGGGACAACATGAGGCTGAGTAAATAATGCCAGAATATTCCTTTTGGGTAAACTAACACTTTAAGTACAAGAAATAAAAGTAAATCGCTTCTAAAACAAAAAAAATATATAAAAATAGCTGTGACTGCAGATAAAGGTAAGCAGGGCTCCTTACGCCTCACTGAGAATAAATCACACACATTTAGGTTTGCAGTCAGCAGTCCAGATAACTCACTGATTCTCTTTATTACTCTCCTGCAATCCTTTCTTCTGCCCTGATAACATGATTACAAGGAAGAATGGAAGGGCGGTGGGGTGGGGTGGGGAGGCTGAAATCTGCATACATTTGCGCACTCACACACACTTTAACATAGACATCGTGGCTCGAAGCAATCAAATGCTGCTACATACAGCGCCGGTGCATGTTTTATTCATTTGCCTTCTAAAGTATCCTGAATCTCTCTCTCTCTCTCTCTCTCTCTCTCTCTCTCTCTCTCTCTCTATCGTCTTTCAAACTCAAAACTGTACATTGACAGGGACATGTCTTCAACACACACAAAAGAAACTTACAAGAAAACAAACATGTCCACCAACCCGGATCACTGGGCTCATGCGGTGCGAGACTTTGAATTGTCGCTTTTCATTTATGGTGCAGAAGAAATCAAATGTCAAATGAAATGAATGGAAACCATTGTCATATTTGCTGAGCCCCAGCTAGTGCTGCATCAGATACAGATAATTGAAAATCAAAGAAAATTATGAAAATAAAGACAGCTGTCACATGGTTTTCTGCATTCAATCACAATCTCCACTAGCAATTCATGTCTATTATCAGATGTTTTAAGATAAAAAAAATTATAATAATAATACCTGACTTAACTGTAAAATTGCAACAAAAAAGGTTCAGCTTTAATGCAGCTAAAAACACACAAAACACATCTAAAATGCAAAAGAGCCTTGCGATTAACTGTATACCAATAGATTCAACAAGAAATCTGACCTATCTTTTGTTGAAAGCTATAAAAGAGAAGCAAAGGGATCGCTGCAATTTGCAGAAACAACTGGAATTCAGGCAGCAAAACATGAATTTGCAGTAGCCATTTTTTGGCAGATATGTTGAATTTTGAGGTAAAATTAGGTTAAATGTTGTATATTTTATATCTTCGAAGGAACCAGGGGTAAATTAGTCTTCCGGGTTTTGGATGTCATCCCTGCACCACTCTACATATCTATCACATGTCTGTGTCCATATACCAACGCCCCACTTCCTACGATCCAATCAAGTCCTGAAGGACAAAATCAAGTCCCACCCTACATGTTTCTCATTCCAGAAGCTGTGTTCACCCAGATGTACGTTACAATAGAGAAGAAAATACTATCGCAACTTCAGTTTTATTTTTGTCCTGCATGCATCATTATCAGTCGGCATGTAATGAACGATGCGATCATTTCAGTCAGAGACCCATGGATTCAGGAACTAGTATAGGATCAACGCCTTCTGTGTTTTTCCAAATAGTAACCCCCAGACACCTTGTTTGAATAGAGCCAACACACCCTCCCTGGGCTGACATTTCAGGGACAGTTTCAGGGACAGACAGACATTACATTATAGTAGCTAGTCCTTCTGCTTGGTTGAGCACATTCTTGAGCCGTGAAACTCAATTAATAAAAGCATATCCACATGTTCAGCTGGGAATGTCTTTTAAATTCGAAGGGACAAGAAAAGAGTTTAAAAATAAGAACCAACTGTGAATTGGATACATAAATTAAAGGACATCATAATGGCTATAGAAGCATACATGGCTAACACTATCAAAATACAATATACTGTATATTCTTTTTGATGCACACACACACCACACACAGGTTCTTCTAAGATTTTCAACAACACTACAGTACATATTTTTCAAAAAGAATAGTCAAGCAGGTGATCATCAATATACTGTGTTGTTTTCCAGGCTTTCTAAGAAATGTATGGGTACACGAGAGTGTTTCAAGGTCTATGCCGAGGAAGCAGCATAAATACCCATGTTTGATTCAGATTGTGAACATCAAGCGATGGTTTTGATGGGCTTAGGGGAAAAGGCAGCATAGGCAACACAAAAAGTGAACACACACATAGGCCTAAACTTCGAAATAAATGTGCCTCCTCCCGCTAGACGACAGCTGGCAGAGCACTGGTGTGTGTGTGTGTGTGTGTGTGTGTGTGTGTGTGTGTGTGTGTGTGTGTGTGTGTGTGCGTGTGCGTGTGTGTGTGTGTGGTACACCTGGCACTGGGCAGATAGAGTAAACCTTAAAAATACACAAACATCCACATCACATCAGAGTTCATCGCACATGCATTTCAGAAGGTGAACACTGATAACATTTGCCATCAACTAGCCGACTGTGAAATACTGTAAATGTCAGGTCATCTGGGTTTATCAATATTATGAATGCATTATTCTACAGTGCTAATCAACCGTTTGGTTACCCATATTCTGCAAAATATCTTCTTTTGTGTTCAGAAGAAATCATTTGTGTTGGGAAAACATACATTTTTGTTGACAGAACTACCCTTATGAAAAAGAAGTTTATTCAAGTGTGCTATAGCCTACTTCTTTTAAACTAAAAATATGAAAGTTTACTTTCAGTCTATACTTTTTATGTACTTTTCAGAAATATGCTTTATGTACTTCTCAGAAATATACTTAAAATTGCACTTAAGTATATTTGACTTCTACTGACAGAGAAGTCTAAATACATTTAACCTTACTCAATTTTTTGACCGAGTCACCGAGATATACTTAAAAGTAAAATCAAGTATTCTTTTTTAATTGAGTAGCCTTTAAATAGGCCTACCTTTTTCAATTAGGCCAGTTTTGCATAGCCTACTGTCTTAATTTCATTGTTTAAAAATATTGATTTATAAAGAAAACCGATATATACTGTATGTTCCTAATTTTAAGAATCTGAATTTTTGTGTAGGCTAGTCCATTGGTAGAGTACATAGATAGCAATTTACTTCAAATCTAATTTAGGCTACTCTTTCACCGCCACTGACTGAATTTTCGAAATGGGTCTGTCTGCGGACTGCAAGAGAGGGGTGTAACAGGAAGTGGGCGTAACTTGAAGTTGTCCAAATTACACAGAACCACACTATATGTCAAACTCAAAACGAAATGTTGTTGGCAAGATGCCAGCTTGTATAGAGACAACGGTGAGAATATTTACCCGAGATAACCATGTAAATCGAAGTGTATTGCCGCTTTTTACATTGCAGCAAGGGCAGAAAAATGTGTTTTGAACTTTGAGCTTGTCAATCTGTCTTGTTGAGTGTCCCACAGATGCTAGTGTAACCCCTCCGCCCGGGTCCTACTCGACCCGGCCTCGAACCCGGGTCTCCAGCATGAGAGTCAGGCGCTCTAACAAGGAGGCTAAAGACTGCAGCCCCTAGTGTCTGTTGCTAGAGCGCCTATTGAGATCAGAGGAGTGAGGTTTACTCGCACAGCAACTACTAGCTGGCCTCCATTACACTCACCCCCCAAACCTCACTCCCATCCGGGTCACGGCACCAATGTAACCCCTCCACCCGGGTCCTACTCGACCCGCTCCGAGCGGGCCTTCAACCCGGGTCTCCGGCATGAGAGTCAGGCGCTCTAACAAGGAGGCTAAAGACTGCAGCCCCTAGCGTCTGTCGCTAGAGCACCTATTGAGATCAGAGGAGTGAGGTTTACTCGCACAGCAACGTTACACTAGCAGCACAACACAGTAGTAGATCGCCCTGGAGTGATCACACCATTATGAAAATGTAAGTGCATGGGTAAGATGGCACCTAATAGATGCATAGATGCATGAATGCATATGTCGCCTAATTCATTGTTTTCTATACCAGTTTACGACCGTTTCCTCTTTATTTTTTGTGCAGAGGTGGTGCTTTTGAGTGACAATTCCTCATTTGTCCTTTATCTGTCCATGTTTGGGCCTAAGTTATGATTCAAGTCGAGGTTCTAGTGCTAAAATTATTTTAATCATCATAATATAACAATTACTTCTACAATATAGGCTCATTTGGTTTAGACAATAAGTGTTTCTTTTAATTTCACATTTTTCTTGCTGTGGTGGCACACCACTACTAAAATGAATACTGAGGAAACACTGCTACCAGAACATTTCGTATATATATAAAAAAATATATATATATAATGAACCCGTCTCTTCTTTTGTCAACAGGTAAACTGGAACACATTTTCAGAGGAGCATAGAAGGACCTATTGGATGTAATGCTGCAGCAGTAGCCCAGAACAGACAATATTAGTGCCAGAACATATTAGATTGGGTTTGCATAAACCCTCATTGTGTTGCTTTTCAATTAAAATATTTTGTTATGGGTGTGTTTGTTGTTCATTTGTCTCAAAAGTATCATAAGATTTGTTTGTCAGCGGTGCATTTAGCTGTTCATTAGTGCTGTTGATATAAGTCAAAATTTTTAATCATCAGCAAATCAGGCATACAATAAGACATCAAAAGATGTTTAAAATTATTTATTTTAAAAAAAGAAAAGAAATAAAGCCCAATTCCAAAAGGATATATTAGTGCTTGCACCACGCTCTAGTTGAGGTGGGACGAATAATTGATAAAAAAATACTGCTCCGAGTCTGCAGCTTCATACTACTCGGTTTTCTGGCTATCCATGTGGTTACTGTTATACGGTATAGGGGGCGCTATTACGCATCCATAGATTCTGTACTGAAGAGTACATAATCTCTGGATCAAAACACGGGTGAAGGAGAAGAGACAAGCGATTGAAGATTGCTTACGAAAATGTAAAATAACGTGCTCATCAAACATTAAACAGCATATAAATCAAATTGCATTACCGAATGAGACCCAATGAAGAGGAAACGACTGTAAAGATTTAAGGGGTGTTGATGGACTTGAACTACTCTATCTATGGCTGTGTCCGAAATTTTCCAAACCGCGCTGGTCCAGCGTTATATCATACAGGTATAAATTCCTTTTATAATTTGGTATTAGATTCTTTAATTTAGGTTTATATGCTAGTTTCCATGTCAGAGTCCAATATAAATCTTTTAATTACTACTGAAGATGCCAGTTCAAATTATTATTATTAAACAGCAAGCACAAACTGCAAAATCGGCTGCCCTTTCGGCGCACTCATTGTCCGAATTCACCCACTCGTTTTCATCAACTCCTTCGAGTGGACTATATTAGTGGATTAATGTCGAGAATCGTGTATGCGAGTAAAATAATGCCATATGTTTTTGAAACAAAAAAGCCTGTTGAATTGCACTTGCAAAAAATATGTATTGCATTAGCCATGCTTGCATTTTAATGCATTGTATTTGTAGGGCTTGCATTTTTATGGGCTGCAATTCAGCATGGTTGAATATTTAAGCTGTGAATATTTCAATTCAAAATATTTCAAACACATTTTCATTATTAAAAATTCAATAATCAATATTCACCTTTCATATTTCACTTCCAAAATATTCAAACTGTTTAAAAATACAACCTATAATATTCAACAGGCAATGTTTGGTCCATTTTATTTGCAAATTCGCTTCCACAAATTCAGTGGTTCAAATTCGACAGTAAATTCTACATTGACATCCAGGAACTGCAGGAAAAGCAGTAGATTACCGATCATAATCTCCATCTGCTGTAAGTCGACCTCACCAGCAGGGGGTGCAAGCGCGTGTTGTTGACGAAGACCAGAGCAACAGTTAGAGCAAGCCATTAATTCAACGAGATTATAATGTTATTCCCTGATGCAGGTGTAAAGATCCAATGTTACATTCGAGGTAGCCTAGACATATATTTCTCTTGGTTGTTTAGATGCCTTAAAGGGGTCATGACATGGTTTTTTGTTTTGTTTTATTATGTTCCCTTATGTGCAATTATAGTATTACTATAGTTGTTTGTACAAAAAAAAAAAAAAATTAGTGATTTATGACCTTTTCCCACCCTGTTTCTCACCCTCTGATTCAAACAGTCTGTTTTGGAGGTATTTCCCCTTTAAGAGTTCAGTGTTAACGCCCATTGTTATGATTGGCTAACGTCAGTGCTGCTTATGCATAAATTATTAACGTTAATCATTTTGTATCACATGTAGGCTACACAATGCTCCGCCACGTGAAACTTCGGTCTTCCGATCTTTTACCATCGTGTCAATTCTCAATTGATTTTGATTCATATGCGCGAGGGAGAGAGAGAGGGAGAGCAAGACAGTTTGAAGGTGTGCGCGTGGCCGGGGCTCTCTCTCTCTCTCTTGTCATTCTTTCAGTAACATGTGCCCTGTCACACTCATCTACATCACTCACCGAACAAATAAGGCTTTGGCGGGCTGCATATGCTGCAAATAAACTGCATCCAACTGCTTTCCCTGACGTCTGGATCGTTCGGCAGCTTTCAAACATGTTGTTTGTCCACAGCAGGAACAGCACATCTGTGTGGCATCACAGTCATCTTGTAAACAGACCCACTCGCTGCACGTCAACGCATGCGATGATGTCAAATGAGGCGTAGTTGTCTTGCACTGGAGGCGGTCATATGCAAACGACTGGTACGTCACTTCGTACCGTGACGTCACTAAGTTCAAAGGATCTAGAACGAGCTGTATTTACAGCTTGATTAAATAAATGCTTCGTTTATAATGGGGAGGACGTCTTAAGCTATGAAATTTGCAGGAGGTTTTAATGGTACAAAGACCTCTTAAATACCAAAAGATCAAGGCAAATTTGGTTTCTCATGTCATGACCCCTTTAACTTTATATTGCGGCAATGTGGTGCATGCAGTAGGCTACTAGGGTTCATACTCAATACTTCAGGATTCCCCGGCTGGACATAAAACGCTTAACGTAGCTTAATGGACAAATGATATATAAGACCAACTTGACTTAAAGGGATAGTTCACCCAAAAATGAAAATTCTTTCATCATTTACTCACCCTCAAGTTGTTCCAAACCTCTATGTGTTTATTTGTTCTGCTGTACACAAAGCAAGATATTTGGAAGAATGTTTTAATCAAACAGATCTCAATCCCAATTGACTTCCATAGTAGGAAAAAATACATACTATGGTAGTCAATGGGGATTGAGATCTGTTTGATTAAAACATTCTTCCAAATATCTTCCTTTTTGTACAGCAGAACAAATAAACACATAGAGGTTTGGAACAACTTGAGTGTGAGTAAATGATGAAAGAATTTTCATTTTTTGGCGAACTATCCCTTTAACTTTAATTAACTTAACTCGCAAAGTTTAATGGTGAGCTTTTCCCAGTGATATACTGGCATAAAGTTGGCTTGCCATTGGACATTCACACATTTAGGGACCGTTGGGTATGCAACTTTAGAGACGGTCCCTAAATGTGTGAATGTCCAATGTTAATGTCAAGTTCTGTATAGAATAGAATAGAAGAGAAAGCGTTAGTGTTAATTAATCAAGTGTTGATTTTATGCAATCTGCTTGCCTGTAGCCTATATAGTACAGCCTACATCCCCAATAAGGTGCGAGTTTGGTCTTTTATATCACTGTATTAGTCCATTAAGCTAAAGCTACAATAACCGTTTTGTCCCGACGGAAGGGGAATCCTTGAGTATGATGAGGTATTGAGGGAAACCGATTATAATGACGTTTATGGTAGAGAAAGCTGATAACATGTAGGCTACACAGGGAAAGTAACAATGAAGTTATTGAATGAAACAAACACAATTTTTGTGTCTTTGTCATCTTTTCCACATACTGTATATACTGACCCAGATAATCATCACAAAAACGTAATGCATGCTCAATTGCTGTAAATGAGTTTTTATGAATGAATGGCTTGCTCTCACTGTTGCTCTGGTCTTCGTCAACAACACGCGCTTGCACTCCCTGCTGGTGAGGTCCACTAACAGCAGATGGAGATTATGCTCGGTAATCTACTGCTTTTCCTGCACTCAAAAAAATTAATTGTTAAACGAACGTGATTTAATCGTAGCACCCATTATGCATCTAATCAAATCAAGTAAACTTGAACTACTTTGAATATTTTATATGAACACAATATACATTTGTAGATTCAACATGATTGTAATATGTCAATGTAACTTCTTTACAACTAATTGAATCAAAATGTTTGTATTGTGTTAGTCTAATCAAATTTATTCTTATCCACTCAATGTCAGTAAAGCACTTCAATGCAACAAAATTCTGCCTTGTTACATAAACTAGTTAATGTCTTGGTTTGGGAGTTGATTGAGCATTATTGAATACACCTGATGTTAACAAGCAGAATCACTGAAGGAGAAACCCTTAATTTTTAAGTCACCGTTATGGAGATCAGTGTTTGCTTTAGTTGGGCTCTTGACCCTTATATCATTAACTTTAGATTTAGTTTGGCTTCTGTACGTGAGTTATAACAGCTAGATGAACAAATGGTCATGGTCATCTGATGGTGTAGGTTGTGTTTTAACATAATCATTATTTCACAATCATTTGACCTGAATCACTGAACTAATATAGAGCCCAATTTAGGTTTACTTTATTAATTATAGCAGCACTGTCCTTATTCAGCATCAAATTTTCATCCTTTACAATGTAATCTAAAGATTTTTTTTAAATGTGTTTTATATACAAAAAAATATATATATTATTTTGATTCTGTTTAGTTTTTAGACATCAGCTTTTCTGAGTTATACTGAAAAAAGAGAAAGTTCTTAAAGGTGCCCTAGAGTGGTTTTTTTATATTATTTTATAATGTTTCCTGGGTTGCCCTTATAATGTTAGTATGTTTTTTAGATAAAAAATAGTCATAATTTAGAAATAAAAGGCATTTTTCCCACCCTCTGATTTGAACGCTCTGTTTGAAGGGGCGTGTCTGCTGTGTGGAACCGGCCTCTGCTGTGATTGGCTGACATGCTTGCATATGAAATAGCTATGTATTACATGTGAAACTCTCTCGAATACTTTTACTACAGCTATTATACGTTTTTACTATTACAGCTATCGAAATTAACGAATCGTGAGATGTTTTTAAAGTATTTAGATCTATTCCTATCACATACAATGTTGCTGTGATGACTGAGCATTGAGCAAGCAGAGGACAGTCTGTTGGTCGCGAGAATGAAGATCTTATCATTGCAATGCAGTTTCTGTTCTCTAATGCTTTCCCCAATGCAAACACGATCATGTAAATACAGTAAGAGCTTCGTTGTGCAGTGTAACGTGCATCATTGAATTCATAACGAGTTTGGCAAGTGTCCAGATAAACTCGCGCTGTGGTAAGATTGTTCTTTGATCGCTTTCTGTATATAATTTATTCATAATTTAAATACGTTTTTTTTTTCATCCTACTAAAAGAAACGATGTGAAGTTGATATTTTAGTCGCTGGCTTGACTTACTGATGCATAAACAGTATTGAACGATTTTGAGAGAAAGGTTACCTGTCTGAACTTGAACAATTACACATCAGAAAGTGTTGCTTGGTAGCTGATCCGAGGCCAGCTCTGTATTGGCCCAAGTTGAGGAAACAGTCGTCGGTGAAATGTTTGGAAATTTCCAGAGAAAATAAAAGTAAGCCATTGTTTCTTCAGAGGCTCGGATGAAGGAACTAAAAAATACTTTTGTGTTCATGTGTACATCCAAACACTGAGCAACTGCTATGCTTCGGCTGCGCAGTTTCGCCTGTCATTGAACATGGGCTGGCATATGCACATTTGTGGAGGCATACATATTAATGATCCCGACTATTGCGTCACAGTCGGTATTGTGTGGAGAACGGACCGTTTTTCAGGGGTGTTTTTCATAAACGTGAATTAAATGAGAACGCGAAAACAGTCCAGTTTGAGATTCAATCTATGTCATGTCAATGCACTGAACTCTTGTTATTTGACTATACCAAGGTAAATTCAATTTTGAATTATAGGTCACCTTTAAATTGTATTAAACTAACCAAATGGATTTCGTCCAATGTGTTATAGACATATATCCTAAACAATAAGCATTACATTTAGGATAACTTAAATAATTCAAGTAAACTGAAAACCATTCATTCAAGTGAACTTAAACCATTAATTCAAGTTGAACTAAAACCATTAATTCAAGTCAAACTAAAACCATTCATTCAAGTTAAACTAAAATCATTCTTTCAAGTTAAATGAACACAATTGGTTGTAGTTGGTTTTACATGGTTGA
This sequence comes from Tiaroga cobitis, assembly GCA_030578255.1. Lineage (NCBI taxonomy): Eukaryota > Metazoa > Chordata > Actinopteri > Cypriniformes > Leuciscidae > Tiaroga > Tiaroga cobitis. The sequence goes on along the minus strand of CM060611.1, from coordinate 26,309,737 downwards.
TTTTACTGGGTTTTATTTGTTCCTGTTTTGTTAAGATTACTAATTTTAATCACGTGGAACCACTAGGGCTGGGTACCGAGTTCGGTACTTTTTAGGTACTGACCGAATTGCCTCGATACTACCGAGTATCGAAACATGTCTTGTTTTTCGGTACTAAATTTCGGTACCTAAGTGGTTAATCTCGTCAACGTCAGTGAAACATGCATGTAGCATGATTGGCTGTGGCGGAAAAACACTAGTTTACGCTGCTGCCCAGAGACTTGGCTCGTCGAATGTGAGGCTGTAGTGTGTGTGTGTGTGTGTGTGTGCCAGAAGCACGCGATGCAATATTTTCGACAAGATAATTGCTGCCAAGACCGGTAACACGGTAAATCTGATAAGGCAAAGCGGTGTGTCATACAAAGCACACCGAACGCGAATAAAGCGCCAAATAGGCGTCTATCGCGTCTAGTTAGACGCTTCAATCTTCCGCTCGAGTTCAAAACGTGTCGCCCGATTCGCATCATTCGCGACGCCCGGCACGAATGATGCGTCTATCCGCATCTTTGACTTTGTATCTAATCTACTAGCGCAAATAATTAAATTCGCGTTCGGTGTGAACAGTGAACACACCATTAGTAAACACTTGTTCATTAATAAACAATTAAAATATCTCCTTGCTATTGTTTCCCGACACATCCATAATCATTAGGCTACTTTTGCCAGTGCCTTGCGGCAAGCTTGATGTGTGCGGAGCGCGAGGCATATATCCCGCCCCCCAGTAGCCTATATTTAATTTAATTCACATTTATTTTTATAGCATTTTTCACAATACATGTCGTTTTAAAGCAGCTTTACAGAAAATGAATGTGTCTAAATTACAATTTAGAGTGATCTGTTATCAGAGGTGACAGTGTAATGCATTTCTATTAATTTTCATTAAATTTCATTGTTAAACAATGCATTAAGTTAAGGCAGAAACAATGAGCTCATTGAAGTAAAGAATACATGTTGTTAAATGATTAGGAAACATAGAAAACTTCAGCATTGGTGCTTTTTTACATACTCAAAATATGACTGTAAAAAAGTCAACAAACTGAAAAAATAAAAATAAAAATTAGGTAATGTTATATTGTTAAATAAAATTGGTATCGAAAAAAGTATCGTTCAGGAACCGGTATCGAAGTCAAGGTATCGGTATCGGTATCCAACATTTTTTTACGATACCCAGCCCTAGGAACCACTGTCCATGAATGAATCATGTTCAGCTAAAGAGCTACTTTTTTTAGTGTAATCAGCCTGTGAATCTCAACAATGGTGACAATTATAAAGCATGTTGCAGTGCATTCTGGGTGCCTCCAATCAAAACTCATTCATGGCTCCCATCATGCATTGCTGCATGAATAAATAATGAGCTTATGTTCAGAGGTGATCTGTTTGTCACCATTGCTGAGACTCATACGCTAATTATTGATGTCTGTGTGTGCCATTATAAAGAATTTTCAAAGTTTTCTTTTTATTGACTTGAACATTTGGATTTCATTGAAGAGATATTCATTTTCAAAAATATTATGCTGAACAAGGCCAGTGCTGCTTTAATTAATAAAGTAAACCTAAATTGGGCTCTATATTAGTTCAGTGATTCAGGTCAAATGCTTGTGAAATAATGATTATGTTTAAACACTATCAGATGACCATGACCATTTGCTCATCTAGCTGTTATAACTCAGTAACAGCAACCAAACACATTCTTAAGTTAATGTTTTAAGGGTCAAGAGCCCAACTAAAGCAAACACTGATCTCCATAACGGTGACTTAAAAATTATGGTTTTCTCCTTCAATGATTCTGCTTTTTAACATCAGGTGTATTCAATAATGCTGAATCAGCTACCAAAACAAGACATTAACTAGTTTATGTAACAAGGCAGATTTTTGTTGAATTGAAGTGCTTTACTGACATTGAGTGGATAAGAATACATTTGATTAGACTAACACAATACACACATTTTGATTCAATTAGTTGTAAAGAAGTTACAATGACATATTACAATCATGTTGAATCTAAAAATGTATATTGTGTTCATATAAAATATTCAAAGTAGTTCAAGTTTACTTGATTTGATTAGATGCATAATGGGTGCTACGATTAAATCACGTTCATTTAACAATTTATTTTTTTGAGTGTGCAGTTCCTGGATGTCAATGTTGAATTTACTGTCGAATTTGAACCACTGAATTTGTGGAAGCGAATATTATAGGTTGAATTTTTAAACAGTTTGAAGGTTTTGGAAGTGAAATATGAAAGGTGAATATGGATTACATATTAAAATGTGTTTGAAATGTTTTGAATTGAAATATTCACAGCTTAAATATTCAACCATGTTGAATTTCAGCCCATAAAAATGCAAGCCCTAAAAATACAATGCATTAAAATCCAAGCATAGTTAATGCAATGTATAGTTTTTTCAAGTAGTGCAATTCAACAGGCTTTTTTGTTTCAAAAACATATGGCATTATTTTACTTTCATAATTGTGAATATAGGGGCCGATTTCGAACACAGCATGTTTTGATCATCGTTCTAAATCCCATCCGGATATAGTCGTAGACAAAATGTGATTTTGTCAGCTTTTTGTTTAAAATATTGTTTTTTTTATGAAACCTACCCACATTCAAGTGTTGATAAAAAAGCACACATGAAGCTATAATACAAAAAAAATTAAAATGGAAAAAGTAAAGTACAGTTAAAGGTATATTTTGAGTATTAAAAAATGTTTACCTAAATAGGAACATAGTATTATACTTAAAGTGCAAAAATAATATAGAGATGTTAAAGAAAACTTACAAGTATACATGCAGTATAAAACTACTAAACTAGTAGTGTACCAAGAGTATACTTCAAAGTGTACTTTCATAAATTAGACAAATGTGCTACAAATATGCTATTTGGCTAGTAAACTATCAGTATATCTATAAGTTCACTTGTAGTATAGTTGCACTACAAACAAAACACTTTATGTACTCAAACATAAATTTACTAGTGTTACATTTACAAGTATAATAAAAAGTATACTTTTAAAAAGTGGGCCAGTTTAGTCCCTAGTACTACTATTGAAACAGTACACTTACAATTGTACTTTTAGTGATATTAGTATACTTACTACATACTTGAACTTTACTTAAGTATACTTAATAAAATTAACTTGAAGTATACTTATTTTTTTGTAAGGGTAACTGGGCAGTGGATCTGTTGTTCCTACAATGCTTTGCAAGGGGCTGCATTAGGACAGTGACTTAATTTAAAAATAAAGTTGGAACTTTAATAAAGTTCTTCTGTAAATTAATTTGACTTAATCCAACTAAATTGTGTTGATATAACTAAATTGTTTTAATTTGAATGAAATAAAATAAAATTTGTAAAACATTTTGAAAGTTTTGCCAATCATTATTACATATTCGGGTCTTTAGCGACCCGAATCTATATCTAACACGGATGGATCTCTACCTGTCGCGATAATATAAAACTCTCCTGATATTAGAGTAACAATTACAGAAGAATTATATAAAGCATATTTTTTTACCCTTTGGAGCTTGGAAGGGTTCAGTTTGAGCAGATGTTTTATCCCATCATAACTGTCCTCGTCAGAGCTCATTTCCCAGTACATTCAGCATCTGCTCAAAACTATTATTTTCAACATCTTCAAAAACAATATTTTGATCGCTGACAGCTTCTTCACCAGATCCACCATCAAGTGACATTGACACTAGTATTTGATTGTGTTCAGTACTTGCTCTGCAAATCGCTGAGCCATTTCATAGTTTGTTATTTAAAATTCTGATTGGAATTAAAAACTGCAAAATCGAATATATGCTCTACTTTTGGACTCATTGCCGTCAGCTACTAGAGCACAAATATTGACTCTGTCAGTCCCATGAATATTGTTCACTGTGCTCTGTCCTCTTTAAATGAAGCCATATCTCTTCTTCTCCCACTCACTCTCTCCTTTCAGCCCAATTCCAGCAATCTCCATCCACCTCTTCTGAAGATCTGAGGTGCCCTGCTGTTCAAGGCCGGAGGGGCCTGTGTACTGGCTCAAGAGTGTCAGGCCAGCTATGAAAGCTTCCACCTTGGGCACATCACAGAGCCTGCTGCCCTGGAGACATCCATGTCCATCTAATCACCCAGGCATTCTCCATCATTTCACCTATTCAATCTTTTCCTCTCTCCTCCTTCTCCCCCCTCTCCCTTCATCCTCCCATCCATCGCTCTCATCCTGCAGGAAACATACAAGACTATTAATGTCAAACAGCTATTGGTGAAACATTCTTCTAACGCACCTGCAGGGCAGACTAGCTAAGGGCAAAGACTTGATTAATGTGTGTGTGTGTGTGTGTGTGTGTGTGTGTGTGTGTGTGTGTGTGTGTGTGTGTGTGAGAGAGAGAGAGAGAGAGAGAGAGAGAGAGAGAGAGAGAGAGAGAGAGAGAGACACAACGGGTGGGGGATCAGTTAGAGAGTAAAAGATAAAGGGCAGGACAGAGAGATACAGTGTTACGCTTTGATCGGAAAGGTCATAATTTCCGTTGCATATTATTAAAGGGATACTTCACCTCTGGAAATATGAATGTGTATTTAAAATGGGTAATTTATGTGGAAGAAATGTGCAATTATTTTTGAATTTGGAGATTTTTAGACTGAGAAAAGCCAGAAAACGCTTCGCTGCCCTAGGAGGCCACGCCTACCGGTAACAGCGCAGTAAACAACAAGTCTAGGCTACTAGTGAGTCTCCGTGATGAGTCCGCCCGGGATTTCAAAAACGCCCAAAATGTCCGGGATTCGGCTTTTGCGTTCTACAGTCGCCATTCATCGTTTACTGTGGCGAGCAAAGGATGAGACTGAGGGCCGTGAGAGAACGGCGCGAGGCCGGTGGCGTGATTATTGATGAGCGACACCTGTGAGACGCACCGGTCTCGTATCTCTCACGGAGCGGGAATTTTCTAGCAATGTTAAAACGCACATCAACCGATCACTTGTTTAGCGTTCATGTAAACACTACATTCAGATTCACAAATCGGAATTAATTCAGTTAGATTGAAACAAAAGGTGTGCATGTATTCAATGAATGGCGACTGCAGAAAGCAAAAGCTGATTCCAGGACATTTTGTACGATCTCGACGGCCGGACATGGCCGAGAAAAAGAGGATGGTAACCCCTACTACTCAGCTTTCTCCTACTAAGTTACTCAGCTTTCTCCACAGAACAAGAGCCTGCGAGCTTAGCTTCCAAAAAAAGATGGCTGACACTATGTGTACATTCTGTGAGTGAGATCCTGTTACGGCCAGCTCGTTTTGACCGTACATAAAGGGATACAAGTACACTTAACAAAATGACTTGCAAGAGTTTTTATTAGCTTACAACAAAAGTGCAAACAACTTAGTATAACAAAGTCTAGGGTTCAAAATTATAAGGGGACAAAATCATAATCCAGATGGGGAATAAGTAAAGGTTGGTATGGACTGTAAACAAATATAAACGTCGCAAAACAAGTGACTCCTCCAGAGGCTGCCAATCCCCTGGACGAAGTGGCTTGAAGAGGGTAGGATCCAAGGTTTTATCCTCTCCATAATCAAATCGAGAGCAGGTAACAGGGGTGTGCAATCTCCCACGCCCTCCTGAAGAACACCGCCCCCAGCAGGCGAGCAAGGGGAATGCAGGGTCGTAACACCTCCCTACAAAAAAAAAGATTCAGCAATGAATCTAAGACACAAAACAAAGAGTGCAAACAGTTAAGCACTACCCAGAAGAAAACAAAAGTTCTGGTAATCTAGAGGTACGTTGTCTCCTCTTCACTCTTCAACACCTCTGGGCCCTAGAGAAGGAAAGAACGGACAATACAAAAATTACGCTACACTCTAGACAGTGCGTCAGCTATAACGTTGTCTTTTCCTCGAATATGTTTGATCTCGAGATGGAAAGGTTGTAAGATAAGACTCCATCGCATGAGTCGCTGATTTCTATTTCTCATCCGATTCAAAAAGACCAAAGGATTATGATCCGTATAGATAATAATCGGTGCAGCAATTGATCCTAGATATATTTCAAAATGTTGAACAGCCAACACTAGAGCAAGAGCTTCTTTCTCAATGGTAGAATATACCTGTTGATGTCGGTTAAGTTTCTTAGAAAAGTAACTTACAGGATGTTGAACCTGGTTCGAGTCCTCCTGCAGGAGAACAGCACCCGTACCACAAGCACTTGCATCGATTGCAAGAATAAAAGGCTTGGCAAAGTTTGGAGCTGTTAAAACAGGGGCACACGCCAACAAAGCCTTGCAATTTTCGAAAGCTTGCTGACAAGGTTCAGTCCACTGGAAAGACAACTTCGGACTCAAATCAGTAAGAGGTGAGACTACGCTGGCAAAATTTTCGCAAAAACTCCGATGATATCCCACCATTCCAAGGAACCGCCACAGTTCACGACGAGTGGTGGGAGCGGGAAAATTACAGATAGCTTCGACCTTAGTCTCAATGGGTCGTACACAACCATTTCCCACTATCTTACCTAAATAGGTAACGGTTGCCTTCGCGAATTCGGACTTAGCAAGATTAACCGTAAGATTAGCTTTGGCTAAACGAGAAAACAGTTCTTTAATCTGGTCAAGATGTTCAGACCAAGATGAACTATACAATACAATGTCGTCAAGATATGCCTCACATCCTGACATTCCATACAGTATACGGTTTACGAGTCACTGAAAAGTCGCAAGTGCATTTCGAACCCCGAAAGGCATAACCGTATACTGCAGGAAAGCATCAGGCGTAACCAAAGCAGATCATTCCTTCGCCCGACTAGTCAAAGGCACCTGCCAATACCCCTTCAAGAGGTCGAATTTGCTGACATAACAGGCAGAGCCGACATGATCGACGCAATCATCAATTCGAGGTAACGGGAAACAGTCCGGCTTTGTCACAGAGTTAAGTTTTCGATAATCTGTGCAGAAGCGATATGAGCCATCAGGTTTATTTACTAAAACACAAGGAGAACTCCACGAACTGAAACTAGATTCAGCCAGATTATGAGCAAGCAGATAATTCACCTCTTGTTTCAGCAAATCTCTTTTAATAGGATTGACTCGATAGGCATTCTGTTTAACGGGACATGAGGTTCCTACGTCTATATTATGTTCTATGATAGAGGTGCGACCAGGAACATCAAGGAAAAGAGAGGGAAATGACATCACCAACTCAGTGACATCACTCCTCTCCTTTTCTGTCAGATAAGAAAGATGAGAGGACAGGTTAAAAATAATCTCAGAGTTTTTAAGTCGCCCGTCAACTTTTTCTCGAGAAAGAAAACCCTCGTCCTCATCAGCATTCTCCAAAGAATCCCCACTCGTGTTGTAAGAGAGAGGAGATGATTCTGAAAGAGAGTCACAAAGGTTTACCACATTAACAGTAACAGAACGAACAGGAGCTGTATACAATTTCAACAGGTTACTGTGACAAACTTGTACCTTTTTCCTCCGGTCAGGAGTATTCAACAGATAATTGTTATCAGAAAGACGTTTAACTACACTGTAGGGGCCTGTAAATTTAGCTTGAAACAGATTAGCAGGTAGGGACAGCAAAGCAAGTACTTGATCACCCACCTGAAATTCTCTTAACTTAGCTTTCCTGTCAAAGCGTTGTCGGATCTTTAGTTGAGTCTTACTCAACTTCTTTTTAGCGAGAGCTCTTGCCTCATATAATCTACGCCAGAATCCGCTCACATAATCCGAAATGTTTTCAGACAGTTTAGGCAAACGCCACTCCTCAGCTAACACAGCCGTAGGTCCTCTCACTACATGTCCGAACACTAATTCATTCGGGCTAAACCCAAGACTTTCTTGGATCACCTCACGTATCGCTAATAACATCCACGGCAGACCTTCCTCCCAATCCGCATCGAGTTCCACACAATATGACCTTAAAAGGGACTTCAGGGTTTGATGAAACCTCTCAAGGACTCCTTGACTCTGCGGATGATAAGCGCTAGAAATATTGTGGTTTACTCGAAGTTGACACAGGGCATTTGAGAACTGTTTCGACATGAAGTTCGAACCCTGATCGGACTGAATGACTTTAGGAATTCCAAAGGTCGACATGAAATTAGTGAGAGCCTTCAAGACAGATTTAGTAGTAATGGACCTTAACGGATAAGCAGCCGGATAACGAGTAGTCTGACACATAACGGTTAAAAGGTATTGGTGACCAGTCTTGGACCGAGGCAAAGGACCAACACAGTCAACTACCAAATGTTCAAAAGGAGTGGACACGACTGAAATAGATTGCAACGGAGCAACAGGAACTTTTTGGTTTGGCTTACCGGTGATCTGGCATGTATGACAAGATCGAATATGTTTAGCCACATCTCGTTTCACCTTAGGCCAGTAGAACTGCCGCAAGACTCGATCGTACGTTTTACGAACTCCTGTATGACCAGCAAGTCCTTGATGAGCCAAATGCAACACAGAATCCCTCATTATAAAAGGAACCACAATCTGATTTTTAGGTTCTTGAGAAACATCTTTATGCAGGACAACTGTCCGACAAAGTAACCCATCTTCAAGAAAGTACGAAGGGGAGAGAGAATCAAAACTCTTCTTAGACCCTACTGCAGAAAATAAAGGTCTAAGACTGTCATCATTTTGTTGAGCTCGAATTAAATCCTCTCGAGAAATCTGCAACAAAGTAGTCAAAGAACAGTCATCACCATCAGAGAGATCAACATTTGTTTTCTCAGGAGTGGACAGAACCTGAGATGTATCCGCAGAATCATTTTGCAGCACTGTCAAATCTTTCTGGTCAGAAGACAACGAAGAGCAGGACTTCAGGTCTCTTTTCCTAAGACATTTAGACACATCAGATCCTGGATCACCTGTATTAACAGTATAAAAGAAGGTGTCATGCAGTGGAACTTCAACTTGACTTTCAGATAATGGTTTAGCCATTGATCGCGTAACTGCACATGCTGGAAACAAATCAGGATATTCTTTTCTATTTCCAACATCAGATTTCCTAGGTGTAGATGCTATTATGGGTGGAGCTGCCACATCACTCTGTCCCCAAACATTCCCACCAGCTAAATCATTTCCCAGAATAAATGTAATCCCAGGCACTGGCAGTGCAGCACGAACACCAACTACTACTTCACCAGATACAACGGCAGAGGAAAGATGGATGCGATGCAAAGGCACTTTAACAAACCTCATCTCAAAACCTCGCACTAGTACATGAGTTCCAGTAGCGGTTTCAGAAGTTAAGGGTAAAATTCCCTCTAACAGAAACGACTGCGCAGCGCCTGTATCTCGAAGAAGACGCACGGGCACCGTTTCATTTGAACCAGGCAATGACACATTTCCCTCAGTGATAAAGGGTGTATAATCAACAGAAGTTATACCCTGATTAGCAGATTTATCAATAGAACCAGATAAATGACAATCTTTCCCATCACAAATGTCAACAATAACTGGCAAGGTAGCAACAGATTTCGACAATCTCTCTTTCTTCTTGAGTATCAGACAGTCAGATATTTTATGACCAGGCTTTTTACAATACAAGCAAACCCTGTCTCGTGAGAGTACAGGCTTACTAAAATGTTCAGCACCTGTAGGCTCAATATTCCTATTTATCACAGTAGATTTTGTCTTAGGTTGAAAACAAGACTTAGACTTACTCATATTGTGAATTTTAATACCAACTGAACTAAATGACCCATGATGGGTTAACACAAATTCATCAGCCATGATAGCGGCTTCAGAAAGTGTATTCACCTTATGTTCAGTGAGATGTGTAGCTACAACATGAGGAACACAATGTTTGAACTCCTCTAAGAGCATCAATTCCCTTAACTGCTCTTTAGTTGTGACTTTCATTGAAGTGCACCAACGATCAAATAAGTTCTCTTTTTCTCTTGCAAATTCAACATGAATACATTCATCAGCTTTACTCAACTTCCTAAATTTGACGATATGCCTCAGGCACGAGTTCATATGCATGTAACAGCAGATTTCAAAACATCATACTCACCACTCTGTTCCAATGAGAGTGCTGAATAAACTTCCTGAGCTTTACCTGTGAACACACACTGCAGCAATAAAGTCCAAAAGCTTTTCGGCCATTTCATAGATAAAGCAACACACTCAAAGTGATAGAAATATTTATCCACTTCCTTTTCAGAAAATGGCGGCACTAACCTCATATTTCTGTGAACGTCAAACACAGGTTCACCTGCATTCGCATGCTGTTGTCGAACAGGAGGCACATTCGCTTGTGAAACTTCAGCTGTCTTTGCTGCTAATTCTAACTCCAACTTTTTTATCCGAAACGCTCTATCGTCACGTTCCCTCTCTAACTGAAGTGTTCTCTCTTCTAAATCAAGCTCCATTCTTCGCATAGCTAACTGGTGATTTAATTTTCTCTCTTCAAATTCTCTTTCTACCGCTCGCTCTTTAATAGCGTGATCATCACGTTCAGCACGAATTTTCGCGGCATCTAAACACATTTGCTTCTCTTGCAAAGACAATTCTGGAAATTTTGTCTCACTTTCACCATAAACCTCAGCAGGAGTAGACACAAACGATTCACCGGGAGTAATTAACTCAGTGCTTACCTCTATAACTCCTCTATCAACAAGTGACCGCTTCAAAGTACTCACCATAGTCTCCCTCAGCCTCTTTTCTTGAGAAGTAAAATCGACACTGAAGCGTTCGGCAATTTGCACCAACTGCTCCTTTGTACAACTCTCAAGCAAAGCTTCTGATGGACACGCAAAGAAATCCTCGACCACCGAAGACATTTTGTTCGTATATGTATACGCACAATCACAAAACGAGACCACTAACTACCACACGTAAAACGCTGTTTACCCGAAATACAACTCCCATAAGCCACTACGTCACTGTATTATGCAACCTATGCTCATTCACAAAACTTCTAAAGACTTCCCACAAGTCAAAACAGTGTACGCGCGAAAATAAACCGCACTATACACACAAAAGCGACAATTTATCCTCATTTATTTTTGCAAAATGGATTTACCGTTTATAATATGAGAAAACTCCAGCTCCTACCTCAGAAAACACTAACTAAATCCTACCTAGTCTTCAGAGATGTAGGTACCGGGCTCGAGCCGACATTAAACGCTGAACTCCGCAACTATCAGTCAAACTGAAAGTCCGGAAGCGTACCCCCTACAGAGACTTAATCTCCACCCAGGATAACCTCCAAAAACAAGAAAGGCAAAGGAATAACTAAAGGTTGGTATGGACTGTAAACAAATATAAACGTCGCAAAACAAGTGACTCCTCCAGAGGCTGCCAATCCCCTGGACGAAGTGGCGTGAAGTGGGTAGGATCTAAGGTTTTATCCTCTCCATAATCAAATCCAGAGCAGGTAACAGGGGTGTGCAATCTCCCACGCCCTCCTGAAGAACACCGCCCCCAGCAGGCGAGCAAGGGGAATGCAGGGTCGTAACAGATCCATAGACTGTAAGTGAGATCCCACCCTCTATGGGCGGGTTGAGAACATGCGGGACAGCTCCTACTACTGGCTGTAGTCTTTAGCCTCTGGGCAAAAAATCCTCCGATGGCGCAAAATGACGATTTTTGCGTCATCGGAGGATTTTTTTCCAGACAAAAAATACATAAATCTCTCATCTCAGGGGGATATGTCGGGTGGAAAGCACGGTAATTTGAAAATACTACAGGTTTCCTACTAATACAAAGCTTAATGCTAAATCCTGAAGTATCCCTTTAAAGGAGTTGAACCACCAGAAAGAAAGAAAGAGTGCATATTTGCTATTTGGAAGTGTAGAATTTATTTTCATCTTTTCCTATTCATGTTTTCTCAGGTCGAATTTCTCATTACAGCATTTCAGAACAGAGCTCCTCTACACAAAAGGATTCCATGTGTACATGAATCTCTAACAGTTCCCCTTTCTAAACACCCTCTCTCTCCTCATCTCATCTCTTGTCCCGTCTCTCCTCTCCTCCCCTTTCTTTTCCAATCTCCTGTCCTTCCCTGCCCTCTCTCTTACTCTCTCTTTGCTTTGCATACATGACTGGTAATGTCCATTTCTCCTCATCATGTGTCCTTGAGCCTTTCTCCGGTCTTAACTCCTATTAACGCTCAGAATGACCTGATCACTGCCTGCCCAATGTTCCTCTGCTTTCAAATGGCATTTTAATTAAGAGTCTGTCATGCAATGCAGATGAACCTTAGGCTCTGGACACTGGTGGGGCTAACTGGAACAGACTGACCGCAGCTCCGTGGCAGGGTTGAGTTCAATTTCATTTTCGTCCTGCAAAATTAGAACAAAGAAAGAACCTTACAGCTTTGAAAACTGCAGAAGAAGTGGATTTGAACACATGGCGATCAAAAAATATTTCTTTTTGAAAGAATTTTTTATAGAATTTCCCAAACAATGTCAAAACAGAAAGATTTCACAATATTTTCTACAAATGTGAGGTCAAAGAGAGTTTATATTAGAATATTTATTAATTTACTCATTTTAAATCTACTATTTATTATAGTGCACAATTATTTATGTGCCATATTTCTTCTATGTACACTCAATAGAAATGTAATTACACTGACAGTTGCGTAATAAAACATTTAAATATTTAGCGATAAAACTGAAATGTTTTTTTTTACAAAAACTACTTCTGTTTAGATAGCAATTGAAGGCTGCTTATTGGCACATTGAAACTAGATGTCGTATTGTGCATTATTTTATTAAATGCCAAATTATGTGCATCCAAATTACGTACAAAAACAAAACTGGTTAATATGTCTATAATGTGAACTTTAAATTTCTATTTTAGTTTTGTCTATAAGGTTGATCGTATTTATTCCAACATCTCATGCCATGTGGTTGTTACGGAAGCAGACGGACAAGGTAAGTAGTGATGATAATGTTTAATTCAAACAGCAGAGTTTCAGGATACTTCAACGTGCAGAAATTTACATTTACATTTATTCATTTAGCAGACGCTTTTGTCCAAAGCGACTTACAAATGAGAACAATAGAAGCAGTTAAACTAACAGTAGGACAACAATACGTAAGTGCTATAACCCCTCTCAGTTTAATTTTAGTGCAGTTTTTTTTTTTTTTTATAGAATAGAAGAGAAGAGAAAGTGTTAATTCTACTGAATCAAGTGCTGCCGAAAAAGATATGTCTTCAGCAGTTTCTTGAAAGTGGCTACTGACTCAGAAGCTCTGGTTGAGTTAGGCAGATCATTCCACCAACAGGGAACAGCCATTGTAAAGGTCCGAGAAAGAGATTTTGTGCCTCTTTGAAATGGTACCACAAGACGACATTCGCTAGCAGAGCGCAGGTTTCTGGATAGGCACATAAGTCTGAAGTAATGAGTTTAGGTAAGAGGGAGCAGTGCCAGTGGTTGTTCTGTAGGCAAACGTCAGTGCCTTGAATTTAATGCGAGCGGCAACTGGCAACCAGTGCAATTGTTTGAGGAGAGGAGTGACGTGTGCTCTCTTCGGCTCATTGAAGACTACTCTGGCTGCAGCATTCTGGATCAATTGTAGAGGTTTGACAGAGCAAGCTGGAAGACCAGCCAGGAGAGCATTGCAATAGTCCAGTCTGGATAAAACAAGTGCTTGGACAAGGAGTTGTGTGGCATGCTCTGTAAGGAAGGGCCTGATCCTCCTAATGTTGTGCAAAGCAAATCTGCAGGACCGGGCAGTTCTAGCAATGTGGTCTGTGAATTTCAACTGATCATCAATTACAACCCCAAGGTTCTTAGCTGACCTTGATGGAGTTATGGATGACGAGCCTAGCTGAATGGAGAAGTTGTGATGAAGTGTTGGGTTGGCCGGGACCACAAGTAGCTCTGTCTTCGCAAGGTTTAGTTGAAGGTGGTGGTCCTTCATCCAGCCAGAGATGTCTGTCAGGCAGGCTGAGATACGAGCAGCTACCGTCGGATCGTCAGGCTGGAATGAGAGGTAGAGTTGCGTGTCATCAGCGTAGCAATGATAGGAAAAGCCATGTTTCTGAATCACAGATCCTAGTGATGTCATGTAGATGGAGAAGAGGAATGGTCCAAGCACTGAGCCCTGAGGCACCCCGGTAGCTAGATGTTGGGTCTTAGACGCCACACCTCTCCACGACACCCTAAAGGACCTACCTGAGAGGTAAGACTCGAACCATTGGAGTGCAGTTCCCGAGATGCCCTTCATCTTTAGGATTGACAGGAGGATCTGGTGGTTAACTGTGTCAAAAGCAGCAGACAGATCCAGCAGGATGAGGACTGAGGATTTGGAAGCTGCTCTTGCCAGTCTCAGAGCTTCAATTACTGAGAGCAGGGCAGTCTCAGTTGAGTGTCCGCTTTTGAAACCAGACTGATTGTCGTCCAAGAGGTTGTTCTGTGTAAGAAAGGAGGAGATCTGGTTGAAAACAACTCGTTCAAGTGTTTTCGCGACAAATGGAAGAAGAGATACCGGTCTGTAACTTGTTAGATGTGCTGGATTTAGATTGGGTTTCTTAAGCAGTGGGGTTACTCGAGCCTGCTTAAAAGCTGTGGGAAAGGTACCAGTGTGAAGAGAGTTGTTTATGATGTGCGTGAGTGTGGGTACAACTGAGGAAGAAATGGCTTGAAGTAGATTAGTGGGGATAGGATCAAGCGGACAGGTAGTAGGACGATTGGAAAGGAGGAGTTTAGAGACTTCTGCCTCTGAAAGTAGAGAGAAGGAGGGTAGAATGTGTGCGTTTGTTGGTAAAATGTGTGTGCCAGTTTGTGGATGGGTAAATTGGCCGCTGATGGTGGTTGTTTTTTCTATGAAGAATGTGGCAAAATCATCAGCTGTTAGGGTTGATGAAGGAGGAGGAGGAGGAGGGTTAAGAAGAGAGAAGGTTTTGAAAAGCATGCGAGAGTCAGAAGAATTGATAATTTTGTTGTGATAGTAAGCCATTTTAGCAGTAGAGATATTAGCAGAGAAGGAAGAGAGAAGGGATTGATAAAGACCCAGGTCTGTCGAATCTTTCGATTTGCGCCACTTCCTCTCTGCACCCCTGAGTTTAGTACGATGTTCGCGAAGAATATCAGTTAACCAGGGGGCAGAGGGTGTGGCGCGGGCTGGCCTGGAGGAAAGGGGACAGAAGTTGTCCAAGCAGGATGTTAAAGTGGAGAAAAGAGTATCAGTTGCACAGTTAGTATCAAGTGTTGAGAGCTGATCAGGTGGAGGAAGTGTGGATGAGACCAAAGTGGATAGGTGAGAGGGTGAAAGTGAGCGTAGGTTTCGTCGAAAGGTGACCTGTGGAGGAGTGTCTGTTGTGTTCTGAGGCAGGTTGAGGTTGAGAGTTAGGATGGGTGAGTAACAGAGTTCAGATATGGATAATACTTGAGTGCAGTCTGTGAATGGATAATGGATATTTCCTTTGCAGGAACGTCGGATGGAGAAATCCTGAGTGGAGAAGAGGCTAACAGGCTGACGGCACACACTCACGCACCCCTTGACTGGACTGAAAGGCTTACGGCTCGTACACCACGGCAGAGATGATCTGGACAGACTGGGATCGGCACAGAGAACTGGTAAGTAAACACAGGGTAGATAGGTTAGTGACACTCGTAGAGAGAAGCACTATGAGTCCGCTTCGTATGAACGAGCCCGGACAATGAGAGGTGTGTGGTGTGTGCTTATGAAGCAGGGTGGCTAATGGGGTGCAGGTGTCTCTTGTTAAAACTCAGGTGACTGTGATCGTTGGGTGATTGTGGTGGAAGAACCTGGCCAATCCGTGACAGTGGTCTAGTATGGTAAATGTCAGTCAAAAGAAATATCTAAGTTCACATGCGTGCAGACCGCAAAGAGCAGTTCAATGAGTGCAATGATTAATATATTTCTCAACGTTTTCCTCAAAGAAAACCAAGTTCACCTTTACATCTAAAATGTAAATGTCTGACATACCATAAGGTAGCACACGTAGTCTGATGGCTAATGGTAAAAGCTGCATTTGCTAATGTCTGTCATCCATCCCCTAATAATCACCCATTGATCTTGTGTATGAGTAAGCATGTTCTGCCGTTTGTGCCAATTAAACTTGACTAATTATCTGGTTAGCCTTTTAGCCTTCATCTGCAGTTCAATGTTAGCCAGAAGCCACAGCAATTAGCAGCCGGTCAGAACCGGGGGAAAAAAACAGAAAACATTTCCCGCTATACCCGCACTCTAACACAGGTCCATTCTTATCTACAAAGAGACAAAAACTCAGCAGCAGTTTAACAATTGAACATGACAGATAAACTTCATTATGACTCATTATGTGTTATCTATCTATCTATCTATCTATCTATCTATCTATCTATCTATCTATCTGGCTGTATCCATCAATCCATCCACTCATCCCTCATCTATCTATCTTTTTTGACTTTTCAAACTTTTTTGATATTTATACACTTTGAATTTTAAAACATTTTAATTCTACTTCCTTTTCTAATTTGAATTCCAATTCTTCATCTTGTTACCTCATAACTCAATTCAAATTAATTTCAAATTGAGGAGCTGAACTGGCATTCAAAAGTCATTCTTAATGGTGCCCAACTCTAAGTCATGACTTGTGATTATCAAAGTGATGCCCTGATCAAAAAAAGGCCAGGATCAAAAAAGCAAAAAAAAAAAAAAAACACACACACACACACACACACACACACACACACACTTGCCCACGCACATATTCAACTGACGTAAAAGCTTGTTCATTTAGCCATCCACCGACAAAGGTGAGTCTGTCAGTTACCATTGCTAATGAAGCCGAGAGCTGTAGCGTGCACAAACACATACACAACTTTACATAACTTTAACTGATCGCCACTGTTGAATTAACTAACCGTTAAAACCAATAATGTCCCTGTGACAGCGCAAGGGATGGAAGGACGCAGAGAAGGACTCTGCACTCTGTCAGGAGAGTATAATCAACACTGACAGAGGTATCATTTCACTGGAATATCTCGCCCCCTCTCTCTCTTTCTTTTTCACTGACTCACTCTCTCATGCATGCATAATATGACTTCATAAAAGATGGGTGACATGAAACAGCACAGGTTTGATTGGCAATTTAGCGACTGTCAGTTCTCCACTACCAGATTCATTTAATGCAGAGAAAGAGGGAAAAATATCCCTGCAGATTCTGAACCGATAGCATTTCTTTTTTTCATATAGATGATAATATAACAATTCTATTTACACATACCGCACGGTGGAACTCGGATGGCATTTTGATGACACATTATTTCATCTCTGAATAAAATAATAACTTTTTGTTGCCATTGGCAAATATGAAAACGTACACGGTCTTGTGCCTATTTTTTTTCCATACAATTTAACTTTTATGAAAAAGAATCAGAATTGTAAATTATTAACTGCAGAGAACCCACATGCAGTTTTTATAATGTTCTGGAAAAAAAATTGGCTTAGATGATAGACTCTTTCTTGACAAGAGTAATGCTTTAAAATAAGTTTATTTGATGTCATTCTCTTTTTGAAGTAAATCTTCTAGTGCAAATTTTTTAATGGGACAGAGCTGAAATCAGTTCCTTTCAAATCTATTTTTTCAGAAGAATCAGCAGGGGTACAATGGGACTATTTAGCATCCCAGGGTAGAAAACTCAATTGATTTTTTTCTTCTCTGAAATAAAATAGCAACAAATTCAGTAGCAACACTAACTGAACATTGTACAATTCTCATGATGCATGAGATGCATTGACAATGTGTTGATTTTGAGGTCATTTTGTAGGCACTAGCAACAGGAACAAATAGAACATGTTTTAATCAAGTAGGTCAAAAAGGAATTTTACTGCTTGTTCAATTTGCTTAAATATCTTGATGGTCCACTTTAGACATTCTATATGTAACTTTGCAAACATATCAACTAAATCTCATTAGAGTATTAGTAGACTGTAGACTGTTAGATTAGGGCAGTGGTTCTCAAACTTGTTTTGTCGCGCCCCCTGTTAAAGCTAAAAAAAAAAAAAAAATTGGCAGAGGTTGTCACTTAATTTCATCCAGTTTGACCACTTTGCTTAAAGCATTCGAGTTCAGACTATGTGAATGGTTTTAGTTTTAGTAGTTTCAAAAGTGGCATTATAGAAAAGGAACAGGATCTCCACTTTCCATCATGCTTTGCACAGTGCTGTATAGGGAGAGTAAATAATTACACAGAAAGTTATTTTATGCCTTTTTTTTTAATTAAGATGATAAAATGGGAAGTTCATGTTTAATGTTCTCTTATGTTGGTATTTAAAACAATTAAGTTGGTGTGTTGTGTGTGTGTGTGTGTGTGTGGTTGGTGTTGCCTGTGCTTGGCTTGAGGGCCTGCTACCAAGAATTTAAGTTTGTTTTAATAAAATGCTACAGATGTAACCATGATGCAACACCCAACAAGATAGGCCTTTTTTTTTTTATTAGTTAGTATATATTATTTTGTATTAGCCATTAGTATGTGTTATTTTTGGCAGCTACACTCAAAAATCTCTTACTTTAAATTAACTCAATTATATCATGGTCAGCGTGGTCCCATGTGATTGAAACATGTTATTTCTACTCAAATACTTCAGGTAGGATGAACTTGATGGAATCAAGTTATTTGGACGTTTAAGCTGTGCTTGTGTGCGTGCATGCGTGTGCAGGTTTATATTACATTGTGGGGACCAGCCAGCGGGCCCCACGAGGGAAATGGATTAATAAACATACAATAAAGTGTGTACACTTATGCAGTTCATTATTCCAAGTTTTTTTCTCTCTGAAATGTCACTTTGGTTTTTAGTGGCATTGCGTAGATTGTAATTTTGCAAAAGTTCTAATATGATTTATATTTTGTTTAATATTGTGCTCAATCAATCTACCAGTTTATTCCGTACTCGGACACTCAAATATCCAGAATAGCGCAAGTTGTAATTTGTGCCCACTGGCACAGCAACAAGGTTAAGTCATAACATATACAGCACATGAACCTGGTTCTGGCCAGAATCCACTTAGATTTTCTTGGAAAAGCTTGCTTTCATTAGAGGACGACTCATGCTTTTTACAAGTTAACCGTTTTTTTCCAAAGCCACTAACCATACACTTCTTAGATGAACAGTCCCCTTGGAGCAACCTGGGGTTAAGTGCCTTGCTCAAGGACGCAGTGGTGATCATTACACTGCCCTTTTGTTCACTGAATGCCTTTGAGGGTTTTGACCCTTTAACCTTTTAGTTACCACTTCAGATCACTAACCACATGACCTACATTGTCATAGACTCAATGTGGACTGAAAAACTTCAGCTTCACACTGCAATCAATGTCAAACATCCAACAAAACGCCATTCAGTAGTGCACTAGAGGGACACTAAACAGTCCTAATCGGAGTGTGCTAGCTGACAGAGGTAATGCAACAGGGCTAAGTCACATGCATAGATGTCTGATGGGAAAATATAATAAAAAAAAAAACTGGCGAATTTGTTAGAATTCATAAAAATGTTACCGGCCAACTGGTGAGTGACACAATTTCATATACTCGCCAAGGGCGATTTTTATTTGGTGTTTGGCAAGTGATTTGGTGCTTGGCAAGTGTTAATTTTAGGTCCTGTGTATGTATGTATATATATATATATATATATATATATATATATATATATATATATATATATACATACATATATATATATACACTGAACAAAATTATAAATGCAACACTATTGTTTTTTCCCCGATTTTTCATGAGCTGAGCTCAAAGATCTAAGACCTTTTCTATGTACATAAAAGGCCTATTTCTCTCAAATAGTTCACAAATCTGTCTAAATCTGTGTTAGTGAGCACTTCTCCTTTGCCGATATAATCCATCCACCTCACAGGTGTGGCATATCAAGATGCTGATTAGACAGCATGATCATTGCATGATTATTGTGCCTTAGGCTAGCCACAATAAAAGGCCACTCTAAAATGTGCACTTTTACTGTATTGTGGGGGTGGGGGGGTCTGAGGGGGTTGTTGAAAAAAGGTTGTTGATTGTGGCCTGTGGAATGTTGGTCCACTCCTCTTCAATGGCTGTGCAAAGTTGCTGGATATTGGCAGGACCTGGAACACGTTGTCGTATACGCCGATCCAGAGCATCCCAAACACATTCATTCATGCTGACTGCAGGAATGTCCACCAGAGCTGTTGCCCGTGAATTGAATGTTCATTTCTCTACCATAAGCCGTCTCCAAAGGCGTTTCAGATAATTTGGCAGTACATACAACAGGCCTCACAACCGCAGACCACGTGTAACCACACAAGCCCAGGTCCTCCACATCCAGCATCTTCACCTCCAAGATCGTCTGAGACCAGCCACCCGGACAGCTGCTGCAAAAATCGGTTTGCATAACCAAAGAATATAAACTATAAACTATAAACAAACATCCTCTTTTGGATTGCGTGCGTAATGGAGGCCAGCTCGTCAGAGTCGAGCTGACGACTGCTAGCGAATGTGTTGTTTAGTGTCATTGTTAGTGCACTCGACTCGCTTGCAGGGGGATCGAGACCGACTTGGAGCAGGGCTGTTAGGATTGGAGGGTGAGTTTTGGAGGCGGAGCAATGAAGAAGGGGTGTGTTTGTTTGGGTTTGGTTTGATTTCAAATTTCAACATTGGCCAACAGCATATTTCAAAAACTACTGATCCCACCTTTAAGTCTCTCTTTGTTGACTGAAAGGATGAGCTGTGTTTAGCAACAACGCACATCCTCCGCAATTGAGCAAGAACAACGATTATATTTCTCCATTTATAACAGAAATTGACCATGACAGAGAACCTACCGAGGGAGATATATGTTTGACGTAGATTGATGGATGTTCTCCTACACTGTCTGTAGCCCTGCTTTAAGAATTGACTAATTCATAGATGCCGACAATACACAAACTATCTGTGCCTGTAGACTCTGGGTGGTTTCACACATTTGATGTGCACAAGGGCAATACAGAAGCATGAATGTGAAAATGTGACATTCACATTCATGACAAATAACTAGTTCCAGGAAAATGTGAAGCCCATCGGTATGATGCAGCCTTTGCAGCAGATAATGGATGTCTGTATAATAAGCTGTGTTAATTAGGCTCATTATAACAACTTGATACAATTAATTAACTGACCAATTAGAGCCACTCAACTAATGCATCTCGGTTAGAGAATAGAACCGCATATACCTCTGAAGAGATATATGTATTATAAAAGCTATCAGTAAGGCATTAATCAAGGCTACGAGAAAGACGTTGCTAATTAATAAAATTCAGAGCGCCATTTATTGCACTGGGGATTTGTGGGTATAGCTTTAAAAAATGCTCTATCATTCTCAGATCATTCTCAAATCAGCGTATTACTCCAATACTCCAATTCATCAAGGCTGCATCCATCACTGTCTGAGACAATAGTGATGATTCCCCTGCTTAAATGCTGGCAGCACTGTGCTGATGGATCCTCACAGCTACAAATAAATGCCACGCTGACTTACAGATGAAAATATGTGCTGACTGGAGGTTTAAACTCAGTTTAGCTTAGTCACAGTGTGTCATTCCTGAACTCTATAATAGCTACAATTTCATACATCCGCCATGTCTAGGCTTGTCATTATGGCCATTATTGATTATCTGCATTATGTCAATTTTTCTGGAAAGATTTATGAAAACCGCATGTTTTTGTATAACTGCACAAATATCTGTAGTGGTGGGGATTTTTCAGTGACTCTTTCTCCAGGTTACATTAACACACAAGTAGGTGGTGCCAAATTACTGTCTATATGAGTGATTCATTGAATCATTCATTCAAACGATTCGTGTGAAACAAATGAATGAATTAATCACTTAACTGATTTGCTAAACATGCTGATTTTTTTCAGGGGAAAAAAAACAAGTGACTCTCTTTATAAATGAGAAATTTTATCATTCAACCATTTAAAAAAAAAAAAACTGTCTTTTACCTTGGGAACTCATTCACAGAATGGAGAGCTTTAACCAATTCACAGTAGGACTACCATGACTGGAGTAAGCCTTGTATTCATTTACAATCGCACCAATGTTTAGCATACAGTAGCTCTGGATGTGCAGACAGGTACTACCAACTCAACTAGCAGTCACGCAGTCAATCAATCACGGCTCAGGCCTGCTGCTTCTAACTGCAGCCATCCGTCATCTCAGTATCTTCCTCTTAGACAACAGTGATGGATCATCAGCAGCGCATTCTGTCAGCACCGTAAGCGACAGCCCTCAGTGGGTTGGCCCCATCCCACTGAAGGAGGTACGATATGGGCTTGCAGTGCACAAAAATATTTAATTGAACTGCTGTTCAATTACAGTTTAAGCTATCTGACTATAACAGGATAATTAATTTGGATAATACAGACTTAAATGGCCTTGGGCAGTTATAAAATAAGACCTATTAAAGTCTTTTAACAGAAAGACTTTAAAAATCCCCCTGGCTGGAAAGGTCTCATTTTGATTTATGAAAACTGCTGTAGGTCAATGATATACTTCAAATCATGCTCTCAACCTCTAGCTCACCAACTTTAAATTAGAGAACGACTTTAACTTGGATTATTGTGCCCTGCAGACCTTTGATCTACTGAAAATTGCACCAGTTAGGAACCAAGAAAAAAATAGCACAACTAAATTGTGTTTGGTTCCATTAAAGGTTCTCGCACGTAATTCTTCTTCTGATAATCTGAAATTGTTTTCTGCAACACTATTCATCGGCACGTGCAGCTCAATCTACAAGTGCTGTCCGATTCCTGAACAAACAAAGTGAATCAAAAACATACAGCGCAAACTAGGTAGTCCAACTCCCCAACAAAAGACTCTTTGTTTTTTAACGAACTGTTCGTTTTTAACGAACTAGTGTATCAACACTTACAGCGAAAGCAGTGTAGTCTGATTCCTGAACAAATAACTCTTATTAGCTGATTCATTTTGGTGAATCAAATCACTAAATACAGCTGTAAGACTTACTGTAAATGAGTGTAGTCACTGACTGGTGGTTTATTTAACAGTGTGATTAAAGATACACATTGTGCGTTTCATCAGTTGTATTGCTAGAAATAAATAAATATGTTTCTAAATTTATTTTTCTTTAGCATTTTTTATAGCCTGTTAAAGCCAATTATTGGATTGCATTTATAACTTTTGCAAGAGTTGTTTAAAAATAAACAAATCTTGCAATATATATTGTGACGGAACGGCTGCCTCTCCCTTGTAATTAGCGCCACCCCATCCCTTAACTCACCGCCCTTCTCCAGGTTCCCGACTGGAGTGGGTGTGATTGGAGAGGAGGGGCGCTGAAGAGGTGAATTGGCGGCGTGTGATGAGGCACACCTGACGAGTATGAAGCCTCATCACCTCCACTGTTAAATGATGAGCGCCTCTCCTCAAGAGACCGGTCTGCACGCTGGTGTCCTCGTGGGTCCAGGAAGGAAGCGCGGAGGGATTCCCGCGCCGTCCAAGATGTGAGTCGCTGGACTTTAATAAATGCCTCTCCGAGGCCTGACACCACTCCAGGCCCGGGGTGGGTAATCGGGAGAATCTGGAGAACTCCCGGTGGGCCGCTTCACTTTTGGGCCGGTCGAGGAATTTATTTATTTTATTTATTTATTTATTTTTACATTTGTTACGTTGTCTATCTTCTCTTAAAAGTTACACACGTTTCGAATTCACACTGCAGCGCGCAGCCTCTGTATGGGTTGTACCATGTAAGGGAGTTCTCCCCTCCTCTTCCAAATAGAGTTGGTTGGGTCCATAGCCCGTCATTTTCAAAACGTTTTCTCAGGTAGTAGGCTACCGATAGCTGCAACGTAATTATTCGGCAAATACCGTTGTAGCGTTGTCAACCTATTCACAAGCAACATATTAAATGTAATTATTAAGGCGAGACACGACAGACTGGTCAATTTTGAGATTTTGGGATATTTGTCTTCTTTCAGACTTGTGGTGAAAAACAGTCCGAAATACACATTTGGGTATTTCTTTATCTTACTACACTTTGTCTGTTTGCGTCTGTAGATTTCTCATAAATTCATCAAAAGTTGGCGTTCTCAATCATCCCGCTGCTCCGCGATCGCTGTCTGCACCCTGTCATCACATATACAGTAAGAAAGCTCTCTCTCTCTCCTGTGCGCTGTCGGATCCAAATATGGTCATTTCCTTTTTATCAGCAACCAATCGTGAAAGTAAAAGGGGGGATTTAACTCTAATTGCGCAATCTCATTGGCTGATGCTAAATCTTTAAAGCCCATTTTCTCTAAATGACTTTTCTCTCATACTCCAAGTCCGAAATCTCCTCTTCAGTAGCACCTATATACACCAAACCTTCCAGGCTTGTACCTAGTTATATTATGAAGACATTTACAGATGGATTTGAAAATATAATATTCCTAGCCGGATTTATATAATATTTTATTCCCCAAAAAAACATTATTTTTAAGGCTATTGACAATATATTCTGATTTACAGGATAACAAAAGTAGATATCCATAAATCCCTCTGTAATTATGAAAGAGCAGTATATGACGGTATGATAAACCAAAATGTATTGTTTGTTCAGAAGTGGGTGTAGTAAAGGAGTAAATAACCACAATTTAATACCCACGCAGAAAAATGGTAATGACCATGATATTTTTGTTAACTTCTCAGCTTAAGTGAATTATTATTTAACCTTTACATTATTGTTGAACCATGGTATTAATAAAAACTACGCAATAGCTGAACAGTTGCTTCATTTATCCAATTTCCTCCATGGAAAAAGTGGGCCGGTCTTGGGCCTGAAACTCCCGGGCTGAAAAGTGGCCCCACTCCGGCCCTGCACTGTGTCTGTCATTTGCTCCTCCCACCACAATATATATGGTGATATAAATATCTGTGAATGTAATGTGTGAATATAAATATGAATTATTTTAACCAAGACTACAGTATTATTTACACACCAGAAAGACCAAGTTTTACAGGTCAATCTCTAATTTGTACCTTAAACTGACACACTCAGAATTTATGGTTTTTCGTATTAATAATCACGTTTTTACTCACCAGTCAATTTGGCTACTAAAATTTTAAGTTACCAGCTTCTACTAGCCAAAACAAAATAATCAGAAATAAACCAGATTATCAAAGTCACAGTTTTTAAATTGTAAATTGTACAGGTTGTTCTGGAAAAATATTTAAAAAAAATATGAATTTTTACAGAATTATTCTGGCTACCCTACAGCTGCCATTATTTTTCTTTAAAAACAACAAGAATGTTTACAGTCTTTTTAGCAGGGTGGTAATGTGTTTTAAGACGACTTAAGATGACTTTGTCTTCTTCATGTCAGCCACTGTGTGATACAGGAGAGAAGACCACAGAAGAGGGGGGAAATGTTCATTTTCGAGCTGTTAGACAGACACCGCTTCTGTTCACTTTAGTGTGAGGAGTCAAGCCATAGTCTGTAAGCAAATGCAATTAAATCCTCTTATACCAGCCGCTGTTTTTAATCCTTCCATCTTCCTTAACATCCAGATGAAAGAGTGATACAAGCCATCTTGTTGTTCCCCTCTCTCTGTCTTTTTTCCCCTCAACATCCTTGTGTAATCTGACAGTGAAAATTAACTAAATGAAAGTTGTACTTATATCCCTTTAGCCGTTGCTTCGTGTGGGCTGAAGGCACAGATGGATTTGATTTTATTAGCTGTGTTTAAGTGAGCTTTTCTCTATCCTTTCGTCCCTAGAGCTCTGGCTGGATCTGATACCGTCTGGCAGGAAGACTTATGCCCAACACGCTGCGTGCTTTGCCTGCGAAATGTAAGGCATCTGTGATTGAAAAGCGATTTTGATTATAAGGATGTGCCTAAGATTAACATTGATCTGTTTACAAGACCTTTATTGAATAAGTGAGCATGACAGTCAGCAAGACAAGGGAGATGCACATCAGCCAAAATCCCATGAAATTCTCATGGAAGGGTCAGTTAAATCATTGACATTCTCCATCCAGGTTTAAATCATTCAAAGTTTTCCCATCTCCATTGGAGGTATTCTCAGGGTATCTGGAATCAATAACGCTCAATGATTCCTACAGAAGTGCAGTATTATTGAAATTCATTGGGTTTTCCCTACGAGGATGCCAGATTTATTCTATTCAGAGCCAGTACACTCAGAACTAAGAGACCACCTATAAGTAGGTATAGAATGTTGTTTGTAAGCAGACTTCCTGGCAGCGTTTACGGAAGCGTATTGCATTCACTTGAAGAAAAAAAATCTACTCTGTTTTTCTGAATTAACGAGTTAATTATCTCAGAATTACGAGAATTTTTCATGGGAAAAAAAGTTTTTGCTCTGTTTTTCTGAATTAACGAGTTAATTTTTCATGGAAAAAAAAGTTTTTGCTCTGTTTTTCTGAATTAACGAGATCCTTCAAAATCCTGCCAGGAGCTCTATTTTAGCTGGATTGCATGGAAGTAAACATGTCCCGGCTTTCAAATTTAATACGGTTTTATTTTACGTTGGCCGTAGGGAGATACTGCTGTCTTTAAGTAATATAAATGGCATTGTTATCATGGCATCGAAAATTGATGGCCGGCTGCGGGAGCGCGCGCAGCGTGTTAAAGATGTATCGCCCATTCTCTTTACGAATGCAGTTGCTTTTATGTGGATCAAACAGACATAACGTGCAAATGTGATGGGTCACCCATCTTATTATTTCCCTCTGATTTTATGGATACGTTATTGGTAGTGTACATGTCACCATTATGTTCAGTTTAATTCAGTTCAAGGACTTTTAGTTTGTATTTCTTCAGTTCATGCCTTCCTTTGTTTGATTTCCTGTCACAGTTACCATGGTCACGTATTATTAGTTCTGTCAGGACCACTATCGTCAAATACGATTGACAATTAGCATACAATTAGGATTGGTGGTATGGTTCTGTTCTGGGCAAGAACTCTGTGCGCATCCATCCGGCCTAGCATGGATAAGAGCAGGGAGAGCAGCAATAACCCCGCTTAGGGTAAACAGAACAGAACCAACATGAATGTTTTGCAGATATCATTAATTCAAGATTTTAAAGTACAAAAGTTGAGAATTTATTCTGATTCAAGGGGAATCAGAAGGCTACTGACTGGAAGAGAGGAGGAGCTGGGGATGGAGGAGGGTAATTAGCTCCTGAGAAACACAATAGCTGCTGATAATACTGAAGGAGCTTATATACATTGATGGGCGTCGTATTCCCATAGGTAGACCTGTATCAGCTGAGAGTCAGCTGATGCAAGCTTGACTAACGTGACCTACCAGAACTAATGCTATGCTTAATTTCATTTGTTCCAGCTGTGTTCTATTAATTACTTTGTTTAGTTCATTATATAGGGTTTTACCCGTCTTCACTCTTTGCCTGGTCACGTTCACACTTAGTGGTATTAACTAACGCCTGTTTGCCGAGTATATTTGCAATTAAACTTTGTTGAGAACTTTATTCATCTGATAGGGTTAGGAGTGGGACTATGTTTTTGGACAGGAATGTTATGGAGGAACATGTCTTACTTGTGAAAAGTAAGATTGGATGGTTGTGGTTTGTTATTGTTGTGATCTCAAGAGTGACAGGTTGTCCCGCCCTCGTAAACACATCGTCAGAGAAGAGATGAGATGAGATGAGATGTTGCAAGAGGGAGTGGAAGTTATTTTAATTAAAGATTAAAGACGAGGACACATGATTTTATTTAAAAATATGTACACAGATAAATCATTTATAATAAATACAGCAATATTCCATAACAAAACACAAATAGTACATTTTGATTTTATAGTGACATTAAGATTAGGCTGTAAATTGAATTTTGGCTTAAAGGTGCAGTGTGTGATTTTTAGCGACATCTAGCGATTCGTTTGCAAGTTGCACTAAGGGCTCAGCCCACTGCTCACCCCTCCCTTTCGAAGAAGCTACGGTGGCTAAAACGGGACAAACTAGGGTGACCAGAAGTCCCGAAAAATTTGGGCCAGTCCCGAAATCTAAGCTGTTGTCCTGAATCCCGAAACCGGCCTTAATTGTCCCGAAAATTACACTAAAGCAAAATCTTGATACAAAACATTAAAAACTGGCCGTGGAAGTTGAGTCGTACTGCAGCCAGCCCCCTCAAGTTGCAGCAGCCGCAGCCGCGAGGACAGAATGTGCAGGCAGCCAGTCTACACTTTTGTTTTTTACACGAGTCAATTTCGCTCTTGACGCGCGAATGGATTCAAAGTGTTCACGCGTATAACTAGACGCGGTAGGCGCGAATTTGACGCCCTATTTGCGTCTTGTGTGAACGCAGCATTAAAGGAGTGATTGATTGGTCGAGTCACTGTGTGCAAAAAAAATACTTCGGGCCTTAATGTCTGATGTCGGGTTACACTTGAAGCAAATTATCTACACAATTATTTAGTTTTCCTATTTAATGACTGACAATTTAGTTGTAATAATAATTTTGGCATAAGGCTTAATAGCGTTAGGCTATAGCCTGAATGGTCTGATTTAGCCTGTGCACTGTTACAACACATTTTTTTTTTTCACAGACTAAACACTAATGACAGACTGTTGATCTTTGAATAAAAATTTATGTTTGGTTCAGGTTTGAACCAAAACATATTTTGAACCAAACCCTGACATATTGAACCAAATACCTGATTCGATCTGGTTGGTGATTCCTGTTACATACTGTTTTACGGTCAATGACAAGAGTACTAGCTGTCTCACGAACTTAACCAGCACATTTATCCCCAAATAGCAAAGCCATAACACAGCGAGGGAGAAGAACTAAGTTACATGAAACAATCCAACTACATATTTTACACCACTGACAAGGGAAAGTCACTACTCACGGTGTCCATGGCTTCTAGGTTTCTGCTGCTTCTCTTTCAAGGTAGTGACGAAACGCGCTCTGTAGCGCTGTTTGTTTGTTGTCGGCTACGGTAGAAACATGACGTCACAATATGTCAACCTTCATAGAAGGGGGTGCCCGCGGTTATGTAGATATAAATGTCTCATTCTAAGGTAATAAAACATTACGGTTTATTAAGTAAGTTCTTTATACGCCACTGAAAACATAGTTATGGGTGGCATATTGCATTTCTGTTAATAGATACTCAACATTTTTACTGATTGCAACTTTAATAGACAACTGTATACATGTTCCAGTAATCATGGCATCAGTAATTCATTGATTCATAAAAATTAAGATTCAAGAAATGAAGTTACACTGTGAGATGTAAAGTCTAAAGTGCCAGATATAAAGTAATATAAAGTAGCAATTGCGAGTCATTAAGTCACATTGTGAAATATAAATAGATTGAGATACAGTTAAAGCTATGAGATATAAAGCTGCAGTTGTGGTATATAAAGTCACCACCTTTGTAGATATACAACAATATACCCTTTTTATACTCTTAGGCCGCTGTCGGGAGCCTAAAAGAGGCCTAGAAATAGGGTTTCGTTCCACCACGTGGGGCACTACCCAATTTTTTTGGGTAGTTCCTTAGGAAAAAGTTCTCCACACGCAACCTTGCAGTTTTTGAGAAAATTATGCTAAAGGTGGCCATTTTGAAAAAAGGGAAAACATAGGGAATTTTGCACTTTCAAACCTGTTTATCATATAAACCCCAAAATGGTGAAATAACCCTTGAGGGACAAAATAAACCAGTTTGAAATGTGTGATATACCTGAAGTTGCTATCTAGGCACAGTAAACATGATAAGATTATCAAGAAAACTTCTACTGTAGCATCCCAATTACTTCTCATTATGTTGTTCCAATTCAAAGGTAATATTTGAGGTAAAATCTGAATAACAAATAGAATTCAGCCAAAATATAATATATATATAAAAAAAAAAACACTTTTCAAAACAACACATTCAATGGTGAATTGTCAATTCACATACACGAGCAGTAATTACACTGCATGTACACTGTAAAAATATTACATGCTATCTAATTAAAAAAATGATGGTAACAATATTACACGTATTATATTTGAGTAGATTTTAAAGGGTTAGTTCACCCAAAAATGAAAATTAAGTCATTAATTACTCACCCCCATGCTGTACCAACCCCGTAAGACCTTCGTTCGTCTTCGGAACACAAATGAAGATATTTATGATTAAATCTGAGAGGTTGATCACTCCTCCATAGGCTCCCTAAGGGAATGACACCAGACGGCCCAGAAAGTCATTCAAGAAAATGTTTAAATATTCCATGTCGCAACAGTGGCTCAACTAAAAGTTTATCAAGCGACGAGAATACTTTTTGTGCGAAAAAACAAACAAAAATAACGACTTTATTCGACTATTCCTTTTCTTCCTTGTAGGCCTGAAACGAGACTTCAAGAGATTTCAACGACGCATGCGCGAGAATTGCGATCTCCTTCAACTACTTCAGTTAAGTCGTGGAAATCTCTTTAAACAAACAATTTCTCTTTAAGGGAAATACTCATTCATTGTTGTTTTTATTGTTTTCTCTCTCTTTTTACACCAACCTAATGTACTGTAGGTGTGTGAAATGAAAGTAGAAAAACACATTGCTCTAAATAATAACATTTCCTCTCTCTGTATTGTGGCGAAACACACAAGAACTATGAAATATGATACAGCTTGCAAACAAACGTCTGCAGTCTTAAGAGCTCACATGAACAACACAACAGCACTTTCTGTAAAATCCCCCCTACCTTTTCCCCAATTCACCCCCAGAGCTGACAGCATTCCAGATGTCTCTTGTAGGACCACTTTAAGCAGAAACACAATAACCTGTGGCATTTCGAGGAGATCAAACGCAGCCCGCTTCAGAGCGCCTCACACCAAAAGAGTGCCCTCAGAACACAACCCTTCCCGCGTCTCAGAGCCGCTCTGTCTGACCATCATTACACATCATCCAAAGCCTCTCTGTAGTGTGAGGTTAGAGGTGAGGATGAGGAAGAGCAGGTGTGGGTGTGTGTGTGTGGGGGGTGGGGGTAATAGTGGTCTCGACACAGTGTATTTTGAAAGACGAAATACAGATGGCAAGGATTTAAAAAAAACAGTCATGAAACATGTTGAACATAAATTGGGAAATATATTATATATCGTAGAATCATTAAATAGAAATACGTGCAAGGAAACGCATGGTGTTGGAGAGAGAATGTGTTATGAAAACCGCATAAAAAACGTGCTCTTTCTCGGCGTATATGCCACTCATTCTTGAGACACTAAGCACGCTCCGTCGAGGTGCAAGAATGCTTGTTAATTGGCCCGTGAATCAGATTGGTTTATCCTTGGAGCCAGATAAGGGATCCATAATTTATCTGAGACAAAAAAAAAAAGAGTAAAAGAAATTTAATTATTTTCCTGTTCAGTAGAGCATGTGGAGATGAGGAGGACTCTGATGATTATTGAATTCTCATCGTCTTCTATTACACGCTGTATCCGCAGCCGGAACTGTGGGGAGCTGGTGAGGGTTCTGTGGCTCCCCACGAAGTTCATCCGTTCTACGGCGTTGAGAGAGCGTTGCTCTGCGGTTTTATTGGCGTCGGCCATGTTTGTCTTCCTACGGGAACAGCTGAGGCGGATGCGAGATCGGGACTGTGAAAAGAGCAGCTGGGGGAGAACTATGATGTGTACTTGACTCCCTACTGGGATGCCCTGAAAGCAGGAGAGAAGTTCATGATGCACACAAATGGATGTTATCTAGAGATCCAGGGTGTGTGTAATCAAATAATCGTTTGTTCAAGGTTTGCCATTTATGATCAGAGTTTATGAACTTAATCATCTAAATAATATATAAATAATAAATAAACAAAATAAAGCATGAATAGGCCTTTTGTAGTAACGGGGATTTTTTTTGTTCTAATTCTGCACAAATTAGTTGACTAAAAACACTATTGAGTGTGTATGTATGCCTGCATGCAGGACCGTAGCTAGGGCAGGGTGGACTGAGTGATTTAAGGGCCCCAAGAAAATTGTAGGTACAGTATGAGGCCCCAACACACCAACTCTGTGTTCTTTTATTGTTGTCTCATAGTTTGGAGTTTATTTATCCCTTCACAACTTGTCTATAGTATTGTGCAAATTCAGCAATTACAGTTTTTCTCAATTGCTAAAACACAATTTCTGAAACCTTGCTCCATTTTCTGAAAACATTAAACACAAAACCTCATCTTCAAGCACTATTTACAAAACCTCTGACTCCTCTTGCAAAATGAAACTTTGCCTCAAAACAGTTTGTGTTCAAAATCAAGCACTGCTCTCAAATCATAAAGTGATCAAAATGCTATACACTATCAAGCAGTCAGTAAACAATACACCAAAAAATGTAAAACACATTGTTCAAAACATATAGTTCTCAGGGAGAACTACATTTTTAATCTCAAAACAAATTTCATATTTTTTCATTGTACAGTCTACAGCAGTGCACTGTACTACAGTATACGATACTCAAAGGGACACAAATGAAAGGAGTAAACGTGATCAATGTGCTTCTTGTCTTTGGCCTGGGTCAGGCCAGAGCACTTCGTCGACATCACAAGCAATATTGTCCCTCCTGAGGCAACGGGGGAAGAAGCCTCTTGTGTGTCGTATCCAGCCCTGACATGATTCCTCACCAATATCACCACAGGCTAAATCCATGGCTTCCAGCAGATTTACTCTGGTGTAGGGTTGTCTATCATAAACTTTCCATCTCCAAGAGGAGAAAAACTCCTCAATCGGATTCAGGAAAGGCGAGTATGGAGGGAGGTACAAGTTCATAAACTGCCCATTGATGTTAAACCATTCCCTTACCTGAGCAGCTCGGTGGAAACTGACATTGTCCCACACTATCACATATGTGGGAATGGGATTCTCATTTAGCTCTTGACCCTGCTGCTCTTCAACCTGCTGCTGAAATAAAATATCTCTTAGATTGGCCATAAATCTTAGAAGGTGCTGGGTGTTATATGACCCGAGTGTAACATGGTGATGTAGAACACCATGGTTGCTAATAGCAGCACAGATTGTGACATTGCCACCTCGTTGACCAGGGACTTCAACAATGGCCCGCTGTCCAATCATGTTTCGGCCTCTCCTTCTCCTCTTTGTTAGATTGAAGCCAGTTTCATCGACAAAGATGAACTCATGGGGTCTGTCCAAGGATTCCAAGTCAAATATTGTCTGTGTAGAAATACAATATACTGTATTTAGAATTGTGTAAGTCGTACAGAGACAGTGATATACTGTCGAGTACAATTAGGCCTACTGTATGCACTTCTAATTCACATACATTGTATATACTGAAGAGAAATGTCATTCACATAGTATGTGTTAGTACTGTACAATCTGGATTACAGTAAATGTTTCTGAATGTCTGAGCTCGCAGTTCTTTCACCCTTGGTGAGTTGCGCTCAAAAGGTACTCTGTATACTTGTTTCATTCGCATCCTGTTACGATGGAGGACACGGTCAATTGTGAAAATGCTCACACTGTCAATTCCCTGGAAGTGTGTGTTGTCTTGTATCACTCGTTCCTGGATTTCTCTGAGTCGTATTAAATTATCTTGAAGGACCATGCCCACTATAACGGCCTATTGCTCAGGAGTGAATATAGCTGTCCTTCCACCTGCATGTGGTAGCCTTGCAATTCTAAAAAAAAGTAAATGTAAAGTTACAAAAAAATGCATTCAGTACTATACATACAGTAATGTAGTTTGCAAATGTCTATTGAAACTAGGGCTGTGCTCAGAATATCGATACAACGATATATCGTCATGAACTCCTGGCGATACGCGTATCGATACAGCAGCTGCCGTATCGATACTTTTGTGCTTTTGAATGTAGCCAATTCAGGGCTCCAATTTCGGCACGGGACTGCGCATAATTTGAATAATTCCCGCAGTTTATAATGCGGGAAATTCCCGGAAACATTGATTCACTTTAGCATGTAGGTTGTAGTATTAGTAAATGAATCCACACAGATTATAAAATCAAATCAGTCATTTAAAAACTTTCTGTGAGACGCAATTTCACAAACAGCGTGAGTTCAATGCAGTGCTGCGTCTCTCTCTCTCTCTCGTCTCGGGCAAGCGTCCAGCGCTGCAGCCGGTGAAACTACACGCTCACGGTTAGGAGTCGGGACATGACGGAATATTCACTTGCATAATCGGGCCATCGTGACTAAAGTTGACCATTTGCATGTCTTTAAGTCTTACCAGTTTAAACATTCAAACGATTTTAAACTATTCAGTAGGCCTACTTGCGCGCTCTCTGAGAGTTAGTTTTCTCTGCGTGCATACATAGACTAGAGTAAAGCCGCCTCACATACAGCTCGCGAGATTATATCGCTTTAACAGACTAAAACACGCAAAATGATGGAAAAAATTTCGTTCTTGGTAAGTATCCTCTAAACACAGTTGGTTATGTCTTAAATAAGCATAAAGATTTTTAACAGAAACGGCAATTCCCCGGTTGTATGATGAAGTTAAGCGAGATATTCTGCTGTCACTCTCTTAACCCTGAGCATGTCAATCAATTGTTGTTTCTGCATAAAAATTTGAAAATGTAATCGTTTAAAATGATTTCAACGTAGAAGAAATGACTTTGTTTGGTACACATTCCAACACTTAAGACCTGTTAAATACTAGGTGTTTAAAAGAGTTTGAGAAAACAAAGTTAAATTTAAGTTGTTACCGTTTTTGCTTTTATTAATGTTTTAAGTTTTGTTTAGTCATTGAGCAGTGTAGACATGCTTCAGTGTCACTATAATTGTCATTTCAGTTATTGAGGCAGACTTTAAAAGCATTTAAAAGCAGACTTTAAAAGGAAGAGCCATTCTAAGCTTTTTTATTCATTTAACTCATTGTTTTTCAGTTATCACAACTGTTATAACACTGGTTATTCAATAAGCAGATATTACTGTTACTAAACTCAGCTCAAAAGAAATTTAAATTCCAAATTGATCCATATCGTGATACATATCGTATCGTGGCTTTAGTATCGTGATACGTATCGTATCGTGACATTGTTGGTGATACACAGCCCTAATTGAAACAGTTGCATATAGTGTAGTACAGTAAATTTGCTATTACAAAAATACAGTAGTATACTGTACCTGTTCTCTTATCTGAATGTCCTTACTATGGTGGACACAGAAAATCGGCTCAAATTGGGTTGGACTCTAAGTCCTGCTTCCCTCATTGTCAGTCCACGGACAAGAACATGGTCTATGACTGTTGCTCGAATTTCTTCAGATATTTCCACTCTTTGTCTTCCTCTTCCTCCTTCTCTTCCTCTTTCTTGCCCTCCTCCTCCTCCTCCTCCTCCTCTCCCTCTTCCTCTTTCTTGCCCTCCTCCTCCTCCTCTTCCTCTTCGTCTTTCTTGCCCTCCTCCTCTTTCTTGCCCTCCTCCTCCTCCTTTTCCTCTTTCTTGCCCTCCTCCTCTTCCTCTTTCTTGCCCTCCTCCTCCTCTTCCTCTTTCTTGCCCTCCTCCTCCTCCTCCTCTTCCTCTTTCTTGCCCTCCTCTTCCTCTTTCTTGCCCTCCTCCTCCTCCTCTTCCTCTTCCTCTTCCTCCTCCTCCTCCTTCTCTTCCTCTTTCTTGCCCTCCTCCTCCTTCTCCTCCTCCTCTTCCTCTTTCTTGCCCTCCTCCTCTTCCTCCTCTTCCTCTTTCTTGCCCTCCTCCTCTTCCTCTTCCTCCTCTTCCTCCTCCTCTTCCTCTTTCTTGCCCTCCTCCTCCTCTTCTTCATTCTCCTCCTCTTCCTCTTTCTTGCCGCCCTCCTCCTCCTCTTCCTCTTCCTCCTCCTCTTCCTTTTTCTTGCCCTCCTCCTCCTCGTCGCCCACCTCGCATACGCACTCGTCCTCTCACATTGTTTCTTCTATCCATTCTCAAACTTTCTCCTTCCCAACTTCCACAACCTGTTTGCTCTCTGAACTGGCTTATATTGGTTGTCATTTTGTCACATCATTTGAAACAGGTTGAATCAGTTTTGAGTGGTTGTGTTCAATCAAATGACATGTGTTCTCTATTTGTATTTGATTGTTGCCACTTGTGTTTACCAGTATGGATGACATGTGCATTTAACACAGTCTCATCCCAAGAAGTCATATAACTGACGTCTTGGGACGTCTTTTGACCATACGTCAATATCCGCCTTTTTAGGGTACCCTTAAACGTTGGTTTATGACGATCCTGGGACGTCATACAACTGACGCTTTACCTTTAACGTCAGTTAGGTTTAGGGGTAGGTTTAGGGGTAGGTTTAGGTCTGGGGTACAGTTAGGATCCGATAACGTCATCTAACCGACGTTTAAGGGTACCCTAAAAAGGCGGATATTGACGTATGGTCAAAAGACGTCCCAAGACGTCAGTTATATGACGTCTTGGGATGAGACTGCGCTGGTGCATTAGAGTGCAGAATGTGTTTTGAAAATGAGAATGTGTCCAGAGTTTTGCTGAAAAGTCTAAGTGAGATCTGCAAATTGTGTTTTACCATATGACATTGTATACGGTATTGACAACAGACTCCACAATTAGCTAAATGAGTTCAGGCATCTCACATCTCACATGATCCTTCAGAAATCATTCTAAAATGCTAAATTTGGTGCTCAAGAAATATTTCCTATTAGGGAACAGCATTTACCTTAAATAGAAATCTTTTGAAATATTATAAATGGCTTTACTGTCACTTTTGATCAATTTAATGTATCCTTGTAGAATAAAAGTAATATGTACTGACCCCTAACTTTTGAACGTTTCATTCATTCATTCATTCATTCATTCAGTTGTTTGTTTATTTGATTTTGAAAAATCAATGAATGAAACTGATCGAAAAGCCCATGTAGTTAGTAATGTATAAGACAGAGGATGAGTGACAACAAAACATCTAAATGATAGGATATAAAGTCAGATAACTGTCAGATACAAATGAAAAGGCATAAAAAGAAAAGGAAGAAAGACAGAACTCCATCTGTGCCTAATCTTTGACTCAATTGCAGCTCTAATAACAAGGTGGAGGAGATTACTCTCTTCCACCCTCAAAAACTCTTCCATTTCACCCCTCGCTCAAGCCATGATTACTGTTTCCAAGGCAACCGTTCCAGAATGTCACCATGGCACTGACAGTGTCCTCTCTGGACTTTGTCCACACTGTGGTCAGAGGGAAAGTGCATTCTCTTCTTTTGGAAGAGAAAGCCCCCCTTGGTACCAGAAGTAGTTTTAGAGCTGTTGGCCTCCACCTCTAGTCCTCTGTTGTCCCAGAAAAAGAGAGAAGTAGCGATAGAGAGAGGAAGAGATCACCCGGAAGGCAGGTAGAAAGAAGGACACCTTGCACTGCTGTAATTGAATCACTACTCATCAGTGACGCTGCTGTGATTTTCTTGGCCAGGACTGATTCCAGGGTCACGCTAAGATATTACTGCATACACACACACACACACACACGTGTTTTAATGTTTTATGGGGACTTTCCATAGACATAAATAATTTTTATACTGTACAAACTGTATATTCTATCCCCACTAACTAACCCAACCCCTAAACCTACCCATTACAGAAAACATTCTGTACTTACATTTTCAACAACAAAAAAAAAACATCACATAGTATGATTTATCAGCTGTTTTCCTCATGGGAACCAAAAAAGGATTTCAGATATTGCCATCTTTGAGGGGACATTTTGTCCCCATAATGTAGGGTTTACCAGACCCCCTTTCTGGAAGAATGCGTGTAGTGAATTCGCCACTCAGGATTGGTCACTTGTCTGTTGTCTGGCTGCCAGTTTCTTTGTAGCTGTCCGAGCGAAGTTAACACAAGTTCCAGTTTTTCTGAATTGCTAAAACACATTTCTTGAAACCATAACTCGCTTTCACAAAATCAAATTTTCAAACCACATTCAGATCATACATATCTCTGACTCTTCTGGCTAAATCAAACATTTGCCTCAAAACCATTTTATCTGTGCTCAAAATCAAACAATGCTTTCAGATCATACATACAGTGAGTCAATTTTATAAACACTTGATATAATTTGTTATCAAAAAATGGTGAACACAGAATCCAAAGCATGCAGTTGCAAAAAAAATTGCAATTACGTAAAAAAAGTATAGTAATGACAACTTACAGTAGTAAGGTGAATAAATTGTATACTGTATGCACTGCAAGTATAGTATTGTACCGAATATTGTATAGTAGGCCTATCGAATGTCTGTATATTTAGCACTTGCATACTGTGAAAATACAGTGACCCAACTGCAAAAGCCAAAAAGGTTACAGTAAAAAACTCTGAAAAGCATGTTACAGTATACTCAGAAGAGTTGTGCAACTTCAAAATCAAGGTCAGTGAGAGATGTCTTATTTTGCTTCAGCATCATGTCTTCATGTTGGTTCGGCCGTAGGACTTTATCCACATCACAGGCAATGTCATCTCTGCGGCAAAGGGAAAAACCCTAAAGCCATATCCAGCCTTGACAACATTCTCCATACCTTGCTCTTTCTCGTCCTCCTCCTCTTCCTCTTTGTTCACCACATCTTTTACACACACACCTTCTCTCCCTCTTATATTGTTTGCATCCATTATTGGTATCAACATTCAGTGCAACATTTTGAGTAAATTTTGGGACTCTGAACTGACTTGTATTAGGTACAGTTGGTTTGGTCACATCATTAGAAATAAGTGTGAACAATTTTGAGTCGTTGTGTGTAAACAATGACAACTGTGTTGTAGTTGTGTGTAACTTTTGCCTGCCTGTGTTTAGCATTTTGAAACATACGTGCATCACAGTGCAAAATGTGTTTTAGTGAGTGAGACTGTGTGTTTTGAAAAAAAAAGAGTGCATGAGATTTGCAAAGTGTTTTAACTACCTGAACTTATTTATTCGACAATTTGGTTTACGCTTTTGAGAATTTGGTTCAGAGAATGGGGTTTAGTGTTTTAGCAATTCAGAAAAACTGTAATCATAAAATGTAAAAAAAAATATCTGATCATCTTCCATAAACCGGTTACTATTTACATCTCATATATCATCTGTAAACTCTTGTTACCAAGGCAAAGATTGACTCACACATTTCATGTGTTTGTGTGTGTAATTTATACATATACATAAATATTACACATTTTTATGTATAGTTATACACATTTTTATCATATAAATTAAATTGAAAACTGATGAAAACATAAAAATATAGTAAAAAGTCAAGACATGTTTTCCATACTGTTTCACACAATTAAAAATACTAAAACATTTTAAAGTCGGCATGAAACAGAATTTGTGTTAGTAATTTCTTCCCTATTGTGACATATATCTGAGTGAACAAGAAAAAAATGTAGGGAATTTAGTCCATCGGGAATTGATTGGATCGCTGGGTCATTGTGGTTTGCTAATGCTGTGATATCATGTGAGTGACAGGTTGTCCCGGCCTCGCACCAGTAAACACATCATCACTCAGAGAATAGAAGAGATGTCATTGCTATAGGGAAAGAAAGTCCATACGTAAAACATCCTTTTAACTCACTCATACCCAAGATGTGAGGTATAAGAAGCATTATGAAACTATCCGGACACCATTCCCTTAACCATGTGCATCAGAAGATTTACGATTCTTTCAAAGATTCCTTTTATGACTTAATGTTTTATCACATTGCATCAGGATAGAACACTGTGTAACAGTACTTGTCTAAAAAGTAAAAAGAATTCACAATGTTACTTAGCAATGTTACTTAAATATATTATATAGGGTAAAACTTGGTATAAGTGCTGCATTTGACACCATTGACCACAACATTCTTTTAAATAGACTAGAAAACTATGTTGGCATTAGTGGAATTGCACTAGCATGGTTTAAATCATACTTAACTGACCGTTATCAGTTTGTAGCATTAAATGAAGAGATGTCTTATCGATCACAAGTTCCAACTTACCAATTCACAAAATTAACAGAATGCATAGCTGATATAAAAAATTGGATGACTAGTAATTTTCTACTACTAAATTCTGAAAAGACAGAGATTCTAATTATTGGACAAAAAACTTCCACACGTAATAACCCAGAATACTGTCTAACACTTGATGGCTGCTCTGTCAAGTCTCCGTCGTCGGTTAGGAACCTGGGTGTGCTCTTTGATACCAACCTTTCTTTTGAAAGCCACGTGTCTAGTATCTGTAAAACTGCATTTTTCCATCTTAAAAA
Source organism: Tiaroga cobitis (assembly GCA_030578255.1). Taxonomy (NCBI): domain Eukaryota; kingdom Metazoa; phylum Chordata; class Actinopteri; order Cypriniformes; family Leuciscidae; genus Tiaroga; species Tiaroga cobitis. The sequence continues at coordinate 26,269,604 of CM060611.1, read as the reverse complement.
TATATCTAAAATACGCCATATGCTCTCATTGGGAAATGCGGAACAATTAGTCCATGCGTTCATGACCTCAAGGCTAGATTATTGTAATGCTCTACTGGGTGGTTGCCCTGCACGCTTAATAAATAAACTACAGCTAGTTCAAAACGCCGCAGCTCGAGTTCTTACCAGAACCAGGAAATATGACCATATTAGCCCGGTTCTGTCAACACTGCATTGGCTCCCTATTAAACATCGTATACATTTTAAAATATTGTTGATTACCTACAAAGCACTAAATGGTTTAGCTCCGCAGTACTTGAGCAAACTCTTAACGCATTATAGTCCTTCACGTCTATTGCGATCTCAAAATTCCGGCCAGTTGATAATACCTAGAATATCTAAATCGACTGCAGGCGGTAGATCCTTTTCCTATTTAGCACCAAAACTTTGGAACAGTCTTCCTACCATTGTCCGGGAAACAGACACACTCTGTCAGTTCAAAGCTAGACTAAAAACACATCTCTTTGACCTAGCATACACATAATACACTATAGACTTCTATAATTCAATGTTAGGCTGCATAGATTAGGTCAGCCGGAACTGGGAACACTTCCCTTAAATCTTGATGTACTCGTTACATCATAAGAAGAATGGCATCTACGCTAATATTAGTGTCTTTGTTTATCCCGAGGTTTTCCCGCAGCCTGCCGGATCCAGGCCGTATCCAGATCTGACGAAGGAGATCCGCCTGGACCCGATGACAATGCAGTGCTGAAGTGTCAACTATCCTCTCCCTATGGAGGATCCCTTTCCCACTCTACAGATAAAGCGTTGTGAATTCTGGCCCGCGTACCCCGAAGTGATCAAATAAAACAAAATTCTGTATCAAAATTTATAGGCAAGAAAAGTAGTTTGTTTAGGCTGGGTTGTATGAATTACAAACCTGCGCACATATTTTCAAAAGCACATAACTATAGAATCAATTCTGAATGAGCATGTGAACGCCGTCAGCGTTAATCACAGGTTCGCGTTTAAAGTCTGATCATTTCGACGGAGGTGAATCAATCAAAATTAACTTTAGCTGGAAATAACATTATTCAAGAACTGCTATAACGCCAAAACAATCTGTTAGCTTAAATGATATGTTTATCTCTGTAAAGCTGTTTTGAAACAATCCATTGTTAAAAGCGCTATATAAATGAAGATGACTTGACTTGACTTAAAACATGTTTGTGGCAGAAAAAACTCGTCTGGCACAAGTATCAAAAGAGACTCAAGCAATCCCTGCAATATCCTTCAGCAATGACCCACAATATACGATATTGAATCCATTATGAGTGCATATTTTGCTGTTTCAGCTTCAAATCCTTTTTTTCTTTTCTTTTGGTTGTAAAAAAAGAGAGAACGATATTTCCAATGCAGCAGCAACCGAAAGAAAGGAGTTAGTGTTTGCAAAGGCTGGCGTCTGGAAAAGTGACCTGAAAACAACTGACTGTTGGAGAAACAATGACCCGACCGTCTACCTTTGATGACACAACAGAAGCCGCACCACAAACGTAGGCAAGATATTGTGCTGTTCCAGACACTGGTCTCCTCAAACGGGGTAGGATGATGATATTCTCCTGCATACAGAGCAGTCCAGCTATGGATTTTAAAAAGAAGAAGACAAGGTTCAAAGAGAACTGAAGGATAAAAAGATGTGAGAGAGTGCAAGTTTGCAATTGGTTAGAGGAGACAAACATAGAGCTGGCCTGGCACACACTTAAGATACACTTCAGAAAATTGCTAGTCACAGACACACGCATGCGCACGCGAAGGAGCCGTGCTGGGCCCCTGCTGATTTGTTCGTTGTACACATACCAACTGTAAATCACACACAGGCACTTAAAGCCATTATGCTGCATAATTGCTTTGCACACTCTAATCCTCAGTTGCTAATCAATGGCGTCATTCTCCCAGATGCCCCATGCTGTTCTCATGGCAACCCGGTGACCGATCGTTTACACACATGGCACTGACACAAATCCCACACAAACTATTTAAACCTACTATCGATATCGCAAATGGCCATTGACAATGGAATTATATGGAGATTAACACAAACACACCTACGTACACACCGTGCGATTACCTACTGGCTTGCTGCTTTGGAATAGTATCATGACATTTAAAAAAAATACTGAATATAATAGTTTTTTTTTAAATAATTGTAATATTATTTCAATAATGGATGGATGGATGAAAGATGGGAAGGAAGGATGATAGATGAAAAGGAAGGATGATGGATGGAAAGGAAGGATGGATGGATGGATGGATGGATGGATGGAAGAAAGGATGGATTGATTGATGGAAGATAGGAAGGATGGATGAAAGAAAGAAAGGATGGATGGAAAAAAGAAAGGATTGATGGATTAAAGAAATTAGGAAGAAAGGATGGATGGGTGAAAAGAAAGGATGGATGGATGGAAGAAAGGATGGATTGATTGATGGAAGATAGGAAGGATGGATGAAAGAAAGAAAGGATGGATGGAAGGAAGAAAGGATGGATGGATGAAAGAAAGAAATGATGGATGGATGGATGAAAGAAAGAAAGAAAGATTATGAATGGACGGACAGACAAACGGATGAACGAAAGGAAAAAAAGATGGATAGAAGGAAAGAAAGAAAGAATGGATGGAAGAATGCATAATCGGATGGATGGAAATAAACCAAAATTAGACCATTTTGAACTCAGAAGTAAAATTCTAAATCAAGACTTGTTTCACACACTGAACCACAGAACCAGAAATCACATCTGAAGTCAATACCACCAAAGATCAAGTGCAGTTTACTCAAATTGGTGCATTTACAAAAATGCCATGGCTGAGATTTGAAAGAACTGTTTTCAAAATGGCTCGTTTCAGTCATTACTACACTCATGAAATCATTCCTACTTCTCATTGCTTTCACAATTCGTTTAACAGGCCACTTGTGAACCCCTGTGATGGACGAACTCCTGTTTCCTTTCCACTGAAAAATGCTGTTTGTTTGCTAAAAACACTTGAATATATCAGATTGTAGTGGAATCAATATTTTTTTTTGTGTAACAACCACTGTCTTTGCAAGAAAACACACACATAAAAAAAACTGTGCCAGGTGCACTGTATGAACAAGTTTGGTTTATTTCACCTTAGCCAATAAAGCAGAACGCTATAATCCAGAAAGCCTCCTGCTGTTACACTAATTGAGTTCAATACGCAGTCAATGTATCCATCCCTCTCCCTCTCCCTCTCCTTCTGCCTCGGCACACATCATGCTAACATCATTGTACCAGTAGACAAAATATATATTTTAGCAGATATTCAATAATAAAATATACAATTCTGTTTAAGAGCTATTCAGACATGATGTCTATTTGTAGGCCAAACCAGTAAATTTGCTAACCTGGAAATTTGCTAACAAGTAGCTTCATAAGTACTATAACAGCTGTTTGTTTCATCAAGCCCAAAAAGCCACATCTGTCCTTATTCAACAATTTGTTAGATAAAACAGTAGATTACAATTTTGACAGTTTCAGAATTCTAACGTTTGTGATGTGTAATTTATGTTGTAGAACAAAACTTGAAAGTCTCTTAAAGTAACGTCAACCACAGACCTAATAGTATAAAGAAAAAAACTCTATTAAAAAAAACCATAGCAAATTTAGATTTGAATGCAAATTCGTTTCTGCTTTTAGCTATATATAAATGTGACAGCACAGAAGTAAAAAAATTGCATTCATCAAGCACAGTTCAGTTCATTTAAGTTCTCTGCGAGGTTCCTTAATCAAGACCTTAGGAAAAGAGAGAGAGAGAGAGAGAGAGAGAGAGAGAGAGAGAGAGAGAGAGAGAGAGAGAGAGCGAGAGAGCGAGAGAGCGAGAGAGCGAGAGAGCGAGAGAGCGAGAGCAGGTGCGCATTAGCGTGAAACCCGAAACCTGCCCACAACTCCCAATTAAACGCTTGATGGTCATTATGCATTCAGGTGATGAGAACCTTCACACTTGAATCTGGCTTTGGTATTCCCTCATATCCTAGTCTTTCCCCACATGCATATTAATCACCGGATTTAAATCATGAGACCTGATTTGTCTCTAATGGACTGTACAATGCAACTGTCATTATTTATGTCATTTCCTTCCTCCCCTCCTCCTCTTTCCCCCCCCCCCCCCCCCCCCCCCCCCCCCCCCCCTCCTCTTTCCTTCCCCCCCCCCCCCCCCTCCTCCTCTTTCCTTCCCCCCCCCCCCCCCCCCCCCTCCTCCTCTTTCCTTCCCGCGTTCTTTTGGCAGGTAGTGAGCTGACACAGGAGTGTGTAATTAACTCAGTGAGGCTGTAGAAAGCAGTGTGATCTGTCACCAGCCGGGCCCCGTCACCGTAACACAGCTTTACACCACCTGACTGCTTCTCATTAGGAGAGATGTGCGTGTGTGTGTGTGTGTGTGTGTGTGCGTGCGTGCGTTTGTAAATGATTTAGTAGCCTGATCCGTGCATCTCTACACAACACACCCTTACACCTACTCTTCATTCATTTCAGTAGGAACACCTTATCTGCAGTCTGAGGTTCGAGTGGCCTTCACATGATGATACCCATTAGCTAACATGAGAGACATCGGAGCACATAATTCATGCATTACATGCGACCTGCTTAAAGGGATGGATTGTTCAACCGTTAAAAGAAAAAAAGAAAATTTGCCATAATTTGTTCACTGCCGTGTAGTTCCAAAAATGTAGAACTTTCTTTTTTCCATGAAGCACATATAATGCTCACTCTTTTCCACGCAATTACAATGAATTGGAACTAAAGCTGGAATTTAAATAAACTTCACAGAGCTTTCAACCTCCGTGACCGGATCCCATTCGAAGATTAAAAATCCAAAATTAGCTCAAATTAAATTAAACTAAAATAAAAAATGAGACCAAATTGATTGATTTGTAATCAGAAGTAAAAAAAAATAAAAATAAAAATAAAAATAAACCAGACAAAAATTGTGATTGAAAAAAATTTTAAATAAAATAGTAATCGACAAAAATAATTTTTTTCATTTTCAAAATTTTGATATTCATTTATATTTTTATAAATATTATTATCAAAAACTAAAATACATATAGAAATGTATGTCTATAAGATCAAAGCTAAACTGTAACTATTAAAATTGAAACTAACTAAAACTAAACTTAAATGTAAAGCAAATTTGAAAGTGGCTCAAATTGAATTTGAAACCAAACAATATCATGAATTTATTTTATAATGCATATAATATAATTTATATTTCAATAATAATTTATAGAGCACAAGTCATTTGGATCACTTTTCTGTTATTTTTTGACAGCCCCAAAGTAAACATTCTTCAAAATAAATCAATAAAAAGGAAACTCTTGTGCCGGAGACGAAAGAATTCAGGTCATACAGGTTTAAACCAAAATGTGGGTGAGTAAATGATGACAGTATTTTTATTTTTGGGTGCACTGTCCCTCCAAACCTCCATTCCTTTCATTTGAGTAGGAACACTCTCTACTATTTACAGTCTGAGATGCGAGTGATTGTCGCATGATGATACTCATTAGCTAACATGAGAGACATCAGAGCACATAATTCATGCATTACACGCCACCGGCTTAAGGCTATATGCCTGACTAATACATGGAAAGAAAGATCTTTGTGTTTCTCATTTCATACTTAGGATTGGATCTGCAGTAAATTGCATCCACTATCCTCACACAGAGGAAAAGAGAGTGAGTGAGTGGAGGAGGGAAAGAAAGTGAAGGAGCACCAGATAATTCTGCTGAGACCACATTTAGTGATGCTGAAAGTCTAATTACAGTGGGCAGCTGCTTTTAATAGGGTTTACTCAGCAGCATGCTGAGTACAGGTAGAGAGGTCAGGCTCTCCAAGCCTCTGGAGGACAGCATGGACCAAATGGTGGGATGTAGATCCTAGAGTAGAACAACAGTTTCCCCTTAGTCTTACAAACATCTACACGCGGGGTGGTTATAGCCTGGTGGTTAGGGGTTTGGGTTGGTGGGGCAAGGAGTATATGGGTTTGATATCCGGTAGGGGCAACTCGTAAGGTGGAGTTATTGGAATGTTCTATCACCACTGCGCCCTTGATCCAGACATCTCCAAGAGGGAATAGTGCCTGCAATTAGAAAACTGCAAATTGCAATGCTGTAAAAGTGTGATATGTAAGGGATAATGTAAATCCAGCCAGTTGTTATCACAGAATAAACCCCCAACAGGGTGATGAATCGGGGTCTTACATCAGCCTGAAGGGGGTCTACTCTGATATAACAACCCGCTGGATGCACATTATCCCGCTTAATACACGGTTACTTGCCACATAAGTAAATAATTAGACACAAAATATTGATCTGAGTTGAAATATTTTATTAGGTCTTTAAACGGAAAACTTCCACGGAGAGAGCAGTTGCTAGCGCGGCAAGTTCAAACTAGACAGACATTTCACAGATAAGGGACACAGTCATACCACTTATTACACAGCATTTCGCCACTTAAATTATGGAGATAAGAGATATTGATTTCAGATTAAACTGTTTTAAAATCGTACCTGTTTGTATCTTATAATCCAACCCGATCACACTAAATGCTTCTTTATAGCACGCATGTGTTTAGTCGTGTAATTTATACGCTAAAGTGAATTTTTACGTGCATATGATACGCATTGTTTGGTTAGGGTAGGTTTACGTGTGGGGTGGGGTGCATGTGTATTATACGTTTGGGTAGAATTAGTGGTGTGGGGTCCGTGTGTATTGAACTGCGTATCAAATGCACACGAAAAACTGCGTCTCATATGCACGTAAAAACTAATTTTCGCGTATAAATTACACGACAATACACGATGCGTGTTATAGAGACGCATTTACGTGAGAACAGGCTGTATAATCCAACAGTGTCACACGTTCCTTAGCAAGTGTATAGCACTGCTGACTTCAGTAACCCGGATGAGCCTGCGTTATGTTTTCAGCGGTTGTTATTTGGGAATAACATACCGCCGGATGGCGCGATTGACCAATCAGAATCAAGTAGCTATATACATTGTAGTCAGAATTAATGGCACCCCGGTAAATATGATCAAAAATGGCTGTAAAAAATAAATCTGCATTGTTTATTCTTTTGATCTTTCTATCTTCCATTGAAGTAAAAGAATTGAAAGTGCGGGGGAAATTACATTGTGAAATAAATGTTTTTCTCCAAAACACGTCACGTTGGTCACAAATATTGGCACCCTTTTATTAAATACTGTGGTTAAGCGCGGCCTGTAACGGGAGAGAGAGAAAGGAGGTGAGAAGTAAGTAGGTCAAGTGCAAATGACGGTGTTACGAGGCGGCAAGGACGAAGCAGAGAGTGAATCCAATCGCAAGCACTTTAATAATCCAACAAACACTTAATCCAGGGTAAACTCAGAACAAGGAACTAGGAACATCACAACATCAAACAACGACCGACAAACACCAACTGAAGAACATGGATATAAATACACAGGAAAACAAGCTAAACAAGATAACAAGGGAGCGTGGCTAATCAGAAACACATGGGGAGACTAATCAACAAAACGAGGAACAGCGGAACATGAAAAGACAGGGAAACACATGACAGACAAGAACAAGGAACAAAACCCACACCGTGACATAGCCGGCTCGGAGGAAGTGACGTGAACAGTCTCTGAATCGGCCATCTTGTCCGTAGACACTGGCTCGGAGGAAGTGACGTGAATGGTCTCTGGCTCGGCCATCTTGTCCGTAGACACTGGCTCAGAGGAAGTGACGTGAACCGACTCTGGATCGGCCATCTTGTCTGTAGACACTGGCTCTGTAGAAGTGATATGAAGCGTCTCTGGCTCGGCAGAAGTGACGTGAACAGTCTCTGACTCGGCCATTGTTGTGGAAAAATTAATATTTTAGTTTATCCTGATATTGTGTGGGTTTTACTTTAATTTCTATCATGTATTTTCTCTCCTGGAATATTTGCATATACCCAGCAGGAACAAAGGGTCACACACCAACACATTCTCATCCCAAGGCGTCATCTAACTGACGCTAACTGACGCTTTTGACCATGCGTCAACATGCCGACGCACATGGTACCCTTTAAGCGTCAATATGAGACGCTCATCCTCGGGCGTCATCTAACTGACGCTTTTGACCATGCGTCTAAATCCGACGCACATGGCACCCTTTAGCGTCAGTTAGATGACGCTTCTGTTATGGGTAGGATTAGGTCTGGGGTAGGGTTAGGATTAGACCACTGAAGGCGCGTCTCATATTGAGGCTTAAAGGGTACCATGTGCGTCGGCATGCTGTTACCAAATTCGTATGAATTCGTACGAATGACCTACCCCTGACCCCGCCCCTAAACCTACCCATCACGTGGGTTTAGACAAATCGTACGAATTCGGACGAGTGAGGTCGTACGGATTCATACGAATTAGCCACCTTTTAATCACTCGTACGAATTCGGACGAATTGGTCGTGAGATAGCTTTGAAAGAACCAGCAGTATATTTGACCGTGGGGGGTACTTGTTATCCCTGTTTGCACCAAATCCATCTGGTGGCTTTGCTGCCAAAAAATCTCTTTTTTTAAAGTTTCATCTGACCATAGAATCCGATCCCTTTTGAAGATCCAGTCGTGTCTGACAACTGAATATGCTGGAGTTTGTTTTTAGACGAGACCTGTCTTGAAACCCTCCTAAACATGTGCTGATATAGGGGTTGTTTGGTTTTTGTTTTATAGGCTTTCTGACCCCAAGACTTAACTAATCTCTGCATCTCCATCTGTGATCCTTGAAGAGTCTTTGGCCACTCAACCTTTCCTCCTCGCCGTGCATTAAGACAATATAGACACACATCCTCTTCCTGGCAGATTCGTAACATCTTTAGTTGATTGGAACTTCTTAATTATTGCCCTGATGGTCAAAATGGGGATTTTCAATTCTTTAGCTATATTCTTACAGCCTCTTTCTATTTTGTGATGCTCAACAATCTTTTGATGCACATCAGAACTATATTCTTTGGTTTTACTCATTGTGGTGGATGATTAATGGAATTTGGCCTTTGTGTTTTCTCATATTTAAACTCCTGTGAAACAAGAAGTCATAGCTAGACAATTTCATGTTCCTAGTTCCTGTGCTAAAAAAAAGGTAAATATTAATGGGAATATACTTCAGAGATATTTTACTCGCAAACATTTCTAGGGGTGCCAATAATTGTGGCCAACGTGTTTGGGAGAAAAACATTTATTTCATAATGTGATTGTCCCCCCATTTTCAATTATTTTACTTCAATGAAAGTTTAGATTTCTGTAAAAAAATAAAATAAAATGAAAGATTAAAAGGATATACAATGCAGATTTGATTTTTACAGCCATTCTTGATCATATTTACCAGGGGTGCCATTAATTCTGACCACAACTGTATATATACTGTATAACTGTATATATGTGTGCATAATAAAACACTCTCCCTGATGAAATAAAACCAATACACAGGCGGAACTGCTATTCATGTGAGCTTCTTGTTCAACTTGAGTGTTTGGGAGTCTGTCACCTACACATGTGAACCAAACCACATGCTAACATGTTCGGATCACACCAGCTGTTCTACTTCGTAGAAATCTACACAGCGGTCTCTTACGGCTGGCAGATGGAATTACGGCTCGACGGAACAACACAAGCTATGTGTGCCGAGAGTCTCCGCAGTCAGCATGTGCTCGGATTAATATGCATGAAAATTGAAACACATACACTCAATAATCATTTAAGCACCAGAGTAGGCTTGCAACAGCCAAATCCGCTGGAATTCATGCATGTCACGGACAAAGTAAATCTCTCTACAGGGTTTTCTTCTTATAGACCCCAGAAAAAAATAAAGAGTTGACAATATTTTCCCCATTACCACTGCAGGGGTCTTTTAAAATCATTCCTTAAAGGTGTACAAATGTATTTCAGGATGAAATTCGCTTAAGTGGAGGAGTCTCACAGCAACGGCATGGTTAAAGATGTCACATTAGGCTGGTTAGAAGTTCTAAGGTCCTTTTGAACTTCATATATTATATACATATCAAGGTATAATTCCCCCACGTTCCTTTTGGGCTATCAGGATTTTCAGATCTCCCTTTCAAGTTAGACACTAAAGGCAGACTCTTCCTCTGACTGAAAGTTGTATGATCTGTCCCTTCCACAACTCTGTACAGATGGACCTACTTTACGACATAATTTCTTTACGAATGTATGTAGTATGAATGTAATCTGGACGTACTACATTCACCACGTTGTCATTATCATCTGACCTACCAGGGTCAGTTACGTCACTTCACTGCCATTCACAAATCCTGAATGGTTGAGACCAAAATGGTCTCATGGGATAGTGAAGTGTCCATCATATGCACACTTCAGAATCTCACTGGGAGTAGTAGGTCATCTGGGTACTTTTCGCCTACTTTTTTATAAGTAGCCTACTGTGAATTCAGACATACTTCTTTTGTCTTTACTTTCTTTAATCAAGTCAGGAATCTTGGTGTGTCTCTAGAGTCAGACCTTAGTTTCAGTAGTCATGTCAAAGCAATAACTAAATCAGCATACTATCACCTGAAAAATATTGCAAGAATTAGATGCTTTGTTTCAAGTCAAGACTTGTGCATGCTTTTATCACCAGCAGGGTGGATTATTGTAATGGACTCCTCATGGCCTTCCTAAAAAGACCATAAGACAGTTGCAGCTCATACAGAACGCTGCCGCCAGGATTCTGAGCATAACCAGAAAATATAAACATATGTCCTCAGGTCTTTACACTGGTTCCCAGTTACATTTAGGATTGATTTTAAAGTACTATTACTGGTATATACATCATTTAATGGCCTAGGACCACAGTATATTGCAGATATGTTCACTGAATATAAACCTAACAGATCACTCAGATCATTAGGATCACATCAGCTAGAAATACCAAGGGTTCACTCTAAGCACGGAGAGTCTGCTTTTAGCTATTATGCCAGCCGCAGCTGGAACCAGCTTCCAGAGGAGATCAGATGTGCTCCTACAGTAGTCACATTCAAATCCAGACTCAAAACACTTCTGTTTAGCTATGCATTTACTGAATGAGCACTGTGCCACTGTTCGTCCGACTGTTTTTCTGTACTTTATTTTATTTTTTATTCTAAACTGTTTTAATTATTGTTATTTCTTTTGATTTTTATTATTTCTTCTATGTAAAGCACTTTGAATTACCATTGTGTATGAAATGTGCTATATAAATAAACTTGCCTTGCCTTGCCTTGCCTTTGTCACATGCTGTTTTTGCCTACTATATAGTAGGGAAGTATGCGATGAGTTAAATCATGTGTGTTAGATGAAGGTGACATATAAGGGATGTTTCTCAATTCCAAGAACGCAAAGAGCAGACTTCCGTTCTTGTGAAAGAACAAACTATTAAAGGGTTAGTTCACCCAAAAATGAAAATTAAGTCATTAATTACTCACCCCCATGCTGTACCAACCCCATAAGACCTTCGTTCGTCTTCGGAACACAAATGAAGATATTTTTTATTAAATCTGAGAGCTGGATCACTCCTCCATAGGCTCCCTAAGGGAATGAATCCTGACGTCCCAGAAAGTCAATGAAGAAAATGTTTAAATATTCCATGTCACAACAGTGGCTCAACTATAAGTTTATCAAGCGACGAGAATACTTTTTGTGCGAAAAAACAAACAAAAATAACGACTTTATTCGACTATTCCTTTTCTTCCTTGTAGGCCTGAAACGAGACTTCAAGAGATTTCCACGACGCGCACGCGAGAGAACTTAACTGAAGTAGTTGAAGGAGATCGCAATTCTCGCGCATGCGTCGTGGAAATCTCTTGAAGTCTCGTTTCAGGCCTACAAGGAAGAAAAGGAATAGTCGAATAAAGTCGTTATTTTTGTTTTATTTCCGCACAAAAAGTATTCTCGTCGCTTGATAAACTTATAGTTGAGCCACTGTTGTGACATGAAATATTTAAACATTTTCTTTATTGACTTTCTGGGCCGTCAGGTTTCAATCCCTTAGGCAGCCTATGTAGGAGTGATCCAGCTGTCACATTTAATCAAAAATATCTTCATTTGTGTTCCGAAGACGAACGAAGGTCTTACGGGGTTGGTACAGCATGGGGGTGAGTAATTAATGACTTAATTTTCATTTTTGGGTGAACTAACCCTTTAAGGACACAGAACGCATCCTGGTGAGAATTGAGATGGGTAACACTTTAGAATAAGGTTCCTTTGTTAATGAATAACTACACAAGAACCAATGAGTAACACAATATCAGCAATCTAGTAACTTATTAACTAACAATAAACTCTGATTAACGAACTAGTAAGTAATAGCGCACAGATGAAAGTGGTAGTTCACTATTAACTAATCAATAACTACTATTTTTTTAATGCTTCCCAGAGATACTGAAAAAGTTTATTAACAATCTAGTAACTACTATTAACTAAAAAGAAACTCTGATTAACGAATTGGTAAGTAGATGAAAGTGGTACTTCATACTTCTATGGGAATTACTAATTATTTGGATCCGTATTCTAAAGTGAAGATCATGGGAACTAACTAGTAATGACTCAAGTGTTACTACATGATCTAGTCATGATTTGTGCAACCAAACACAAAAGTCATCTCAAGCGTTTGAGATTTTTGGTGAACTTTAGTAGAACTTTAGTATACTTTTAGAAAATTTCTTTAGAAGTATGTAGTAACACTTGAGTCATTACTAGTTAGTTCCCATGATCTTCACTTTAGAATACGGATCCAAATAATTAGTAATTACCATAGAAGTATGTAGTAACACTTGAGTCATTACTAGTTTGTTCCCATGATTCTTACAGTAGTTACTAATGAAAAGCCAAAAAAGTGTAGAATCTTCTCACTCACAAGATATGCACACACACACACACACACACATATATATATATATATATATATGAGCTAGACATAGATAAAAACATGTTTTTTTGGGAGGTAGGTTAAATAATAAAATCACTGTATCTGGTATTTGGGTGGCTGAAGACTCAATATGTTCCGTACTCATGACTCTAGTGATTCAATGCCAGTCCAGAGGAATGCCGGAAAATTGGGCACAGGACAAGTAAGGTCCCGACAACTGCATTTAAAAATCCATTTCTTTAAAATTATTCAGTTGATAAATAGACAGCATAGGCCAATTATTAACAGCTTTCCCAAATCATAAGTCTGCTATGCTATTACAAATTGCTAATGTAAACAACCTTGTGTATTGTTTACAGTAGCAGTTAAAATGTTAATGTAGTGCTAGTCATTTATCCTGCATTGGTTATTGATTAGATTTGCATGAATTATGAACATTTTCAGTAGTTCTCTGGGAAGCAAAAAAAAAAATAGTAGTTATTGATTAGTTAATAGTGAAGTACCACTTTCATCTGTGCACTATTACTTACTAATTCGTTAATCAGTGTTTCTTTTTAGTTAATAGTAGTTACTAGATTGTTAATAAACTTTTTCAGTAGTTCTCTGGGAAGCATTAAAAAAATAGTAGTTATTGATTAGTTAATAGTGAACTACCACTTTCATCTGTGCGCTATTACTTACTGTACTAGTTCGTTAATCAGAGTTTCTTGTTAGTTAATAATAGTTACCAGATTGTTAATATTGTGTTACTCATTGGTTCTTGTGTAGTTATTCATTAACGAAGCAGGAACCGTATTCTAAAGTGTTACCTTGAGATGTACTGCGATCTTGTTGCTCAATTCCATCATATTATAAGTAGTGTCCAATGCACAATAAATACAACATAACATCACAAACAAATGCCATGACGTATTAAAACATTTATTTCACATTATTATAGACATTATTTTCATAGTATTTTATATCGTTTTAATTTACCCTGAATATTTGTAAAAATGAGTAGGCCTATGTATGTTTAATGTTACACTTTTTCAATGTTAAAATTCTTTTTAATATGCCAATTAAAATACCTCAGGTCAAAATACCTTTATCACTTTATTAAAATTAGGCAAAACAAACTGACAAATGTTTACTTTCATGAGCTGGCACGGAATCTCTTAAATGAGAAAAATAAATTTAAAGCTTGCTGGCTTCTGTAGTATGTCGTCCGACCGCAGCGTCTTCTGGAATTTCTAACACTTCAGTCTGCATTCGATGCATCCTCGATATCAAGAACACATCAGGGTACTTTCATGCGTCCTCTGTTACATTTCTGAGTACTGGAATTGAACTTCAAAGGTTGAGGTGAGGATGATGAAGTACGAGAACATAAGGATGCAAGATCGCTTAAAATGCATATTGAGAAACGGCCAAACTAGAAGCTTTGCTCTAAAATATTCTATTGACAAAAGACACACTCCATTATATTCTGATAGGAAAGTTCCCCTTCAGTCACTCACGTTCGACGTGACACCGTTAGGGGATCACTTCAGGGAGCCCTATCAACTTCGATTATCTAAGAACAAGCCAATGAACGTTGGCGTGCGTGAACGCGTCACGCGCCCCCGCCCCGCAGCGCGGGTATAAAACAGGAAGCGGGCGCGAGCACCCACCGTCTTTCATTTCGGAGCGCGAGTTTCCTGTGACTGATGTCTAAAGATTCAACGCCTTTGAAGACTTCAAGGAAGATCTCTCTGTTCCAGTGTTGGTGTGACGGCGCGATCAGCGGTGGCCGCGAGCAGTGCAGCTCTCAACTGCTGTTCTCACAGCACTATTGTTTGTGTGTGTGTGTGTGTGTGTGTGTGTGTGTGTGTGTGTCCACACAGTGGCTACCCCTGGGCGCCTCAGCACTGTGAGAGTAATTTCCTTTGTTTTATTTTACTGAAAGAGCAATACAAGCGGACCCTGCATCTTTTTCAAGATGTCATTCCGCTTGTGCGTTTCTGGATGCCGTCGTTCCCTGGCGCCAGCAGATGGCCACAATAGCTGCATCTCGTGTTTGGGCATTCGGCACGCTGAAGCAGCTTTTGTGGATAGTTCATGTTCCCATTGCGGGAATATGACTATCACAGCACTTAGATCGAGACTCGCTTACCTCAAGGGAGGTGCAGTCCCCTCGCCTATGCCCCGATCTAGTAGGCGCATGACCAGGGTGATCTGAGGATTACCGTGAGGGCTCCCCCGCCGAGTCAATCTCCGCGGGCCCCTCACGCCTCTCATGTGCTGTTGCCATCGGCGCCCCTTTGCGAACGGCTCGGTCCTTCTCCGGAACGACCAGTCGTTTCCTTTGGGGCACCAGCTAACGATCAGATGTCGATCGCAGCATCGGAGGGGGAGCGGTCATCTGGAGATGACGACTCGGCTGCGTTGCCCCCTTCGGGGTGTGTAGCGTTGTCCGAGCCGGATCCAGAATGGGCCGCTATGCTTTCCCGGGCCGCCGAGAAGGTTGGGCTTGCGTGGAATCCTCCACCACGTCCCGAATCTTCTCGGCTGGACGATTGGTTTCTCGGGGCGGGCCGTACTGGTTCTCAGTGCGCCGCCCCGGTACCTTTTTTTCCGGAGGTGCATGAGGAGCTTTCTAGGACGTGGAAGGCACCGTATAGTGCCCGAAGCCGTCCTAGTGGCTCCTCTCCCCTCGCCACCCTCGACGGCGGGGCAGCTAAGGGGTATGTGGGGATCACCCCAGTGGAGCGGGCTGTCGCGATGCAGTTGTGTCCGGCGTCCGCCTCCTCCTGGCGGGGTGACCCACGCCTCCCGTCCAAGGCCTGTAAGTTCTCGTCCGGTCTAACGGCGAGGGCTTACAAGGCCTGTGGACAGGCTGCTTCCGCTCTTCATGCCATGGCGCTTTTGCAGGTCCACCAGGCCCAGGCGCTCATGGACATGAACGAGGGTGGTTCTGACCCAGAGCTCCTCCGGGAGCTCCGTGTGGCAACCGACCTCGCCCTCCGGGCGACGAAGGAAACCGCACGTTCAGTCGGTCAGGCGATGTCCACCTTGGTGGTCCAGGAGAGCCACCTTTGGCTCAACCTGGCAGACATTAGGGACACCGATAAGTACCGGTTCCTGGATGCCCCTCTCTCCCAGGTTGGGTTGTTCGGCGACGCGGTCGAGAGCTTTGCCCAGCAGTTCCCGGCCGCACAGAAGCAGACGGAGGCCATCCGACACATCCTGCCCCGGCGGACCGCTGCTGCTCCCTCCCGCCCGCCGGCCGCAGCTCCTCCGTCTACTCGTCGCCGAGGTCGGCCTCCTGCGGCGTCCTCCGCTCCCGCTAAGCCCCAGCAGCAGCCATCACCCAGGCCTCGGCGGGCAGCAAGCCGCAGGAAGTCGACCCCGCCCGTCCAGGCCGCTGCCAAGCCAGGAGGCAAGCGCCGGTGCAAACATCCCTGAGACGGGCGGCCCAGAGGTGGATCAAGTTGCTCTTCAGGAGATGGCGGACGTGCCACTCCTTCCCCCGGTGGAGGGCCGGGTGGAGAATCCTTTGTTTCCTTTTCTTTTTGTTCCGCGGGTCAGTGGTACCCACCTTTTCAAAGAAAGAGCAATTTCTGAAACCTCTGGGCCCCAAGAGGGCGCGCTTGGCAGTCGACGACGCTATGCCTTGTCACTCCCGAGCCCCTCTTCCATCGCCAGCGGGCAGCAGTGGCTGTGTCCTGGACGCACTGTCGCCTCCGCACACTCACTCTGCCCTCTGGCGGAAGCAGGTACGTCTTGCACCACACGTTCAGACCCCACTCCGGGCCGCTATGCCGCCCGAGTCGGGTCCCTGCATTCCGTCACGCTGCCCCACTCCGGGTACGTCTGTGGTGCCGTTGGTCCCGCTTGCTCGTTCTCTGGGAGCTTGGCTAACGCTTCCCAGTCCGTCTCGCTGGCTCATCCGTACTGTCAGACTCGGCTATGCGATTCAGTTCGCCCGGCGCCCCCCTGTTTTCAGGGGCATCCTGTTCACCCGTGTTCTGGCGGACAGTGCCTCTGTTCTCAGAGCGGAGATTGCAGTCCTACTGGCGAAGGACGCAATCGAGCCGGTCCCTCCAGCCGATATGAAGACCGGCTTCTACAGCCCGTACTTCATTGTACCCAAGAAAGGAGGTGGGTTACGGCCAATCTTGGACCTGCGCGTCCTGAATGCGCGGATTTGGTGCTCAGTCACCTCAGCCACCTAGGCTTCGGGTCAACTGGGAGAAGAGCAAACTCACCCCCGGATCTCTTTTCTCGGTATGGAGTTGGACTCGATCAACATGACAGCGCGTCTCACCGAGGCCCGCGTCCAGTCAGTGTTGAACTGCGTGAGTACGCTCAGACGCAGAACAGCGGCACTACTGAAACTATTTCAGAGGCTCCTGGGGCATATGGCATCTGCAGCCGCGGTAACGCCGCTCGGATTGCTTCATATGAGACCGCTCCAACACTGGCTTCACGATCGAGTCCCGAGATGGGCGTGGCAGAGCGGCTCGTGCCAGGTTCCAGTGACCCCGCACTGTCGCCAAACTCTCAGCTTGTGGTCGGACCCTTCGTTCCTGCGGGCAGGTGTTCCCCTAGAACAAGTGTCCAGGCACTCTGTGGTCTCCACGGATGCCTCTATCACCGGCTGGGGGGCCACGTACAACGGGCATGCAGCTTCAGGTCTGTGGACGGGGCCTCAACTGCATTGGCACATCAACTGCCTCGAGTTGTTAGCAGTACATCTTGCGCTGGGCCACTTCAAAATGTCGCTACAAGGCAAGCATGTACTGGTCCGTACGGACAACACTGCGACCGTTGCGTACATCAACCGTCAGGGTGGTCTACGCTCCCGCCGCATGTCACAATTCGCCCGCCATCTCCTCCTTTGGAGTCAGAAGCATCTGAGGTCGCTTTGTGCCGTTTACATTCCGGGCCTGCTCAACCGTGCAGCCGACGAGCTTTCACGGCAGCAGGTGCTACCGGGAGAATGGCGACTCCATCCCCAGGTGGTCTAGCTGATTTTCAGGCGCTTCGGGACCGCACAGATAGATCTGTTTGCCGCCCCGGACACGTCTCACTGCCAGTTGTTCTATTCCCTGACCGAGGGGACCCTCGGCACGGATGCTCTGGCACACAGCTGGCCCCGGGGTCTTCGCAAGTATGCGTTTCCCCCAGTGAGCCTTCTGGCACAGACCTTGTGCAAAGTCAGGGAGGACGAGGAGCAGGTCTTGTTAGTTGCGCCGTATTGGCCCAACCGGACCTGGTTCCCGGAACTAGTGCTCCTCGCGACAGCCCCTCCCTGGCCCATCCCTCTGAGAGAGGACCTGCTCTCTCAGAGACGGGGCACCCTGTGGCACCCGCGTCCAGAACTCTGGAAGCTCCATGTCTGGTCCCTAGACAAGACGCGGAGGTTCTAGGTGACCTACCCCCAGCGGTAGTTGACACCATCACTTCCGCTAGAGCCCCCTCTACGAGGCGCCTCTATGCGTTGAAGTGGAACCTATTCGTTGAATGGTGTTCTTCTCACGAGGAGAACCCCCGATCATGCTCGATCAGAGCCGTGCTTTCCTTACTGCAAGATGGGTTGGAGCGAAGGCTGTCTCCCTCCACCCTTAAAGTGTACGTTGCCGCTATTGCCGCACATAACGATGCTGTTGATGGTAAGTCCTTGGGGAAGCACGACCTGATCGTTAGGTTCCTGAGGGGAGCGAGGAGACTGAATCCTCCTCGCCCGCTCTTTATACCCTCTTGGGATTTGTCTCTGGTCCTTTCGGCTCTTCAGAGACCACCCTTTGAGCCTCTACAATCGGCTGAGTTAAAAATCTTGTCCTGTAAGACAGTTCTCCTGGTTGCATTGGCCTCTATCAAGAGGGTAGGGGACCTACATGCATTTTCGGTCGACGAATCGTGCCTGGAATTCGGCCCGGATAACTCTCACGTGATCTTGAGACCCTGGCCCGGATACGTGCCCAAGGTTCCTACCACTCCCTTCCGGGACCAGGTGGTGAACCTGCAAGCGCTGCCTTTGGAGGAGGCAGACCCAGCCCTGGCTTTTCTCTGTCCCGTCCGCGCTCTGCGTTTGTACGTGGACAGAACGCAAAGCCTCAGGACCTCAGACCAGCTCTTCGCCTGTTACGGAGGCCAGCAGAAGGGAAAGGCTGTCTCTAAGCAGAGGATGGCCCACTGGATAGTGGATGCTATCGCCTTGGCTTACGAAGCCCAAGGCGTGCCTTGCCCGCCTGGGTTGAGAGCCCACTCCACTAGGAGTGTCGCTTCTTCTTGGGCGCTGGCACACGGCGCCTCGCTGACAGATATCTGTAGAGCTGCGGGCAGGGCGACACCTAACACGTTCGCTAGGTTCTATAGCCTACGTGTTGAGCCGGTTTCTTCCTGTGTGCTCGCTTCAACCAGCCGGTAACACCGAAGTTCCCGCTCTAGTGTCGGCTTGCTGCGCCACTCCCCTCTACGGAGCGGATACGTGCGCTCTTTGCTCCAGTCGAGTTCCCCCCCCAGGCGAACCCTGTGAGTTCCTCCACAACCCTTCGGCAGTTGGACGTTGCGGAGCGTCCGACGCCAGGTCTAGTGCTCGTATGCTTCTGTAACTTGTGCTAGGCTGGGTTCCATATGTGTGATCCCTGCGGCGATCCCGTATGAGTATTTTTCCACGATCAGCTCCCTGTGGTGAGCCCGTGTCTTTCCCTTGGCAGAGCTCGCTCTGCTGTCACTGTCTGGTGTAGCCCCCCCCTCCTTAGGTGGGGCCACCCCAGTGACATTCCATATGTTGCACTGCCCCAACCGGCCAGTCCATATGTGTATTCTCCACATGGTACCTCCCTTCGGGCAGGATGTGGCTCCGCAGCGTCCCTCTCCCTTGGAGAGGTACGCTTCCCAGTGTTATTCAAGAGTTTACTGCGTGGGTATGTGGAACAGCAGGTTCTCCCTCTACGCAGGTCTTCCGCCCCAGCATGGGGGGTCTGAGAGTCTTGCGTAGGGCACTGGATGTGGCAGCAACTGTTGGCGTTTTCCATGGGATCCCCTAACGTCGTCACGTCGACGTCACGTCGAACGTGAGCGACTGAAGGGGAACGTCTCGGTTACTGATGTAACCCTCGTTCCCCGAAGGAGGGAACGGGAGACGTGACGTCCCGCCGCCACAGTTGCTGACCATCGCTGTACGGCCGTCATTAAACTCGGCTCTTCAGTGAAAAATGGTGGGTGCTCGCGCCCGCTTCCTGTTTTATACCCGCGCTGCGGGGCGGGGGCGTGTGACGCGTTCACGCACGCCAACGTTCATTGGCTTGTTCTTAGATAATCGAAGTTGATAGGGCTCCCTGAAGTGATCCCCTAACGTCGTCACGTCGACGTCACGTCAACGTCACGTCTCCCGTTCCCTCCTTCGGGGAACGAGGGTTACATCAGTAACCGAGACGTTTTTCCTAAGGTGTCAATCAGAAGAAAAAAAATATTATATTAATTCAATTCAGATTTATTTGTATAGCACTTTTCACAATTCATATTGTTTCAAAGCAGCTTTACAGAAACATTTAAAACATTACATTTTTTTTAATTATATGAGCAATGCTGCAATAGCAGTATAGTTTCAAGGCCAATTCACACCAAGGACAGGCATGCAAAGCATGTATTTTTAAGCTAAACAATGCATGCAAATTTTACATTGAAGGCATCATACAGTGATTACCTGTTGGTTTTGAATTTTTTTATTCTCTTTTTTGTTTAGGACGCCCAGCAATTCATTCATCTGAACATATTTCTAGGCAATGACAAATATTTGCCATCAGTGCTGGAGTGAATTGATGCAAAAACCTTTGCATTTATTTTATACTTTTCTGTCAGTTAGTCAGACAGAGCATTTCTATAATACAGAACACTTTCCAGCAGTCTGTTCGGGCCATCTACTATCTTCTAATCCATACACTTATTTCTCAGGCATAATGAGAACATTTAAGGCTAAAAGGGCTTTTGGATGTGCATGGTTCTTAATTGAAATGAGATTTGCTGAGGTCTTGGAAAACGCAAGCCCATCACAGGATGTTAAGGGTTTTTTTTTCATAGGGACCAATGCTTGTCTTAAAGACCTGGTGTAAAATAAACAGACTTACACACAGAAATACACCAAGGGACTTTTTGGAAGACCTTAGGACTGTGCAGCTGCATGCAGAACTGAGATAGACCTCACACACAATGATATCACAAGCAAACTATCATTTAGAAGAACACGATTTTTACATTTTCTAAAGTAAACCTCACAGCCATGATGACAGTGTTCTTTGGATGGTTGCCAGAACGCAGCTATGCAGTCACTATAAGTTCTTCTGAGTGGTTTTAGCTTGTTGCTATGTGATTGTACATTTACATTTATGTATTTGGCATACGCTTTTATCCAAAGCGACTTAATTGCATTTCAAGGTACACATTTTTACATTCTTATCAGTTCTTGCTTTCCCTGGGAATCGAACTCATGACCTTGGCGTTGCAAGCGCCAGCGCTCGACTGTTTGAGCTACAGGAAATCTGGATTGCTAAACATTGTTGTCAATGTGTTGCTATGCAGTCACTTCTAAAGCATGGGTTCCCAAAACTTTTTAGAGTGGCGTACCCCCTGAGGCATTTCACATCCTTCTGTGTGCCCCCTCACTTCTATTTAGACTGCAATCACACCTTTCCCATGAAAGGACAATATTTTCCCCCTTAAAGGCAGGGTTGGTGTTTGGTTCCAGAAAATACTGGTTGTGCTGCATGGTTGAAAGTCTCTTTACATCCTAATAGCATTCCCTAAGTTAAGTGGTCTAAATTCAGACTGATCTCATGAAATGGCGTATGTATGACACGCCAATTCGTATTTCCATTTTTGGCGTGCTATCAACACGCATAATCGCTTTTCAGCGTGTTTATCAACGCCTTTGACTTAACGTTATATTACTGTATTATGTATATATAGATATATGACCTACCCCAACCCCGTCCCTAAACCTACCCGTCACTGGGGTTAATAGCATTTATGAGTCTTCCCCTACCATCCTAGGAAAAGAAATATCGCTCCACAGATGTAGATATAGATTTTGCTTCGTTTCGTTCGGACATTTAACGGCGTACACATACACGCGGAATCACTCGGACGTTTAATGGCGTAGACATACACGCAAAAGATTTCGGCGTGGACATACACGCGGATAGCTCAAAATGCGTATAGATAACACGCCACTTGAATTGAAAGTGGCGTGTATGTTTACGCAAAGTCATGATGTCATGTTGCTAAATTGTAATATATAAAATGTGTATATATATATATATATATATATATATATATATATATATATATATATATATATATATATATATATATATATATATATAAGGTGTAGGGCCATAAAATGTTTGTCCAATTTCCGAGGGCAACAATATGATCTCCTACCTGCCTGTCAACATATTTATTTCCATACCTTTGCGCACCCTGTGATGCAGACATCACACATCACCAGTGTGTTTCATGCTATGCAGAGTTAGACAGATGTTAGTCACCAAGCACCGCAACCAAAACAGCAGCCACCTTTTACAGTACCTCCTGAACCAAAACAACGAGTTTATGCTGCATTCATGCCATAACTACTGTAATTTGGAAGATGTGGAAACCAGTGACCTTATACTCGGAGTGGTTTGTGACTCGAATTTATGCGTTTCAATGGCAACACTATCAATGCAGAAATGAACCTGCAGCAGTCAGGTGATACAGGTCAGTGCTCTTTAAGTTGTTTATGTTCATGATTATTGTATGTTATGTGCTTTGAGACACAAGGTAGTTTAACACCGTCTTGTGACTTTTGGTTTGGTTCCTGCTGTATGCGTTCATGTGTTGTGAAGAATGCATGGCTTTGGAGACGCTCTAAAGGAAGGGTGGGATCTCATGCTTTCAAATCTAGCTCAGTATTGCTAACTTCTCAGAAAATCGCCTACCCTACCTTTAAAGTGATTTTCAGGTGCTTTTTTCTTTTGCACGTTTTTCTAACTCTATTAAATGTGTGCCATGTTTTAAGTCAAATTAGGTATCATAGTATGTGACGGCAAGTCACTGTCCTAATGACTGAGTCATTGCCTCATTCATTCATTCAGTAACAAATCAAGTGACTGTATTTATGAATGGGTCTTTGAACAATTGACTCTCCTGATTCATTCAAAGCCGCAGATTCGTTCACTAACAAAACACTGCTGTGTGTTGCTTGGAGATGCACAAGGGTTCTGCTGTCGCTTTCATTGGAACTACTAAGTCATTACAAAATAGAACAAACAATACTGACAATACTGTGTTTAAAATGAACATCACTTAATATTTCCTTTTTATTTGTTAAAGGTGCCCTAGAGTGGTTTTTTATATTATTTTATAATGTTTCCTGGGTTGCCCTTAAAATGTTAGTATGTTTTTTAGATCAAAAATAGTCATAATTTAGAAATAAAAGGTATTTTTCCCACCCGGATTTTAGCCTCTGATTTGAACGCTCTGTTTGAAGGGGCGTGTCTGCTGTGTGGAACCGGCCTCTGCTGTGATTGGCTGACATGCTTGCATATGAAATAGCTATGTATTACATGTGAAACTCTCTCGAATACTTTTACTACAGCTATTATACGTTTTTACTATTACAGCTAGCAGTTGTTGTAGAGAGACGGACTTTTGACTTGAGCGCGGCGACTTCTCCAAGGGGGGGGGGGGGGGTATGGGTATGAGCGGACTTTTGACTTGAGCTCGGCGAATTCTAAGGGCCCCCCCCCTGCCGCGGGCCCTGGGTACTCGGTACCCCTTTTCCCCCCGCTACCACGCCCCTGGCTGGCATATGCAAATTTGTGGAGGCATACATATTAATGATCCCGACTATTGCGTCACAGTCGGTATTGTGTGGAGAACCGACCGTTTTTCAGGGGTGTTTTTCATAAACGTGAATTAAATGAGAACGCGAAAACAGTCCAGTTTGAGATTCACTCTATGTCATGTCCATGCACTGAACTCTTGTTATTTGACCAAGGTAAATTCAATTTTGAATTATAGGTCACCTTTAAACTGTTGTATAAAAAATGTCACATCAAGATTAAAATCATTTGTATATCAATGTTGATATCCTTATCAACATTAAAAACAAGGAAACTCACACATGGTGTTTCCGTATAAAAAGGGAGTTTGAGTCTCGTATCGTCTGTGTCTTTATTTGTTCTTCAAGCTATTAAGTGCTAAATCCCCACTTTTACAAAGGTTCATTGTCAAGAACGGTAGTAATGTAGCATGATTTGCTAAGGCAGCATAGTCAGCACGCAACCTATCAGTCTTATATGCACACTGTTCATGCAGTCAGTTTTGTTTAGGTTTATTTAATATGGGATGTCATGTAAGCTATTTGACCTTTCACGGCACTACCATTTTCCTGTTTTTACATTAGAAGCAGAATTTCGCCTGTTAAAAATGCATGCTTGATTTTGTTATTTATAAGGTGGGGTAGAATTAAATGAACATCAGAACTCAGGATTTTGTTTGCGTACCCCCTCTGTCACGTCACCAAGATTGGGAACCACTGATTTAGTGCATTGCTATGTGTTTACCAATGCGTTGCTAAGCAGTTGTAGTTGCAATAAGAGTGTTTTGAGTGCATTGCTATGCATTTTTAGGTGGATCTCTGGGTGGCTGCTTATTTGTCCAAATCAAGAGAGCTCAACAAGTCTCAGTGATAATCCAGACACTTGATGTGGCTCAGGTCCCTCCTTCAGTTTCTATGGGATTTTCTTTTACCGTTTTTTTATTCACCAGTCAAAAATCATTAGGAAAAGTCAGATTGCTTATAAAAATAACACTCTCCTCAACTTTATGTCTGAAAAACAGTAACCACACAGGATGAATAAAGTTTAGTACTTAGGCTTTAAAAAAAACACAAAATATTGGCAAGCTTTGCTATTTTTATAAGCTCCAAACTGAGTAAAAATGGAAGGTAAACACAATAAAAGCAAGGAGAGGTTGGCACAGTGTGGCAACAGACAGAATATGACAGTTAAAAAAAAGAATGATACTGGAATGACAAACAGTGAATAAAAATAAAACCAAGACTAACAAGCCAAAAGAAAACACACCCATACACACACACACACACACACGCAAACAAAAAACAAGTCTTTCCCTTCCCATCATCCCTTACCTCTATTGAAAAACACTCGCATACATTTTCGGCTTATTAGTTTTGTCCGCAGTTGTGCATTAGGCATCGCGTCGGCCATGAAGCACCGTGTGAGGCTCAGCCTGCTCCCCGGGGATCTTTCTATTTACTGATACTATCTGTAGAGTGCTGTGCGGAGGACACAACCTCCACCACCACCCTGCTTACGGATGCCTGGTCACGGTGCAAAGATAGACTTCCTCACTTCTCTTGCTTCTGAACTAGTGCTGCTTCTCTTTTTGGGGGGCCTGAAGCAAGTACAGACAGGCTGACTGACAATGAGGCAAACATTACATGAGACAGTAGCTTCTTCTGCTGCCTGACTCAATCGTGTTGAAAGTGACAGTGAAGGGGTTCAGAAGAGGAGGTAGAATCACAGTGGATGTCGTTCTGAGTCATGAGAAAGCCCAAGAATTTGTCAAAGTCTGCTAATAAAGAAAAACGTATCCGCCTACACACAGCACCAAGGACACCCAAGCTCAGGAACTCGCCCTTCAAGTACGTTTTGTTCAAAAGTTTATCACAGGGAAAGTGACTCTGGGGGGTTTGTTCAACAGCCTGTTCCCTTCATCTCCGCTTGAGCTGGAATCATTAAACACGTCCACTGGACAGTGAGAAGAACACACATGGCTTGTTTGTCAATTTCAGAGGGAACAGAGGCAAATCTGAGCTTAATGAAGAGAGGCTCACAGCGAGCCTTTGAAGTCGCTAAGCCGGCGAAGGCACTCGGCAAACACTCTATTGTACACTATTGAATGAGTTGTATGAGGTCGACGTAAGTAGAGCATCTCTTTTTGATGATGGGGAGAATTCTCTCAAAGCTCATGATGGTAATACTTCTGTGGAATGCGTTTGACTATTGGCGAGAGGGTGGAGGGAGAGAAGGAATGAATGGAAGAGAGAGAGTATAGGACGTTTGTGTACTGCAGAAAGGGAAAGGGAAGAGGGGAAAACAGACAGGCAATGCTTACGTGAACACATCTGCAACATCGTTCCTTCTCTGCTAAAAAGACCAGCAGTATCTGCACAAAATTTAGACAGATCAATGTCTTTAAATACTACCAATAAAAGCTACAAAGCCATAATTTATGTAATAAGTTGAAAACAGTAATGAACAGCTGCATATATTTTGTAAAACTGTTCTTATAAACCTGTGAATTTAAATAAACCAAACCTATTAATTAAAATCATTGACAGTGAGAGGGCAATCCCAGAATGCACTTCTACAGGCACACTGATTCAAGATGGTGGAGAAAGTGGGAGATCTACTTTTGGTATTGTCAATCAAAATAGTTTGAATCCTGGATGTTTGAAAAACGGATGTAATCAAATATTTATGTATGCCATGTCATTTTTTCTTATTGGAGTAACACATTGTTAGCTTAACAACATTCTTATGTCAAATGGCATTGGAATAAAATTGTAACTTAAATAAACATTAATGACTCATCCTGCAATACACCAATCAAATACATTTTTAGAATCGTCCCTTTGAATGTCCAGTACGCTATTTAAAATGATGAATCGAAAATATGTTTTTACACTTGTTTAAAATCACCATCTTAGAGCATCTCAGTTCACAGTAAAGCGAACTCATGTCTGCATGTGTGAGTTTAACCCTCTGGGGACCAAAGGTTTTTTGGGGCCCTTGGGATGTTTTGACATGCACTGACATTTGTGCTTTTTTCAGTTATTTATAAACATGTTAATGGCAAAGGTGTAAATTCACTCTATATAACACACACGGGGCTACCATAATATGTTAGCAACATGCATGTACATGTTTGTATTTTTGAGAGAATATTATTTATGCGTGGTTATTGAAAAAACTAAAACTAAAAGTTTCTGAAATAAGGCCACAAAACACATATTGATTATTTCTTCACAAGACTTTTGAAAATTGTATCACATAGTCTAGAATATTTGCTCCAAAACTATGTGAGAAACATCCTGACTACTCATTCAGATAAGTCAATAAAGTCTTTTAGAATGTGTATGACGTGTTTTGTTTGAGAAAGCTTTAGGCAAGGAGGCGTGATCTCTCATTAGTATGTATCCATTTCACACCTGAGAAAGACAAAGACCCTCCCATAATGGCCCTATTAGGTGCTATCAGGCCATATCATTATGAGGAGCCTTGCAGAAAGAATGAGGAGATTTAAAAAAGAATGGCTTTTAGATTGTTTGGATTTATTTACAACACACACACGCACACTGCTTAGATAAAAAGTGAACACACCCATGCTAAAGTTGACTAAAATGAGGAATAAAAAATCGTAATGCCTTAATTAAAAAAATGAGGAAAACTCCAACCTTTAGGGACATGAATAATGTCCTTGAATTCTTTGTGAATGAAAAATGTATCACAAATAATTAAATGTTCTTCTTTAAAATACAGGGTGCATACGTCTGGACACATCTATCACACACCCTTCACCATATAGACAAGGTTTTATTTCAGTTCAAAGTTAGAGTTGGAAAAATCTTGAAAAGAAAATTGTCTTTTCCATAAATGTCTTAGTTTGATCATACATATTTCAAAGTTGAGGATTCATTATTTTGATTTAGCTTGGATTGGAACAAACACTAGACTATAACATCTTAGTTGATTAGTTTATTGACAAAACATACTATATATTTAACATATGAGCAGAAACTCCTAACAAAGCTTTTAAGACTGCACGCTGTATTTGCACATTCACATAATTTCCATTCCACATTTTTGTGGACAGATGATTACAACATTTGATTTCTAATGAGACGCATTTACAAATCTGTTTTTACATAAACCTAATACACTAATAGAAACTTTTTTATTAAAATGTGACATGTATATTCTAATTTATATTCATATCTGAATACACATTAGCAGCTGACCTATTAAGCATTGCAAAGCCTCTAATGAATTCTTTACAATCTATATAATGTGAACGAAGCCCTATTGAATGAGCCGCAGTACAATGATTGAAGTTTGTGGTTTCCAGTTAGCCATTTTGTGTGACTTTGTGTGGTGTGAAATGATTTGACCTGTGATGTTCTCCTCCTTCATTCTGCGCTAAAACTCCCGTCAGACAGCCCAAAGGTGCTGTCACCTCTTCAACTAGACAAGAGAGAACCACTTACAGTCAACAAATGAAAAGAGATGTAACAGGCAAAGAGAAATCTATACATGGCTTTAGGCTATGCTTTTATACATTTATGTATTCTGCCTCTCTCTCCCTCTCTCTCCCTCTCCCTCTGTCTGTATTCTTTTTACAAAAGCTTGTAAAAAGTCTGATGGAGAAGGAATGCCAAGCGACACTGGTTGAGGGGTAGTTTGGGATTCCTGGTGCCTGGGGACAGCTGTGTATGAAGATTAAAAATGCAGAGCCAAGCTTGGAAACAAGGTCAGGGGGAGTGTGAGCAGGGAGCGCTTCAGGGCAACGGAGAATAAAGACAGACAGACACATATGGAGTGATGGAGGAGAGTATATTTCAGACGAAATTAAACTGGGTGAGGGATTTCAAAAGGGGCGGGTGGTTTTACGATGGGATCGATTCGGTGGTTGTGTATGGTGCTTCTCTGTTTGTTAGTCTGATGGGCGAGTCTATGTTAGTTGGATTTCAGATGAATGTTACCTGCCTGACTGCACTGTGACAGCTGTAAAGTTTGGTGCAGGAGGGATAATGGTATATGCAGCTGTTTTTCAGGGGTTGGGCTTTAGGGGTTCCCTTACTTCAATTGAAGGTAAATCTTAATGCTTCAGCATACCAAGACATTTTGAACAATGCTATGCTTCCAACTTTGTGGGAACAGTTTGGGGAAGGCCCTTTTCTATTCCTGCATGAAGCAAGGTCCATGAAGAGTTTGGATGAGTTCGGTGTGGAAGAACTTGACTGGCCTGACCTCAACCCAATCAAACACCTTTGGGATGAACTGGAATGAAGATTGCGAGCCAGGCCTTTTCATCCAACACCAGTGCCTGACCTCACAAATGCTTTACTGGATGAATGGGCACAGAAACTTTCCAAAATCTTGTGGAAAGCCTTTCCAGACGAGCGGAAGCTGTTATAGCTGCAAAGGAGGGACCAACTCCATATTAATGTCTATGTATTTACAATGCTACAATTTTCTGTCATAATCATTTGTTAACAAACAAGTATTCATTACTTCAATGAGCTCATTGTTTCTGCCTTAAAATATTACATTGTTTAAATGAATACATGCCTTAAAATATTGCATTGTTTAAATTAATAAATGTTTACCCAACTGTGATTTGTATATGCACATTTCTGAAATACATAACTTAGACACCTCTGATAACAGATCACTGTAAATTGTAATGTGGACTCATGCATTTTCTGTAAAGCTGCTTTGAAACGATATTGTGAAAAGCGCTATACAAATAAATATATATAGCGCTATACAAATAATATATATATATATATATATATATATATATATATATATATATATATATATATATATATATATATATATATTTTTTTTTTAATAATAATACATCTTTTTTAGATGTATTTTTTTTTTGTGTGTGTCACTGCTCAACCATCCATTCATTTATGCATCTGTCTATCTGTCCCAACCATTATGAAAATCATACTTACTATTCAGTTTAATCAACTTAGTATGCAGTTTAGGTACTTTGACTACCCCCTATAGGGCTGAATGCATCACTAGACTGTCATCTGCAGGGGGTCATTCTGATGCATCAGATTTGTCTACTTTTTATTCTAAAACAGAATTCTCTTATTTAAGCAGCCAGCTTTGCTACTCTCTCTCTTGATGCAGTGAAGTGCAGTTTGTGTGTAGATAGACTGCCAGAGGGTCTAGTGCTATTAATTAGCTTCCATTTATTGATAGGCCTATATGGTTTCCCCTTGAGAGAAAACAATGCATTCATCTCTACTCCCTCCCATCTCTTTCAATTCCTCTCTCTCTTGCTATCTCACTATTTCTTGTGCACACTCGCATTCACATGCGTGCAGGATAAGCACCGGTAACAGGCGTTTGAAATCGCTTTTCTTTACAAAGCAAGTGAAACAAACATTCATTCTGAAACAACAGGCATTGTTCTGTTATTGACCACTTACCTAACAAAGAGCTTAGACTGCCATTGTTGAGTTATTGAAAAAGCAAAACGACAACTGTGGCAATTTCTGAACCATATTTAGAGAGTCCTTCTATATTACGGTTTTAAAGTGGACATCCTGGTCTTATTGTGCAAGATTCATTCTATAATGTTAAAGCAACAGTTCACCCAAAAATGAAAATTCAGTCAGTATTTACTCACAATGAGGGAGTCCCTTAATGGAACAAACAAATGATTAGAAGATAATTATTATTATTATTATTCATATTATTATTATTATTATTAATAAATAATAATTTACCTAGCAAATCACCTGTGATTTGCTGCATTTTTAAAAAATATATATTTTATTTATTAATTTAGACAAAATAGTATAAAAAGATACATAGAATCAGCCATTGATCAGTTAAAGCAACACTAAGTAAGAATTTTTACCTTAAAATAATGTTTACAAAATCGTTTTAGTGGTTTATCAAGTCGTGACATGGTGAAATGCACTTATGCCACCGCTTTGCGGTCCTTTATCTGATATATCCACGCTATGTAAGATTGCCAGACCGGGTCGTGTTTCTGTAGTTCTAATGAGGACAATTCCGCTTCCAACCTGTAGGGCGACCGCAGAGGAAAAGTTCCTTGGTGTAGCTTTAAAGGCCAGCCATGAATTTACTTATGAGCTTATCTGTAACAAAAATAATTTTAACATACAGAATGTGTATGTGCATCACTATTTCCTAAACAACAACAGTTCATAGTGAAAATACAGTATCCAGCTAAATGTGGTCAATATATTGTTTGAGTAATAGACCAAATTTTCTCTAAAAGTTTTTGTTTCACTCATAAATGCGTTACATTACAGAAGTAAAATAGGTTGTGAATAATGTAGTATGAGGCTGTGAATAATGTAGTATGAATAAAGGTTAAAATCCATGAAATATATAGTCCTATAAATGTTTTAACAGCACAATATTTAGCATTGACCTTCAAATATTAACACTACGATATGGTCCATCACAGCTTCAACACAAAACCGCTATCACATGTACTATGCAGGATAAAGCCGAATTTCTGTATTTGGAATGAAAGGTGGGGGAAAACAATAGGACAAAGGGAAAGAACCTCTGTCAATCAACACCAATAACCATTCAACAATGCTCAGATGCAAAGCACTGCATTGGCCGAGCATCATTTAAAAATCAATGTGGAGAGTGCATCAGGCTCTCGAGAGAAGTCTCTTATTACATTGTTCTTTCCCTCTCAGGAGAGACGCGTCTCTCTAACACGATCCTTACAAACATTCATCTTCTCTCCTGCTGGCATTATGATGTCATTACATTCCGCAAAGGTCACGCTAAGGCCGTGCTGAACGACTGTTTTCATTGACCAGGCCGCTCTTCAGGGCTTCAGCAAAACATTAGTGAGCTGTTGACCCTTGACCCATCTTCCTCTAAGCAATGGCCAATCTGCCTTTGTCTGTTTACATACACACTCCCACTGGGGGATGGGGGGTGGAGCGGTTTATAATTAATTCACTTCATCAAGTACAAAGATGTGAAAAACATTGTTCATACAAGCACACTCGGCCACACGGCTTTAATAGACATAACAGTTTGTTGAGAGAAATATCAGGGATATTTTCATAAGAGGCGAAAAGAGAGAGATAGAGAGACGGAAAGAGAGAGATCGACAGAGAACGAAGGGGATGAAACGCTACGAGAGAGCAAAGAGTGGGAGGGGAAGTCCATGCAAATTGGCGGTAATGCAGTCGTAAGATTGTGCTGGCTTATCACTGGTGCATGTCCAATTTTCTGACTCAAAGCGAGATGCAGAACAGATGATTTCCTGTTTGTTTTACAGCTTCATCCTGTTAAAATATTTATTGCCCATTCACGACGAGAGCACACACACAAATCACAGGCACGGTGTGTTCCAATTGTTTAATTCTTAATGCTGACTAAAATAATATTAACATGCTGATATCTGTTTTGAAAATTAAGTAGAAAAAAATTAAAGTTACTTATTTGTGAATGTGAATATCTAAAATAATCCAAAACATTTTTTCTAATTTGTATCTTAAAAAACGACCTTGTTATCCTCCTTAAATGCTCATGATACTATTTATTAATTAATGTTTACTCCTCATAAGGATGAGTAAACAATTCAGACTGATCTCATAAAATTGCGTGTGTATGACACGCCAATTCGTATTTCCATTTTTGGCGTGCTATCAACACGCATAATCGCTTTTCAGCGTGTTTATGAACGCAGTTGACTTAACGTTATTACTGTATATAGAAATATATGACCTACCTCAACCCCGTCCCTAAACCTACCCGTCACTGGGGTTAATAGCATTTATGAGTCTTCCCCTACCATCCTAGGAAAAAAAATATCGCTCCCCAGATGTAGATCTACATTTTGCTTCGTTTCGCTCGGACATTTAATGGCGTGTACATATACGCGGAATCGCTTGGACATTAATGGCGTAGACATAGCCTACACGCATACACGCGGATAGCTCAAAATGTGTATAGATAACACGCCACTTGACTTGAAAGTGGCGTGTATGTTTACACAAAAGTCATGATGCCATATTGAACAATTATAGAATTGTCATTTTTGGGTTTAATGTCTCTTTAAGTCATGATCCAGAAAAACAATGACTTTGGGTTACAGCCAGGTTGTGATGACCTTACCAGCAGTTCTTAATATCCATTCAGCTCTCATCTTTGCAATGCATCCTCCAATGATAGAATTAATATTTGTCTTTACAAAACAGCAAACAAACAAGCATAATCTCCCATCTCAGCCAACACGAAAAATAAATAGAATTTGGCAGCTAAATCCATTACCAGTATCGTCTCTATTGAAAGAGGGAATAAATATTAGTTTGGCAATGGGAAATTGGCTGTGTGACACTTTTAATAAAGCCTAGTGAATTCGGTCTATAAATAAACACCTGCAAACACACACAAAGATATATTCACAACAAGACAAAACAGACAAACAACCAGGTATTAATATATGCAGTAAAGACACAATATATTAATAACTAGACCACTACCAAACAAGCCGATTCTACATGCATGAGCTCATTTACAGTTAGTAGTATTTGAGTAAAATCATCATACGGTTAAGAATTTGTTCCTGTATCATCTTTACTTCAAGAAACTAACATTCACTAAAAATAAAAAAATAGTGGCAGATGCCATTTGAACCCCAATAACAGTTGCCTTTGACTATAGCAACTTGCAGTAAATAGTAATCTTTTTGACTTTTAATTAGTCTGTTAATTAATAGAGAAGTTCAAAGTGGGGAAATATGGGTAAAATATGTTAAACGTGCAATTAAGTAACATTTCGATTTTGTAAACATCTTATTGTAAACAACAAATTTATATGTCATTACTCTTCATATCTTCATATTAATCTCGACCTTGCAGGGAATCCAACACTGCCTTTGTTTTGGTGCGGCACAAGAGTTTCAAACCCCTTTCTGACTGAAGAATCTCTAATGGTCTGTTTGCAGGACCAGCATTCCTTCAGTGAGAAGCGAAGACCTAATAAACCTGCCACACACTGACTTTCCTTCTAAGTGTATAATATACAGTACAAACAGATATATATATACAAATATATATATATGTACAAAAATATATTCATAGTCATTTAAAAATTAGTCAAGCACAATGCTGTGTTGAAGAAGAGTTTGTGAGGAAAGAAACATATATATATATTTTATAAATAATTTATAAATGGTACGTTCACCACAGGGAATCTGAATAAAAAAATGAATATGAACGAAAAATGAACGAAACTGAGTCAGTCGCTTGTTTCATTCATGAAGAATTCAAATATAGGTCATTCATCACTATATAGTAGTCGAAAAGCACTATGTGAAAACATATTCATGTCAGAAATCCTGAAGTTTGACTCCAAAGGACATTCACTATCCCATGAGGCGACAGAGGAGTTGTGAATGGCAAAACCTATATGCAGTGTTTTTGAATGACTCCTTTGAATGTTTCAGTGACTCATGTCGCAATGCCGTAACAATGTAACTGTTCAAGTAAATAAATTAAATTTGAGAACTGAAACTAACTGTTTACATACATACATACAGATACAGTGCTTAGCATAAGTGAACACACCCATGCTAAAGTTGACTAAAACGAGGAATGAAAAATCATCTTTTAGAAATTGATCTTAAAGCAGCACTAGGTTACTTTTCAACCTTCATAATATATTTCTAAGTCTCTTGTGATGGTACATCGACTTACAATAGGTTGAATGACACGTCTGCCATAGCCTGACGGGGTCTGTAGCGTTTTTAATCGTACTTTTAAACTTCGGGTTTCGGGTAGTAACCGGCGAACAAAGAGAACTACAAAATTCGACTGCTTTACGGTATATACGTCACTTCCACCACCACCACCACTTCTACCAGAAAGACTCGGGAGAATAAATACTGTAACAATAAATACATTTATTGATAGCCCAGCAAGCAATAAAGTTCTTTGGCGTAGGCCCCGTCCATAGCTCGCAATCCGAGGGTCCGGACTCTGCATTTCCCGCCTGAAGACGAAGGCAGGGGCGCAGCCGACCCCCCGTGAGGTATAGGAAGGGACCATCCTGGTGGTGGTGGGGAGGATGGAGGGGTAGGGACCATTCTGGTGGTGGTGGGGAGGATGGAGGTGAATGAAAGCGTCAGCATCTGCGAACTCAGACATGTGTAAGTACTGGTCTTTTATACCGCAAGTATTAGACACGATTGGATAGATGAGAAGGTAATAAGTGACGTAGCAATTGAGTCTTCCCGGCAGAACTTAACGCTAAAGCTTCCATTTCCTTAAAATCGGACGTGCGAGCCAAATGTTATAGTCATGGCCGAAGCAGCACAGAAAAACAAGAAAGCAAAGGTTTTATCAGAGCAAAGCAAAAAGAGAAAAAGAGAAAGTGATCGCGTTAAAGGCAGAACGAGGATTAACATTGGGCCAGCCTTTTCTCGCTGGCGTGAGCTGAAGGAGGAGGAGGGGTGCCCGGCCGATGCGGACTTGGCAAAAAAAAAAAAAAAATCAAACGAAAGCCTGTGTCTAAACGCCGTGCACAAGTTTGATAGGGGCTACATTCTTGCAAGTAAATATATAAGATGTACAAAATCATATTTTAGGATACCTAACATGTCTGTGATATTTGTTTATTTGTCTTGCCTCAAGCTATAATGCAAATCGATTTGTAAAATTTGCAGATTCATTTATGGTAGCTTGATATTATAATATTGACGATACATGGTTATTATCAACCACTCAAACATTGCATTGAAGTATCATATAGATTCAGTAAAACGGTAACCAATAGACTACTATAATGATGCTGGCTTGTAAACGTGATCATCGCGATCATTTGTCGTTAGAAAAAAAATAAAACCCATGAAATTATATTCATATGACATGCTGAAATATGTGCCACTGTACCTGGGATGAAGACATTTCACACGCGACGCAAGCAGAACACCTGCATGTGACCTCCTCCTACAGTGTTCAGGGCTATCATGGTTGTCAACAAATGCACGTGCATGTAGGATGACAGAGTTTACGACAGTAGTAGAGGTCTAGAGGACAATACTGTTTCCCAACTGTAGGGGGACCCCACCCCGAGAGCAAAAGTTCCCTGGTGTTACTTTAATGCCTTGATTAAAAAATTTTGGAAAAATCCATCATCACATACCCTTCACCATGCCTAGAGATTGATATGGTTCTCTTACGAGAGGTTCTCTCGTATTGCATAAGTTTAGCTTACGCTACGGGTAAAGTTCATCTTTGCTCGAGATATTGAAGCCAAAAATTATCCTTAATTTTGTATATATTGTCAACGCAGTGTAGCCACTGCAGACCTAGAGCAGGCTGTCTAGCGTGCTCATTGGCTGCCTTGTGGCAACTGCAGCAGCCTACCAGTGAGCCTGGCGTGACGTCACGCCCAATGGAGGCGCTTCGTGCCCTCTACGCGTCACAGCCCGCAAAGGGGTGTGGCTTAGCGTATAAATACGGGGCTCAAAGGCTGCTTCCCTGATTTTTCATCTCTTCAGCGAAGCTCTACACTTCCGCTGGACTCGAGAGAAGCCGCTGCCGTTGAAACCAGCGACTGCCAGCAGAGGAAAGCGCCTGAGGAAGCCGGTCGACTTCTCGCCGCCTTCAGCCTTCCGTGCCAGCAACGCTATCCGGCGTCGATATCCTTTTTCTGCTCTTGTTGTTCTGTTTACTGTGTCTGTGTGTGTCCGCCGCGACACACACTGTTACTAAAAGAGCGCGAGCGTTCTTTTCAGAATACCTCGCACGTCCTGTGGCTCGTGCCGAGCCCCGCTCAGCGCCGGAGACCGCCACGTGATCTGCGCTCTCTGCCTGGGCCAGGACCACGCAGCCCTCGCACTTTCGTCGGGAGGTTGCGTCCACTGCGAAGAGCTGTCCATGGCGACCCTGCGGGCTCGCCTGGAGCTCTTCAACGCCGAAGCAGTCACTCCGCCCTCCATTTCACCGCGCAAGAAGAAGCGCCGTGCTCAGAGGATGCCGGAACCCGACGCGGAAAGCAAGCACTCGCCGGACCAGTTCCCTCGAGTGCCTCTTTCGCCTTCCCCACCCCCCCTCACCGACGCGCAGATGCCGGCTTCCACCCTCACTGCCGTTGTTTCTGAGGACGAGGCGGACGGGGCCGCGGGCGATAGCTGTTCCCTCCTGGCCTCGGACAGCGAGGAATGGCCTGGATCTCTCCACTCCTCCTCTGCTTCCATCCAAGAGTCCGGACGAACGCGTTAGGGTGTGGACGCCGAGCTGATGTGTCTCCTTGTGAAGGCCGTCGACCGCCTCGGCCTCGAGTGGTCACCGCCCAAGGAGCCCGCGCCTAACCGCCTGGACGGCTGTTTTCTTCAGCGCCGCCGTCAGCCACCGGCTTCAAGGCCTGCTCCTTTTTTGCCGGAGCTCCACACTGAACTCTCCAAATCGTGGAATGCATCATTCTCCGCGAGGCTCCACACCAGTATCTCCGCGGCGCTCTCCCACGTGGACGGCGCCGCCGAGAGGGAATATGTCTCCATTCCCCAAGTGGAAGAAGCGGTAGCAGTGCACCTTTGCCCGCCCTCCTCTGGATGGCGCTCAAGGTCTGCTCTCCCCTCAAAAGCCTGCAGGACCACGTCAGCTCTCGTCGGCCGCGCTTTCTCCGCCGCCGGACAGGCTGCTTCCGCCCTGCACTCCATGGCCGTTCTGCAGATCCTGCAAGCCGACCTCCTCCGCGAATGGGACGAGAAGGGCTCGGATCCAGCTGCGATCGCTGATTTGAGGAGCGCGACGGACCTTTCCCTCCGCGCCACAAAGACTGCAGCTCAGGCCATCGGCAGATCCATGGCTGCGCTAACTATTACAGAGGGGCATCTCTGGCTAACACTCGCAGACATGAGGGAGTCTGAGCGTGCGGCGTTCCTCAACGCACCGCTCTCCCCCACCGGTCTCTTCGGCCCAGCGGTCAACGGGATCATCGATCGCTTCTCCGACGTGCAGAAGACCTCGCAGGCCATGAATTTGTTTCTGCCACGACGCTCTAGCCACCTGCTAAAAGCTCCACTCAGCGTCCAGCCAAGCCTGCCGCTTCGCAGCATCGACAGGGCGGCCGCCCTAGATCACGCTCGGACAGCCGCCGACGGCCGCCTCCCCTGCGGGGACCTCGGCCGAGGATTGCGCTGAGACCGGAGCAAGCGAACATCCTAACATCAGGAGAAAAGAGACGGTTGAGTCCCGCCGCGGCCTATCTTGCAGCCAATGAGCCGGTTATAATGCCCTCTCGCCTGCACACAAACGCCGTTTTTACGGCGACCCACAGAAATCCCACAAAGAGTGTATTTTCTGTTTATCCGGCTCACGCCGACAGTGTTGTATGTGTAGAAAATGTGCCCACGTCCCAGTGCTCACCCCTACACACAAGCACTCAAAAACATGTGTCCCCCAGGCCCACAGAGCCCACTCTCATAAAGCTGGCAAGTGCCGCTCGAGTGTTAGATGTGAACATCGCGCCCGCAAACTCGCGCTCGCGCCCATCTCATGCCCGCTCTGTCATACGACCATTTCAACCTCAAATAAGTCAGGTTATGAGTGTAAGTCACGTGCCCGCTCACAAGCGCTCACGCTTACTAACATACACACTATCTCCAACGCTGCTCGCGCATCACAGAATGTTAATAGCACGCTCCCCGTTCATAGTAACCGGGTCGCCTCAGGTGAAACAGCCAGCTGTCGCTGTCAGCAAGCCGCCGCTTACAGACATTCATATGAGTCAGGCTGCGAGTGCAAGTTATGTGCCCGCCCCAGTGCGCTCACGCTTGCCAATAAACGCCTCGCCTTCGGCGCCACCGCTCAAAGTAGGTGTCAGCGAGCCGCCGTGTTTAAACACTCATACCGGTCAGACTGCGAATGTATGCCACGAGCTCGCCCTCGAGCGCTCGCGCATACTATCAGTCGCTCCGCAGCCCGAAGCGGCTGTCAGCGAGCCGCTCCATCCAAGTACCGTGAGCGCGCGCTCCACGCCCCCGTCTCCGTCTCAGTTCCCAAAACCCACAGTGTGTGGCGACCGGAACCCGGAGGCCATTCTCCCCCTTGCCTTACATGCACAAGCATGGGAAGCCATCCCAGGGGTTTCAGAGTGGGTGCTAAGCACAATAAGACAGGGCTATACGCTTCAGTTCGCTCGCCGTCCCCTGCGTTTTCACGCTCGGACCGAGTCAACAGTGAGTGCGGAAGTAGCACATCTACTCCGCGCAGAAATAGCCAAACTGCTGTGCAAGGGAGCTATAGAACCGGTGCCGCCTTCTCTGAGCGAGTCAGGCTTTTACAGCCGTTATTTTCTCGTACCAAAGAAGGATGGGGGCCTAAGGCCGATATTAGATCTGAGATTTTTGAACAAAGCCCTCATGAGGAGACCGTTCAAAATGATTACAACCAGACAGATCCTCGCGCAGATTCGCCCGAGGGACTGGTTTATATCTCTCGATCTGAAAGACGCGTATTTTCAGATACAGATCATACCCCGTCACAGGCCATTCTTGCGTTTCGCCTTCGACGGCCAGGTATATCAATACACCGTCCTCCCGTTCGGCCTGTCCCTGGCACCCCGTACATTTACGAAGTGCATGGACGCGGCGCTCGTCCCCCTCAGATGTCAGGGTGTGCGAATTCTGCACTACTTGGACGATTGGCTGATTCTAGCACAGTCAGAGATAGAGCTCGTATCTCACAGAACTATGCTTCTCAGTCACTTGGAAAGATTGGGTCTCACAGTCAACTGGACCAAGAGCTCATTACAGCCCAGCCAGTCAATCTCCTTTTTAGGAATGAAACTGGCTATGAAGGCTCAGCTGTCGACAGAGCCCACACGCCGAATTCGACACCTGGCCGCATCTTTCCAGAAGGGCGGAACCGCCTCCCTGAAAAAGCTTCAGAGGATGCTGGGTTGTATGGCCTCAGCTGCAGCAGTGCTTCAGCTGGGCCTACTGCGCATGCGCCCGCTACAACGCTGGTTGAAAGCCCGCGTACCCCATCAGGGATGGGCGCGTGGCTGCACGCGAATCAGGATATCTCAGAGGTGTGTTACAGCTCTGCAGCCCTGGTTAGCGGCCGATTGGTACCAGCAGGGGGTGACGATGGGAGTGATTTCCCACCGGAAAGTCGTCTCGACAGACGCCTCCAACTCAGGTTGGGGCGGCCTTCTCGAGGGCAGACCTGTCTTTGGCCTATGGTCAGATCAGGAGAAGGGCCTTCACATAAACTGTCTGGAAATGCTGGCGGTCGAGAACGCGCTGAAGCGCTTCCTCCCGTTCATACAGGACCAACACGTTCTTGTCCGCTCGGACAACATGTCGGTTGTGTCCTACGTGAACCGCCAAGGCGGGGTCAGATCCAAGAGCCTCTGCGATTTGACAGAACACCTCCTTGTCTGGGCCCAGTGCTGCCTGCGTTCGCTGAGAGCGACGCACGTGCCAGGGGTCCTGTACGAAGGACCGGACAGACTGTCCAGGGACAACATTCCCCCCGGGGGGTGGTCTTTACACCCCCAAACAGTCCAGCTGTTATGGGGCCTCTTTGGCAGAGCGGAAGTCGACCTATTTGCGTCAAGAGACAACGCCCATTGCCCAGTGTTCTTTTCGAAGAACGAGGATACGCTGGCCCAACTCTGGCCCAGCCGCCCGCTTTACGCCTTCCCTCCGATTTCTATGTTACCACAGTTAATCATGAGAATCAGGGACTCACACAGCCCGGTGCTCCTCATAGCCCCGCGATGGGAGAACCAAGCTTGGTTCCCGGATCTAGCACGGCTGTCACACACAGCCCCGTGGCCAATTCCGGTGAGGAGGGACCTCCTCTCCCAAGCCTGCGGCACAATCTGGCATCCCCACCCAGAGCGCTGGTCTCTGCACGCGTGGTTGATCAACGGATACCCGTTATCCTGCCAGATAGAGTAATGAACACGATTACGCAATCCAGAGCCCCCTCTACGAGACGGCTTTATGCGTCCAAATGGTCTGTGTTCTCCAAATGGTGCACCGACAAAAATCTGGACCCCAGAACGGGTGAGGTCTTGCAGGTGCTCGACTTCCTTCAAGAGCTGCTGGATAAGGGCAGGTCTCCATCCACGCTCAAAGTATACGTGGCGGCCGTCGCAGCCTTCGCTGAGTCGAAGCAGGGCCGGTCACTAGGAAGGAACGAGCTGGTCATCCGCTTCTTGAGAGGAGCCAGAAGGATGAACCCTCCGCGCCCACCTTCGGTTCCTATTTGGGATCTCTCCGTGGTCCTATAGGCCCTAAAGGAGCATCCCTTCGAACCGTTAGATTCAGCGAATCTAAAATACCTCTCGCTCAAAACCGTTTTTCTTTTGGCTCTGTCATCAGTTAAACGAGTGGGGGACTTCCACGCGCTTTCTGTTAGCGCTGCGTGCCTCGAGTTTGGCCCAAATGACTCTAAAGTCATCCTCAAACCGAGACATGGCTATGTCCCGAAGGCGATTGGCACTCCGTTCAGAGTGCAGGTCATTTCCCTGTCGGCTCTGCCAGCATCCGACAGCGTGAGCGGCGAGAGCCTCCTTTGCCCTGTCAGGGCACTAAGAGCTTATGTTACGCGCTCCGCCCCCTTCAGACGCTCCGAGCAGCTTTTCGTTTCGTTTGGCGGGCGCACCAAGGGTCTCGCCGCCTCGAAACAATCCCTGTCCAGATGGATAGTGGACGCCATTTCCGCTGCCTACGCGTCAAAAGGTCTGCAATGCCCTCTGGGCATCAGGGCTCATTCCACAAGAGGCATGGCCTCGTCGTGGGCATGGTCCAGTGGAATTTCCATTCACGACATTTGTACGGCGGCGGGCTGGGCCTCCCCGTCCACATTTGTAAGATTCTATAATCTGGAAGTTCCCGCGTTGCAGGCCAGACTTCTATCAGTCTAGGTATATGATCTGCCCACATCTCTGGTGCACAGGCTGCCTATAACGTTAGCTCTCCTGGTTGAGCTGCACTATCTAGGATGATATGATATACATGCAGCCCGGATCCCCCCCCCCCCCCCCCCCCCCGCTCTGCATTCCCCCCATGAGTGTTATGTTTATACATGTGTCGGCCCACTCTCTGGCCGCCTAAATTTCCCACTTTCAGTTCCCAGGTGGGACTCATAGAGTGGATGTGGGGCGCGCACGGCGTTGACAAAGTGTTCCCGCAGCGTAAGCTAAACTTACGCAATACGAGAGAACCTCTCGTAAGAGAACGTACTCGGTTACCTAACGTAACCTCGGTTCTCTCTAGAGAGGGAACGAGTATTGCGTAACCGGCAGTGCTGAGCGCCACGAGCGATTTTCGCTTCAGATGATGAAAACCAGGGAAGCAGCCTTTGAGCCCCGTATTT
Source organism: Tiaroga cobitis (assembly GCA_030578255.1). Classification (NCBI taxonomy): domain Eukaryota; kingdom Metazoa; phylum Chordata; class Actinopteri; order Cypriniformes; family Leuciscidae; genus Tiaroga; species Tiaroga cobitis. Next base: position 26,227,489 of record CM060611.1, on the reverse strand, counting down.
ATACGCTAAGCCACACCCCTTTGCGCGGGCTGTGACGCGTAGAGGGCGCGAAGCGCCTCCATTGGGCGTGACGTCACGCCAGGCTCACTGGTAAGCTGCTGCAGTTGCCACAAGGAAGCCAATGAGCACGCTAGACAGCCTGCTCTAGGTCTGCAGTGGCTGCACTGCGTTGACAATATATACAAAATTAAGGATAATTTTTGGCTTCAATATCTCGAGCAAAGATGAACTTTACCCGTAGCGTAAGCTAAACTTACTCAATACTCGTTCCCTCTCTAGAGAGAACCGAGGTTACGTTAGGATAGCTGGTTTGATTTGCAATGTGAGATAATCTTATGGAAAGTACCCCATGCCAATCTCTAGGTATGGTGAAGGGTATGTGATGGTGTAGGGCTATTTTAATAGGATGCATAGTATCCTGGATACATGAAATAACTGGCCTTTAAAAATAAAAATCTGCCTGCCTCTATGGGAATTTAACATAGGGGTGTTCTGACTTATGCACCCTGTATTTTAAAGGGGTCATGACATGAGAAACCAAATTTGCCTTGATCTTTTAGTATTTAAGAGGTCTTTGTACCATTAAAACCTCCTGCAAGTTTCATAGCTTAAGACGTCCTCCCCATTATAAACGAACCATTTATTTAATCAAGCTCTAAATACAGCTCGTTCTAGATCCTTTGAACTTAGTGACGTCACGGTACGAAGTGACGTACAGTCGTTTGCATTTTTTTTATATATTTTTTTTTTTATATATAAATTCAAAATTAGGACATACAGCAGGAAAACAACATCTTCTGTACATCAATAAAGTCTATGGGCAAATCACACATATGCCAGGGAGGTCAAGGGGTAATCAAAATTATAAAGTAAACAAAGGCAAAAGAGAAAAAAAAGAAAAAAAATCCTAAATAAATATCTTGTAACGCTTACATAGGTCATATGTTTTAACAGCTTTTTTGTTTGTACACTCAGATACTGAGATAACATAGTGCTTAATGTTAGCAGCAAGTTCCAAGAAGCTAGGTTTTTTTTTTAGGAATTTTGACTTGTGCAAATACAATTTGGTAAAAAAAAAAAAAGCAAATTAATCACATAATACTCAGAAGTCGTTTGCATATGAACGCCTCCAGCGCAAGACAACTACGCCTCATTTGACATCATCGCATGCGTTGACGTGCAGCGAGGGGGTCTGTTTACGCCACGCAGATGTGCTGTTCCTGGCTGTGGACAAACAACATCTGGAGATGGTTCTCACTGCGGAACATGAAATCCACGGGGAGGAGTCGGATCCAGATCCAACTCCTCCCACCTTACATACACCTAAACCTACCCATCTCCGCCCCCTGATCCCTAAACACACCCCTAATCCCTAAACCCAACCCTAATCCTACCCATCTCCACCCCTTGGATCTTGATCCGACTCCTCCCTGTGGATCTCATGTACTGCATTGAGGTGCTACTGACATGTTTGAATGCTGCCGAACGATCCAGACGTCAGGGAAAGCAGTTGGATGCAGTTTATTTGCAGCATATGCAGCCTGCCAAAGCCTTATTTGTTCGGTGAGTGATGTAGATGAGTGTGGCAGAGCGCATGTTACTGAAAGAACGAAGAGAGAGAGAGAGAGAGAGAGAGAGAAAGAGAGAGAGCGCCCCGGCTGCGCGCGCGCCTTCAAACTCTCTTGCTCTCCCTCTCTCTCTCCCTCGCGCATATGAATCAAAATCAATTGAGAATTGACACGATGGTAAAAGATCGGAAGACCGAAGTTTCACGTGGCGGAGAATTGTGTGATACAAAATGATTAACGTTAATAATTGATGCATAAGCAGCACTGAAGTTAGCCAATCATAACAATGGGCGTTAACACTGAACTCTTAAATGGGAAACACCTCCAAAACAGACTGTTTGAATCAGAGGGGGAGAAACAGGGTGGGAAAAGGTCATAAATCACTAATTTTTTTTAAAAATTTGTACAAAAAACGATACTCGGTTACTGACGTAACCTCGGTTCTATCTAGAGAGGGAACGAGTATTGCGTAAGTTTAGCTTACGCTACGGGGAAAGATTAATCTTCTCGAGATATTGAAGCCAAAAAATTATCCTTAATTTTGTATTCATTGTCAACGCAGTGCAGCAGCTAGCAGACCTAGAGCAGGCCATCTCGCGTGCTTATTGGCTGCCCTGCATGCATCTGCTGCAGCCTACCAGTGAGCCTCGCGTGACGTCACGCCCAATTGGAGGCGCTCGCGCCTTCATAGCGTCACAGCCCGCTAGAATGGGCGTGGCTTAGCGTATATAAGAAGGGGCTCGTAGGCTGAATTCCCTGGTTTTTCGACCACTGAAGCGAAGTCGCTCGTGGCGCGAGCACGGCCGGTTACGCAATACTCGTTCCCTCTCTAGAGAGAACCGAGGTTACGTCAGTAACCGAGTATCGTTCTCTTACGAGAGGTTCTCTCGTATTGCGTAAGTTTAGCTTACGCTACGGGAACACTTTGTCAACGCCGTGCGCGCCAAGCATCCACCATGAAGCCCCGAACTTTCAGGGAACCCCTATAAGGTGGAGAATAAGGTGGCCAGCCAAGCGGGCCATCACTTGTACATAAGCACACATAGGGAATACAGAGCAGCGCGCCGGTCTGTATAGGCACATGGCACATACCCTACTTAGTGCAGCTCAACCAGGAGAGCTGGGTCGTGTAAGAGTGATCTGAGCAGGAGGCCTGGGCAGAATACACCTCTCCATTAAACCGACAACAGTTTAGCCTGCAAGGCAGGAACTTCCAGGTTATAAAACCTGATAAAGGTAGACGGGGAGCTCCAGCCCGCCGCCACACATATGTCATGGATAGAAAGTCCACTGGACCATGCCCATGAAGAGGCCACGCCTCTCGTGGAATGAGCCCTGATGCCCAGCAGGCATTGCAGACCTTTTGACGCATAAGCGGCTGCTATAGCGTCCACTATCCATCTGGACAGGCTCTGTTTCGAGGAGGCGAGACCTTTGGCGCGCCCACCGAACGAAACAAACAGCTGATCCGAACGCCTGAATGAGGCGGAGCGCGTAATGTAAAACCTCAGCGCTCTGACAGGGCAGAGGCGGTTCACATCACTTTCGCTGTCAGATGCTGGGAGCACTGACAACGAGATAACTTGCGCTCTGAACGGAGTGCCCATCACTTTAGGAACATAGCCATGTCTAGGTCTGAGGATGACTTTAGAGTCATTCGGCCCGAACTCAAGACACGACGCGCTGACAGACAGCGCATGTAGGTCCCCCACCCGCTTTACTGACGACAGTGCGGTCAGAAAGATTTTCAGTGATAGATATTTCAACTCCACGGAATCCAGTGGTTCAAAAGGAAAAGCTTTCAGGGCCTCTAGGACCAGTGATAGATCCCACATGGGAACCGACGGGGGGCGCGGCGGGTTCAACCTCCTAGCTCCCCTAAGGAAGCGGATGACCAACTCATGCCTTCCCAATGACTGGCCGTGCGTCGATTCTGCGAACGCTGCCACGGCCGCCACATATACTTTGAGCGTGGATGGGGACCTCCCCTTTTCCAACAGCTCTTGTAGGAAGGAGAGCAGTTGCGCCACCCCGCATGTCCGCGGGTCCAGACCTCTGTCAGTGCACCATTCCGAGAACACCGACCATTTAGATGCATAGAGCCTTCTCGTGGAAGGGGATCTAGACTGCGTGATCGTGTTCATTACTCCTTCTGGCAGGGCAATGAGTACCCGTTGATCAACCATGCGTGCAGAGACCAGCGCTCTGGATGGGGATGCCAGATTGTGCCGCGAGCCTGAGAGAGGAGATCTGCCCGCACCGGAATCGGCCACGGAGCTGTGTGTGACAGCCGTGCCAGCTCCGGGAACCAAATCTGATTCTCCCAACGCGGGGCTATGAGGAGCACCGAGTGGCGCGTTTCCCTGATTCTCTTGATTACCTGTGGTAACAGAGAGACCGGAGGAAAAGCATATAGCCGGAGGCTGGGCCAAACCTGGGCCAGCGCGTCCTCGTCCTTCGAGAAGAACGTCGGGCATTGAGCGTTGTCTTTTGACGCAAATAGGTCGACTTCCGCCCTGCCGAACAGGCGCCACAGTTTCTGGACCGTTTGGGGGTGCAGGGACCATTCCCCTGGGGGAACGTTGCCCCTGGACAGTTTGTCTGGGCCGTCGTTCAAATGGCCCGGCACATGCGCTGCCCTCAGCGAGCGCAGGTGCAACTGGGACCAAATAAGGAGGCGCTCCGCCAGATTGCAGAGATTTCTGGATCTGACACCGCCCTGACGGTTTACATAGGATACCACAGACATGTTGTCCGAGCGGACGAGAACATGTTGGTCCTGTATGAACGGGAGGAAGCACTTCAGCGCATTCTCGACCGCTATCATCTCCAGACAGTTTATGTGAAAAACCCTCTCTTGGTCTGACCACTGGCCGAAGACCGGTCTGCCCTCGAACAGCGCGCCCCAACCCCAGTTGGACGCGTCTGTCGAAATGACTTTCCGGTAAGAGACGGTTCCCATCGTCACTCCCAGCTGGTACCAGACGGCCACTAACCAGGGCTGCAGAGCCGCTATGCAGGTCTGAGTCACTCAGATTTTCTGACCGCCAGAAACCCAAGCTCGGCGGGACACGCGAGCATTCAGCCAGCGTTGGAGCGGGCACATGCGCAGTAGGCCCAGCTGAAGCACTGCTGCAGCTGAAGCCATACAGCCCAACATCCTCTGAAAAGTTTTCAAAGGGAGAAAGCTGTCCTTTTGGAAAAACGCGGCTAGGTGGCGAACCCGGAGCGCGCGCTGCGCCGATAGACGGGCCGACATGGTCACCGAGTCCAGTTCTATTCCTAAAAAGGAGATTGACTGGCTGGGTAGTAATGAGCTCTTGGTCCAGTTGACTGTGAGACCCAAGCTTTCCAGGTGACTGAGAAGCACTGTTCTGTGAGACAGCAGCTCCGCCTCTGACTGTGCCAAAATCAGCCAATCGTCCAGATAGTTCATTATCCGCAGCCCCTGACTTCTCAGGGGGGCGAGCGCTGCGTCCATGCACTTCGTAAATGTACGGGGTGCCAGAGACAGGCCGAACGGCAGGACGGTGTATTGATATGCCTGACCGTCGAAGGCGAATCTCAAAAATCGCCTGTGACGGGGTATTATCTGAATCTGGAAATAGGCATCCTTCAGATCTAGAGAAATAAACCAGTCCCTCGGGCGAACGTGCGCAAGGATTTTCCTGGTCGTAAGCATTTTGAACGGTCTTTTCACAAGCACCTTGTTCAAATGTCTCAGATCTAGGATCGGTCTGAAGGCTCCGTCCTTCTTGGGCATGAGAAAATAACGGCTGTAAAAGCCCGACTCGCTCAGAGAAGGCGGCACATTTTCTATAGCCCCCTTGCACAGCAGCTTCGCTATTTCTGCGTGAAGTAGGTGTGCTACTTCCGCATTCACTATCGTCGCGGTCCGGGCTTGAAAGCGCGGGGGACGGCGAATGAATTGAAGTGTATAGCCCTGCTTTATTGTGCTCAGCACCCATTCCGAAATCCCCGGGATAGATTCCCACGCAACTATGTGAGCCGCTAGGGGGCGAATGGCCTCCGGGTTCAGATCGCCGCCACTTGCGGGCATGTGAAACTGAACCGGAGCTGAGAGCGCGGCGCGCGCGCTCTCTGTTCTGGGCAACGGCTGCTCGCTGAAAACCGAAACCGGCTGCTTTGTGTGAGATGTCCCAATCATAAGGGATGGGGAACCTTTTTTCCTCACTTTTTGAAGCGCGAGCGGCGCTTTGGGCGGAAAAGCGTTCTGTAAGGGTGAGCGCGTTTGCGCGGGCACGAGACTTACACATGCATTTGACGCCCCGATCAAAATGGATGGGGAGCGTTTTATAATCGCCCTGCGTTTCATGATAACACTTAAACTTGCGGGCGGCGCCCGGGGGAAGGTTTGTGATAGCAAGCGTGAACGCTCTCTGGCGGGCACGGGACTGGCATTCATAACCTGCTGTTTTGACCGTGCAACAGAGCGGGCAGATAGTGGGCACAACACTGTGGACACATTTCTTACATTCAACACTCGAGCGGCTTTTCTGCGCTTTATGAGAGTGTGCTCTGTGGGTGACACGTGTAGCACGTGTTTGATGTGCTTGTGTGTAGGGGTGAACACTGGGGCGTAGGCACTTTCACTACACTTAAAACACTGACGGCGGGAGCCGGACCAGACATAATGCTCTTTTTGAGATTTCTCTGGGTCGCCGTAAAAACGGCGTTTGTGTGCAGGCGAGAGGGTGGACAAACCGGCTCGTTGGCTGCTAAATGAACCACTGCAGTAGCCTGACTGAAGGGGACTGACAGGGAAATGAGCTTTGACGGCGGTCCGGCCGCGGCGGGACACGCGCGTCTTTTTTCTCTCTTTGTTAGGAGGATTTCGCATGCTCAGACTTCAGCGTGATCTTCTGCCGAGGCCCCCTGGGGGGCGGCGGCCTGTGACGGCTGTCCGAGCGCGACCTAGGGTGGCCGCCCTGACGTCGCTGCGAAGGCTGGGGTTGTGCTGGACGCTGGGTGTTAGCTCGTACAGGAGGCTGGCTTTGTTTCTCGCGAGAGCGGCCTGTAGCGGAGCTCGAGCGTCGCAGCAGGAAGAGATTCATGGCCTGTGTGGTTTTTTGTACTTCAGAGAAACGGTCAACGATCCCGTTAACCGCTGGGCCGAAGAGACCAGTGGGGGAGAGCGGCGCGTTCAGAAAGGTGGCTCGCTCAGTTTCCCTCATATCCGCGAGCGTCAACCAGAGATGCCTCTCTGTCACAGTTAACGCGGCCATGGCTCGTCCGATAGCCTGAGCTGCGGTCTTGGTGGCGCGGAGAGAGAGATCCGTCACATTTCTCAGATCTGTAACCGCAGCTGGATCCCGGCCCTTCTCGTCCCATTCACGGAGGAGGTCGGCTTGCAAGATCTGTAACACAGCCATGGAGTGGAGAGCAGACGCGGCCTGGCCGGAGGCGGCATATGCGCGGCCGACCAAGGCGGACGTGGCTCTGCAGGCTTTAGACGGGAGGGCTGACCGAGACCGCCATCTCGCGGAGGGCGGGCAAAGGTGCGCTGCGACCGTCTCTTCCACGGGGGGAATAGCCGTGTATCCCTTCTCGGCGGCGCCGTCCACTTGGGAGAGCGACGCGGAGGCCTGGGACTGAAGTCTCGAGGAGAATGGTGCATTCCAGGACTTCGTCAGCTCCGTATGAAGTTCCGGCAGGAATGGAGCGGGCCTGCTCGTTGAAGCTGCACGGCGGCGACTCTGAAGGAAACAACCGTCGAGCCTGTTCGGCGCGGGTTCCTTTGGCAGCGACCACTCGAGCCCGAGGCGGTCGACGGCCTGCGTCAGCAGGCGCATAAGTTCCGCGTCAGCTCCAACGCGGGAACGGCTGGATTCCTGGATCGACGAGGAGCCGGAATGAAGCGACCACTTCTCGCTGTCCGATGCCAGGATAGAGCAGCAGTCTCTCGTGGCGTGTTCCTCGGCCTCCTCCTCCGATGCGACGGCAGTGAGGCTCGTGAGCGGCAGCTGCGCGTCGGGGAGGGGAGGCGGGGAGGGCGAAAGCGAGGCTCGAGGGAGATCCTCCGGCGAGCGCGTCGCTGTGGCCACGGGCTCCGGCTGCCTCAGGGAACGGCGCTTCTTCCTGCGCGGTCCCCCGGGGGGCGGAGCGGCTGCATCCGGGTTGAAAGCTTCGAGTCGAGCCCGTAGGGTCGACAGCGGAAGCGCTTCGCAGAGCTCGCAGCCCCCGGACGCGAGGGCGAGCTCTGCATGTTCCAGGCCCAGGCAGAGAGCGCAGATAACGTGGCGGTCTCCAACGCTGAGCGGGGCTCTGCACGAGCCACAGGAAGTGCGAGGCATCTTTAAAAAGACGCTCGCGCTCTTTTAGAAATTCCTGAAAATGCAATGTAAAAGGATACGTCGCCGGATAGCGTAGCTTGCACGGGCGGCTGAAGGTGGCGAAGACGGCCGGCTTCCTCAGCGCTGTCCTGAGCTGGCTGTTCGCTGTTCGACGGCGGCGGTGGCTTCTCTCTGATTCAGCGATGCGGAGAGCTCGCTGAAGAGTCGAAAAATCAGGGAATTCAGCCTACGAGCCCCTTCTTATATACGCTAAGCCACGCCCATTCTAGCGGGCTGTGACGCTATGAAGGCGCGAGCGCCTCCAATTGGGCGTGACGTCACGCGAGGCTCACTGGTAGGCTGCAGCAGATGCATGCAGGGCAGCCAATAAGCACGCGAGATGGCCTGCTCTAGGTCTGCTAGCTGCTGCACTGCGTTGACAATGAATACAAAATTAAGGATAATTTTTTGGCTTCAATATCTCGAGAAGATGAATCTTTCCCCGTAGCGTAAGCTAAACTTACGCAATATGAGAGAACCTCTCGTAAGAGAACTATAGTTAATTGCACATAAGGGAACATAATAAAACAAAACAAAAAACCATGTCATGACCCCTTTAAGGAAGAACATTTATTTATTTACGATACATTATTCATTCACAAAGAAATGTGGTGTACTTAAAGGTTGGATTTTTCCTCATTTTTTTAATTAAGGCATTAAGATCAATTCCCAAAAGATGATTTTTTTATTCCTCTTTTTAGTCAACTTTAGCATGGGTGTGTTCACTTATGCTAAGCACTATACACACACACACACACACACACACACACACATAAGAGGACCAGAACTAATGGGTAAATAAATAAACAAACAAACGTAAAAAAAAGTTTGAGGACCAGAACTAACTGTTCAAATAAAATGCTTTTAAATGCCTTTAAAAAATGGTGAATTTACACAATAGAAACAAGACCATTATAATGTCAACCTGACCAAGACATCCTTCTTCTGCAAATAACAAATACCATCTCATAAAAGGGATTCACATACTGCATTTATTTATTTCCCTATATTTTTTGTTGTTGCTCTGGTGGCATTTCCGTCAAAATCAAACTGTAAAGTAATTGCAGATCTGCGGAAGTCATCCTTCAGTAAAGCCATTTTTTAAGTTGTTTATGCATTTTTGAAAAGAATATAAAGCTCCCAGTCGTTCCTGAGAGGTGCACTTTGCTTTTTAAAAGCTGATGGCTCAGTCTCAGAGCTATGAGAAAGGAATTTGTCCTTCACTCACAACAACTGCAGTGTTCCCTTTCAAGGGAACTTCGAGCTGCGTCAAACGCTGTGGGAACGCCCCTGCGTTGTGCGTTATGAAGCACGTAAGGAATCAGCCCAATGGAGAGATGAAACGTCATAGGCGTGTGACGTCATCGACCAGGAAACTATAAAGCACCCCAAAAAACACAAGCGCATTAGCTTCTGTGCCGGCGCTTATCGTGGGGATCGCAGATGGATCTCTCAGCAGGGGTTGAGACGGGCTCTGCCTTATCTCTCCCTTCACCTGTGAGATCCAGTGCCTCAGTCCCGGGTTCGGAAGCACGCGCTGCGGTTTCTTCCGCTCGGCCTGATGCACCAACACTGCAACTATCCAGTTCTGAGGATCTGGATGTTGTTAGTGTTGAGGGAGATGTGGAGGATTCGCCACCCCACACTCCCGAAAGTGATGAGCTAATGGAGGTTTTGACAAGAGCTGTTGAAAAACTCAGTATTGAGTGGCCAGTGACTAGAAAGGAGTCTATTTCTAAATCAAAATTAGATGAGAGATTTTTGCCGTCACGCGTGCAGCCTCCACGCCGGTGCCTGCCGTTTTTCCACGATCTCCACACCGAGGTGTCGAAAACGTGGAGAAAACCGGTATCATATAGAGTGTTTAGTCCCCAGACTTCAACTTATTCAAATATTATGGGGGCTAGGGCTTATGGTTATGGTGCTTTGCCTCGTGTGGAAGAGACGCTTGGGTTTGTTTGGTGATGCAGTGAATTCGGTTATCGACAAATTCCAGGAAGAGAAGAAACCAACGGCAGCTTTTAAGAAGTTTCTTCCCCTAAAAGTTCACGTCCCTGGGGCTGCTGGGCGGGAGCAGCCCCGGCCGTCTACGAGCTCATCACATAGAGCGCAGCAGAGGCAGAGTGTCGCGTCTCGTGCTCCCCCTGCTGGACAGTGGGCTCAGCCGTGACACTCTCAGCCGAAGCCTTCTAGCAATAGAACTGATCTGAGGACAGTTATATTGGCTAAGAAGGCTTCGGCTAAGAGGAAGTCCTGACGCCAAGGCGTTCAGGATACTGGGGGTGGTTCCCACCTCTTTTTATGGTGCCCATTCCTCCTCTGTGCCCTCAGGGGCTCGTTCTGCCAACCCCGCCTTCATGCCGGGGCGCAGACGGTCCCAGCGAGCGCTTTACCGGGGGACGCTCGCTCCCTCTGAGGAGGGTCTCAGAGCAGTCAGACCAGTTGTTCCCTGCCGGTGCGCCATTACAGGGCGCTGCATTTGCTGCTCAAGTTACACCAGAGGCCAGTCTCGAGAGACTGGTACCCTTAGTAGATTTTCTGGCAGAGTGGAAAAGCCTTCCAAAAATATCTCATTGGGTCCTGCAGACAGTAGAAAAGGTTTATGCTATCCAGTTCAGGTGTCGTCCACCAAAATTCAGAGGGGTTCTGCACACAGTGGTGGGCCCCGAGCAGGCTCTGGTAATGGAACAAGAGGTGAAAACGCTCCTTCAAAAGGAGGCTATAGAACGGGTTCCTCCTCCCAGTTTGTAGTCAGGTTATTACAGCCGATATTTCATCATTCCAAAGAAGGATGGGGGGTTGCGTCCAATTTTAGACCTGCGCCTATTGAATCGCTCGGTAGGGAAGCTAAAATTCAAGATGCTCACTATCAAGCAGATCGTGTCTCAAATCAGATCCGAGGACTGGTTTGTCACGATAGATCTAAAGGACGCATACTTCCACATTTCCATCCTTCCACAACACAGGAAGTTCCTTCGGGGGCGAGGCGTACACGTACAGGGTTCTTCCGTTTGGCCTAGCCTTATCTCCCCGCACTTTCACAAAATGCATGGATGCAGCACTAGTGCCTCTGAGGCTTCAGGGCATTCGTATTCTCAATTATATCGACGATTTGTTGATTTTAGCTCAGACGGAGCAGATGGCGTTTCGGCATCGAGATGTCGTCCTCGCTCATATCAGAAAGTTGGGGTTGAGGCTGAACGCAAAGAAAAGTGTATTATCTAAGACCACTTTTCTGGGTGTCGTTTGGGATTCGGTCTCCGACCCGCATCGCTTCGATTCTCTCAGCTGTGAAACAAGTAAAGCTAGGCCAGCTACTCACTGTGAAGCAGTTTCAGAGACTGTTGAGTCTGATGGCAGCAGCGTCCAACGTTATACCTTGCGGCCTGTGGTACATGAGACCGCTACAGTGGTGGCTCAGGGCCAAGGGATTCTCCCCGAGGGGAAATCTGCTCCGCACGATCAAAGTCACGCGGCGCTGCCTTCATGCTCTGGTCATGTGGAGAGAAACTTGGTTCCTATCCAAAGGTCCTGTGCTGGGGGCTCTTTGTCATCGCATAACGCTAACGTAAACGCATAACGTCGCATGGCAGGACCATCATCTATCGTGGCATATAAATTGTCTAGAGATGTTGGCTGTGTTTCAGGCTCTGAAACACTTCCTAGCAGACCTGAGAGGTCATCATGTGTTAGTTCAATCAGACAACACGTCGGTGGTCTCTTATATAAATCATCAGGGGGGGCCTGCGGTCTCACCGGCTTTACAAGTTGGCCCGTCAGATCCTCCTGTGGTCCCAAGGGAAGCTACTATCTCTGAGAGCAATGTATCTTCCTGGGTATTTGAATGTGGTAGCAGACTCCCTGTCGAGGCAGGGGCCGAGGCCAGGGGAATGGAGACTCCACCCCGAGGTGGTGGAGCTCCTTTGGTTGAGTTTCGGTCGCGCCGAGTTTGACCTATTCGCTTCCAAGGAGACCACGCATTGTCATCTGTGGTTCTCCATCAGTCATCCAGCCCCCCTGGGGTTGGATGCTATGGTGCAGCCGTGGCCGAGGTCATGTCTGTACGCCTTTCCCCCGATTGCTCTGTTACCAGGAGTTCTGGAGAGGGTCCGCCGGGACGGGGTCAGCCTACTACTAGTAGCCCCGTTCTGGCCGGCCCGAGTATGGTTTGCGGACCTGATTTCTCTCCTGGACGGCTCTCCTTTGGAGCTCCCGGTCAGGAGGGATCTACTCTCTCAGGCGGGCGGCATGATATTTCACCCCCGCCCAGAATTGTGGAAACTGTGGGCTTGGCCTCTGAGGGGGCCCAGCTCATAGACTCCGGTCTCTCAACCGAGGTTGTTGAGACCATTCTTCACTCCAGAGCTCCATCCACGAGGAAGCTTTATGCCTTGAAGTGGAAACTTTTCACTTCTTGGTGTGGAGAACACCTGCAGGACCCAGTTAACTCCCCAGTGGGTGCAGTGCTGGAATTCCTGCAGGAGCGCTTCTCCACAGGGTTATCCCCCTCCACACTAAAGGTGTATGTGGCGGCACTAGCTGCTTACCACGTCCCTCTCAGTGGAGTTTCTCTTGGGAGACACCCGCTTATAACTTGTTTCCTCCGTGGCACTTTGAGGCTGAGGCCAGCAGTTCGTACGAGGGTGCCGACCTGGGATCTGGCCATTGTATTAGAAGGTCTTTCCCTAGCTCCTTTTGAACCTATCGAAGAAGTTCCTGAGAAGTTTCTCACTTTTAAAACTATCTTTCTACTTGCTATCCCCTCTCTAAAAAGAATCGGAGATTTGCAGGCTCTGTCGGTTTAACCTTTTTCGCCTGGCATTGTTAAAGCTTTTCTGCATCCTAGACCAGGGTACGTTTCCAAGCTCCCTGCTAATGTCGTTAGACCTACGGTTCTGCAGGCTTTCTGTCCTCCTCCATGTATGTCATCGGACCAGGATAAACTTAATTTACTCTGCCCTGTTAGGGCATTAGACGCTTATATCCACAGAGCTGCCATGTGGAGGAAATCAGAACAACTATTTGTATGTTTCGGGCCACCCAGGAAAGGGTGTCCTGCGTCTAAACAGAGAATGAGCAAGTGGGTGGTCGAGGCTATCTCACTTGCTTATGAGTCGGCTGGCCAGCCTTCACCTTTGGCTGTTCGAGCCCACTCTACCAGGAGTATGGCTGCTTCCAAAGCTCTATTGTCGGGAGTTTCCCTGTGTGATGTTTGTGATGCGGCTGGATGGTCTTCACCGCATACTTTTATTAAGTTCTATGACCTAGACTTAAGCTCTACCCCTGGGACACAGGTGCTCTCGTGCTCTGTGCGCTAGTTCTCACATGGCGGTCATTTGGTCCTATGGCGACGTGGGTATTCGCGTTCCCATAGCGTTTGACGCAGCTCGAAGTTCCCTTGAAAGGGAACGTCTCGGTTACTAATGTAACCCTAGTTCCCTGATAGGGAACGAGACGCTGCGTCGTTCCGCCATACTTCCGGCACTCCCATTAGCGCTTCCTTCAGGCCTATCAGATGCTAATGCGCTTGTGTTTTTGGGGTGCTTTATAGTTTCCTGGTCGATGACGTCACCCGCCTATGACGTTTCATCTCTCCATTGGGCTGATTCCATACGTGCTTCATGACGCACAACGCAGGGGCGTTCCCACAGCGTTTGACGCAGCGTCTCATTCCCTATCAGGGAACTAGGGTTACATACGTAACCGAGACGTTTCTGCTGAACTAAACAACACGTGCTAGACCATCAGTTCAGCTCTTTAAACTTTTACCCTGTGTAATTTCTGTACTTTTATGTATTCTCCGCCCCATGGTCAGACTGTGTATGTGTCTTGACGGAAAAATGTTTTTTTTCTCTGTCCCTATCTATGGCTAATGGAACATGTAGAATGGGAGTCATTAGGCGAAGCTGTGGACTATGGCAACACCTATTCTATGGCTCCTCGATGAGACGGCCTCGTCTATCACTGCTCAGCCAGGGCCACTCACACAAGGTCAGCTTGTACTAATGATGCGTGACCACTGCCTGCCAAAGAGAGAGAAAGCGAAAGACAAGAGCACTCGAAAGACAGAGAGTTTATGATATGAAAGCCAGATGTAATGGAGAGAAATGAGAAGGTTAAACCAAAATTACAGAAGGATGGTAGGATTATTAGATTCATCAATGGATCAATTATCCATGATGTCTTCATAAGTGCTGGTTGAAGTGACAACCTGTCCAGAGGTCGGAGGTCAGGTGTGAGGAGAATCTAGACACTCACCCTGCCCCATGAAATTGCTTGATGAACACAGTTTTCCAACTGAAATAGGGCATTGATCTTGACTTTAGTCCTAATGGTGTTTTTAACCCTAGAATGCATGACCCCATAAAACTGAAAACATAATGCAGGGAGTTCAACCTTTTTAAAAAAAATTAGGACTAAATCCTGTACATTCGTTGACCCTTTTACTTGTATATAATTTTTTTCTCAACACAAAATATAAAAATGACATCACAAACCAAATTGAGTAATTGGTTAAGTGAAAAACCCACAGAAAAATTACCCACAGGGAATTTTTTATATGTGGAATATCAAGGAAATTTACAACAAAAGAAAACACATTTCCACAAAACAAATTTGACTGCCTTTATGCATTCTAGGGTTAATGTGTGTGCTTTGTAAAAAAGGGCAAGAATATGTTGGATTATTAAAGGAATAGTTCACACAAAAATTAAAATCCTGTCATCATTTACTCACGTTGTTCCAAACCTGTGTGAGTTTCTTTGTTCTGTTGAACCCAAAAGAAGATATTTTTAAGAATGTTCGGAAACACCATTGTGTAGCGTCTGGACCAAACAGAGACACACAAATTATTCATTATATTTAATGAATAATCCAACAAACTCACTCTACCAACAAAGTTCTATGAAACTTCCCCCACAACTGAAGTCAACACTGGCAGAACCCATTGTAGTGTTACATGACACCTTAAGACTGATAAGAGTTTTACGACCCAAAAGAATGTGCAGGGAATTGTCTCCTAATTCTTGCTGAGAAGAAGAAATTAACCCTTTTAATCCTATATATTACATATAACCATGTGATAAATGTCTTAACATGTATCTAATTTTCCATCTCATAATTTTCCTTTTTTGTGGTTTGGCCTATGTTTCATTCTCTCTTCTAAACTATTTTGGTCTGAAACATGACTTGCATACTATGGGTAACCAAAATCATATGTGTAGCACGTTTAGTCATAAACTCCAATCTTCGTCCCCCATTTGTTAATTTACATTACATTTTGCTAACTTTATGATGCATTGGTATTAAAAGAATCTCGTAGATTCTTTTCGTAAACACCCAATGAAATTAAACATGCAAATGCCTAGTCAATTATAAAAAGTTATGATTGATTATTCATATTTCATAGAGCTAGTTTGCTACAACTGACTTCCATGGTATGAAAAAAAATACTATGAAAGTCAATGAGGACCAGAAAGTTTTTGTTTACCAACATTCTTCAAAATATCTTCTTTTGTGTTTAAAAGAAGAAAGAAACTCATACAGGTTTAGAACAACGTGAGGGTGACTAAATGATGACAGAATTTGTATTTACTTACTTTTGGGTGAACTAAAATCCCTTTAAATTGCATGCATCCACATCACTGCAACAGATTGTAGCCAGGTTTATCTTTTCATACTGCTCCCAAATTCAGTCACTCATATTAACCAGCTGTCTACTCCACTGCAAGAACGATTTAAAATAGCAACTCGATCAGCTGCACATGATGTCATAATTGAACAGTATTGTAATGTAATTGCAAAGCACTTACAGGAGCCATGCCTACATTTTGAGAAAAACTCACTGCTGTCTCTGTCTTTATAACGTTTCCTTCCTCACAGCATTATTCCTAATCACAGTTTGAACCCCCAAAAGACTTCTGCCTATCTTGGCGCGTGCACACGCGTGCGAATGAGCCGCTGATCTGCAATGTGTTTCACGCCTCCGTACGAGTCGAAAAGAAGCACACTTTTATTGCGCAATTATTTTCCCGAGGAGCGGAACACAGTGGCGCGAGAGCGAAACGTGAAACAAAACAAGTCCTTGTTGAATTGATTGGCAATTATGATAAACTGCCTTAATTACGGGGCCTAGCTCACCGGGGGATATTTTGAGGGAGGTCTAGGTCTACAAAGCGACAGATTTTCACTCGTTATTCTGCATGAAGCTCCGTCGCCGTGGGTCCCTTAACGCTGGAAGCACAGCTGGTGAGGGATGACAGGAGAGACGCTTTGAGAAGAAAACAGAGACAGTTTTACATATGCGCAAGCTAATTGTGTGATTATAGAGTGTCTATAGATTTCTCTGCGAATGGCCCACTAGTCCAAGCTCCATTCGATGTATTGTAAACACACCTCTAGCATACAAACAAATAATGGCATATGTTGTTCAGCCGAGCACGTGTCGCAACATCAGCACGCAGAGCTGCTTTTAATACATAGTCATTTGGTGTAATTAGCTAAACACAGCATGCGCAGGTTGCTGTTGGGATGATTGCAAGCATACTGTCAAATGAATAAGGCTTTCGAATGAAACCCAAGGGGGTGATATGACAGGTGTCTGCCATTATATAAAATAAAAAAAATGTCAATCTAATAAGAATGAAATGAGTAATTTTCTAAACAGTTAAACTTTCCGTTTCTGTGAAAGGGATTAGCACTTACTTTGGGTTTGTATAGGCTACTACATTAATTCCCTGTCATGTGATTTGGTGCACCTGGGGTATTTTAGCATTACAAATTATGAGTAGGCTACATTTATTATAGTCCCTTTAAAAAGCATATAGGGAACAAACAAGAGCAGATTTCAGGACCACGGACAGCGCCTCGAGTGACTGCATTATCTCTATTTTTGGTATATGGCGTAGTATTATTAAAGTTATAATATTTTTTTATAAATAAATTAATAAATAAAGATTATAAAATTAATGTTGTACAGGTGAGGATCAGCATGGTCTTTGTAAAATGTCAAGTTTGTGTAGACTTGTTTATCCGTTTGTTGTTGCTTGGAGCTTTTTGCAATGACCTGGATGACTGAGAATTTTTTTAAACATCATCCAACATCCATTTATTTGACGTAAACTTAAACCAGATGAAGCAGGACAACATTTTAGCTGCCATTATCATTATGCCAACATCATGTATTTTACTGTAACCACATTTCTCTATTTCATTACATCTAACATTCCTTAAAACTGTGACACGTGCGACATCACACGTGTGACACATTGGGATAGATAGATAGATAGATAGATAGATAGATAGATAGATAGATAGATAGATAGACAGACAGACAGACAGACAGACAGATAGATAGATAGATAGATAGATAGATAGATAGATAGATAGATAGATAGATAGATAGATAGATAGATAGAGTATTTTGTACACCATTCATTGAAAGTGGCACTTGAATTTCATTTTTACTGATATTCACTTCTTTGTGAATTCGGCTTTTCTCTAAATAAATAAAAAGGTTTGGCATTCAAAAGACCAAATACAGTGAAATCAGTTTACACACTGTCAATACACATCTTAGAGACTACTACACACATGCTGACAAACAACTACATATATACGCAGACAGTCAGACAGATAGAAACTGACACCCGCACACAGAAACGTCACAGATCAGCAGTAACTGAGCGGTGAAGGAATAAATGCGTGCATGTAAACATATGCAGAGCGGGAGAGAGGACAATCATCGGACGGTTTTGATAAAGGTGGCGAGATAACCTTTTCCTTCCCTGCTTCACATGGATGAACACGGAAAATAAGAAAATCTCAATTATAACCAGTAAAGAAAGACAGAAAAATGCAAAAAAAAAAGCTAAGCAATAGAAAAACGCAGGATGGAAAGGCGATGAGAAAAAATGGGTGAAGTTTGAGGAAAGTCAGATATACAGGAAAACAAAAACAAAAAAGGATGCAAATTGAAATTCCTGTTCAGATTATGCTCTGAAGTCAAGAAAATCACTGTCTTTCTCAAACAGCTCATCTGCAATGCTATAATGCTAAGAAGGCTGGAAGCGGAGGCTAATCTGAATAAATCACATTAATAGAGTTCATAAGATCATGCTCTTCAATCCAGCAACAGCAACCTATATAAAAATGCACATCTGCCTTCGCTGGTAATAGATGCAAGCAGAAATGGTTTTGAAAAGGATCCATTATAAAATTGTTTTTGTACATGTAACATGTAACGTGACACATTTGTGGTTTTCAACTAAAGTTTGACTCAAAAAATGGGTGGCAGTTTTGATAACTGTTTGATACAGTTGCAGACAGCAGGGGATAAAAAGATGTTAAATACAAATAATACAAATGCAACCAACCATATAATCATAGATAATTAAGATGAGTAGCAAAATAAACAGGCTTATCAACTTTTAAAAGAGATAACTGTTTATTTATAAATAATTAATGTAGCTTTTTTATTTGATCATTTATTTATTGTTTTAATTTTGTATATTACTAACAGTTGGGAACCACTTGTCTATGCAACCTTGAGTTTCCAAGCACATATCAAGGTATTTCTAAACTATGACTAACTGAAAGGCTTATTGATGTGGCCATGAGGGCCAAAATCACAAAAGAAATGTTAAAAAAAAAATTTGATGTATATCTAGGGTATGAGTCAGCAGTATTCTTGCAACAAAAAGACTCCATAACACCCAGAATCTTTTTCTTTTTTTTTTGTCAGGAAATCACAAAGCAACTGAGGAACATATAGTGCAGGTGGTGTCGTTCCTCAAAGAGATGGGGCACATCTCATTATTGCTCTAGAATGTTCTAACCCACCCATCTGCTGCGCTCTTCTCCTGTCCTGGGGGGACAAACAGGGGAAAAGAAGGGGAAAACATTAAAAACAAGGGATAAGTCAATAAACCAAGACTGCTGAATGGCTTTTAGTATGATAAGCACGGCAAAAAAAAAAGTTGTAGAGTTGGTGTAGGCAAGGGTTTTAGGGAGTTCAATCAATGTGATTCGTTATTTTAAAAATATATGAAAAAAATAAGTGATAAAATTACAATTATTAAACTCCCTGACCCATACATGAATTCAGTAATTAGAAATGTTCCTATCATCTGAGCATTAATAATGACAATAAATGCAATGCCTTTGAATCATCTTCATTCGATTTGATGATCAAGTAATCACCAGTAATCAATATGATGCTTTTTGCTGAACTAATCAGCATATCAGATTGACAGCCTTAATTATAATTATACACATGCACAGCATAAAGGTCTATTTGATGATAAACACTTATGAGATGGTCTAACATCAGAAATAGTGCTGTGTGGGTGTAAGATTATTAGTAGCATCAATAATGTGATTAAGACAGAATAAACTCATATCTGAAGCTGGCACAAGGTAGACCAGCAGCACAAAAAAATTGGTTGCTGTATAATCATAGTAGAGCACAATTTCTGTTTGAGGTTTCAAATAAAAATGCTAATTTGAAATAGTTCCATGAGATAGAGTTGTTTTTGTTATGTGAGTTGAGAGTATATAACTGTTTCAGTCATTGCTTATGTAATTAGCATTTTAAAAGGCAGTCTGCAAGCTTAATTCTATAAGGTTTCTACAACCGTCAAGAGTATGAATTTGCATTTACTGACAGTAGAATTATGTTTCAATCAAGCCTTCGTCTTTCACAAACAAATGAACGTCCCTTTACTTTGGAAAGAAACCTCCTCACCCCATTTTCTCCTCCCTTTCTTTCTCATTTCCTCTCATTCAGAGTTCTCTCCTGACATTGTTTTAACAGAGCGACCGAGAGTGTCAGTCTCTCCTGGCTCAATCTGTTCTGACTAGGAACACTCTGGCTCAAAAAACCTCTCATTCGTCAATGCAAAAGTGTTTTTTTTTTTTTTTTTCATTCTTTTCCACACAGCATGAGGGCAACCTTATGCACCCAATACTACACTACTAGGAACTAATACAAAAACTATTTCTGCCCGGCACGACAGGGAGAGGTTGAAAGGTGTTCGGAGTCAAGGAAATATAACCCAGAGTTGTGAGGGGTGAGATTGGAAAGTGTGACCCTGGTGCACCACATCAGCCATAGCTCTGGAATCTCGCACAGATATGCGAGGACATTCGCACAGGCATGTACGAGCATGTGACAAAGAGTGACAAAAGTGAACAGCAAATCATTGTGGAATTTAAACTAAGTCACATTGTACAAGACACAAATGTTCACAAGCAGAATGGTATCGAATGGTTCTAGTAGACCAGAGCGGTTCGAGGGTCAGTGAATATTCAGAGTGCAGTCCCGACATCAGTCCATGTGTTTGTAGACATGCTTTGATGAAATACAGGAACATGATTGACAGGAACATGAGACTTTCGGTATTACTGGAGCTTAAACTAAAGCCTCAGTCTCAGCTTAATACAAAGAAAGGTTTACTGATCAGTTTACTGTGTGTGTGTGTGTGTGTGCGTGTAAAAATAAAGGACATCAGAGTTCAACAAGGTCACTCCACTGCTGAGTATCATGAAACTGACATAATGCAAGCATAACATTTTATTTATCATATTCATTTAAAATCTGCATTTTTGGTTTCTAATTTCCACCAAGTATGTAGAGATTTTTTTTGGTTTTGATTCCCTAATATCCTGAATACTTTGAAACACAGCTTTGTATACTACTCCAGAATTTCATTTCTAAAATTTTCGCTGCTGGATCTGGATTGACAGAAACTCTGAACAAAAAGGCACAAGACGTTTCTTCAACTCTTCTCAGCGTTATTTGCAGAACAGGCTGTTGTTCCATAATTTAAATAAGTGCTTCCACTTAGTTGCTGAATACCAATGCCAAAAGTCAAAAACTTGGCTTTCGAAACTACATCTGAAGAGCAGACGGAATTTAGCGGGATGTTTCCAGGTGTTTTAGCTTAACTTAACCCCCCCCCCCGGGCAAACACCTGGCAGTTCAACAGTTCAATGTAATGTTAACCCATTAAGCTAAGTGGTTTTTTAAGTTTGACAATTAATCTGCTATATCATGTTTATGACATATTTATGACAGGTTGTATTGTCTTAGTAATGTCAAGTTGTCATGACAAAGACACTGACAGGTTATGATGTATTGGTTTATGTCAAGGTGTCATACAAAGACATCTCAAACAATGTCATATTTGCATTAAAATGTCATAATTGAGCGAATGCCACTTAATGACAGTTGTCATAAACATACATAAACCTCCTTCATATTCATGACATGTGTCATGTCATGATTATGAAGGTGTCACATCAGTTTTATGCACACCCCTTCAAGTAAAGTGTTAACTCTCTTTTTTCCCTCC
The DNA here is from genome assembly GCA_030578255.1 of Tiaroga cobitis. NCBI lineage: Eukaryota > Metazoa > Chordata > Actinopteri > Cypriniformes > Leuciscidae > Tiaroga > Tiaroga cobitis. The sequence continues at coordinate 26,206,216 of CM060611.1, read as the reverse complement.
ACAAATGCATCGAACTGCAGAACATCTCCGATAACTTAAAAACAGAACAATTGTTATCTGAATATATATTAACACAATAACCTTTTAATCACACCATGTTTCAAATGACTCTGCAGTGAAGTTTGTGTTCAGAACTCTCTTCCACATTCTCCTTGTCTGGTTGTGGTCCTGGTGGAGCGCTTGGTAATTAGCTAATCTGCCTAGTTGTGATTACGTGTGCTGGAACAGAAAAAGGAGAGGGCGGGAGGGTGCGCCGACAGATTAGGGAAAAAAAAGTTGTGCGTGAAAAAAAAGTTACTTTTCCAGCCCATGCTGGGAACACAACTCTGGAAGATTAATTAAACTCGCCTGTCATCCCATCAGGTTAATTAGGGTTAAGGCATAATTAGGACACAATTAAAAAACTGGCACACACTGAGGTCCTTCCGTAATCTGGCAATATCTGAGCGTATGTGCGAGTGCATTTGCATATTTGCGTATTAAGTGTTAGAGGCCTCATTGCATATGAATGATCCGACCTTGCCATTAGATCCCATAAGAGGACTGTTGATTGGTTTCACTTCAGCCTATACAGCGGAAGGTTTGAGAGACAGCAATCTTTCCACTAAACAAGCCTGTGGGGTGCGACTGATGCTCCAACTTCCCTTTAGCAGTAAAGCTTCACGGTGGCAATTTCATCAGTGATTTAAAATGAGCATCACCTTCACAAGAATGATGCCACCTTATGGTCTACAAATATTTTTATTGGACATAGTTTGATAAAAAATGTGCGTTCAGGCCTCAAACATACAAACCAAACATCCTGAGAGTTTTATGAGCATTATATCAAACTTTGGAAAAACAAATAAAATGATAAATTGAATTAAAATAAAATAATAAAACAGAAAAAAATTAAAATTAAATATAGTAATAAAACAAAACACAATACAATACAATAATAACATTAACTGAAATAAAATACAAAATATAATAAAAACAACAAAAATACAAATAAAAATCAAAACTAATAAAATAAAATATATATATTTTTTAAATTAAATAAAATGTTATAATAATAAAACAAAACAAAATACAAATAAGTAATAAACTAAACTAAACAAAGGAAATAAAATAGAAAAATGAAATAAAACAAAATACGAAGAAATAATACAATTATCAATAAAATAATATGTAAAATAAATAAATAAAAAACATAATAAAACAAAACAAAATACAAATAAAAACAAAACTAAATCAGCCGTACAAAATCAGAAGCATGATGACGAAACAAATTACTTTTTGAAAAAATAAGTATGGGAGAAAAATCCATCGTGAGAGAGGATTCCCACTACTCTTCCCAGCATGCAAATATGACCGCTGAATCACCCTGCTGGACTGTAATATCCGCGTATTGTGAAAACAGTCGGTTAGACTGACCTCTGGCTCAGATGATTTTCAGCTGGGTTTTCAAGAAACCTCAATAAAGCTCTTATAGAGCCCAGGCAGAGAGCGCTCTAAAGCTGACGAGACTTACACATGTAGCGTTCTGACCTGACACAGGCCTCTCTCCAAACAAATTGCCCCCAATTTGGTGCCACCAAATGCGACCCTCGATGTTCCCGTGACAAATTGGAATTGATTTGTGCCTTGGCTACGACTTCAGAGGTCACGACCCCCGGCTGCTAAAAAGCATTCCTGTCATTAACATTCTGGATGCCCACCTCACTGCCACGGCAACGAGAATTTCAAGGCATGAATAAAATCAATCACTATTTTTCTTTTTCTTGCTTCCTCTTCACGCCCTCCAGATAACTACACACACAAACAGGCAAGCAAACACTTTCTATGTTGGTGTCCTCTCTGCATTTCAATACACTGCGCAGGAATTTTAATGGAAAAACATTATTCCATATGTAAAACTCACATGAGGAATATAAAATACGTTTACTGATAAACAGATGGCCAGCTCCGAGCTAAGAAATATGAGGCTTTTTCTGAGATGTAGGGCTATTTGCTTTTTTTTTTTCACTCAGCATATATGTAGGGGAGGGTGTCATTCCTATTATGCAGTATCTTTTGAACTCTGTGTAAATATTGCAAGCAGTAATTAAGAAAATGTAAGAGGCAAAAGTTTGACAAAAGCATATTTCTGAAAGTCTTAAGTTACATTGACAATTACATGAACAGGATGGAACCCATTCAGCTGAAGTTAGCTACTGCTGAATGATTGACACTTAGCTTACATAAGGATGTTCAGTTTGATGTTGCTTTCTGAATTTTGATATTATCATACCTATTTCTGCAATCAAACAGGGGTGCGTTTCCCGAAAGCATCGTTAGCCAACTATGGTCGCAAGTTGGTCGCAATTTCCATTGAACTCTATTGGTAACGACGGAACTTGCGACCATAGTTGGCTAACGATGCTTTCGGGAAACGCACCCCTGGGTGGTTTAGAATGAGACAAACCAAGTAATTTCACAAAACATCCCAGAATTCGCCAAATCCAATGCTTACTACGTACTTTGATGTATGTCACTTCCTGAAGGATGATGTTATATGGGACAAGGCCAGGGGGGAATATATGGAATTTGTCTTAATAAATTGCATTTTGTTCATGAAGTCATTTAAAAAATGGCAATAAAAATGTATTGATCAATTTATATATTTATATATAAATATATATTGTTCAATTCATTGTGATAAATAAAATAAGACAATAAAATAAACTAAACTAAGTTAACCAAATAATAAAAAGTAAAGTAAGATAAAATGAAAAAATAAATTGTACACTTTATTGAGATAAACTAAGTTAATAAAGTAAAGTGGTAACACTTTAGAATACTGTTTCTTACTTACTGCATAACTAATAGGGAACTATTGAAGAACTAATAGGTAATTCTTCATTAACTACTTCTTCACTACTGTTAACTACTAAGTAAGATGTGTTAACTAATCAGTATGTAATAGAATTTTATGATTGTGTTAAGTAACAGTTAGTAAATCAATAACGACTCGGTTACTAACGTAACCTCGGTTCCCTGAGAAGAGGGAACGAGTATTGCGTAAGTAGCTTACGTTATGGGAAAACTCCTTTTCTCGAGAATATTGAAGTCTTTATGTAAAACGCATTGCAGCTGCACAGAAGACAGCAATGAGCGAGGCAGCTCGGTCATTGGCTGTGCTGCGGCAACTTGCTCGAACCAATGGCGGGGCGACTCTGAGTGCGCGACCAATGGGTGCGCTTCGCGCCCGCGCGCGTCAGAGCCCGCCAAGATGGGCGTGGCCAAGGGCTATATATTGGGCGCCCCGTCATGAGAGTTCTTTAGGTTAAAACGACTGAAGCGAACTAACCAAGCACAAGCACGGCAGCTTACGCAATACTCGTCCCCTCCTCTCAGGGAACCGAGGTTACGTTAGTAACCGAGTCGTTCCCTTTCGAGAGGTCTCTCCTATTGCGTAAGTAGCTTACGCTATGGGAACACCATGCAAAACGCCGTGCGTGCTGAACTTCGCCCTATGACAGCCAGAGCCAGGTGCCTGAGCTGAAAAGCAAAGTTATCATCCAACTAGCCGGCAGAGGCGAGCTTTATATGTGGAAAAATGCAGAGCGGCTAGAAGGCGCTCAGAGTGACACAAGCACATACATAATCTAGATACGAACTCATGGTTCTACTAGTATCATGCTGACAGTACGTTGGAATGCAACGTCGGTACCTGTAGGTTGTAAAACCTGATAAATGTGGATGGTGAGGCTCAGCCTGCTGCCGCACAAATATCCTCGATCGGTATCCCGCTCGACCATGCCCAGGAAGAAGCCATACTCCGAGTGGAGTGAGCTTTGACTCCCCAGGGGCATTGGAGTCCTTTGGCTTCATAAGCCAGCGCTATAGCCTCAACTATCCAGTGAGAGATTCTCTGCTTTGAGACGGCGGAACCTTTCGTATGGCCGCCGAAGCATACAAACAGTTGTTCTGTCTGTCTGAGTGGGGCAAAACGCTCCAAATATACTCTGAGAGCCCTGACGGGGCAGAGTAGATTAGCGTCGTGTTCGTCTGCTGGGGACGATAACGCGGTTAGGGAGATAACCTGTGCTCTGAAGGGAGTGGTGAGCACTTTAGGAACATACCCATGTTTTGGCCTAAGGACAACTCTGCAGTCGTTAGGTCCGAATTCTAGGCAGGCAGTGCTCGTCGAGAGCGCGTGCAGGTCGCCCACTCTCTTGACCGAGGCGAGTGCCAGCAAGAGCGCAGTTTTGAGCGAGAGCTGCTTAAGGTGCACGGTTCGGAGTGGTTCGAACGGGGCCCCTTTAAGAGCGTCTAGGACAGTAGCCAGGTCCCAGATCGGCACTGAGGGGGGGAGTGAAGGGTTCATCCTCCTAGCGCCCCTTAGGAAACGAATAATTAGGTCGTTTCTTCCCAATGGACTTTTCATTACAGGGTCGTGTGACGCTGTGATGGCCGCCACATATACTTTGAGCGTGGAGGGGGTGCGACCCGCCTCCAGAAGCTCTTGAAGAAAAACGAGTACGTTCGTAATCTCGCATGTTTCAGGGTTCAGTGCCCGGTTGCATAAAGCACCTTAAGTGTAATTTTCCCTTAAGGTCGCCCTTATGTTTCCCTTAAACCTAAGGGTGTTGCATAAAAATACCCTTAAGTGTTACTTAACGTTTTTTTTAAGTGAAACGTCATAAACACTTACAATTTCCCTTAAATGCTGTTTTTTCACTTAAGTAAGCGTTAAGTGTTGCATAAAACTCCTTAAGGGTAATTTCCCTAAGTATAACTTAAGGTTTGGAAATCGTAACCTTAAGAGTAACGCGGACACAAATAAGATGACATGGCTGAATTTATGGAACCAGCTGAAGATCATAGGGAATAGGGAGAACCCTTTGGACCAATTTAGCGATGAAAAATTGTTGCAAGAATACCGATTTGATCGACGCGCAATATTTGACATAGCTATCAAACTAGACGGCTGTCTATCTGTCATTACACGCGACTCGCATGTAAACTATCACAACGTTAAGTCAGTGCGCGCACGGAGAGTGTGTGGCCGACCCGTGCAGAAAAAGATTCACAGGAGAACGAGCTGATTCTGTGTTTTAAAAGGAATCATGACAGAAGAAAACAGGTATGCTATGGAAATATACTCAGCTGTATTTCGAGACACAGAGACAGAAATGCATTCACAAAACCTAAACAAATGCCAAACCATGAGACGGTGAACAACACAAACTGCCGCCACTTTCGGAGCTAACGCTGTGTTGCATGATAGCGTCACTGGACTGACACGTGATATTCCGACATGTTAGTGTTTTGCGTATCTATGGCAACAACAGACTTTTATAACGTGAATCCAGGATCGCTGTCGTGAAACACTTAAATGTTTCCCTTACCTAAGAGAACCGTTTAAGATATTATATGCAACCCCCTTAAGTTATTCTCTTAGGTAAGGGTAAATCGCCCCTTAAGTATCATACTTAAGGGAAAAACTTAAGGTGCTTTATGCAACCGGGCACAGGCCCTTGGTGTTACACCAATCACTGAACACCTTCCATTTCTGGGCATACAAGCGTCTCGTGGAGGGCGCCCGCGCCTCAGCGATGGTTTTTAGTGCTCCGCCCGTGAGGTTCCCGGGAACCCGTTGAGGGGCCATGCATGAAGGGCCCACAGATCGGGGCGGGGGTGAAATATCATCCCGCTGGCCTGACCGAGGAGGTCTGGCCTCAGTGGGATCGGCCGTGGTGCCGATTGCATCTGCATTAATTCTGGAAACCAAGTTTGGTTCTTCCAGAGTGGGGCTATTAGAAGCACTGCGTCTTTCTCCTCTCTGACCCGACTGATGACCTGTGGTAACATCGCGATCGGGGGAAAAGCATATAAGGGGCGGCTCGGCCAGCTTCGGGCGAGCGCATCCGTGCTTTTCGTGAAGAAGAGAGGGCAGCGCGCGTTCTCCTTGGAAGCGAAGAGGTCGACCTCCGCTTTGCCAAAGATTTTCCATAACCACTCAATCGTCAGAGGGTTGAGAGCCCATTCTCCTGGGAGAATTTTGTCTCTGGATAGCATGTCCACCCCCTGGTTCAGAACGCCTGGCACATGCGCTGCTCTCAGCGAGCGCAAGTTGTGCTGGGACCATAAAATGAGTCTCCTGGCCATTGTATGCAAGGAGCTCGACCTGAGTCCACCCTGGCGATTTATGTACGACACCACCGTCATGTTGTCCGTTCGGACCAGGACGTGTTCGTTCTTTAGATGTGGAAGCAGGGCTCTGCGACCGCTTTCATCTCCAGACAGTTTATGTGTAGGCGCTTTTCCGGGTTTGACCAAAAGCCGGAGACAGGCCTGCCCTCGTAAAGGGCCCCCTATCCTATTTTGGAGGCATCTGTCGTGATCATTTTTCTCCTTGTGTTCACACCCAGACTCACGCCCAACTGGTACCAGTCGGCGGTTTTCCAGCGCGTCAGGGCTTTTACACAGCCGTGGTTTGCTCTGATTACAAAATGGCCCGAACGCCACGCGTGAGTAGGGACGCGGCTCTTGAGCCAGCGTTGGAGAGGGCGCACATGCAACAATCCTAGCTGGAGTACGGCCGATGCTGAGGCCATTAGACCGAGCATCCTCTGAAACCGCTTGACGGGGGCGCGCGCGTCCGCTCTGAATGATGTTGCAAGGCGCCGGATGGTGAGCGCGCGCTCCGATGAGAGGCGCGCTGTCATTCGCATCGAGTCTAAAACTATTCCCAGGAAAGAAATCCTCTGGCTGGGGAATAGCATGCTCTTTGCAAAATTGATTCTTAGACCCAGGCATTCTAGATGGCTGATAATCCAAGATCTGTGTGTTGTTAACTGACTCTCTGATTGTGCTAGGACCAGCCAATCGTCGAGATAATTCAGTATTCGCACTCCCCGCTGCCTCAGGGGGGAAAGTGCTGCATCCATACATTTCGTGAATGTACGGGGAGCCAGGGACAGGCTGAACGGAAGTACCGTGTACTGGTATGACTGTCCTTCGAAAGCGAATCTCAGAAAAGGCCTGTGATGAGGTGCTATTGGAATGTGAAAGTAAGCGTCTTTCAGATCCACTGAGAGAAACCAATCTCCTGGGCGTACTTGCGTGAGGATATGTTTGGTTGTTAACATTCTGAACGAGCGAGTCATTAGTGCTTTGTTCAGGTGTCTGAGATCCAGGATGGGGCAGAGACCGCCATCCTTTTTCGGGACGAGAAAATAGCGGCTGTAAAAACCTGCCTCGCTCAAAGAGGGGAGAATCGTTTCCACAGCGCCTTTTTCTATTAGTTTGCGCACCTCGGTGCGCAGAACATGTGAACACTCTTTTCTCACTTTCGTCTCGACCACAGTCGTAAAACGTGGTGGTCTGCGAGCGAACTGGAGCGAGTATCCGTGTTTTATTATATTCAACACCCATTTCGGCATATCTGGAATGTTTTCCCATGCCGCTGCATACACAGATATGGGCTGAATACAGGCTAGGGGCGGGCCGCTGTGACGCAGGGACCCGGCCAGCGAATCGCCTGAGCTCGCAGCTCTCAGAGGCGCGGGCGCGCGCTGAGCAGCTGAGTGTATAGGCGCGTGTGTGACTGTAACAGCGTGCGCTGTGTCTGTGACACTCGCAGCCTGAGCTGGGGTAAGATTTGAAACTGCAGGGACAGTGTTTATAAGTGGGGGTGCATAAACAGTGGTAGGCACACGCGTCACTTTTATAATGTTTCCCGCTTTTACTGGGGATGAATTTGTAACTGTGTGAACAGGGCTTGTGTGTAGTGGTGCATACATGGCCGTAGGCACGTGATCTACATTTATGGGGCGTCCAGCCTGAGCTGGGAATGAGTTTGGCACTGTTTTGACAGTATCTGGGGATGCACACTTTGTGGGCATGTGAACCCTTAGTGACACAGTCAGAAAAAGGCTATTTTTGTGTTTTCTGTGTGTCGCCGTAAAAACGGCGTTTGTTTGCAGGTAGGCGAGCTCTGTGACTGGCCCATTGACTGCTGTATAGACATTTCCAGCCGCCTGTGAGGGGACTGGGTAATGTTCGGGATTTTGCAGAGAGAGTGGTCCGGCTTTTGCGAGACACGCACTCTCTCTTTTCATTCCTGTGGCTAGGAAGGCTTTCGAGGCTCAGGGTTCAGCGCTATCTTGGGCCGAGGACCCCGTCGCTCAGGAGGCGGCTTGCGGTTGTGAGAGTGCGAGCGGCGTCGAGCGTCAGTCTGAGGTGCGGGCTGAGAGGCGGTGGGGGCGGTTCTAGCCCGCTGCGGCTGAGGCGGTCTCTGCCTGCTCTGTGATGAGCTGGAGCGCTTGGGCAGAAAATGACGCATAGCTTGTGAAGCATTTTGGGCCTCAGTGAAGCGTTCGGCGAAGGCTTTAACTGCTGGTCCAAACAGCCCGCTGGTGGATATCGGCGCATCGAGAAACGGGGCCTTATCCCTGTCCTTCATCTCAGTTAGAGTCAGCCACAGATGTCGCTCGAGAACAGTCAAATTAGCCATGACACGGCCGATAGACTGGGCGGTGGCCTTTGTGGCTCGCAGGGCTATGTCAGTCGGGTCCGGAGCCAGACTCGTCCAGGGAACGGAGAAGTTTGGCTTGGAACACTTGAAGTACCGCCATCGAGTGAAGCGCTGATGCAGCTTGGCCGGCGGCGGCGTAGGCGCGACCGGCGAGAGCAGAAGTAGTGCGGCAGGGCTTCGAGGGGTGGGAAGCCTTGGCTTTCCATCCGGTGGTGGAGGGCGGGCAGAGATGATTGGCCACGGCCTCCTCGAGGGGCGGCGCTCCCTCGTAGCCTCTTTCCTTCGCGCCGTCCACAGAGGAGAGCGACGAAGAAAAAGAAGGCTTCAAACGTGCAGAGTGAGGGGCTTTCCATGACTTCGTGAGTTCGTCATGAACTTCCGGGAAGAAGGGAGAAGGCCTTTGCCGAGGGGCCTGCTGGCGCCCCTGCAGAAACCATTCGTCCAGCCGGCTTCGGGTTGGTTCCTCGGGAGAAGACCAGTCGAGCCCGAGGTCCTTCACGGCCTTGGAGAGGATGCGAACAATCTCCGCGTCCATAGTGGAGCCCCCACTCGTGCTCGCCAGCGTCGACGGGGCGGGGTCGAAGGAGCCCGGCCAGTCGTCAGATGCAGCGTCGATGGATAAGCTGTCATCTACTTCCCCGTCGTCCTCGGACGCACCGAAAGTCACAGACCCGCCGCTCCGCTGGAGGGGTGTGGGTCCGGCTGAGTGAACTGAAGTGGTGAGGAATGCAAAAGAGGCGGGGAAGCACGATGAGACTGGCTCGGCGTCACATCGCTGACCTCGGGTTCAGGAAGCCTCTGTGAGCGGCGCTTTTTAATACGCGGCTCAAACAGAGGGGTGGCGCTGGGCTCGCTCACGGCAAAGGCGGCGAGGCGAGCTCGTAGTGTGGAGAGACCCAGGTCGTCACACTCAGGGCATCCGCCCTTGGTCAAGGCGGCTTCTGCATGGTCCCGGCCCAGGCAGCGAGCGCAGATGATGTGACGATCCCCGTCCGGGAGAAGGTCTCTGCACGACGCGCAGGATGGCATTTGAAACAACGCCTCCGCGCAGGAAGGCATTTGGAACAACGCCTCTTTGAAATTTGCTCTTTTACAACGTCGCCGGGCGACCGGTTGAAAAGATACTTGCGTGTCTAGCGCGCCGGATGGCTCAGTAGGATGATGTTCGAAGGCGGCTGAAGGCGCCGGTGTCCTCGTAGCAATCCCGCTGGTGTGCTTTTCTACGGCGGCGAAGGCTTTCAATAATCCGGAGGATCCAGCGAAGAAGGTGTTCGCTGAAGGAGATTAAATCTAAAGAACTCTCATGACGGGGCGCCCATATATAGCCCTTGGCCACGCCCATCTTGGCAGGCTCTGACGCGCGCGGACGCGAAGCGCGCTCATTGGTCGCGCATTCAGAGTCGCCCCGCCATTGGTTCGAGCAAGTTGCCGCAGCACAGCCAATGACCGAGCTGCCTCACTCATTGCTGTCTGCTGTGCAGCTGCAATGCGTTTTACATAAAGACTTCAATATTCTCGAGAAAAGGAGTTTTCCCATAGCGTAAGCTACTTACGCAATAGGAGAGACCTCTCGAAAGGGAACTAATGAATTCTGTCATACCTCCTGAAGAACTACTATTAATTATCTACTAATTAAGGTTCAAGAAAAATAACTAAGAAGTAACTAATGAACAGTCATACAAAACTACATTAAGTTGTGACCTTTCTTATTCACTAATGTTATTAATAGAAGTAGCAATTTTAACAAATACATATAATGTTAAAGTTAAATGTTTGCCTGTGTGGTTTTGTGAGTGTGTTCTTTAAGAAATCAACTTCAGAAAGGAACCCCACTCGTGTGCTTTGCCATAACTAACCTCAGATTAGTTTTATATTTTATATACAGTACTGTTTGTGTCTGTTTTCCTCAGCATAGAATGCCCAGGGCCGGCGCTCCGCACACGCACATCACGCGCTGCGCGTAGGGCACCAAGTGCTTGGGGGGGCACCAAAAAATCTGGGTCGTGAAAAATCATCACAATAGGCTACTAGTATAAATAACAAATAAAATATGTCTAAAGCATGTTAATATACAAAAGCAATACAAAAGTAATATAGGCCTAGACCAAATTAGTCGAGAAAAAGGTGAATCTCCTTTTTCGTCTCCCTCTGGTGCCCCCCCTTCCCCACCTCCCAGTGGTCTGTTCGATTATGCCTCAATCAATGTCAAATTTGGCAGACACCGACCTCAGACATGGCCTCGAAAAGGCACCAAGAGTCGGGGGCGAAAAAAGGAAAAAGAATAGACAGCGGGATGATACTCGCGCGTCGCTTTGCAGGTAAGACAATGTTTTAAATAAAAATGTTAGTTTTGTAGCGCGGGCGCCCTTGCGTCGTGTATGCATGTCCAGGGGGGGCGTCGCTAGTAGTGCAAATGAAATGATCCGGGGCTTTTTTAGCCCTGCATGTTGAATCTTTTATTTTAACGGGGGTCCGGGGCTTTCTCCCCCGGAAAATTTTGAAACTTGGCCTGTTTAAGATGCAGTTAGTTTGTTTGGGGAGAAAAGGAAGACCGCTTAGATACGTTTTTTCGTTGTTGTTTTATGCGGATAATGCGGTCATTTTCAAGAGGTTCATAAGGCCCAAGGGCGACATCTGTTGGTGAAACTGCAATTAGAAAAACAAAAAAAACAACACAATCTCAGTGTTTGTATATTTTCATATTCACAGAGTTGTCAAATTATTAGGGCTGGGAAAAGATTAATCGCATCCAAAATAAAAGTTTGTGTCTACATGATATATGTGTGTGTACTGTGTATAATTATTTTGTATATATAAATACACACACATATGCACGTATATATTTAAGAAATATTTGCATGTATATACTGTATATATTTATATATAATTTATATTATATATAAATTTAAATATTTTATATATAAATAACAAATATCTCTTAAATACATAAATGCAAATGTGTATTTATATATATACAAAATAATTATACACAGTACACACACATATATCAATTATGTACAGAATTATTATATTGTGCTTCATCAGACTAAGAAATTCTGAATGGTTGTTATTCCTTGGGTGGGTGAGTGGGTGGGTGGGGGGGTGAGGGGGTGAGTGGGGGGGGGGGGGGCACCACCAAGCATTTGTGCTTAGGGCACCCAAATGGCTAGCGCCGGCCCTGAGAATGCCATTGAGTAAATTCATGTATTTGAGGCAACGACTGAGGGAAACTGAAAATATAGGGAACCCCTTAATATCAAGATTATCAAATAATTATCCAGGAATTGGGCAACTGATAACCTGAAACAGTGTTCTAAAGTGAAAATATAAGGAAATTAATTGTGAATTTATAAAGAATTATTAGATAATTCTTCAGTAATTGCTTAGAACCTGAAACAGTATTCTAAAGTGAAAATATAGGGAACCCATTAGTAATTAATAAAGAATTACCACATACTTCTGACTCAAATCAAACTTACTGTAAAAAAAACACTATGAATGTAATGTACATTATGATAAGTTTTGCTAATGAAATAAAAAGTTATTTGTAGATCAATATATCCTAGGTAAATGTCTGCACTTATCTTTCTCATTAGAGAATGACTAAAACTTTTTACTTTAAAAATGAATTACCTTTGTACTTTTTCTAAGGTTATTTTGAAAATGAATAGGCCTAATTATAATTTTACTGGAGTAATATTTTATTGTGGTATCTGTACTTTTACTCAAGCACTTAATTTGTGTACTTCATTCACCACTCCACTGCTAAAATAAAATGGATTATTGTAGGAACGTCTCGGGTTATGACTATAACCCTTGTTCCCTGAGAAGGGAACGAGACACTGCGTCGAGAACTCGATACTTTGGGGACGCTCCCTTAGCGTGCGCCTCTGAAGTAAGAATGAAACTATTCCAATCCTGATTGGTGTTGCGTCCTGATGTAACATGTGACGGCATAACCGGAAGTATAAAGGTGACGCTGAAACACACACATACCAGCCTTGCGATGAAGCAAGACGCTCTAAGGCCTCGAGGGGCGTGGCAGAGCGACACAGTGTCTCGTTCCCTTCTCAGGGAACAAGGGTTATAGTCATAACCCGAGACGTTCCCTTTCTGGGGAACTCAACATTGCGTAGAGAACTCGACACTTTGGGGAACGAATGCCCACTAGGCCACACACCGAAAAGGCCTGTCCCGGAGTGAAACTGATTCAGGCACTCAACTAGGACGAAAGCATGTGTGCGCCAGGTGTACTATAGGGAGGTGTAAACTGTAAAACCTAATAAAAGTGTGTGGGGTAGCCCAGCCGGCTGCCTCACAGATCTCCTGGAGGGGCACTCCCGAAAGGAGGGCCCTAGAGGAAGCCATGCCTCTAGTCGAATGAGCCCTAACAGCTAAAGGTGAAGGCAAGTCGCGCACCTTGTAAGCCGAGGTAATAGCCTGAACAATCCAATTACTAATAGTTTGCTTGGATGCTGGGAGCCCCTTCTTAGGTGACCCAAAACGCACCAATAATTGGTCCGACCTCCTCCAAGAAGAGGACCTCTCGAGGTACACGCTCAAAGCTCTGACGGGGCAGAGCAAATGAAGCTTCTCTTCTTCTGCCGACACGAGGTGGAGGATGGAATCCCTGAAGGACCATGGACCGAGCCGTATTCGTAGAAACCTTAGGCACGTAGCCCGGGACCCGGGTGCAAAAAGGCTTTAACTCTGCCAGGGGCAAACTCCAAGCAAGCTGGTGTCACTGCCAGGGCTTGGAGATCTCCCACACTCTTAAGAGAAGTAATAGCTAAAAGAAATACCATTTTTAGCGTAAGATCCCTAGGCGAAGCTGACTGCAGAGGTTCTAATGGGGCCAGGGATAACCCTTCGAGAACCACCGCCAGGTCCCAGGCAGGAACCCTGGACCTGGTTGTCGGTCTCATCCTCCAAGTACCATAGAGAAAACATATGACCAACTGGTGCCTCCCCAGAGGCCCATCACTTAATGGTGCGTGGAAAGCCGCAATAGCAGCCACGTACACTTTAAGCGTGGAAGGGGAGAGACCCGCAGAGAAACGATCTTGCAAAAAATCCAGAACTGAAGCCACCGGGCAGTTCACTGGATCTAACTCCTGTTCTCTACACCAAGTGACAAACACATTCCATTTGAGGCCATATAATCTCCTAGTAGATGGAGCCCTAGAGCCAAGTATGGTTTCAACCACCCCAGCTGATAGACCAGCATTTAGGTACTGAACCCCCTTAAAGGCCAGACCCACAGTTTCCACAGCTCCGGGTGAGGGTGGAAGATTGTGCCCTCCGCCTGAGACAACAGATCCCTCCTCAGAGGAATCTGCCATGGCAGAGCTATCAGGAGTGATATCATGTCTGAAAACCACACTCGGGTCGGCCACATTGGGGCAACCAGAAGTAGACTGATGCCCTCTTGACGGACCCTCTCCAGGACTCCCGGGAGCAGAGCGATCGGGGGAAATGCGTACAGGCGAAGCCTCGGCCAGGCCTGTACTATAGCATTCAACCCCAGTGGGGCTGGATGTGAGAGGGAGAACCAAAGTAGGCAGTGGGACGTCTCTCGAGACGCAAATAGATCCACTTCCATTGGTCCAAACCTCTCCCATATCAACTTCATCACATCTGGATGAAGTCTCCATTCCCCGGGCCTCAGCCCCTGCCTCGACAGGATGTCTGCTCCCTGATTCTGAACCCCCGGAATATGCATTGCTCTGATAGACAGTATTTTCCCCTGGGACCAAAGAATAATCTGATGCGCCAGTCTGCACAGAGGGCGCGATCTGAGTCCCCCTTGTCGGTTCAGATAAGCTACCACTGATGTATTGTCTGATCGTACTAAGACATGGTAACCTCTGATGTCTGGAAGGAAGCTCCTCAAAGCCCTGAACACAGCCATCATCTCTAGACAGTTTATGTGCCAAGAATGATGATGGTCCTGCCACAGACCCCTGGCAAAGCGACCGTCCATGACCACGCCCCAGCCAGTGAGGGAGGCGTCTGTCGAAACGGCTTTCCGGCGACATGATGCTCCCAACACTGCCCCTTGGGACAGGAACCAAGGTTTCTTCCATATTTGTAGAGAACGAAGGCATCTGCACGTTACTCTGATCATACGAAACGGATTCCCCTTGGGAGAAAACCCCTTGGCTTTTATCCACCACTGAAGGGGCCTCATATGTAGAAGGCCCAAAGGTATAATGTTGGATGCCGCTGCCATGAGGCCCAGCATTCTTTGAAATTGCTTCACAGTGATGGCCTGACCTAGCTTTACTCCTGAAACCAGACATGGGAGACATGTGTGCCCGCATCGTAATCGAATTCCATACCACACCCAGAAACGTTGTTTCCTGAGCTGGTTCCAACACGCTCTTTTTCGTGTTGAGTCTCAACCCAAAATTCTGAATGTGGCCAAGGACGACATCTCGATGCCGAACTGCCATTTCCCGAGACTGTATACTATAATTCAGTATACGAATGCCCTGGAGTCTGAGAGGAGCCAGAGCTGCATTCATACACTTCGTGAACGTGCGGGGAGAGAGTGCTAGGCCGAACGGAAGAACCCGATATTGATATGCTTCGTCCCTGAAAGCAAACCGTAGGTACCTCCTGTGACATGGAAGGATGGAGACATGAAAATAGGCGTCTTTTAGGTCTATTGTGACAAACCAGTCCTCGGACCTGATTTGGTTCACAATGACGGGAATCGTCAGCATCTTGAACCTGAACCTCCTTAGAGACTGATTCAAGTACCTCAAGTCCAAAATCGGCCTGAGCCCGCCATCCTTCTTTGGAACTATAAAGTATCGGCTGTAAAACCCTGACTCTCTGTCTGGTAGGGGAACACATTCTATGGCCCCTTTGACCAGTAGAGCCTGTACTTCTTGTTCCATAACCCGAGCCTGTTCTGGAACCACTGTAGTTGGTAACAGCCCTGCAAACCTGGGAGATTGGTGACCGAACTGCAGTCTGTACCCTTTTTCTATTATATTCAGGACCCATATAGAAATATTTGGAAGAAGGCGCCACCACTCCAAAAAAATTACTAAGGGAACCAGCCTCTCGAGGCTGGCCTCGGGTGTTTCTCGAGCACTGTTCTCGACCTTCTGAAGCACCGAACTGGCAGGAAGCGGACGAGAATGATTTTTCGACCATAGGTGGTGCTCTTTTGCAAGCTCTTGGGGCGAGCGCCACGGTGTGCGTTCGCTGGAAAAATTGATGCAACCCGAAGCGTCAGTGACGGCGGGACAACATCTTTTTCCGAAGGGGTCCGCTGGGAAAACAACCTCCGTTGTCTCACAGCGGGGGGGACAGCCCTTACAGGTCCTATTACTCTGGCTAGGACCTCTTCCTGAAGCCCTCTTAGCCTGAATGACGGCCCTCAAGTCACCCTTCTGGCCAGCGGATTTAGAATGAGAGCGTTTTCTCTGTTGCCAAGCTCCCGTAGGAGGGGATCGATAGAGGAAACGCTCTCCTTTTGCTCCAGGCGATGAGAGGAGCTGGCTGACGGCTGAGGCTGGCCACTTGGACCAGCCCTCCTAGATTTAGAACGGCGGGGGAGGTACTGCTGAAAAGCTGCCGACTGTTTTTTCGCCTCCTGAAACCTGTCGACGACAGTAGATACTGCGTCGCCGAACAGGCCAGAAGGCGATATCGGAGCATCTAACAAAAAGGAATGATCTTTATCTTTCATGCCCGACAAATTTAACCACAAATGCCTCTCCGTGGCCACCAAAGCTGACATGGCCAATAGCACAGGCCGTCTCCTTAGTGGCACGGAGAGATAAATCTGAGGCTCTTCTTAGCTCAGCAATATCAGCAGGTGTTGGTCCCTCCCCCTCATCTTTGAGAATATCGGCTTGGTACGCCTGCAAAATAGCCATCGAATGCAGGGACGCACAAGCTCGACCAGCCGCCAAATACGCCCTGCTCACCAATGCAGAAGTGTCCCTACATGGTTTGCTGGGCAGCGCCGGGGCTTTAAGCGAGGATGCCGCTTCGGGAGAAAGATAGCTCGCTAAAGCTTCCTCCACACGCGGCATCCTGCCATACCCCGCCACTCTCGCACCCACAACATTACTATAATCACACGATGTATTATGTGAGATCCGAGACGAGTGGGGCTTTTCCCAGGATCTAACTATCTCTTTATGGAGATCTGGGAAAAAAGGGAAGCCCCGGCACTGAGGTTGTAAACGGTGCTGCAGGAATCTCTCGTCTAATTTACTCTGACGAGATTCCTCCTGCTTATCTTGTGGCCAGCTGATGTTGAGTCTGGCCACAGCACGCGTTACAACCACCAGTTCCTCATAAGCGGGAACATGAGCTGGCGAGTGTGACTCATGTTCCGCGCTCCCGATGCCAGACACCTCAAACACCGGGCACTCGTCACGGGCAGAAGAAGCTGCAGCGCGGGCTTCTGCTCATGAGCGAGTGTTATAGAATCCGCAGATGACGAACGAGAAAGTGCCTCGGCAGTCTCGTTCTCATCTGCTAGATCATTCTGCGATCCCCACGATCTAAGCCTCCGCGCCGCCTCAATGGACGCAGGACCTGAACCGCAAGGATCGCGAGCTTGGCCATCTTTAGAAAAAATAGCCAAGCGGGAGCGCAGCACTCTTAGTGTTCACAGGGTTCACAAGCGGCTCCCTCGAGAGCTGCCTGTGCGTGCTGCACTCCCAAACAATTTACACATAACGGATGCGTGTCTCTACCCGTAATAAATCTAGGACAGGGGTGCACACATCTTGTAAATTGTTCACTCGCCAGACTTTCAAGGACAGACAACAATAAATAGGACAGACAGTTTCAACATAGAGCGCTTGCTGAAGAGCGATAGCTGGTATGTGTGTGTTTCAGCGTCACCTTTATACTTCCGGTTATGCCGTCACATGTTACGTCAGGACGCAACGCCAATCAGGATTGGAATAGTTTCATTCTTACTTCAGAGGCGCACGCTAAGGGAGCGTCCCCAAAGTGTCGAGTTCTCGACGCAGTGTTGAGTTCCCTCGAAAGGGAACTACTGTGTATGACTGTTCATTAGTAGCTACTTCATAGTTATTTTTCTTGAACCATAATTAATAGTAGTTCTTCAGGAAGTATGACAGAATTAATTAGTTATTGATTAACTAGCTGATACTTAACACAATTATAAAATTATATTACATACTGATTAGTTAACACATCTTTCTTAGTAGTTAACAGTAGTGACTTATGTGTTAATAAAGAATTACCTAGTAGTTATTCAGTAATTCCTTATTAGTTATGCAGTAAGTAAGAAACAGTATTCTAAAGTGTTACCAGTAAAGTAAAGTAAAGTAAAGTAAAGTGTTCACTTTATTGTAAAAAACTAAGTTAATACAATTAAATTTAAAAAGTAAAGTAAATTTTAAAAATAAAATAAGTGAATTGTTCAGTTTATTGTAATAACCTAATTTAGTAAAGTAAAGTAAAAATCAGCACCACTAAATCAGAAACTGATGACAAAGCAAACTACTTCTTGAAAAATGTACGGAGGTAAAAAAATAATTACTTTTAAAAACATGTTTTCTGACTTACTGACCTACTATTAAAGACATACAGCAATGCACATAATGAATATGTGTCTGTGACTTTGCGTTGTAAGATACTGCATAGCAGGAATGGACTTAACAACATGTGGCCAGAATAAGTCGATGCTAATGGCTCAATATGAAATTAGCCATCCCGGCAGGACGTTTCTGCAGATGGTATGAATCTCAGTCCATCGGGTTCAGCTTCAGTGGATATCAATATCAGTCAGAGGCTGAAAGCGGCCATGTGCTCGGTGTTATTTACAGTGAGTGAGATTATATCTGTGATACGAGGCAGTGATCGGAGAAATGGACTGAAGGAGAGCCACTGATTTCTGTGTAATCAGTGATTTTACAGTCCATTAACTCTGGCCATCTGAGATCGTGACTGGACATCTGCACAATGATATGGGTGTTTTCTGGCTCACTGTCTGAACGGACACATGATCATGCATGTCATTGTGGATGTCAGGTTTGAATAAACATTCAAATGGCCCAATTTTACACTACACAATGAATTAATTTTAAGAAGATGACTAGTGACTAGTCTTTTACACTTTTACCGGTATTATTATTTGAATGAATGGAAGCACATTGCTCATAGTTCTCATCGAGATGTGAGTCATGTTCTTTGATGAGTTTCTGGTGTTGAGGACAACAAAACAGTTGAAGTGACTAAACATCTGTGAAGATAGGAAACATCTGTGAAGATGAAGGAGTCACAACCCTAGAGACAAGAGCATCATAACAGTCATCGTGACGGGGCATTCAAGGTGATGCCAAGTTGTTATGTTGACAAGCACTGAGAGTTTGAGCACCTCTCAACTTCTCATATCTTCTGTGTGGGAGCATGTGTTATCTCATGCATTTGTGAAAGTGTGTGTTCACAATAAGTCATCTGCTCAACTCTCTCTCTCTCATCATTTATTTTTCTGCAGCGGTGCATTTATTTAACGTTCATCATGAGATAGGCCCGAGGATCGGAGTCCACTCCAGCCCCAATCTTGTACACAAATAAGTCCTAATATGTTTTTGACACGCACAAACCTTTGTTCAACTCCCCTGTCCAAAGAGAGCCAATTAAGCTTACCTCACCTGGGTGTTTGAATGGACACCCAACCATGTCATTTGGGTCCTCCATGTCATTTGGGTCCTTAGGATGCGTTATTATGATACCAGATTCGTAATATGTCTTAAAGGGATAGTTCGCCCAGAAATTAAAATTCTGCCATCATTTGCTCACCCTCAAGTTGTTCTAAAACTGTATGAATTTCTTTCTTCTGTTGAAAACAAAAGAAGATATTTTAAAGAATGTCGGTAACCAAACAGTTGACGGTAGCCATTGACTTCCATAGTATTTTTTTTTTTCATACGATGGAAGTAAATGGTAAAAAAAAAAATCAGTTTTGGCTGAACTATCCCTTTAAAACCAATCCAGCTTATTCAGGTTGATTTTGTTTTTGATGGATATGTTGGATATTTACTGTATCTATATGTTGGATATATATTTCAGTCATGATTGGATGTGGGTCTTGATTCAGTCATGAGTCTCATGGTGGTTACATTTCAACAGCATTTATTGGCATGGAGCATGAAATATACATAGGCTTAATTTTGGTTGACAAGATCTGCTACACTGCTGCTGCTGAGCAAATGCAATAAATTGTTCAGCTTAGTCATACTAACAAACAAAGGAAAGCCTGCTGCAAGAAATGGTAGAACGCCCGTAGAAGATCTCTACAGGTGGCGCTGGGGAGGAGGACATTTACATTTTTACATTTAAACATTTAGCACTCTTATCCAAAGCGACTTACAAATGAGGAGAGCAATAGAAGCAATTAAACTAACAATAGGACAACAATATGCAAAAAGAGAGTGTTAGTATTAATGGATCAAGTGTTGCCGAAAAAGATGTGTCTTCATCCGTTTCTTTTAAAAAATGTCTACGGACTCAGCAGCTTGGATTGAGATAGGCAGGTCATTCCACCAGCTTGGAACAGTCCAGGTAAAGGTCCGTGAAAGTGATTGTGTGCCTCTTTGAGATGACACCACAAGGCTTCACTTGCAGAACGCCAGCTTCTGGAGGGCACATAGGTCTGAAGTATAGCGGTGCAGAGCCAGTGGTTGTTCTGACAAGCATCAGTGCCTTGAATTTAATGCAAGCTGCAATTGGCAACCAGTGTAATTTTATGAGGAGAGGTGTAATGCGCTCTCTTCGGCTGGTTAAAGACCACTCTTGCTGCAGCATTCTGGATCAGTTGCAGAGGTTTGACAGTACATGCTGGAAGGCCTGCCAAGAGAGCGTCTATCCATCCATCTATCCAGTCTGGATAGAACAAGAGCTTGGACAAGGAGTTGTGTTGCATGTTCTGATAGGAAGGGCCTGATCCTCATAATGTTGTATAAGGTTAATCTGCAGGACTTGGCAGTACTAGCAATATGAAGTTTGTGAAGTTTAATTGATCATCAATCACAACTCTAAGGTTCCTGGCTGACCTTAATGGAGTTATGAATGACGAACCCAGTCCCTGAGGGAGGGATGCTCCTGAACAAACAGGTCCAGAGACAAGGAGTCCCACAGCTGCCCCAGTGCAGGTTCTGATAACTCACTCTAATGCACCGCGCATAATGTTGTGAGATTTGGTGTGCATGTCGGGCAGTCCACGTGGGTCCAGCATGAGTGTACTTGCGGTATAGGGATGCAACGATTACAGATTTTGTAAGTACGATTATTGTCTGAGAAATAATCACGATTTAACGATTATCACGATTATTATTATGCATCAATTAATTTCACAACACTATATGTATAATATCACATGAACACTCAACACTAGATTTTAATGTGTTATTTGCCACAACACAGTACAAAATTATAAAATGACAAACAATAATCAATCTCTTCCTTTGGAATTAAAGAGAAGTGCTTTGTAAACATCCAGCATTTTTCTTTTAAAAATAACAAATTAAGTCAATGGCTGCAGGGCTCTTTGATTGAAATAGACCACAAAATGATTAAGTGTTTAGTTTGTTCTAAATTTATTTTCAACCTGCGATAGAAAACTTGATAACATGAAAACAATATCTTGTTGGTATTTGACTTAAAAACAAATAAAGGGATAATAAATCCCAATGAAAATAAGAATAAACAAAGTATTTGGCTCTATTGAATTAAATGTAAGCTACATATTAACTATGTATTTCTTTTAAAAGAAAACAAATATAGTCCAAATGTTATCCACTCCAATATTATTGTACTTATTTTAATATTCTTTATTTTTATTTATTTTTTTATTAATCCAAATTTTACATGTGCCTTTAGAAAATCATCTATTATAATCTCATTATTTTGGTTTGTTTGTTTGAATTTTAAGTAAAAATTATAGAAAGAAACTGAGAACATCTCTCATGCAGTGTTATTAATAACTGAAATGCAGTTAATTGGTAGTCCTAGAAGTCTACACGGCCCTGATCTTATGTTAGTGTTTTACACCGGGCATATTAAAACTACAAAGCCTAACATTTAGAAAGCAATAGGATATTATGTTAAATGTTCACTGACTAAAACGAATCGGTTACCTAACGTAACCTCGGTTCTCTCTAGAAGAGGGAACGAGTATTGCGTAAGCTAGCTTACGCTACGGGAAAGATTCATCTTTGCTGAGATATTGAAGCCAAAAATTATTTCATAATTTGCATCCATACACAACGCAGTTCCTCTGCGGCAGACCTAGAGCGGGCTAGCTAGCAGCTCATTGGTTCGCTCAGAGAGAACTGCTTAAGCCTATGGGAGAGCGGGACTGAACCCGCTTCCAATGAGAGGCGCCCGCGCGCTCATTGCGTCATGGCCCGCCAGAGTGGGCGTGGCCATGGGGTATATAACAGTCTCTCCCAGGCTTATATGTTGATTTATTTCAGCGTGAAGCGAAACGCTAGTAGCGCAAGCACGGCCGGGAACGCAATACTCGTTCCCTCTTCTAGAGAGAACCGAGGTTACGTTAGGTAACCGATTCGTTCTCTTACGAGAGGTTCTCTCGTATTGCGTAAGCTAGCTTACGCTACGGGAACACCAGGTCAACGCCGTGCGCGCTATGAAACCACACATGAAATCCCAGGGATCTACCGGGGGATTTTTAACGTGGAGTGAATGTACTATGAGGCCGGCAGAGCGGGCACATGAAATGTACACATAAGCATGTATGGGGCCAGCAGAGCGGGCACATGAAGTGTAAAAGCATTTAAGGAGAGCACAAGGGGCGAACCGGTTGTGAGGGACTCTCAGAAATGCAGCTTCTTAGAGAGCTGGTCGTTAGACAGCTAGTAATTTTGCCTGCAAGGCGGGGACTTCCAAGTTGTAAAATCTGACAAAAGTGGACGGGGAGGCCCATCCCGCGGCCACACAGATGTCATGAATGGAAATTCCACAGGACCATGCCCACGATGAGGCCATGCCTCTAGTGGAGTGCGCCCTGATGCCCAGAGGGCAGGGCAGGCATTTAGATGTGTAAGCAGAGGCAATCGCGTCCACTATCCATCTAGACAGTGTCTGTTTAGAGGCGGCCAGACCTTTGGTGCGCCCCCCAAACGACACGAAAAGCTGCTCAGCGCGTCTGAACGCGGCAGCGCGCGTAGTGTACAATCTCAGAGCCCGCACCGGGCAGAGGAGATTGGCGTCGCGCTCGCTATCGGATGCAGGCAGAGCCGATAGGGAAATAATCTGAGCCCTGAACGGGGTACCAATCGCTTTCGGGACATAGCCATGCCTAGGTTTGAGAATGACAACCGAGTCATTCGGCCCAAACTCAAGACACGCGGCGCTGGATGAGAGCGCGTGAAGATCCCCTACGCGTTTTACTGAGGACAGAGCCGTCAGGAAAACGGTTTTGAGCGAGAGGTATTTTAGGTCCACAGACTCGAGCGGTTCGAACGGGGGTGCTTTCATAGCTTCGAGGACTATAGAAAGATCCCAAATAGGAACCGACGGGGGCCGCGGAGGGTTCATCCTCTTAGCTCCCCTGAGGAAGCGGATGACTAACTCGTCTTTGCCCAGGGAATGAGCGCGTCGGGGTTCAGCGAACGCTGCGACGGCTGCCACGTAAACCTTGAGAGTGGAGGGGGACCTGCCCTTGTCCAGCATCTCTTGAAGGAACATTAGCAAAGACGGCACCTCGCATGACCGTGGGTCCAGCTGTTTTTCGGTACACCATTTTGAGAACACAGACCATTTAGTCTGTAGACCATTCTCGTGGAAGGTGCTCTAGCCTGTATGATAGTGTTTCTTACTCCCTCTAGAAAATCGACGAATAGTCGTTGATCACCCATGCATGTAGCGCCCAGCGCCGTTGATGGTGGTGCCAGATCGTGCCGCGAGATTGAGAGAGGAGATCTGCTCTGACTGGGATGGGCCACGGGGCTGTCTGTGACAGCTGCGTGAGCTCCGGAACCCAATTCTGACTCTCCCAACGCGGGGCTATGAGGAGCACCGAGTGGCGTGCGTCCCTGATCCTCTGAATTACCTGTGGTAACAGAGCGATCGGAGGGAATGCATAGAGCGGGCGGCGAGGCCATTCCTGGGCTAGCGCGTCCTCGCTCCTCGAAAAATATATTGGGCAGTGAGCGTTCTCTTCTGACGCGAAGAGGTCTACTTCTGCTCTGCCGAATAGCCGCCACAGTGATTGGACCGTTTGTGCGTTCAGGGACCATTCTCCTGTGGAGATGAGGTTCCTGGACAGTATGTCTGGACCGTCGTTCAGATGGCCCGGCACGTGCGTCGCTCTGAGCGAGAGCAGGCGGCTCTGAGACCAAACTAGAATGCGGTGTGTCAGTAGACAGAGGTTTCTGGATCTGACACCGCCCTGACGGTTGAGATAGGAGACCACCGCCCTGTTGTCCGAACGGATCAGGACGTGGTGTCCCCGAATGAGCGAGAGAAAGCGCGAGAGCGCGTTCTCGACCGCAAGCATTTCCAGACAGTTTATGTGTAAGGGGCTTTCCTGAGTCGACCAATGGCCGAAGGCCGGTGAGCCCTCGCAGACTGCACCCCAACCCGTGTTGGATGCATCTGTCGAGATGACTTTTCGGCAGGAAAAGGTCCCCATCGTGACGCCCTGGCGAAACCATTCTGCTACTGTCCATGGCTGCAGCGCCGTGAGACATGTCTGCGTAACCTTGATCAGCTGGCGGCCCGTGTTCCACGCGCGGTGGGGTACACGGCTGTTTAACCAGAGCTGAAGCGGGCGCATGTGCAGAAGGCCCAGCTGAAGTACAGCGGAGGCTGAGGCCATGTAACCCAGCATCCTCTGAAAAGCTTTCAGAGGAGTGCGGGCGTCCATCTGAAACGAGGCGGCTAGACGCTGAACACTGCGCGCGCGCTGTGTAGACAGGCGAGCCGTCATCGTGACCGAGTTCAAATCTATTCCTAGGAAGGAAATCGATTGACTGGGAAGAAGGGAGCTCTTTGACCAGTTGACAGAGAGACCCAGCGCTTCCAGATGGTTGAGGAGAACTGCGTGGTGCGACAGAAGCTCCGTCTGCGATTGGGCCAAAATCAGCCAGTCGTCCAGATAATTCAGAATGCGCAGCCCCTGGCTTCGCAGGGGGGCGAGCGCCGCGTCCATGCACTTCGTGAATGTACGGGGCGCCAGAGATAAGCCGAACAGGAGAACGGCGTATTGATAAACAAGACCCTCGAAGGCGAAACGTAAGAATGGCCTGTGACGGGGATTTATCTGGATCTGAAAATAGGCGTCTTTCAGGTCTAGAGAGATGAACCAGTCCCCCTGGCGCACCTGCGCGAGGAGTTTCCTGGTAGTGAGCATCTTGAACGGTCTCTTCATGAGCGCTTTGTTCAAAGACCTGAGATCTAAAATCGGTCTGAGGCCGCTGTCTTTCTTGGGAACCAGAAAATAACGGCCGTAAAACCCCGACTCGGTCATAGATGGCAGGACTCTCTCTATAGCGCCCTTTTGCAACAGCGTCGCAATTTCTGAGCGGAGCGTGCCGGCGGCCAGCGGGCTGACAGTAGATTCGAGCTGCGCGCGCGCACGAGGCGGGCGGCGGCGAAACTGCAGCAGATAGCCGTTCTTTATAATGCTTAACACCCACGGGGAAATGCCTGGAATGGCTTCCCACGCTTTGGAGCATGCGGCTAGTGGCCGAATGGCTATATTGCCCTGATTGCTGCACATAGCGGGCTGGACACAGTGTGTGGGCGCGCTTTGAATGTGTGTGGCAACGGGATTTGCACTCAGAGAGGAGTCTATGGGCCGTGCAACAGAGCGAGCAGAGAGGGGACACGCGCACGAGCTCGTGGGCGTGTTTATGTTCTCTGAATCTAGAGCGGGCTCTGCCCGTTTCATGTGATGGGGCTCTGATAGAGACACGGGATATGTTATGCTTGTGTGTATCGGTGAGCACATGATTGTGGGCACTTTTTGTACACAACTGGCAAATTTTCTCTTTTTGAGATTTCTCTGGGTAGCCATAAAAACGGCTTTTTGACGCTCGCAAGCGGGCTGGGACACCGGCTTGTTTGTGGCGGTCAACACTACAGCAGTCGGCGAAATAACGGGGACTGGCAGAGGGCGAAGCTTTGACGGCGGTCCGGCCGCAGCGGGAGAGCACCGTCGTTTTCTTGACTTTGCTAGGCAGACTTCTGATGATCAGGCTTCAGCGTGATCTTAGTTCGGGGGCGGCGGTCTGCGGCGGCTGTCAGAGCGAGAGCGAGGGCGGGCGCCCTGTCTGCGCTGGGCTGTTTGAGTCTGCGGAGGGGGACGCTGTGGCGCTAGCGCGGCGTGGCAGAAACAAATTCATCGCCTGAGTAGCTTTCTGTACCTCAGAGAAGCGATCGACGATTCCCGTGACAGCAGATCCAAACAGGCCCGTCGGGGAGAGGGGCGCGTTGAGAAACGCGGCGCGCTCAGAGTCTCCCATGTCGGCGAGCGTGAGCCATAAGTGTCTCTCGGCAACACACAGGCTGGCCATGCATCTCCCCAGAGCTTGTGCGGCGGCTTTAGTGGCGCAAAGGGCGAGGTCCGTAGCACTTCTCAGATCCGTGACAGCGGGGGCGGGGTTCCTACCGCCTTCGGCACATTCACGGAGAATATCGCTCTGCAGTACTTGGAGGACAGACATAGAATGAAGCGCGACGGCGGCCTGACCGGCGGCGGCGTATGCGCGAGCATGAAAGCTCGAGGTCGCTCTGCAAGCTTTCGAAGGAAGCGTGGGTGAAGAACGCCATCTAGCAGAGGGCGGGCAGAGGTGCGCGGCGACCAAGTCCTCGACGGGCGGCATGGCTGAGTAGCCTTTTTCGGCGGCTCCGTCCACCGAGCGCAGCGAGGCGGATATATCGGAGCGGTTTCTGGCCGAGAGCGGGGCATTCCAGGACTTTGTTAGCTCTGCGTGAAGCTCAGGCAGGAATGGAGCGGCCCGGTTGCACGCGGGGGTCGAGCGCCGATGAAAAAAGCTGCCGTCCATCCGGTTCGGGGCCTGCTCGGGTGGAGGAGACCACTCGAGACCGAGGCGTTCGACGGCCTGTGAGAGGAGGCGCATTAGCTCTTCCTCTATCCCGGCGCGGGTCCCCGTCGACTCTCTCGTGGAACCGAGAGATGACCAGTCTTCACTGTCTGAAGCGAGCAGTGAGCAGGAGTCCTTCTCCTCCACGGCGTCATCGGAAGCAACAGAGCGGCCACTCGGCGGCAACTGTATGTCTGGCAGGGGCGGGTAGGGAGAGCGGGAAGCGGGAGGCGGCGGCGGCGGCCCGCATGTTTCCGCTGGTGGCTCCGGCGGCCTTTGTGAGCGGCGTTTCTTCTTCCGCGGCGAAGAGACAGGCGGCGCTGGAGCGGATTTCACTGCCAGAAGTCGTGCCCGCAGGGACGATAACGGCAGGCTTTCACAGAAGTCGCAACCTCCATCCGCGAGGGCGAGTTCTGCATGCTCGAGTCCCAGGCAGAAAGCGCAGATGACATGGCGGTCTCCGTCCTCGAGACGAGCGCGGCAGGAGCCGCAAGAAAAACGAGGCATCTTTAGAAAGACGCTCGGCTCTGTCAGATATAAATTGAGAAAAGGATACAGTCGTCGGATGGCTTAGCTTGCAGGGCGGCTGAAGGTGGCGAAGACGGCCGGCTTCTTCAGGGTCCGTGAGCTCGCTAGAGGTGCCTTCTCGACGGCGACGGCTTTTCCCAGAAACAGCAGAAGCGTGCAGCTTGCTGAAGATGAAATGAATCAACATATAAGCCTGGGAGAGACTGTTATATACCCCATGGCCACGCCCACTCTGGCGGGCCATGACGCAATGAGCGCGCGGGCGCCTCTCATTGGAAGCGGGTTCAGTCCCGCTCTCCCATAGGCTTAAGCAGTTCTCTCTGAGCGAACCAATGAGCTGCTAGCTAGCCCGCTCTAGGTCTGCCGCAGAGGAACTGCGTTGTGTATGGATACAAATTATGAAATAATTTTTGGCTTCAATATCTCAGCAAAGATGAATCTTTCCCGTAGCGTAAGCTAGCTTACGCAATACGAGAGAACCTCTCGTAAGAGAACTCTTGAGAGCACGTCACATTCTGTTTTCCACAGACTTGCTAACCAAAACATTCCGCTGTTTTTTGTTGTTGTTTTTTACGTTGCATTGAAAGCTGAAAGTTGCACGCCGCGTTCTCCTTTTTCCAAAGCGCTAGGGCGGTTGCGCTCCGGAGGCGTCTGTCGTTGCTGTGTTGGTTATTGTCACTTGACCTAAGGTGCGCTTGCGGCATTATGTAAAGTAGAGATGCTTTTATCTCGATGCGGCGCGGACGCGCTTGGAAAAAACGAGCGCGTCGCTTCCCGTATGAGCGCGCATGCCGCGCGCCTACATTTGAAATAACGAACTTGAGCGCGCAATAAAGACGCGATCTGTGAACAGGGGCCTCATTTATAAAACTTTGCTTAGGATTTGCTTCAGAAGTGGTGTACGGATGAAACATAGGACGTGCGTACGCACAGAAATATTCAGATTTATAAAACCGTGAGCACGCACATCCTAGGCAGTTTTCCCTTAATAAATCACAATCAATTCTAAATGTAGCGCAGCTTTTGCGGCTTCATGTCACGCCCATATTTGCCCAAAAATAGTCCGTGAAACGCCCACAAGTTAATATTCATCGATTGCGAAATCATGGCAAACACAGAGAGGAAAACCAAGAAACGTAACTTCACTCAATGTGAAGTAGAAATTATCATTGGCGAGGTGGAAAAGAGGAGTAAAATGTTGTTTAGAGGGCACAGTGTGGGCATTAATGCCAAAAAAGGCACTTGAGGCAAAA
Source organism: Tiaroga cobitis (assembly GCA_030578255.1). NCBI lineage: Eukaryota > Metazoa > Chordata > Actinopteri > Cypriniformes > Leuciscidae > Tiaroga > Tiaroga cobitis. The sequence continues at coordinate 26,177,852 of CM060611.1, read as the reverse complement.
GGTTGCATTACGCATTACGTCATTACGCATTGTGATGGCATGGCATTTTATTACCATCCATTTGATTGCATCCGACAAGCTACAGATGTGTTATGAGGATGAACTGCATAACATGCAATAATTATTATTGCAGAACACATTTCACTTTTATTTTTGCAAATATGTGTTAATTTGCATTTCTGTTGTTATCTTCGTTTGATTTTGTTCGTTTTACACTGCAGATCGATCAAACGGGTGTTCATGTAGGCTGTTAATTGTAAGACTTGCTTTGTGAAGTCTTCATGTTATTTATGAGAGCCAGTATTGCCATTTCTTTTACACAACGGTCTACAGTTTCACACACTTTCACATGTTTCTTCCTTCTGCCGACAGTGTCGCCATTTCTCATTTCACCCGTTTTTGTGCGTACACCTGGGTCAGAGCTTGCGTGAAGGACCGCACATTTTCCCGTCAAGTTTGCTTTTTATAAATGCTAATTATTGCGTAGAGAGCGGCGTGCGACTTCTTTTGTGCATACGCAACGTTTATAAATGAGGCCCCTGGCCCTTAAGGTGTTTTTTCGGTGGAAATAGAGCGTCGCTGCTAGTCCCTCTGCCATACTGGTTGACGAGCACGGTATTAAGCTGGTGCACCGCTGGTGTAACTTTGTTTTCGTTTTGTGTTGGGTGCAAAAGTTTTGTTCCGTGCAGAACACTCGGTGTAGCATATCTTTACGATTAATTAACTGTGACGTTTTAAAGCGCGGTTAATTGTGAAATCCGGTAATCGCTGCATCCCTACTTGCGGGGAGGAGTGGGGTGGTACTGGTACAGGGCTGCGGGAATCCTGATAAAGGGACTGGATAAACGTAATGAGGTTGTGGGAGTGTGAATTTTTGCTTACTTTAAACAGGGAAAGCGATTCTAAGCACAGCCCAACAACACCTTGGTTATTTGCTCCAGCAGCTGTGGCGTGGAATAATAATCAGGAGGTTTGTCTCGCAGTCAGAGCACACTGTCAGTGTGTGTATGTCACTCTAATCTGTCCGTGTGTGCTTGGTTAGTCATGAGGCCAATATTACTTTTGCCTTATCTGTGGACTGTGGTCCAAACCGAGCCAAATCTTTATGGACGTTATGGAATGTCGGAGGAGTGTGTGTGTGTGCTTTAATGTTGCAATAAGTCATTCAATCACCACAGCTGGCAAAAGCGACATGGAGCTTAAACCTAACTATCCCTCTAGCAGACTAATGAAGAAAAGCAAGCATGCATACACTCACACAACCCTTTCGATCAACAACTACGGTCCAAAACACACTTTATAGTAAAGCGATTAAGCAAGACACTATCCAGAGTGAAATAAAGTCAGATTCAGCTAAAGAAAATATTTTCCATCAAAATTATTTTTATAAATCAACAGTTGGAGTCTGACAACACATTTGGTGGTCCTTTTGTACATGATCAGTGAGTTTTTGTTTTTAATTGATCGAGACTCCAAAACAAACAAACAAAAATAGCATACTGCAATATTTTGGACTTCACCACTCCGTGCAAAATATAGATGTGCTGTTTCATTTTAAAATCGTCTCAAATATTTTTTTCCCCTTAAGCCAAAACATCAGACTTGGTGTGAAACGACCTTGAGGTTGCTGTAGTCCACAGAAGCCAAGTATCACAAAGCTATATTTGCTAAAAATAGAATCCTGTTCTTCATCCAGCTACCTCTCCAGATGATCTACAACCAAACCAATCATCCTTACCTCTAAAATCTGCATAAAATGGAAATATGCAATATTGATCTTATTGCATGTTTCATTTTTAAAAACATTTTTTGAGCTTGTAATTTCGAATCGAAAAATTTAACTATAACTTGTCCAAATATTTCCTACATAAACTCCATTGCTATCTGATATATTCGGATCAGTCGCTAATTCTGTTATATTATGATTTAAAAAAACGTATTACTAGTTCTAGGGAGTAGATTGACACATTAAATGTCCAACCTCCTCTTTACCATACAATAACAGCATACACGGACTGTTAACACCTAAAAGGACAAAAATGTACCATAAAACTAGTCTGTATGATTATAATAATATATGAATATGAATAAAATGTATAACAATACAATCAATAAACAGGAATACAAATTTAAAACAGTCAAGTAAAAGCTTTTCTGAAATTAGATTAGATTAGAGTTAAATATACTTCAAGTATCTACAGTAGATCAACATTAAAAGCAATACAACAAATTATACAATGATGCATGTTACAATTAAAAAAAATTTACAACATAATGTTTTTCTTGCCATTATGGAAATGAGATGCATTTAACTGTGTTGTCACAATGCAAAATGTTAAGTGTTAACAGTGCTGAAATAGGCTTTTTTAATATACATTTTTTTTAAAGGTTTTAAAGGAATATAATGACTTGTGCATTATATTCCAAATCTTCTGAAGCCATATAATAGTTTGGTGTGAGACTGAAATGTAAGTAACTCAAATTCCCCATCCATAGCTCTCACATCTCATTTGAATTCTGCTCAAAAATCCAAAATATAAGTTCATGTACAGTACAAAAACCTGAAAAAGAGTTCTTCATACACACTGGTAAAGGATAAAATTTCAAGTCCACTAATTATAATGAATCCAAAATACCCATATTTAAAAAATAATAATAAATAAATAAATCAAAAATCCTGAAAACGAAACCCTCTGGCTAGGAATATATATTCGTTTTTGAAGTGTAAGCTGGTGTCCACCGAAGACCTTGCTGTGAGCCAATTCATCCATGTCCGACAGACATGTAGCTCAGAAAACTCTTAACAAAAATGTTCTCACGGAGAGGTTCATGCAGTGGGATACAGAGAAACTTGTGGATTAGGTTTTCCCAGGAAAACCTGGAGGGAAAACGCACTAACACCAGAAGAATGCTAAATATATCAGAGCGAGTTAAAGAATTTAGAGTAAATTTTAATATATAATTGTTTTACCTTATAGATCTACGTACTTTAAGATTAACGCTCTTAAATACCAGAAAGGTGGGCAACATGACTGGCAGTTTTATGATGATAAGAAATATGTGATGTTGTGAGTGAGTGAGTGAGTGAGTGAGTGAGTGAGTTATATACTATATGAGTGAGTAATTATACTATATAACTCATAATAACATTCATTTCTATCACAAAGCTATGACTGCAGCTATGACTGCAGAACATAACATTCAATGAGTGGTTGAGTGAACTATATACTATATGAGTGAGTAATTATACTATAACTCATAATAACTTATTCATTTCTATCACAAAGCTATGACTGCAGAAGATAACATTCAATAACCTCCAGCTACCGTTCTGTTGTCCTCCATTATGAACTAAAATAAAATAAATGTATTTATCATATGAAAGGATAAGGTACTGAGAGGCATTTTGCATTGACGCCTTTAGTATGTAGGGTTAGTATTCTGAGGTACATTAGCTTTTGTTCAAAGTGTCCGCTGGCTCATTGTTATTCCGGAGCTGTGTTAGGCAGCGAGATCAAGCTTGTATCAGGGAGAAGATGCGGGATTAAGCAGAACCAGCCAACGGCTTTTAGAGGCTGTCCCTGTGGGCGTTCAGTAAATGTTTATGGTGGGCATGATGAAGCTCGTACGGGCAGTTGAATGAGATGAATTGCTGAGAAGGAATTGACAACAGCTATGTCAGCATTGTTCATGAGGGTGTGTACAGAGTATTACTTCAGCTTCTGAATTATGAAGGTAAATTAGTAGCAAAACTCGAGAGCACGTAGATGTGAATTTGAGAACTTGTACAATAAATATTCGTACTTGTATGTGAACATTTACACTCACAGCTCCAATGTGAAAACCTGTAAAATAAAAATCTGAAGTTGAATGTTGAAATTTGCACTCGCAGACAATAGTCACAAACCTGTATTCTGAATCTGAAGCTGCAGACAAGTAGTCACAAATGTGTAAAATGCCATTCACAGAAATACAATGACAGTCACAAACATGTCAAATATATTTGCACTTCTTCTAACATTCAAATTCGCAGTACAACCTCAAATTGGCATTTGCAACTTCTCAAATCTGTCACTGCAAGTTCAAATTTCGCGCTTTGACTTTTGCTACTCATTTCGCGATATATGAGGTGCAAAACTGATTTGTGCACTTGTGACTCAGTAGCGGCGAGAGAGAGGGGGGGGGGGGGGGGGGGCGGGAGCGGGGGTGTTCAAACGAGCCGTGTTATTGGTTGGCGCCTAGCCAATGAAATAGGACTTCTATTTTACGTGATGATGTCACGAAACCCGCCTCCTCGTGGATGTTCTGAAACGCTAACATGGCTTAATGCATTAGACTGATATTAAAAGACATAAATGATATTATCAAACTTAGTAAACACCATACTAATAATGTAGGCCTATACTACAGAAAAGCAGATGAGCACAGAATATGACGAAAGAGAGCAAATTTGTGTTCAGTGTAAATAGACCAGCTGCCTGTGTTTTATTCATAATGTATAACGAATTGTGTGTTTTTTATATAACTGTTGGTCCATTAAGCCTCATTAAGCGTTTTCTTGGTTTTCTATGAGAGGAAAATGCTTTACGTACAATTAAACGAGTTGCGTTCATATTCTGCTCAATGGCTTTTCTGTATGCTTTATTTTATGGTGTTTCCTGAGTTTGGTCTTTTAATACCACTGTCTTAATTTAACATGTTGCGTTCATATTCTGTGCTCATCTGCTTTTCTGTAGTGCATTATTGTGTAGGGTGACCAAATGTCCTGTTTTCCCAGGACATGTCCTATTTTCACGTCCTGTCCTGGCCGTCCTGTCTGTTTTTTATAAAGTGATGAAAATGTCCTGGTTTTCATTATTTTTCATTGGGTCATTAGACTTCCATGCTTATTTGTTAAGCAACAAAACACTGCTGGGAAAGATAGTAAGCTCTACAGCAAAATATAGATGGGCAAACAAGAATGATGAGGAAGAAAAACAGGATAAAGAGTGAGTTTTTGTAAGTTTGTGAGAGCTATTTTTGTTCAATTTGGAGGTATTGTTTTCAGTATTATTTAATTATTTTTTCTAATACAGAAGAGACATTATTTCTATCATTATTTTTGAATCTGAATTTCAAGAGTTCAGTATTTGTGTCTTTGGTTATAGATAGTATTTTGTAATATAACAATTTTCTATTCATACAGAGGCATAGCCTACTTTAAATGTATTGAAATTAATAAGGCATCTTTGAGTGAACTTCGAGTATCATTTGAGTATCTCATTGTCGGTCCGAGAGTCCTGGTTTTCGGTAATCAAAATATGGTCACCCTATTATTGTGTTTACTAAGTTTGATAATATCATTTATGTCTTTTAATATCAGTCTAATGCATCAAGCCATGTTAGCGTTTCAGAACATCCACGAGGAGGCGGGTTTCGTGACATCATCGCGTACAATAGAAGTCCCATTTCATTGGCTAGGCGCCAACCAATAACACGGCTCATTTGAACACCCCCGCTCCCGCCCCCCCTCTCTCTCTCTCTCGCCGCTACTGAGTCACAAGTGCACAAATCAGTTTTGCACCTCATATATCGCGAAATGAGTAGCAAAAGTCAAGGTGCGAAATTTGAACTTGCAGTGACAGATTTGAGAAGTTGCAAATGCCAATTTGAGGTTGTACTGCGAATTTGAATGTTAGAAGAAGTGCAAATATATTTGACATGTTTGTGACTGTCATTGTATCTTTGTGAATGGCATTTTACACATTTGTGACTACTTGTCTGCAGCTTCAGATTCAGAATACAGGTTTGTGACTATTGTCTGCGAGTGCAAATTTCAACATTCAACTTCAGATTTTTATTTTGCAGGTTTTCATATTGGAGCTGTGAGTGTAAATGTTCACATACAAGTACGAATATTTATTGTACAAGTTCTCAAATTCACATCTACGTGCTCTCGAGTTTTGCTACTCTTTTACCTTCATACTGAATACCCATGTATATGATGACTCATCACTAATTTTTAAAAACTGATCTGCATATTATACGGTGATGATGATAGACTGATGGTTCTTAAAGACCTGTCTGAGCACAACATGAAGACATCATAATGAGTTCTCAGAAATTGTGCTGTCAAACTTTAAACAGTGGGATGCAATACTTACAGCTTACAGCTATAGTTTTGTATTGATTTTTTTTTTTAAGGAAAATTAAATAAAAAGACAAGAACATAAACTAAAAATAAACTGACAAGAGGAACAGGGTGAGAATTTCTTGCCAGATTTAAAACTCCCAAAGCACTAAATCTCAAAGATCAAAATGTTGCAACGTGTTCATCTAGGACTTTCTAGGTTCAAGTAAAAAAAGAAAGTTTGTCTGTGAGTGTGTTTGATCAGACTCCTGCATGTGGACACAAGAACAATTGGAAGAGTGTTAATCCATCACATAATACCAGGAGCACACAGAAAAGAAAAGAAAAAAATGGCCAGTGGGAACAGGGAGGGTGCAAAACACAGGGAGAAAACAAAGATGTGTCAGAAACAAACAGAATTATGAGAGAAATATGTGGACAGATACACAATCACTTATAAGATGCAAGTAAAGTTCAACAGGAGGAATACAAGAGCCTAAATTAATCAATGGAGTACCAATGGCACAAAAATTTTCTCAGCTCATACTCTATCACACTTTAACTCAGCATGTCTATCGGCATCGGTGTGGTGCATGCGCGAGCGGCGACACGGTCCCTGCACGTCTCCTACCTGCATTTGTTTGTTTTGTTTAAATGTATGTTTTTAGTCGCCGTAACTTGGTGGATTAATTAAGTCATAAACTAATAACGTGTTGGCCCTGAGCCAACCATGTTGACCATGAGACCAAACAAAGTAATTTTTCTGCTGAACCTTTGTCTGCCGACCTTATTCAACATATCGTCGGCCACAACAACATTAAAGGGTTAGTTCACCCAAAAATGAAAATTAAGTCATTAATTACTCACCGCCATGCTGTACCAACCCCGTAAGCCCTTCGTTCGTCTTCGGAACACAAATGAAGATATTTATGATTAAATCTGAGAGGTTTATGACTGCTACATAGGCTCCCTAAGGGAATGACACCGGACGGCCCAGAAAGTCATTAAAGAAAATGTTTAAATATTCCATGTCACAAGAGTGGCTCAACTATAAGTTTATCACGCGACGAGAATACTTTTTGTGCGAAAAAACAAACAAAAATAACGACTTTATTGGACTATTCCTTCTCTTCCTTGTAGGCCTGAAACGAGACTTCAAGAGATTTCCACAACGCGCATGCGCGAGAACTTAACTGAAGTAGTTGAAGGAGATCGCAATTCTCGCGCATGCGTCGTGGAAATCTCTTGAAGGGTTGGTACAGCATGGGGGTGAGTAATTAATGACTTAATTTTCATTTTTGGGTGAACTAACCCTTTAAGATACACATCGGCCAGTCGGCTCAGATTATCTACACCCAGGACTTTCTGTTAAATATCAGACTCCCTTCAACCTGTCTTTGCTTCAAAGGCACGTCGCTGTTACCACTGCCCGGCTTAGGGAACTCGGATCACAACATGGTCAAACTGATGTCCGCCTATGTGTCTAGGCTGCGACGTGAGAAAGTCAGAAAGGTGGAGGTTAAGAGCTGGACTGTTGCAGCACCCGAGGCACTGCAAGATTGCCTAGACTAGAGCGTACGGATTGGAACATAGTGACCGACGGGACCGAAAACGTCAATGACGCAGCGCTTGCTTTCTCGGGGTACATAACATTCTGCGAGGACGCAATCATTCCCAAAAAGACTGTTAAGATGTTTCCTAACAACAAGCCCTGGGTAACTCCAGAATTAAAACAACTTCTTAACCAAAAAAAGCGACTTTTCAAAGTGGGAGGAAACAGAGAAGAGAAAGGGACTGTGCAGAAAAACATAAAAGGTATGATCAAGGACTGTAAAGCAGCATATAAACGTAAATTAGAGAACTTTTTTAGAAATGATGCTAGGAGAGCTTGGCAGGGGGTCCAGGCAATCACAGGATACAAGCCTAAGAGGCATCTTATGGCAGTGGATAATGAACTTGAAATGGCAAATGACTTGAATGATTTTTATTGCAGATTTAATATTAATGATTTTACAGCTTAACAAGAACTGGTTTATAAAGAAATCAGCAGTAAGTGTCTGGATATAGACATTTCTATAGACGATGTTAAGTCTTACTTTAGACAGGTGAATCCCAGTAAAGCTAGTGGGCCTGATGGTATTAGCAGCAGGACATTAAGGGTGTGTGCAGATCAGCTGGCACAGCCCTTTCAAAGTCTGTTCCAGCTGTCAATAGACACTGGTGTAGTTCCTTGTCTATGGAAAAAAAATTTTATCGTACCCCTACCCAAAAATAATAAACCTAGGGAACTTAATGACCTGCGTCCTGTTGCCCTAACATCTACGGCAATGAAATGTTTTGAAAAAATAATTCTGAAAAAGCTTTTATGTGAGTTCACACCATCCTTAGACCCAAACCAATTTGCTGATCGTGTGGAGAGAGGGGTTGAAGATGCACTGCTGACTCTGACAAATAACATATATGAGCACCTTGAATAGGCAAAGAGTGTCAAGATTGTGTTAATAGATTTCAGCAGTGCCTTCAACACAATCCAACCCCACATGATGGTAAATCCAACCACCTTGAGGTGAAACCAAGACTAGTTTTGTGGATTTTTTACTTTTTGACGAACCGTAGCCAACAAGTAAAATTTAACTCGTGTCTCATCGTTAAAAGCCATAAACAGGGGCACCACAAGGGTTGTGTCCCCTATCCTATACACCTTATACACTAACAACTGCCAATCAACCATTTCAAACCACACCTTTTTTTAATATGCGGATGACACAGCATTGGTGGGTTTTGTACAGTCCAATACTGCATCCCTAGAGGGCTTTGAGAGGGAGCTGCAGGGTTTTATTAACTGGTGTACAGATAATGGTTAATGTGAAAAAAACAAAGGGGTTGATCATAGATTTTAATAAAAAGGGAATTGTAGTTCCACCCTCAAATATAAACAGGGTAATGGTAGAGCAGGTTTTTTTTTTAACAGTGGAGCATGTAATGGTGACCACGTGAATTTCCTACTTGAGGATAATAAAGTTTACCTTGACTTTGACCCTTGACATGGATACTGAGGGTAAATTCCCAAATGCCCTACTCACTCCAAACAGCAGAACATGACCATAAATGGTTAAACTACTTCCTTGAAGTGACCATTGCATGTTTCCTTCGCTAACAGACCTGTGGAAGGGCCCCTCATTAAGGGATTCAGTTGTTCACTTTCGTTTGGAACGCTCCTACAAATGGCGCCCCCTTCTCGAAGTGCCCTTCAAAGGTGCAAAAAAAAACCTGAAAGCCCAGTCTCAATGTAAAATCTTGGCTGCGCAGCATAAAGTTATTACTAGCTAGTCCACAATCAAAACTCTTTTTAAGATTTCAGTTGAAGAGAAGGATGCAACAAATCAGAACACTACTGTTATAATGAAGTAAGCAGTCAGAGAGCATGTGTCTACAAAGAAAACGAGTGGCAAGATGCAAAGCGACAAAACTGCTGGTCAGTTTTCAGAAGACCCTTTTGATTTTCTAAGACTGAATCTAAGTATTATTTACATACAAAGTAAAGATAGTCAAAACTACATAAATGCATTTGGATGTGAATGTCTTAATTTTTCAGAAAATGCATTCAATATAATCAATTGGTAAAGTCATCAAATTAGGTGCAGTGGTATAGGAATCGTCTCAGGTTACGACTGTAACCGTAGTTCCCTGAGAAAGGGAACGAGACGATGCGTCACTTGACGCCTTGGGAACGCCCCCAGCGTGAATGCGTCTGAGCATCAATGTCAACTAGTCCAATGGAAAAAATGAGCGTCACGGGCGGGTGACGTCATGACCAGGAAGGGATAAAGGCTCACCCGGTGAAACGCGGCATTAGCTTCAAAAAGTCGAAGCAAGCCGATCACGGGGAAGCAGGAAGTATGGCAGGGTGACGCATCGTCTCGTTCCCTTTCTCAGGGAACTACGGTTACAGTCGTAACCTGAGACGTTCCCTTTCGAGGGAACTCTCGATGCGTCACTTGACGCCTTGGGAACGAGAATACCCAAACGCCAGAATTCCAAGTACCTGAGTGTCAGTCTGTTGAAACTAAGCACTAAGCACCTGAGAACCTGGGGCAGCATCCAGGTCTAAGCTGTAAAACCTAACGAATGTGAGCGGTGAGGACCAGCCTGCCGCATCACAAACGTCTTGAAGAGAAACTCCAAATAGTAAGGCTTTAGAGGCCGCCATACCCCTCGTAGAATGAGCTCTGACCGCCAAAGGACACGGCAGGTCAGAGTACTCGTATGCAAGTGAAATAGCCTCAACTATCCACTTACTAACTGTCTGTTTAGAAGCAGGAAGACCCTTCTTAGGTGATCCAAAGCAAATAAATAACTGGTCGGACTTCCTCATTGACGATGTCCGATGAACATAAGTATCCAGTGCTCGCACTGGACACAAGAGGTTCAGCCTTTCCTGGTCCGCCGATGTAAAAGGAGGAGGACAGAAAGCCTGCAGCACAATAGGCCTCGGAATCAAGGTCGGCACCTTAGGGACGTATCCCTGTTTCGGATATAAGAATGCCTTGACCATCCCCGGTGCAAACTCAAGGCAGGTGGGGGAAACCGAAAGGGCCTGAAGGTCTCCAACTCTCTTAAGGGAAGAAATAGCTAGCAGAAAGATAGTCTTGAGGGTAAGAAATTTCTCTGAAACCGAATCTAAGGGCTCGAATGGAGCCCTAGACAGGCCTTCTAGTACTATTGCCAAATCCCAAGCTGGCACCCTAGTGCGAGTTGCAGGCCTCAGCCTCAATGTGCCACGAAGGAAACGTGTAATCAGGGGGTCTCGACCCAACGATGTACCCCCCACCAGGGCGTGGTAAGCCGCAATGGCCGCCACGTAGACCTTGAGCGTGGAAGGACATAGACCTGACGTAAAGCGCTCCTGCAGGAACTCGAGTACTGTGTTCACAGAACAGTTAACTGGATCCCACTGATGTCGGTGACACCATACAGAAAAAACTCTCCATTTAAGCGCATATAGTTTCCTAGTAGCTGGAGCTCTGGAGCTTAGAATGGTCTCAGCAGCCTCAGCTGAGAGACCACTCTCTATGAGTTGGGCCCCCTCAGAGGCCAAACCCACAGGTTCCAAATTTCTGGTCGAGGGTGAAATATTGTGCCCCCGGCCTGAGACAGAAGGTCTCTCCTGATTGGGATCTCCAAGGGAGGACCGTCTAAGAGATGGATCAGGTCCGCAAACCAGATCCGACTCGGCCAGCGTGGTGCTACTAGCAGTAGGCTTATTCCGTACTGGCGGACTCGTTCCAGAACTCCTGGGAGCAGAGCAACAGGGGGAAATGCGTACAGACGTAGCCTCGGCCACGTCTGCACCATGGCATCCAGCCCCAGGGGGGCTGGGTGAGTAAGGGAGAACCAAAGTGGACAGTGCGTCGTATGCTGAGACGCAAACAGATCCACCTCTGCTTGGCCATAAAACTCCCAAATTTTCTCCACCGCCTCGGGGTGGAGTCTCCAGTCCCCTGGCCTCAGCTCCTGCCTCGACAGGATGTCTGCTCCAATATTCTGGTCCCCAGGAATATACACTGCCCTCAGGGAGAGTACCTTCCCCAGAGACCACAGGAGGATCTGGTGCGCCAGCTTGCAAAGCGGACGCGACCGCAGACCCCCCTGACGGTTCAGATAAGAGACCACCGATGTGTTGTCTGTACGGACGAGCACATGATGGCCCCTCAGGTCTGGGAGGAATTGCTTCAACGCATTGAAGACGGCCATCATCTCCAGGCAATTTATGTGCCAAGAAAGATGATGACTCCTCCACCGACCCTGAACCGAGCGGCCTTCCATTACCGCTCCCCAGCCGGTGAGGGAAGCATCTGTCGAGATCGTAACTCGATGGCAGAGAGCTCCCAACACCGGACCCTGGGTTAAGAACCAGTGTTTTCTCCATATAACCAAGGCACGAAGGCATCGCCGCGTGATCTTGATCACACGAAGTGGGTTTCCCCTCGGGGAGAACCCTCTGGTCCTGAGCCACCACTGCAAAGGTCTCATGTACAGCAGGCCAAAAGGAATCACGTTGGACGCTGCTGCCAGAAGACCCAACAGTCTCTCGAACTGTTTCACAGTGCGTGACTGGCCTAGCTTTAGCTCTTTGGTGGCTGTCAGGATAGCAGCTACACGAACAGGCGATAGAGTAGCCCGCATCGTCACTGAATCCCATACCACACCAAGGAAAGTGGTTCTCTGTACTGGAGAAAGCACACTTTTCTTGGCATTGAGCCTCAACCCCAACATCTGCATATGAGCGAGAACGACACCTCGGTGCCGAACCGCCAACTGCTCTGATTCCGCTAGAATCAGCCAGTCGTCGATGTAGTTCAGAATACGTATGCCCTGAAGCCTGAGAGGGGCTAGAGCTGCATCCACGCATTTTGTGAACGTGCGGGGTGATAAAGCTAGACCGAAAGGAAGAACCCGATATTGGTATTCTTTGCCCCCGAAAGAGAACCTTAGGAACTTCCTGTGCTGAGGGAGGATGGAGACATGGAAGTAAGCGTCCTTCAGATCTATCGTGACAAACCAGTCCTCGGATCTGATTTGAGTCACGATCTGCTTGAGTGTCAGCATCTTGAACTTGAGTTTCTGTACTGAACGATTTAACAGACGAAGATCTAAAATGGGACGCAACCCTCCATCCTTTTTTAGAACAATGAAATAACGGCTGTAAAAACCCGACTCTCTGTCGGGTGAGTACACCTGTTCTATAGCTTCCTTTGCTAACAGGGCCTTTACCTCTTGCTCCATTACCAGAGCCTGCTCGGGATGCACCACTGTGGGCAGCACCCCGTTGTAACGAGGAGGACGAGAACCAAACTGGATTCTGTATCCTTTCTCTACAATCTGCAGGACCCAACGAGAAATATTCGGCAGAAGCTTCCACGCTGCCAGAAAATTTACTAAGGGAACCAGCCTCTCGAGGCTGGTCTCTGGTGTTATTGAGACGGCTAATTCCGGAGCCTGAAACATAATGGCAGGAACTACCTGAACTGGCCGCTCTAAGGCCCCCCTCAGAGGGCGCGAAACCAATGCTGTGCCGCAGCATAGCATCAGCGACTCGCTGGAGACCGCTGCGCCCTGAAGCACCGGGGGTGGCAGGGTTGGCAGAACGGTCTCGTGAGGACCCCGAAACGGAACGGGCACCGTATAATGAGGTGTACACCGCTCCACTTCGGTCGGGGCTGTCCTCACAGGCCTGATGCATGAACATCAGGACCTTTTTTTTTTTTCTTTTGAACCGAAGCCTTCTTCGCCTGAAGAACGGTCCTCAGATCCGGCTTCGACTTAGAAGACTTCGGTTGAGAGGGTTGCGTCTGTCTCCAGTCTCTACGTGGAGGTGCACGAGACGCAACACTCTCTTTCTGATGCACACGATATGATGAGCTCGACGGCTGGGGCTGCTCACGCCCAGCAGCCCCAGGGGGCTGGACCCGGCGAGGGAGAAACTTTTTAAAAACGTCAGCTTGTTTCTTTGACTCCTGAAATCTCTCGACGACCGCGTGGACTGCGTCGCCGAAGAGACCAGAAGGTTCAAGCGGAGCATCTAATAAAAAAGCTCGATCTTTTTCTTTAATTTCAGACAGATTTAACCATAAATGTCTCTCAGTAGCTACCAAGGCTGCCATAGACCGCCCAATTGCTCTGGCGGTCTCCTTAGTAGCCCTGAGAGAAAGATCGGTAGCCCGACGAAGTTCACGAATATCGTCATGACTGACTCCCTCACTACTATCCAGATCCCCCAGCAGGTCAGCTTGATAAGCCTGGAGCACTGCCATAGTATGCAGACATGCTCCAGCTTGACCTGCTGCCGTATAAGCTTTGCCCACTAACACCGAAGTGGCTTTAAGCGGTCTAGTGGGCAAAGCCGAGGCTTTCAGAGACGATGCGGGACCAGGGGAAAGATAACTGGCTAAATTCTCTTCCGCCTGGGGCATCGCCTCATAACCATACTCTTTCAGCCCCCTTATTCTCGAATAAGTGTTAACTTGAGGGCTGAAAAGACGAGATGAGTAAGGTTTATTCCACGATTTAGATATTTCATTGTGCAAATCGGGAAAAAATGGAAGCCCTCGTGGTGGAGATAATGTGGTGGAAGATAAAAAGCGCTCATCTAATTTGCTTTTAGGACGAGCGCCCTTCTTCTCAGATGGCCATTCAATATTTAATTTCTCTACAGCCCGCGACATAACATCCACCAGCTCATCATATGCTGGGGAAATACATTGTGAATCTCTTTCCCCCATGTGTGTGCTTTCACTCTCCAAACTCATCGCATCAACCTCCTCGGAGGAAGAGCAATGAAGTAATGGAGGGCTCTCTCCCCGGGCGGAAGAAACCGCAGAGCGTGCTTCCAACACCGGGGGGAGAGCGCTGGATCTCTCGGGTAAGGAAGGAGAAAGAGCCCTCGGACCCGTCTCCAACCCCTCCGAAAGATCCTTTTGCGATCCCCAGGAATGCAATCTGCAATCTGCAATCTGATCCCTGCGGATCGCGAGCCTGCCCACTCTCTTTATCAAAGAGTGACAGGCGAGAGCGGAGCATGCGAAGCGGTAACATCTCACAATGCTGGCACTCAGCCCCCTCGAAGGCTGAGACCGCATGCTCCACTCCCAAACAAACGACACAAAGCTCGTGTGTGTCCCCACCCGTTAAATAACGCGGGCAGGGAGAAGCACACTGTTTGTACACTTGTTTAGTTTCCATCCTTTTCCGCAACAGACAACAGTAAATAGACAGAGACAAAATGACACAGATCGCTTGCTGAGACACAGAAGCTAATGCCGCGTTTCACCGGGTGAGCCTTTATCCCTTCCTGGTCATGACGTCACCCGCCCGTGACGCTCATTTTTTCCATTGGACTAGTTGACATTGATGCTCAGACGCATTCACGCTGGGGGCGTTCCCAAGGCGTCAAGTGACGCATCGAGAGTTCCCTCGAAAGGGAACTATCCATTTTATGTTTTATTTTATGTTTTTGCTGTCAAACTTTCAACATTTGGCGTCGTCTCCAAGGTGTCAATAATCAGTGGTGATAGTTTTTGCATATCCTGATTCTTTTCTTCATTTTTGTAAAAAATAAATAAATAAATAAATAAATAAATAAATAAAATTGAAAAATAAAACCTTTTAGGAATGCATAAATTTGCAAAGTTTGCACTGCATGCAAGCAGCACATTGAGACGAGACTGCTCAATTACAAGCACTTGGAGTGCAGACACATTTGTTGATTTTCAATGGTGGCTCGCATTTAGTTTTTTGGTTAATGCACATTTTTAAACAAATCAAGTATCATGAAAAGTCATAAAAAATACCAGGTAATTTTACTCACTGATCCCTTGATTACCCTGCATTTTCTAAAAGTTGCCCCTGAGCTGTGCAATTTGACAACTAGATGGTTTCTCTTTGCATTTGAAAGGTTTTAAAAGTTGTGCAATGACCCTTGCCGTGTTAAACCCTGAAACTGGACCTTTATCAGCTAAATAAACCAGCCTGGTCTTCAGATTATTCAATAAAACCACACTCCTATCGATCTCCGATAACATTGTGCACCGGTGGTACTAGGCTTTTTTGGTTGTGTGTTCGTGTGCACGATGTCTGTGTGCGTCTGTGGGGCTGCAGCTGTTCATAAATCATTCTAGGAGACAGTTGTGAGCAAGTCCTTCATCTTATGTGGTCCCTGTGTGTTTAACCCTCTAACTATGAAGGGTGCTAACCCATAGTATACAATCACACGACTACTGCATGCACACACACACACACACACACACACAACTACAGGACTCAGAGAGGAAGACGGGATGAAATGTTGAAGCAGTTGAAGGTAGAGAAAAGAGAAAAATGGATGAGCGGTGGCTGGGAGAGTGAGGAAAAGACCCTACAGCATAGTAATGTCAAACAGGAAATGGGCTCGGTGAAGCACTGAATCTCTTTCCAACCAAAAGGACTGAAAACTGCAGGTTCCAGTTCAGAAGCACTTACCTGTGAGTTTCACCTTCTGTTATTCTAACAATTTCCTGTTCTTACTTGTGTGAGATAATTGTTTGTATTCAAAACTTGTATATAAGTAACATATTGCAGCTAGTGCAACATTTTCCAAAGTGGACAACAACTGCTTGTTTTGTACTAAAACCTCTGGATATGCAGCCAGGGTTTGTGTTTGATCATATTGATGGATTGATTAGCGGTTTGATGGGGGTGGTTAATTGGAGCCTTGGCTTTTCCGTGAACGGGGTGGGAAAGGTCATGGATGAAGTCTGCGGAGGCGAGTGGCATTTCCCAAGCCACTCAGGTTGGTGTGATTGGGCCGAAGTGAGGGAGTTTAGGATGAGAGAGGTAGAGAAGTGAAATCAGAATGTTAGTTCTTCGTCAGCGAGGGTAAAAATGTCAGCGTGTTTCATCATCCCCTCTCTATACAGTGCACACACTCATATGTGAGCTCACATAATAAGAAAGAATCGTGTAGGAGTCATAGCTGCCAAAAAGCACTCATTAAAAACTGGTCAGGCATGCGTGGTTGTGCTGATCAGCCAGAAATAACGGGTTACGATTCATGAATAAGGAGTTATCAGTGAGAAGGGGAGGTTACAAAATGTTTCACCAATGCGAACAAAGTTTTTGTACAACAAGAAAAGCTAGTTTCTCACTGTGTTTCAGCCTAGAGCACACAATTCAGAATTAAATAGACCAGCTAATATGACCATAATAAATAAGTTATTATGTAGAAAAGCCACACTTGGGACTTCAGAGAAATGGGGAAAAAAGTATTTTTTTAATGTCAGTAATGTCAGTATAAGGGAAAAAATGACAATAGAATTTTCACCTCATTTAGTGGTCTAAAGTGTATATATATTATCTATTATAATTAAAAATAAATATTAAAATGATGTATTTTCTCATTTAATCATATTTAATGTTTACATACTAATCTGTTAAATTCATATGATATATAATAAGAAATAACAAATGACAATTTAAAATATTAATAAATATGTCCTTATATTTCTGCATACATGTGTGCTCTACCCCCAAAGCACTTAACCGGAGTCATCTGAGTGTAACTCCAATCTCATAAAAAGGCAAAAATATCCCATTATTAAAGCTCCTGATAAGACGAGAGGGTCAAGTGCTTGCAAATCCATCCAAAGCTGATTGATTTTGATTTGCCTCATTCACAGCTCCATTCAAAGAGCATTGTGCTCTCTGACGTATGGATAGAATTAGTCAAAGAACCTTCGTGAGAGCGAAATAATAATTTCATGACAAACTGCAATCGTATTGACATTAGCGTCAGGCAGAATGAAAAAAGAAAAGAAAATACCAGCCTTTTTCTTCTGGGCTCCTAATTATCCTTCATTTTTTAAAATTCATTCTCCCTTTTTTCATTCACTTTGCTGCCTGTGAACCCCTTCAAATCTCTTGCTCTCCACTGGGTCACGACCTCTTCATTGCAAAGTGGTTTCTGACCGGGGGCTGAAACATGTGCCTGGTGTGAGGGGAAACAGACTCACTGTGGAGACAGGGAAGGTTTAATGTTATTCATCTCTCCGTGTTATTGTAAGGTAGAACAGAGGTCTAGTACTCTGTGATTACACACATCATACCTCCACAGTGCATCTACAGAATAGGTCTACGCAAATGCTTTATATGTGCCTCACTGCAAATGGTTTACTGTTGAAAATGTGCAACATTACAAAGTAGACTTGTATGTCTGTACACGTATAAGGTAGCGTCGCTAGTTTTAAATCATAATTTTAGTAGTTCAATAATTGGGTTATCACTAATACTGTATGGTGGCCAAGAGAGCTCAACGCGCTGCAACTGAAGCAAACACATGCAAATAGAAAAAAACGCGTGCAAATAGAAAAAAAACACATGCAAATAGAAAAAAACACATGCAAATTAAAAAAACATCATCATCAGTTTCACAACACGTGTGCTCCAAATACAGTAACGCGCTGCAAAAGTTCACAACACAGCCAAATACAGAAACGCGCTGCAAATAACACAGACCACAACGGAAATGTTTTCAAGTGACGAACCCGGCTGGGACGTGCTTATTGAAGGAGCAACGAAAGACCATAGACAGTAAAAGAAATGGACACAGCGACCCCAATAGATTTCAATGGAGAAAGTTGAAGTCCATAAAAGCACTCACTTCCTGATAGCCAAGCGCACTGCGCAGACTCAAACTGAGCTTGACGACGTAGATGTCACGTGAGCAACCGTTCTGACCTTAGTAGCTGTGTCGAGACAAATCTGAATTGAAATCTGAAACAAATCTGTTGTTGAAATATTTTGTCCCATTGCTTTTATGAACTCTCTATATGGGCTTCTCCCTTGACTTCATGCCTCCATGTCCACCCGATTGCCTCATAGACAGTAAACGATTGCCTACGAGCTTCTACTTCTGTATACGGTAATTCCTCTACTGTGCGACAGAGAGTCGCGTGTTATGATATAAAAATACTACTATATAAAAAGTGCTACTATATAAAAAATGGCTCCATTATACCTTTTTTTTTTACATTTTTAACTTTCTTTACTGTGTAATATTGCTGTTTAAGCATGAAAAATGTGTGCAAAGTTACAAAGCCCAAAGTCCACTCCAAAGGGAGTTATTCTCTATATCTGTTTCTGAACTCCTTAATTAAAATGCCTTGATGGTCTTGAGTTTTCAACACGTTGAAATGGTTGATTTGCGTTAGTAGTGTGTTGGAACCAGTGGTCGTGTTAACCAAATATTTTCTGTCAGTGACTGAATTTTTTTAAGCAGTGTTGGAAAACTCTGAAGGCCGTCCATTAGGGATGTGCCCAAAGCCAAATACTATGATCGGGGATTATGAAATCGGAGGAAAAAATATATATCAATGCTTTTGTGTTCTCTCACAATTATAAAGATGGGTAATTATATTGTATATAATCCTCCGACATAGTCCTGTCAGTCGTCTCTCCTTATTATCTTCATGTGATAAGTGAAATCTGATGTACCTACTGAATACGATAATATATACACTCCGCAGAATATGTTTCTCATTTTCTGCGCCTTTCCAAGTTCGGAATTAGGCTTTGGGTACATCCCTGTATTGTCCATCATTTTGACAGATTACACGCAGGATGATCTATATTAATTTGTAATTGTAATTCCCACCCCATTTATTAGTTATTATCGTCTCGTCTTTGATCTCATTGCATGACGTCTTTGTCTGGTCTGTGGCTTTAGTCACCGCTACGTACAACTGCAAAAATGTCAAGGCAACTGAGTGTGAAGTGTTTCTTCAAACGGCCAAATAGTTGTGATGTCGCTGATAAAAGAGGTGAACAAAGAGGGACTGATGCGGTGGAGGATGAAGGACAAACAACAGACTGTAAGTTTCCAGTTTAAGTCCATGCTGACCAAAAGGAAGGTTTGAGTTCAGGCAGATTCAGAAAGATGATTTAGTTTAGCTTAGTTTATTGTATGTGTTTTGTTCATATTTAAACAGTAATTGTATTTTGTAATATTGCGCTGCTCACACTTGCCTGTTCAGGCAGGCATAAAGGTTGTGTTTTAAGCCTCAGCTGTCACTGTGTTAAAAATTCACCAAAAAAAGAAAAGAAAAAAGATCTGCTTTGTGCGGTGTTGAACATGAAAAGTGATGCACAGTCTCTAGCCTATATGCTCTTCCTGTTCATGATTGAAAAAAGAATATGTGAACAAAAACAAAAGCTATTATCATTAAAATGTGAACATTTTCATTATGGGTAATAATTGATTATTACGGATTTTTTAAGACCCTGTCCATCAAAAGTCTAATACAACAACTGGTTGAAACTCACAGCTATGGCAAGGGATGTGACATTTCTGAAACATGCTCGAAGCGATTGACCAATCACAACACACTAGTCCAGCTGACCAATCAGAGCACATTGCGCTTTCCTGAAAAGACGGGCTTCATACAAACTGGAACTAAACAGAGTTGCTGACCGTCTGGGAAGAGATGTGCTGCAACAATGTAGTTCTAGTAGACACCAAAATCAAGCCTTGGGAGCATAGGTCCCATTTAAGCCATATTGATTTTTCTATTGTATTTCAATATATTATGCAGCCTAAGTAAAAACCTAGTTTTATGTGCTTATGCATGTGTACAATATATTTACTGATGGCAAACACAGGTTAGAAAAGGACAGGTTCCTGTATCCCTTGGTGCTTCCTGCATGTGTAGTTGTGTATCCTGGGACATGAGACCAGCAGCCCAGCTATTCCCAGCAGTCATCAGCAATATGATTCACCAAACAAGCCAATACACTACACATCAACATCTGAGTGCTTCCACCTCGGAGAGAGACAGAGAGGCTTAACAGACAGTTCTTTTGATTTTCATCTCATTTCAAGTGTAGATAAAACAGCTGAAAATGTTTGTGCCAAACTTTAAATTGAGGCACTTTACACCTGATGCCCTGCGTGGGTGTGTATATACGAGTGTGATTGTGCTAGACAGAAAGGTCAAGCAATGTCTGAAGGGATGCCAGCTGTCCCTCTCCAAGTTTGATTTTCTCATAACCTACAGAAACACACACACAAAACAGAGTCATTCGCGTGCACAGACACACGCATGAACATAAATACAAATGCCTCCTGCAAAAGGTCTGACAAATGTCAGAAACCAGGTTGTGAGGTGGAAACACAGAAAATCAGTGATAGAAGTAAATGCGGGTGAGCTGGAAAGGAGGTTTGAATGTGAAATAAAAGTTACTCTGGAACAATTTTTCCAGCTGTGGTGTGCAGATATATTTCCATTACATTCCCAGCACTTCAACTCTTTCGACCTGTCAAGTATGTTGCATTTTTGACGGCGAGCTTTAAAGATTCAGTTTGAATGCTGTGCATTTTTCCTGACACCGAGACATGTTTACAGCAGGTGTTGGAGTCAACCTGCTGCTTGGTTTCCTGAGTGTGTATCATGGGGAAGAAAGATAGAAAGATAAATAAAAAAAACTGTAACACTTGTGTCTTACCTCTGACTCTTTCTTCACACACACACACACAGAGTCCTTCAAACTATCTTTGCACGGCAGGCAGGAGGCGAACTGATGCTTGATGACGGATGATTACAAACGTTGTCTGTATAAAAGTGATGTTTAAGTGTGTTGTGATTGACCTCTTCCTCTGAAGCATGTTCTGAATACCTGTTTGTGGCTGAATAAAAAAGAAAGTGTTTCTTTTCTCTCCTTATGTGGTTCATTTATTCACCTTTTTCTTTGTTTACTTCACACAACACACATTTTGTCTTAAGCATTTCATCTTATTCATCTAACCTGCACTTTTCCTCCCATTTCTGCTACTTTTATTTATACCCTATAGTGAACAAAAAAACTTGATTGTATTTCAAATATATTCCCTTTTTCAATGGTACATTGCAAATATAACACATTTTTTACTATATTTAAATATATTAAAAGCATCATGCTTTTACCCATTTTCACAATACAACTTTTAACACACTTTAAAATAATTGTACTAATAATTGTAAAAAATATATATTTTAGAAAAATATACTGGAAGTGAAAATTCTGTTTATTTTTCAAAAAAGCATTTTTTGCACTTTATTTAAAATATATATTTTAGATATATTTTTAACTGTGCTGAAAATGATCATTGTAACAATGCATTGAAAGTATACTTTCAAAATACATTATAGTATATTGTACGAAGTATAGCTAAGTAATATTTGTTATAATATTTATTAATGTGCATTTGTCATTGAAGACAACGTGTGCAATTTGCAGTATTTGGAATAAGCCAAATGTATTACTGAGCATATACCTTTTACTCAAATATAATACACTTATGGTACATTGCCTATATGTTTCGAAGAAGCACGTAATGAATTTGTAATGTAATTGTAACACAAATAAAGTACACTTTAATATCACTAATCAAGCATGTAATTAGTCCCTACACAGGCATATTCTTAAAGTATACTAAGTATACTTCAAGTTGTTCCAATTTAGCACACAAAAGTACACTAAATACACTTGTTATGCTTTACTACAATTTAATTACAACTAAAATATACTACGTACAAAATTAGCTGTTCCAAAATAACACACTTCAAGTCAACTAATCATTAAAGGGTTAGTTCACCCAAAAATGAAAATTAAGTCATTAATTACTCAATTATATGTCATTAATTACGAGACTTCAAGAGATTTCCACAACGCATGCACGAGAATTGCGATCTCCTTCAACTACTTCAGTTAAGTTCTCGCGCGTGTGCGACGTGGAAATCTCTTGAAGTCTCTTTTCAGGCCTACAAGGAAGAAAAGGAATAGTCGAATAAAGTCGTTATTTTTGTTTGTTTTTTCGCACAAAAAGTATTCTCGTCGCTTGATAAACTTATAGTTGAGCCACTGTTGTGACATGGAATATTTAAACATTTTCTTTAATGACTTTCTGGGCCGTCCGGTGTCATTCCCTTAGGGAGCCTATGTAGCAGTCATAAACCTCTCAGATTTAATCATAAATATCTTCATTTGTGTTCCGAAGACGAACGAAGGTCTTACAGGGTTGGTACAGCATGGGGGTGAGTAATTAATGACTTAATTTTCATTTTTGGGTGAACTAACCCTTTATCAAAATCGGCCCAAATCAAAAGCTACATTTAGAAACTGATCCTGTTATTTCTGTAGTGTGCCGTATGTACAGAAATACCATGTATAGGAAGTGAGTTTTCTGTATGAATATCTGGATGATCTGCTACATTTGTTGAAATGCACACTGCATGCAACACTGATGCAATGCTCTGTATTTGAGCTTCCATTTGTGTGACAAATGAACCTAACCTGCATTATCTGCTACGATTTTGAACATCTCCTACATTAGACAGACTGCAAAATGTTACGACATTAAAACAAAATTGTTTTCATTTCCAAGATGATGTCTAGCTAAATTAAAGATGCAATATAATGGGGCATTGTGTAAGCATAATATTGTTTTAAACATTTCTAGTGGAATAACTTTTTCACATATATATATATAAAAAAAGATCCGTCAAAAAACAGAGCCAAAAATACAAGAAAAGAAAATGTGTCTAACATAAATGTAAAATTTGGTGATAAATAAATAAAATGTTTTTTTTTTTTAAATCTGTCCATCCATTCTCCAAATTTCTTGTCTTAAGAAAACACCCTGGACAGAGTGCCACTGCCAAATATCATATCATTATATATATATATATATATATATATATATATATATATATATATCACATCATATAAAGTAAAATAACAAGAAAAATCATTATCCAAAACGCTTGTCCTGACCTAGAAACACACACACACAAAGCTCGATCTATACGATTTTTTCCACCACATATGAAATGCATTGTAAGGTAACAATCTCTCTTGTATACTGTGTGAGAGGTTCAAGAGGGGTGGACTTGAATTTGCCACAACATCAGACACACGTCACCACCGCCACACCACTTCTCCAGTCTGCACCCTTTTTTTTAACACTGCACTACAAATCACCGCCTTCTCTTTACATGTTATTCGGTTTTACTGTACTGAGAGAGAAAACACTAACAACACACCTGATTCCATTTCTGGGTGGCATCAAAACTGTTTTTATTACTGCACTTGCATTCATTTCAATCAGTTGTTAAACAATGAAGCAGATGCTGTTTGTATAGGAGATACAAACCCAGTGATTAAGCTCCTAGAACATTCACCCAAAACATTTCTCTTCATAATCGCCTGACTCATTATACAGTACTCATTAAATCTAAACGCCTTTGGATGTGATGGTCGATGAACATAAAAAGAAACGAGTCAATCATATAATGTCATTGTGCATCATGTTTATAGAGAATTAAAAAAAAAACACATTGTGAAACCGACAGATGATTACTAATTGGCTACAGAGTAAATGACGTGTCAGAAACGTGAGTTTTGATCACTTTCTTTGCAAAAGCCCTTACAGTTTGTTATCATACAGTTTGATTGATTATGCCATCATTGTGTTTGACTTAGAATAGTTTGCTTGTCTTCGCTAAACAGTTGTGAAGCAAAAAAATCAATTACATTACAGATCAAACGGTGCCTTTTACCGGATTTGTTTTTCTTACTCCGTGTCTCTTTTTTTATGTGAAGATGTTTTCTACAGTTTTGAAGCTCAGTTTTTCTTTATATTTTGCAATCTGCATTCAAAGTGAGACCTGCACATTACACAGCAATTCATAATTCACAAGGTCTGAACTCTCAACAGGTTTTCAGGTCTCTCTCGAAAAACATTGATCATAATTCATAAGGGACCAACGTAGTTAACATCACTGTCTACTTTGTTCTGTTCAGCTACATGTAACATGGTAATGCATGTCATTAGAAATGAACAATTAGTCATTTCACCACTGAAAACTTAAAGGCCTTTTATAGCAGCATTTCACAGATCAAGGGATTGAGAGGACAAGTCACATAGGAAAGAGGAAAAGAATGTGACTCAGGGAAAAAAACAACTGTAGTACCTTCAAGAGATGAGCAAACTATCATTATAAATGACATTTTTGATGCTCAGAGAGAGAAACGTGTCCTGATCTCTACACCACCCAAACCCTCACAGACTGGGTGTCCAATTAGTTTAGAGAGATTAAAGGGAAGAGAAAGAGACCGAGAGAGAGAGACAGTAAATGATTAAGTAAATTGACCACACATGAAAAGACAGATATATCACAAACAGAGAAAGATTGACAAAGATGAAAAACTGTATTGTTCTGTCAGGTCAGGTACAGGGAATCGTTTTATCAATATAACAGTAAATAGTACAGTAAATAGTATTTAAAGGTACAATATGTAGGATTTTTGCAGTAAAATATCCAAAAACCACTAGGCCAATGTTATATATTTTGTTTAGTTGATTACTTACAATATCCCAAATGTTTCAAATTATTTGTAAATCGTGAGAAAATTGCGATTTTAACCAAGGAAACGGGGTGTGTGTGCAGGGGTGAGGAGTCGCCAGTCAATGGTGTCATATCCGCGTTACCCTCGGTTTCCGCCAGGTTTGACCTCGTACTGCCATAGTAACCATGGCGACAGATATTGACAACTGGGTTATGCCTAGCAGGACGCTCACGCTGTTGTTGTTTTGTTCATACATTATGGACCATGGCAAGCAGACTTTGAGACAAAAAGAGGACTAAAACGAAGATCAACATCTTTCGAGATGCCGAGAGCTCCACGTCTGCGACCAACTTCGACTTGACAGAGTGTTGCATGTACTTTATTAGACAGGTGAGCAAATGTACATAAAACTAATCAATGTTATTTACTTCAACATGATGAAATGTTAGAATATGATCTGTATGTTATTCTAACGTTGAGCTTACTTAGTCTCATACAGCCAACACACAACCTAACTAACAACATCCAACACACTCAAATGCTGTTTAGTGTGATAGTGTAACTGTTAGAGCAAGTGAAACAGCGCTGTGTTACCTTAAGTTTAATTCGTCTATAAACTGACCACCGTTGCTTTTTCAATGACGTACGACTCGCATTGACAGGGGAATATCCAATCTGTCCGCTTACATGGCAGAGGCTAATGCACGTATCCGATTCAAATCAGATTTATTTCAAAATATGAATGAGGCCTGAAACCGATCTGAGAATATCAGAATCCATTTGCTTTTTTTTCCTGCTTACACATTCGTGGGTCATATCCGATCTGTGCCACATGGGAGGAAAAAAATATTTTTTGAATTGGGTCAATTCATGGATGTACCGCATGGGTACATGCGGCCTAAATGATCTTACAGTGTATGTCGCTCTCTCTCCTATTGCGGTCTTTGATCTTAAAATTAGATGATGATGATAAAGTGTCTATTTACACCAAGTGCAAATTGCCCACCTTGTTGGCAGAGGCTATTTACACTAACTCCACCCACCATTGTCTGGTTGAGCCAGATAAAATTACAAATGAAATCCCGCTGATTACAGTAGAAGTGGCGTTAAGAGTAATGGTGTACACCAAACGCAAATTAAATTATTTACGCGAGTAGATTAAATACAAAGTCAATGCAAAGACGTTAATAGACGCAAATTCGCCTCAAACGCGCGATATTCGCCCCAATCGCGTCTTCTGCGCAAGTTGATCAATTCCAACTAAATTTAAAAAGTGGAAATAAAGTGCCAAACGGTGTATTTAATAGTGGGAATAATGTATTTATTAGGTAGGGTTGGATGTAGGAGAGGACTTTGGGGTGGGGATAAGTAATGTCCCAACAAAGCAGCATCCATTTATGATTTTAATAAATATAATCATATACACTGAATATGCTGTTATTATTGCAAACGGGTTTATAATATACTATGATACACTGAGGTGTAAATAGAATCTGCTTATTTTTGCAACAGAATAAATAGCATCTAACAACATTTACACTTAGTGCAAAGAAAATAGCATCTTCATATAAAGAATAAGATGCTGACATGTATATAAGAAACATGCAGCCTGTATGACTACAGTCCATCTGGGAATTTCTAAGTACTACTCTTCCTGGGGTAACAGATCTGGCAACAAAACTAAAACACCAACTAAGAGTAAACATCTCTGTGAAACTAACATGACTGTGAATATGTGCTCACAATGTGATAATATGTTGCAAGTTCTGCTTAAAGCATTCAAGACCCAAAAGTGAATTACGAGTATTCGTTGGAGAGTCAACGGAGGAGAACGTACCGTACATTTCGACAGTATAAAACGTCATCACCAGTTAACTGATGGAAATATTTTCCATCATTAAAAAAATTATACACACGCCATACCATCAATAATATGTGAGCATGACACTCATCATGTGGCAACTTAGCCACTGGAATCTCGCAACTCCTCCGACACACGTCATCCCATGTTGATCCAATACAGATGATTGCGAGGAAATGTCCCTCACATGTGTTTCTCATCCAGCCTGATTCACAGCTCCTCCTGTCCTTTCCTTCTCTTTGCCCATTCATCTCAACATCTTATTCTTTATGGGAAGCATTCAGTAGTGAAAATATAATGATGTCTGTCGCTTGAGAATGCCATATTTCACTCATCATGAGGCCTTGGCACGTGGCTGCTCAGTAATGGCTCTAAATAGCAGAGATTTACAGAGCCTGACGCTTTTGTTTGATAGCCCCCATCTCAGCCGGATGAGATACAGGATTCATTTGACGGACCAGTTAGCAGCTCTGACTCAAGCTTGAAAATGTAATAGTAAAACACTCTTCGTTCAATGTACTCTGGTAAACATAAGGAACACAAGGTACACTAGTACACAATTAACTCAAAGACAAATTAAAAGTGTTAATAGTCCTAGATCCTATGCATATTAAGCAAGGACAAACTCTCTTTAATTTGAATAAAGAGACTACATGTAAGGTTTTTGTAGAGTTTCATCACAGTGGATGAGTCGCAATTTGCATACTAATAATATTTCATTATATAACCGTTTCTGACTGGATTTTTTTTTTTTTTTTTTATCAAATAAATGCAGCCTTGCATGGATTATTAAAACCTTTCAAAAATATCAAAATATACTGACCCCAAACCTTTGAACTAGTGTATAAATGCATAAAGAAATGCCCATTTAGAAATGGTTTAATGGTGTGAAAAAACTTGACCTGACATGATCTGCATTAAAGGGCTGTATCCGATATTGCATTCTTCCCTATAGCAGGCAAAAAACAGTATGCGACAAAAGAAGTATACGATGAATCAGAAAGCCAACAGCAAGCCAGACTCAAGCACCCAACATCAGTACCTGACCTCATTTACACTTGTGTCTGAATGTTCCAACTTCCAAGCCTCCTCAGAAAAAAACCAAAGGTGTTACAGCAGCAAAGAAAGGGACCAACAACTTTGGTTTATGGTTTGTGCATTAAATGTTCAAGTAATGTTGTAAAACCTTACCACCATCAGCACGCAGTACAAAATTACTCATGTTTCGTAATCATGGCTCAGGAGGAACTGTTCCGATTACAGCCCTAGTGAGATAGTCTGACACAGAGAGAGGAGAAAATATAATCCAAAGAGGATAAACTTCGGGCTGCTCTCATTCTGTTGGCATTCTAAACGCCTGGAATGAAGTGGCTGGACTGTTTGATTTTGTGCTGCTGGTAATTACACTCATGATAGGTGGCAGCTGAAATCTTAATTGCATTCAGGCTTTACAACCACAACAGTGTGGTCTGATGAAAAGCAGACATCCGCTCCCTTGATCAACGAACCCCATTAACGCTGGGAACTTTCTTCTGCTGTAAAATCGGACTCCTTGAAGACAGATCTCAACTGAAGCCTCGTCCTTTACGATTGAGGGCCACAGCAGAGTTTAGCTTCAAACCTAATCATGCTAATCAAGTCCTTCAGGCTTATTTGAAAACTACAGGTATGTGTGTTGGAGCAACTAAACTCTCCAGGAGTTTTGCATCCCTGTCTTAGTACAGTCAGAATAACACTATGTAATTGGTGATTGTTACACATGGAATAAGTATATTTGGTGTCGCTCTTCTGCGTTCAGCCCTGGAAGACATCTCATTAGCATGCATGAGCAATATTGCGAGAATTAAATCCAATTAACAGTCTTTTGTTTGTTTGAACATGACAACCATCCTGGTGTTTCTGCACCACAATACTCCATCAGAAAGTGATGAATTTCCAGCTGAGATGAAAGGCAATAGAAAGCACAGGATCAGGTTCCTGTTTGGTTTCTGATAATTATTCAGAGGCAAAGCGTTTGTAAGACCTACTTCACTTCTACTATTGGGACGTCTCACTTCAGCGTCTCACGCACACACACACACACACACACGCACACACACACAGTGCGCTGTTCTCACCAACCAAAAGCTACGAGGGAATTCTGTGTGGTTACATGCATACGTTTGAGGTTGGTACGATTTTTTTGTGTTGTTTCTGAAAGAAGTCTCTTATGCTATATAAAGTTTAAAAGAACAGCATTTATTTGAAATAGAAATCTTTTATAACATTGTAACTGTCACGTGACGTCTTGTTTTGTTTCATGTCTTGTCATGTGGTTCTCTGTGTTAGTCATGTGATCCTACCATGTGTTCCCCATGTGATTGTGTCATGATGTCATTGTTTCATTGTGCACATGTGTCACTTGTCTTGTCATTTGTCTTGTGTGAATGTAAGCCCTCATGTTTGCCACATGTCCTTGTCAAGTATTGTTACCATGTAACCACTGTGGTAAGCCTCATGTCCACGTCCTGAGTTCATGCCATGCCATGCCATGCCATTGCCATGTCATGCCTGTGTTTTGTTTGATCATGTTTTGTAAATAAACTGCACTTGGATTCTCTACAAACTTGCCTCCAGTGGAATATTTACAATAACTATGTCTTTACTTTTACTTTTGATCAATCAAAATTAAAATGTGAATTATACAAAATAAATATATATCATAATATTAGAAAAAAATATTTGCATATTCTTTGAGCATTTCAATGTTTTCATTTTCAATAGAAGTGTACATTTTCAGAGCTTAAAAAGTATAACATATCACAGAGCTTTCACTTTGGTCGTGAGACTTTTTGCTATTTTTAAATAGACTCGAAAATTATGTTGGCATTAGTGGAATTGCATTAACATGGTTTAAATCATACTTATCTGACCGTTATCAGTTTGTAGCAGTAAATGAAGAGATGTCTTATCGATCACAAGTTCAGTATGGTGTACCACAAGGCTCAGTACTAGGACCGCTGCTGTTCACTCTGTACATGCTACCATTAGGAGATATCATTAGGAAACATGGAATTAGTTTTCACTGTTATGCAGATGATACTCGGCTGTATTTCTTCAAAACCTAACGAAACTTACCAATTCACAAAATTAACGGAATGCATATCTGATATAAAAAAATTGGATGACTAGTAATTTCCTACTACTAAATTCAGAAAAAACAGAGATTCTAATTATTGGACAAAAAACTTCCACACGTAATAACCCAGAATACTGTCTAACACTTGATGGCTGCTCTGTCAAGTTTTCGTCGTCGGTTAGGAACCTGGGTGTGCTC
Source organism: Tiaroga cobitis (assembly GCA_030578255.1). NCBI lineage: Eukaryota > Metazoa > Chordata > Actinopteri > Cypriniformes > Leuciscidae > Tiaroga > Tiaroga cobitis. The sequence goes on along the minus strand of CM060611.1, from coordinate 26,147,651 downwards.
TTTAATACCAATCTTTCATTTGAAAGTTACGTGTCTAGTATCTGTAAAACTGCATTTTTCCATCTTAAAAATATATCTAAATAACGCCATATGCTCTCATTAACAAATGCAGAACAATTAGTTCATGCGTTCATGACATCAAGATTATTGTAATGCTCTACTGGGTGGTTGCCATGCATGCTTAATAAACAAACTACAGCTAGTTCAAAACGCAGCAGCTCGAGTTCTTACCAGAACCAGGAAATATGACCATATTAGCCCGGTTCTGTCAACACTGCATTGGCTCCCTATTAAACATCGTATAAATTTTTAAATATTGTTGATTACTTACAAAGCACTAAATGGTTTAGCTCCGCAGTACTTGAGCAAACTCTTAACGCATTATAGTCCTTCACGTCTATTGCGATCTCAAAATTCCGGCCAGTTGATAATACCTAGAATATCTAAATCGACTGCAGGCGGTAGATCCTTTTCCTATTTAGCACCAAAACTTTGGAACAGTCTTCCTACCATTGTCCGGGAAGCAGACACACTCTGTCAGTTTAAAGCTAGACTAAAAACATATCTCTTTGACCTGGCATACACATAATACATTATCGACTTCTATAATTCAATGTTAGACTGCATAGATTAGGTCAGTCGGAACTGGGAACACTTCCCTTAAATCCAGATGTACTCGTTACATCATAAGAAGAATGGCATCTACACTAATATTAGTGTCTTTGTTTATCCCGAGGTTCCAGGCCGTATCCAGATCTGACGAAGGAGCTTCGCCTGGACCCGATGACAATGCAGTGCTGAAGTGTCAACTATCCTCTCCCTATGGAGGATCCCTTTCCCACTCTACAGATAAATCCGGTTTGTGTACCCCGAAGTGATAAAATAAAACAAAATTCTTTATCTAATGTATATGCAAGGCAAGTAGTTTGTTTAGGCATGGTTTGTAGGGAAATTACAAACCTGCGCACATATATTCAAACGAATATAACTTTTTATATTCTCAATTCTTAATGCGCATGTGAACGCCATCAGGTCACAGGTTCGCGTTTAAAGGGGTCATATAATGGTACATGCACTTTTACAAGTTGATTGTACTGAAATGTGTGTTGGCAGTGCCTGTACACAACCATCATAAAATTATACAAATCCATCCAGTGTTTTTGTTTTAATCTCCTTATATGTTTTCTCGTGCCTCAAATTGAGCCGTTCGATTTTGTGACGTCACTAAATCGGACCCCCCTCCGACGATTGTTGATTGACAGCAGCGTTTCAACACAGACCCGCCCTCGCTTGTGAGCGAGCTGTCAATCATAGTCCGCGCGGACAGGCGCGGTCATTGTTGATATGCTGCAGCATTGTCTATGAGCAGAATGGCGTCTAAGCGATTGTGGTGTTCTGTTCTTGGGTGTAATAACGAACACAGCAGTCATTTTGATGTTCCTAAATCCGAACCGCTTAAGACGCAGTGGCTGAGTTTGTTTTCGAAGGGAATATTCCCCACGAGCAACGTCAATGCTCTCATGTTTGCGCGAATCATTTTACACACTAGACTGCTTTATAAACGAGGATCAGTATAAAGCTGGTTTTGCTAAGAAGCTGCTCATGAAAAAAGGATCGGTACCAGATATTCGTGTTCCCGCTGAACCTCCAGAAGAACTGAAGTGAGTGTAACGTTTTATTAAACTTTATATTAATATTTATTTTAATCTTTGCAAATCGCTAGCTGCACGCTTCACAATGAATGCGTCTAAGGTTTACAAAGGGTACATTACGGCATGTTTGCTATGTATGACGTTCTCAATATAATTCATAATCCCATGTTTATACTGAACAACGCGTTATGGTTATTGTGTTATTGTGTTACAAACGGTGTAGCCTACGCACAGAACAGAGAGGCGGGGTGAGCAAAGCTTATTATCATTTAAAGTCATATGCACTGAAACGGCCTGCTGAAAACAGAGCTGTTTTTGACCAGGTAAAATAAGTGTTTTCTTACAATACTAATGCGAATTTTTAATTAAAGTATATTACAAACTTTTAATTTAGACCCTAAAGAATCATATTAGCTTGTACAAAAATGTCATTATATGACCCCTTTAAAGTGACATCGCTTGCTGCTCGCCCTGCGATCAACTGCTTTTGTCAGCCTCGTTTGTTGGTCATAGAGCGAGACACTGCTTCACTGCTGCTCGCCCTGCGATCGACTGCTTTTGTCAGCCTCGTTGCCTGCTGTGAGTTTGTTTGTTTGCGCCGTGGCTGTCTAAGCCTCGTATTAGGTCGTATTTCTTTCTGTTTCTCCGTATTTCTTTCTTTTATTCTGTTTTATTCTGTTTATTCTGTTTATTCTGTTTTGTTAAAATGGCGAATATATCAGGTGAATGTTATCTACCTCTTGGTGCAGATGAGAACAAATCTGATTTGCTCGCGGTGCAGTCTGAATTAGAAGCTGTAGAAAAGCAGATCCGTGACCTTCTAGAGAGACAAGCTGAGCTGAGAGACCGGCGTTTAGCTCTTGAAACATCACGCGCTGATGCACACGGATCAGTGATTAACGTTAGTAACCCGCTGACGCCGACCTCGTCTACTCCGTGCGTTTCTCAGCATTGGTCCCGAGCGTCCAGGTCACGATCAGCCATGGTTTCATTCACTCCGGCTCCAACACACCACCACGAAGCCTGGGTGGTTCCGCGGAAGCCGCGAGCCAGGACAAGAATCTTTTCGCCCCTCCCGGTGTTCGAGATCTCCACGCAGAACCGCTTCTCCCCTCTTCGTGAAATTGAACGCGATGCTGTGATCATCGGCGATTCCACCGTCCGACACGTCCACGCTACGTTAGGTAAAAGTAAGGTGCACAGTCACTGCTTTCCTGGTGCTCGTGTTCTCGATATCACTGCGCGGGTAAATGAGATCTTGAACGGTGACGAGCGCGTCGGAGCTGTGGTGCTGCACGCGGGAGCTAACGACACTAGGCTGCGACAGACGGAGGTTCTGAAGAAAGACTTCAGGAGCCTTATCGATACGGTACGCAGCACATCGCCTGAAACATCGATTATTGTGTCTGGACCGCTTCCTACGTACCGACGAGGGCATGAAAAGTTCAGTAGATTATTCGCGCTAAATGAATGGTTATTGTCATGGTGCAATGAGCAGAAACTGCTCTTTGTAAATAATTGGAATCTGTTTTGGGAGCGACCAAGGCTCTTCCGCGCTGATGGCTTACACCCAAGTAGAATCGGGGCAGATCTTCTGTCGGAAAACATCTCCAAGATGTTAAATGCCGTTTGACTAGTATCCAAAAATCCAAATCACAGTCTCTACTGCACCAATTTAATTGATATTAATACTAGTGTAGAACATTGCATAGAAACTGTGTCTATTCCTCGTTTACTAAGATCAAATAATACATCTACTGCGGGATCTAGAAAAAATCTAATTGTTATTAAAACAAATAATCTTGCTATTAGTGAACAAAAACAATTTCTAAAGCTAGGTCTTCTAAACATTAGATCGCTCACACCGAAGGCGGTTATTGTAAATTAAATGGTCACAGATAATAATTTTGATGTTCTGTGCCTTACTGAAACCTGGCTTAAACCAAATGATTATTTCGGTCTAAATGAGTCTACCCCGCCAGGATACTGTTATAAGCATGAGCCCCGTCTGATCGGTCGTGGCGGCGGTGTTGCAACAATCTATAGAGATATCCTTAATGTTACTCAGAAAACTCGTCATAGGTTTAATTGGTTTGAAGTACTTGTGCTAAATGTTACGCTCTTAGATGTAAGAAAAAAATCCCTATTATCTCTAGCATTGGCTACCGTATATAGACCTCCAGGGCCTTACGCCGATTTCCTAAAAGAGTTTGCTGACTTTCTATCAGATCTTTTGGTCAACGTCGATAAAGCATTAATTATTGGAGATTTTAACATACACGTAGATAATTTAAATGATGCGTTAGGGGCTGCGTTTACAGATTTATTAAACTCCTTCGGGGTCAAGCAAAACGTCACCGGACCAACTCATCGTCTTAATCATACACTCGATTTAATTATATCATATGGAACCGATCCAACCGATATAGATATCATTCCACAAAGTGATGATGTCACTGACCATTACATGGTAACTTGCATATTAAGTACTGCTGTAATATGTCATGCTGCGCCACGTTATCGACCAGGTAGAACAATTCTTCCATCCACCATAGATCATTTCTCAAATAGCTTATCTGATCTGTCTCAGCTGCTGCCTGAACCCAAACAAACAGATGAACTAGATGAACTAACTAGCACTATGAGCACCATTCTCTCTAGAACATTGGATATTGTTGCACCCATTAAATTAAAAAAGGTCAGAGAAAAAAGTATAGCACCATGGTACAATAATACTACGTATGTTTTAAAGAGAGAAACCCGTAATTTAGAGCGTAAATGGAAAAAAAACTAATTTAGAGGTCTTTAGAATCGCGTGGAAAGACAGTATGTCACATTATAAAAAGGCCCTTAAAACGGCCAGGGCTGAGCACCTCAGCAAATTAATAGAAAACAACCAAAATAATCCAAGGTTTTTATTTAATACCGTGGCTAGACTAACAAATAAACAGACGTCGTCTGAACAAAATACCTCGTTACAGTTTAGTAGTAATGATTTCATGAACTTCTTCACCGATAAAATTGAAAGCATCAGAATCAAAATCGTAAACGTTCAATCTTTACTCGCGCCTTATAATTCAGCCGCAATTATCACCCCGCAAGAACAATTACAATGCTTTACAACCATAGAACAAAAAGAGTTAAATAAACTTATCACTTCATCTAAAACAACAACGTGTTTATTAGATCCTATACCAACTGAACTACTGAAAGAAGTGTTACCTATAGTGGAAGAGCCTCTTCTCAATATTATTAACTCATCTTTAGGTCATGTTCCAAGAACGTTCAAGCTGGCTGTTATAAAACCTCTTATTAAGAAACCACATTTAGATCCAAATAACCTAGCAAATTACAGACCCATTTCGAATCTTCCATTTATGTAAAAAATATTAGAAAAAGTTGTGTCCAGTCAACTCGGCTCTTTCTTGCAAGAAAACGACATCTATGAAAAGTTTTTAGTCTGGATTCAGGCCACATCACAGCACTGAAACTGCGCTTGTTAGAATCACAAATGATTTACTTTTAGCTTCGGACCAAGGCTGTATCTCAGTACTAGTTTTACTTGATCTTAGTTCTGCGTTCGACACTATAGATCACACAATACTCTTAGATCGACTACAAAATTACACTGGTGTTCAAGGACAAGCATTAAGCTGGTTCAGGTCATACTTATCTGACCGCTACCATTTCGTCTACTTAAATGGAGAAAAATCGATCATAACTTCGGCAAACTATGGAGTGCCGCAGGGATCTGTGTTAGGCCCTTTATTATTCTCAATATATATGCTGCCACTTGGTAATATTCTAAGGAAACATGGAATTAGTTTCCATTGTTATGCTGATGACACTCAAATATATATTTCATCACGGCCAGATGAATACGCTAAATTATCCAAATTGACAGATTGTGTTAAAGATATAAAAGTTTGGATGACGCGTAATTTTCTTTTATTAAATCCAGACAAGACTGAGGTAATACTTATCGGTTGTAAAAACCGTCCACAAAACCTTTCACAGCACGACTTTAACATAGTAGGATGCCCTGTTACTTTATCCGCTACAGTAAAAGACCTGGGTGTTATATTAGACTGCAACTTGTCTTTTGAAAAGCATATTTCATATGTTACAAAAACAGCCTTTTTCCACCTTAGAAACATTGCTAAGCTACGTAACATGCTATCAGTCTCTGATGCAGAAAAGTTAGTTCATGCATTCATGACCTCGAGACTAGATTACTGTAATGCTTTATTAGCTGGTTGTCCTGCATCTTCAATAAACAAGCTACAGTTAGTCCAAAATGCAGCCGCTAGAGTTCTTACTAGATCAAGAAAATATGATCATATAACACGATTTTATCATCACTTCATTGGTTACCTATAAAGTGCCGTATTAATTACAAGGTATTGCTTTTGACTTATAAAGCTCTAAATGGTTTAGCTCCAGTTTATTTAACGGATCTTCTATCGCCCTACAATCCATCGCGCTCTTTAAGATCACTAAATTCGAGGCTTCTGGTCATTCCTAGGATATCCAGATCCACCAAAGGAGGCAGAGCATTTTCACATTTAGCTCCGAAGCTCTGGAATAGCCTTCCTGATATTGTTCGTTGCTCAGACTCGCTCTCACAGTTTAAAACTAGACTGAAGACGCACCTATTTAGCCAGGCATTCATATAAATTTTTTATCTTACAGTTACTGTAAATTCGGCCTCTAGTTCATAAACGCCAGAGGAGAACTGGCCCCCGACTGAGCCTGGGTTCTCCCAAGGTTTTTTTTCTCCATTGGGTCATCTGATGGTGTGTTAGGACAACTTTAGGTCACTGGATGGAGTTTTTTGGTTCCTTGCCACTGTTGCCTTTGGCTTGCTCAGTTGGGGATATTCAAATTAATTAACCAATCATACCATTGATCAGCTCTACCAAACTTGGATGTCTTTTTCCAGTAATAAACAAACATTGTTAAGTTGTTTTGATTGATACTGTGAAGCAGCTTTGATACAATCTGTATTGTGAAAAGCGCTATATAAATATATTTGACTTGACTTGACTTGACTTAAAGTCTGTTTAGAGAGAACGCCCTCGTCTTAGTGGCCCCTACTTTGATAACAAATGATAATTTTGCTTGAAGAGAATTAATCAAAACTAACTTTAGCTGGAAATAACATTATTCAAAAATCGCTATAAAGCCAAAACAATCTCTGCTACCGTAAATTGTATGTTTATCTCTGCAAAGCTCCTTTGAAACAATCTACATTGTTAAAAGCGCTATATGAAGATGACTTGACTTGACTTGACTATTTGCATTTGGAAAAGCATCTGAATAAACATCTGGAGACTAATGTACAACAAAAACATAATCTGATCTTCCAATGTCAATACTGCTTACTCTGTTCTTATTGACTCCAAGTAAAGAATGGCGTTCGAACGAGACAAAAAAAGAATACAACAAATGAAAGCCTAATTTCCAATAATCATTTAAAATATTTCTGTCCTACCAGGAAGCCCAAATTACGATTTGACAAGCTAAATGGACTGGACGTTGCCACAAACCACCACTAATTGAAACAGTGATACATGATTCACAGTTCTTAAAACGCAGCTGTACCCGGAGTGCTCATAAATACAGATGCTGTTAGTTTAACCCTGTCGCAACACGTCCAGTTTAGCTTTCACAATCTGGTCTGTTGCCTATTGCCTTTTGTAAATAGTTCAAGTTCAAGTTCATTTATTTATATAGCACATTTAAACAGCCGCTTAGACAGACCAAAGTGCTTTACAGAACACACAAATAAGAAAAGTAAAAACAGCAAAACAACCCATATAACACATAAAAAGCAGCAAAGCTATGCGTAGCCTTGGCAGAGACTCAATTGTAAAATAATAAAACAATTAAAAATAGAGATCAATATCCTAAAGAAAACAGGTAGGTTTTTACCAAAGACTTAAAGATAGAAAGGTTAGGGGCCGAATATTGCAAAAACAGTTCTGAGCTTGGCCAATTATTTTCAACAAGTAAATTCACTGTTCTCTCTTCTATATTTCATGAAGACAGAAATATTCTCTCCAAGTACATATCTGACAATACATTTGGCTGTTCAATTTGGCCCTAAGAGAACCAACAGCATCTCCTGACACGTCGAGAGGTTGTGAAGCAGTCAGGAGTTGTTTACAAAAGTAAGTAGCTCCAGAAGTTTCCGATGAGCTCTCACTCTGTCTGGCTGTGAGAAAAGGCGATTTCTTCTCAGCACAAAGCTTTGTTGACAGGTAACATTGTGAGAAAATTAGCACGGCACCCTGTTGTGAATCAATGTAAAAACACAGCATTAGACTGTTATTTGACTTTGTGCATTTTGCAGGATCGTTTGTCGAGATGTGAACCCTGACAGTTTTAATAAGGAGAGGGTTTCACAACATTGTTTTTTTTATTGCTCTTATCAGTTTGATGAGACATCTATGTACAGGTGCTGGTCAACGAATTAGAATTATTTTAAATAGTGCAATCATGAAATTCTTTGAATGCATTTTTTGTGCAGAAAGCAAATCAGGTGTTCACCGCACCTGTCCTACTCGTTAGACTAATCACAGAACTCGTTATCTGGCAAAAAATTTGCTCAGCTGAGCTTTCCAAAAGGCCCATTTAGGCCATTTAACTGTGACACTGTTGTTTTATTGAATTAGAATAATGGTGAAAGCGTTTCATTGAATTGCAATAATTTTTATTATAATTACAATCATCACTTTCTCAGTATTTTGTGGCTGCCCCTTTGGCTTGTATGACTGCCTGAAGTCTCTGCGGCATCGATTTGACCAGCTTGTCGCAAGTTTCCGCACTCACAGCTTCCCAGGCAGTGGCGATGTTCTGCTTCAGTTGGTCCAGCGTAGTAGGCTTTCTGTCGCGAATTTTCCGCTTGACGATGGCCCAAAGGCTTTCAATGACATTGAGGTCAGGCGAGTTGGCCGGCCATGCCAAAACTTCAAGCTGTTTTTTAGTGAACCAATCTTTGGTCGACTTTGCCGCATGAGCCGGTGCAAGATCCTGTTGAAATATGAAGTCTTCTTCGCCGAACTGTTCCTCAACAGTCGGAATCAGGAACGTTTCCAGAACATCTTGATATACGGCAGCATTGACAGTCTTCTTGAGGAAGCAGAGTTTCCCTACACCTCGAGCGGACATGCATCCCCAGACCATAACGCTCTGGGGAAACTTGACGGATCTTTTCACGCACTCGTGGTTGTAGGTTTCGCCACCACGACGCCAGACACGAGGACCTTGGTCACCGAAGGAGATGCAGAAGCGTGATTCGTCACTGAAGACCACTTTCTGCCAGTCTTCAGCAGTCCACTCGCCGTGTTCTTTGGCCCACTTCAGCCGTTTCACCATTTGTTTCTTGTTCAGCATCGGTTTTACTGCTGGAACGCGAGATTTGAAGCCGAGTTCGCGCAGACGACGGTAAGTGGTTGATCTGGAGACGTCAGCGCCGGTCTGCTTGTTCCACAAGTCGGTGAGCTCGGAAGTGGACTTGAACCGGTTGCTGACTGCGATCTTTCTCAGCTGCTTGTTGTCGCGAGCAGAAGTTTTTCAGACGCCGGAACAGTTGGTGCGCTTGCTGCAGTTTTTCTTGAGAGCTTTGCAGACGGAAGACTAGCTGATGCCGAGCTGCTCAGCAATTTTAGTTTGGGTCAAGCCTTGTTGGCGAAGGGCTTGAATTTGAGCCACTATTCCGGTTGAGAGGTCGCGCTGCTTACCCATGATTGATTTTACAACTTAGAAATTCTACTCAACCCTGACTTTATACTGCACAGTGAACACTCTTCACAGAAAACAAAAATTTGAGCATTTATTCTAATTCAATGAAACGCTTTCACCATTATTCTAATTCAATAAAACAACAGTGTCACAGTTAAATGGCCTAAATGGGCCTTTTGGAAAGCTCAGCTGAGCAAATTTTTTGCCAGATAACGAGTTCTGTGATTAGTCTAACGAGTAGGACAGGTGCGGTGAACACCTGATTTGCTTTCTGCACAAAAAATGCATTCAAAGAATTTCATGATTGCACTATTTAAAATAATTCTAATTCGTTGACCAGCACCTGTATGTCTTGTCATGTTTATACTAGCTTGATGTATATTTCATGAGAAGTTTAGTTCTCTGAATATTTTTTTTAACACAATCTTAGAAAGTTTTACTTATGTTAATATGCAGGATTTAAACCCCTACCGATCATACATCCTCAGTATGACAGAGTGCAATGGGGATGCCAGAGAAATTGTTGGTTTGAGTGAGATAAGCAACTGTTTATTTCCCTGTGGTTTAGCGAATGGCAGGACTGTATGAATATTACAAAAGTACTGCAAATCATAATGTTGTGAGATAGTGATCGCCGTATTGGGTAAAGCTTAGGGCAGGTAAATGAATGGTTGCTGTGAGCCCAACAAGCAGTATCCCATGACCATCACCATTGTGTCACGTATGAGTAAAATTTGAAAACTAGATCAGACAGACTCATGAGCAAATCAGTTCAATTTGTGAACAAATTGACCTTTTGTGTCAGATCTGATCAATTATTCAGTTAATCCACTTCACAAAAGTGGATTAAGCCTAAATAGATTGTAGATAATATTTTTGCCTGACTTACTTTCTTCTGTAAAGCACAAAAGAAGATTTTTGAAGGATGCTTCTGTTTCAATTAGTGGTGTCAAATCTAACATAAAAGTTTGTATATAGAGAGGTTGGGAATTAGTCAAGTCAAGTCAAGTCATCTTCATTTATATAGCGCTTTTAACAATGGATTGTTTCAAAGCAGCTTTACAGAGATAAACATATAATTTAAGGTAACAAAGATTGTTTTGACTTTATAGCGGTTCTGGAATAATGTTATTTCCAGCTAAAGTTAATTTTGATTGATTCACCTCCGTCGAAATGATCATACTTTAAACGCGAACCTGTGATTAACGCTGACGTGCTTTTCAAGCATTCACATGCTTATTCAGAATTTATTCTTTATGTGCTTTGTGAAAATATGTGCGCAGGTTTGTAATTCCATACAACCCATGCCTAAACAAACTACTTGTCTTGCCTATAAATTTTGATACAGAATTTAATACACACACACATGCACACAAACTTTTATGTTAGATGTGATTAATCACGATTTATCAATTTGACAGCACTACTTTCCATACATTGACAACTTTTGAGGTTGGGTAAATAAATAGGCTAAATTGATGAAATGATTACAATGATTCCAGTGCCAATGCCACACATAACCGCAGCAACTTACACATCACACCTTCAGTTCTTTGAATTATGTCCTTACTCAACCATTCGATTTATTCTCCTTATTCTCTTTCCAGCCACCCCCCACTGGGTCTTTGAAAGGAGAACGCAGGGCTGAATCTTGCTTGATTAGGGCTCATATCAAATACTGGTTTTGTCTTTTTTTTTTTTGAGGCCACTGATATAGTTGGTTTTCTTGAACATTTTGCACCTTTTCTCTTACTCTTAGAATTAAAAGGGATGTTTTTGCTGCTATTAAGACCTCAAAAAAATTCCTCTTCAGATATGAAGTGAGGAACCAATGATGTGAATAACCTGTGGGTGTGGGTTTGCCGTTGGGTCTAATTTAGTCCGTGACTCCCCGTCCTTCAATTCTGTTCTCTTGCTAAAACCTGGATTACTTTGTGACAGGATCACAAAACAATCAAAGAGGTGCTCCCAAAACTGAGAAAGATCAGGGGGCCTTGTTAAAAATGAGCATCAGTTGCTCTTTTCCATTGTTTGGAAGGATATGCAGAGCCTTTGGTGCCACACATACCTACACATAGTTAAAAACTCCTGAATCTCCCATATATTACACCCATTTCCTGCCCCCCTCCCGTTTTTTTTTCCCCCAGAAAACGCACGTAATTTGTATGGCCCAAACCTAGTTATATAAATAATCACATTAATATGTTAGTCTAAGGTAGTCCATTCGCCAGATCTTGAATGAAACGCATCCTACTCACACAATCGACTCAGCATACAAATTTCAACCCATTTGTGACCTCAACCTGGCAACCAACCCAGTTGTGCTTGATATCTGCGCAGGAGGCAGACGCAGGAAGTTGAATCAAGCAACACTAGTAGAAATAGGAGGAGAAGACTCAGGTGGTGCTCCGAAAAAAAAAAAAAAAATATATATATATATATATATATATATTAGTGCTGGGCCGTTATCGGCGTTAACGTGCTGCGTTAACGTGAGACTCTTATCGGGCGATAAAAAAAATATCGCCGTTAATCAAAGTTGTTTTGGGATCATAAATAGCTTTTTCGAATATCGTTATATTTTCGCGCAATTCTAATGTGTAGTAGGCTATGACGCCGCGCCTACTGTCACAGATCGCGCAGTAGGGTATTTTCCTGTCAGGGACACAAGGTGTACTTTTACTTTGTTACGTTGGGCGACGTTCCTCTCACTTTATTTTAATGCAATACGTTGTTAAATGAGTTTATTCCAAGCGCGCTGTGTCCTTTGTATGGGCATGAGCGATGCTCATTTACAAATGAATCAGTCTTTTGAGTCGATTCTGTTCACAGACTTCATCAAACAAGTTGTCAGATGATCTGTCTAAATCGGTTCGCGAATCAGTTGATCTGTTCAGTTCCTCGCGCACTGAATCGTCTGAAGCGCTTTCAATTCACACTCGGAGTCGAAACAGGAAGATTTAAGAGCATCACGAGCGTTGGATGAAGTGGCCGATCTACAGTCTAGTCTAGTGAATGCAAATCTGCAAATGCATCATGTTTTTGCCAGCGATGAAGATCTTTATTAGTTGAACATCTTTGCAAGCTGTCTGTGAATGAATGATTCCACAGGACGATACATTCGATTTCATTTCATTCAGGTAATACATTGTGTGTGTATTGCACGTGTATTGCGCAGTGGCATAATCACACGAATAGTTTACATTGATTGAAACTAATTTGTTTAAAAAATGAGGCTATTGCAGTAACAAGGCAGGTTCACATAAAATTCTTATGACATATGATGACATTATTTTTTGATCTAACGAGCATTGGCGATGCAAAAACGGACTGTCGTGCGTATTGTTTTTTTCTTCTTCTTCCAATTAGCCTACTATGTTTAAAAAAAGGACGAAAACACGTTACTTGTTCAATTAATAAAAAGTTTCTTTGATGACAAATCGCTAAAGATGAAATTGGCCTCCCTTTCTGTCATTGCGGTTTTTTTTTTTTTTGTTTTTTTTTTTACGATATTCGACTTTTGCTCCTCGATTGTCGAATGGCATTTTTGGCAGAAATGCACATCCCTACGCGAGGCAAACTATTCTCAAAGACTTACTTTTAGTCATTATTTGGGTAGCACACATATTCTGAATGCCTTCGGGAGAATTCAAATGAGCCATTTTAATCTAGATTAATCTAGATTAATTTCAATATTAATCTAGATTAATCTAGATTAAAAAAAATTAATCTATGCCCACCTCTAATATATATATATATATATATACATACATACATATATATAAGCATGTAAATTTACCAATAGCTGGACAGAAGAATTTGATTTAATTTCTCGAAGCCATATCGACAATGCCCACCCCTTTTGCAAAGTGTGTCGTACTGATTTTAATATCGGGCACGGTGGGAAAAAATTACGTTATTTGGCACATTAAATCACAACAATTAATTAACGTGACTTAATCATGTTTCTTTTTAGTTTTATTAATAATTATGTATTTATTTATGTGTATTTAGCCTGCCTCTGCCACCTATAGCAGAGCCATCAGCCTGCCATCAAATAATCTGCTATTGCAGGGAGACAAAATACACATTTTATTGATTTTTATTTTTTAGAAAGTTTTCATAATCCCAAAAAAATTTTAGGCTATGTCGAAACATAAAAAATAAAAATCTTCATGAAATGACCCCATGTTTTGGTCTTTAGTACTCGTAATCCTTGTAATCCTTAGTCCAACTGCCCATTTTATTCAAGCTGTACTATTTGATTAACTTTGCAGATCGTAATTCAATCGAGTATGACCAGAACTACATTGCCAGATGGCCACATAGCCAAAGCTATAACGTTATTCTGAGAAGCCTGTCTAATCCAAACTTTTCACTACACAGCTTGTAAGCGGGATAGGGGGAAATCTGCATACGTTTACATTTCAAGTAATCAAAATAGTAACAGTAACTTTAATTGGGAATCAGATCACATGAAAAGTTAGGCAAACACGTTTTCCTTTGAGTGCTTTCTGTATATCGATTCAAAGCTGCCGAATTCAGATTAAATCCCTCCAGCTTTGACTAAAAGCACAGTAATGAAGCCTGGCAGGCAGATGGGAAAAAGCAGGGAGAAATGATTGCTGCAGAAAACGTAGCCGCTTCAATGTCTTTTTCTCACTCACTTTGAATACGGCGGTAGATAAAGCTGAGCTGAATAATCCCTCAGAATTGAGCGCTATTAAAACTCTTTGTGAGAAGACGAGACCAAACTTTTATTCGAGTGCTGATGTTCAGGTACAGCACATACTTGTAAAGGCCCTGAGCTGACCTGAGTTCCTCTCTTTCTGTTTTCTCTCTTTGTCTGGCCCTCTCATTTCGATTTTCTTTCTCTCCAAATTTGCACCTTCTGTAACACCTAAACACAGCGATGAGGATTCACACTATAAATTTAGGAATTTGTCACACACCTTTCCCTGATGAAATCCTTAGTATTGCTCCTCTCCTTACACTAAGGTTACTGCACAAAAGCTTGTTTTATTACCACTTTTATAAATATAATTTTCTGTTACTTAAACTGCTGCGACTGTATCAGATTAGTGTATTGTTCTGTTTTGATTCCAGTTGCCTCCAGAAGTATTTGGACACAATGTTAAAATGTAATACAATGTTAAAATAGAATATCAAACAAATGCAAAAAAAAAAAAAGGAAAAAAAGTTAAGATCCAATTTCATTCTTAGTGTTGTGAAGAGGCGGAGTCAGGAGGATCCATTCGCAGCATTTATTAGAGTAGTTAAACAGGCAGGGATCAACAACAGCAAACAGGGCAACGGAGACAAGGCAGAGACAAACCAGATTTCAAGCAAAGGGTCAGGGCAGGCAGAGAAGGGTCAGCAACGATAAACAATCCACAGGTCAAACACAGGCATCAAACTCGGGAAGGAAACGCTCAGAATTGCAGTGGAATAACGTACAAGACTTTACAGGGAATGATGAGGTGAACCAGGCTTATATGGGGTGAACTAAACAATATAATGAGACACAGGTGAATGTAATAATCAGGGATGATGAGTCCGGGCAGTGAATTATGGGAAATGTAGTTGTGAGTGAACAATGATAGTCTGATGTGGAGTGCCCTCAGGTGGCTCTCAAGGGCACTCCAGCTGATAACCGTTACATACCCCCCCCCCCCCCCCTCAAAGGATCAGCTTCCAGATGCTCCTAAAATTCTCCAGGAGGGAGGTGGACCCGGGGGCCGGGGGTGGGATGGAGGGCCAGGCCCGTGGAGCGGAAGAGGACCTGGAAACTGCGGCAGGACGGAATGTCAGGGCGGAGCAGGCAGTGCAGGCGACCAGGGCGGAGCAGGCAGTGCAGGCGACCAGGGCGGAGCAGGCAGTGCAGGCGACCAGGGCGGAGCAGGCAGTGCAGGCGACCAGGGCGGAGCAGGCAGTGCAGGCGACCAGGGCGGAGCAGGCAGTGCAGGCGACCAGGGCGGAGCAAGCAGTGCAGGCGACCAGGGCGGAGCAGGCAGTGCAGGCGACCAGGGCGGAGCAGGCAGTCCATCGGGTGGCCAGGGCGGTGAAGACCCTTCGGGCGGCCACGGCGCAGGAACAGACACCGGCTCAGGAACTGGGACAGGAACTGGCTCTGGCTCTGCAGACGTAACGTGAACAGTCTCTGAATCGGCCATCTCGTCCGTAGACACTGGCTCGGAGGCGGCCATCTTGTCCGTAGACACTGGCTCGGAGGCGGCCATCTTGTCCGTAGACACTGGCTCAGAAAGAGGAAGAGGATCAGGCTCAGGAGAAGCGACGCGAAGCTCAGGATCAGGCTCGGCAGAAGCGACGCGAAGCTCAGTCTCTGGATCGGCAGAAGCGACGCGAAGCTCAGTCTCTGGATCGGCAGAAGCGACGTGAAGCTCAGTCTCTGGATCGGCAGAAGCGACGTGAAGCTCAGTCTCTGGATCGGCAGAAGCGACGTGAAGCTCAGTCTCTGGATCGGCAGAAGCGACGTGAAGCTCAGGATCAGGCTCGGCAGAAGCGACGTGAAGCTCAGGATCAGGCTCGGCAGAAGCGACGTGAAGCTCAGTCTCTGGATCGGCTGAAGCGTCGTGAAGCTCAGTCTCTGGATCGGCAGAAGTGACGTGAAGCTCAGCCTCTGCAGAAGTGACGTGAAGCTCAGTCTCTGGATCGGCAGAAGCGACGTGAAGCTCAGTCTCTGGATCGGCAGAAGCGACGTGAAGCTCAGTCTCTGGATCGGCAGAAGCGACGTGAAGCTCAGTCTCTGGATCGGCAGAAGCGACGTGAAGCTCTGGATCGGCAGAAGTGACGTGAAGCTCAGTCTCTGGATCGGCAGAAGCGACGTGAAGCTCAGTCTCTGGATCGGCAGAAGCGACGTGAAGCTCAGTCTCTGGATCGGCAGAAGCGACGTGAAGCTCAGTCTCTGGATCGGCAGAAGCGACGTGAAGCTCAGTCTCTGGATCGGCAGAAGCGACGTGAAGCTCAGTCTCTGGATCGGCAGAAGCGACGTGAAGCTCAGTCTCTGGATCGGCAGAAGCGACGTGAAGCTCAGTCTCTGGATCGGCAGAAGCGACGTGAAGCTCAGTCTCTGGATCGGCAGAAGCGACGTGAAGCTCAGTCTCTGGATCGGCAGAAGCGACGTGAAGCTCAGTCTCTGGATCGGCAGAAGCGACGTGAAGCTCAGTCTCTGGATCGGCAGAAGCGACGTGAAGCTCAGTCTCTGGATCGGCAGAAGCGACGTGAAGCTCAGTCTCTGGATCGGCAGAAGCGACGTGAAGCTCAGTCTCTGGATCGGCAGAAGCGACGTGAAGCTCAGTCTCTGGATCGGCAGAAGCGACGTGAAGCTCAGTCTCTGGATCGGCAGAAGCGACGTGAAGCTCAGTCTCTGGATCGGCAGAAGCGACGTGAAGCTCAGTCTCTGGATCGGCAGAAGCGACGTGAAGCTCAGTCTCTGGATCGGCAGAAGCGACGTGAAGCTCAGTCTCTGGATCGGCAGAAGCGACGTGAAGCTCAGTCTCTGGATCGGCAGAAGTGACGTGAAGCTCAGTCTCTGGATCGGCAGAAGTGACGAACAGCAGCCTCTTGCTCGGCAGGCGTGACGCCAACAGCAGCCTCTTGCTCGGCAGGCGTGACACGAACAGCAACCTCTTGCTCGGCAGGCGTGACGCGAACAGCAGCCTCTTGCTCGGCAGGCGTGACGCGAACAGCAGCCTCTTGCTCGGCAGGCGTGACGTGAACAGCAGCCTCTTGCTCGGCCGTCTCCGGCTGGACGTGGCTGACGTGAAGTGCAGGCTCGGCTGGACTGGCTCTGGGACAGGCTCGAGCCGTACAAGGCTGGAAGGTCTCGGCGGTAAGAGACTCTGGGTGGACGGTCTCGGCGGGACGAGACCCTGAAACGATGGCCCTCTTGGCACCACGTGCAGACATCAGCGGGGAATCTGCCACGCTGGAAACCAGTCCTGGGCAGCCATAGACCGATCCGGTGGCAGGTTTGATGGTTGGTGGGACGTGAACTGACTCAGGCTCAGGGGGTACTGTGAGCTTGCAGAGTTCTTCGTCCGCCAACCCCACAGTAAGTGCCGATCCGCTCAAGGAAAGGGCCAGGTCGATATACTGTTCAAGCGACCAGTGAGGATCATGCAAGGGCATGAATGAACAGAGCGGTTCAGATAGTCCTCCCCGGAAAAATATCATAAGACATACCGTGTCCATTGAGGTGAGATGTGCCAGATCAATAAAGTCCTCGACATACTCCTCAATCAGCCGATTCCCCTGCTTGAGACGCATGATTTGTATTGCTGTATCCCTGGTTGGCATCGCTGCTGGATCTTGGTGTGGTGAAGTCTTCTGTTGTGAAGAGGCGGAGTCAGGAGGATACATTCGCAGCATTTATTAGAGTAGTTAAACAGGCAGGGATCAACAACAGCAAACAGGGCAACGGAGACAAGGCAGAGACAAACCAGATTTCAAGCAAAGGGTCAGGGCAGGCAGAGAGAATCAGAGTCCAGTAAACAGTCCAGGGTCAGGGCAGGCAGAGAAGGGTCAGCAACGATAAACAATCCACAGGTCAAACACAGGCATCAAACTCGGGAAGGAAACGCTCAGAATTGCAGTGGAATAACGTACAAGACTTTACAGGGAATGATGAGGTGAACCAGGCTTATATGGGGTGAACTAAACAATATAATGAGACACAGGTGAATGTAATAATCAGGGATGATGAGTCCGGGCAGTGAATTATGGGAAATGTAGTTGTGAGTGAACAATGATAGTCTGATGTGGAGTGCCCTCAGGTGGCTCTCAAGGGCACTCCAGCTGATAACCGTTACACTTAGGAACTTATTAAATTACTTTTAATCAAATGGTTTTACAGCTGATTAAAAGTTACATCACAACATATTAACATTAAACGTGTTCCACTATTAATCACAATGAGAAATTGTCCAAAGAGGCTGTGTCTGGATTCTGTCTAATAATTTATATCTAATATATAATTTAATACTTCATTTTGGGAAAATTTTGTTTTTAGAAGTGCTCACTTCCAAACACCATTTGGTTTGATATATGGTAATATGAGATCTCCATAAAAGGCCATTTTAACCAGCCGGACCAGCTTTAGGCTGGTTTGCTGGTTTAAGCTGGTCTCCCAACCTCACCAAGTTGGTCTTCAATCTTGATGGGCCTGAGGGGGTTAATTACAGTAAAACAAAAACAGGTTTCTGAATGAAGAGTCTTTCCTAAGCAGTAGATGATGGCTTTTCTTTTAAATACATAAAGTGATTTAGGTTCATATAACCTAATGAACCCTGTATGTCGAGGAGGGCCTGACCCTAAGGAACTGAGTTTATGTCCAAATAATTAACCTGTAATGGTTGTACAGGAATATGAAATACGGCGAGTCAAAGACAGTCTTTATCCTTTTAATTAGTTTCATTTATCAGAGGCGAACGTCAGAGCTCATGTTCCCTTGCCACCTATGAGGAAAGAATTAACTGCTTGTACATCAAAGCCACTTTTGGCATTCACTGTCACATTGCATTTAACAGAACGGAGAGGGGAATGTGACATTTACTGCCTCCCCTTTGCAGAGTAGAGCGATTGTGCTGAATGGATTTATGTCTGAAACGCCAGCGGTATCCATGAGGAGAAAAGTGCAATTTCACAACGCCATTCACTTTCAAATAACCTCCATTCACACTTTCCCCTTCATCAGAAAGGCTGATAGAAGGGACCGGAAACACTCTTCAACGTCACCCCATCTCTAATTATATCAGACCAGTGAATATTCGACACAATGCCCTGAGACTCCAGTTGCGAGTCATGGAGGCTGGTGAAAGACAAAGAAACTGCAATTAATGAATTCTTTTGAATAGCATTTTTTATATTTAATTTGATTTTTTAAATATTAATATAAAAAACACAACTTCAATTAGAATCAAAAGATTTTGAGAGAAGAGTAAAAAAAATAGCTGAGGAAAACTGCAGATATACTTATATAAATTAAAATAGTTTATTTCGCGGATACCTTCTTCCATTATTATGCCAGTACAAGTGACAAGTCATTCTTTACAAGCGAGTCATTTGAATCATTAACTTAACAGATTTGCTGAAAAATATTGATTAATTTAGGATCTAAATGAACTAAGGGTGCTTTCACACTGGACTCGTTTGGTGCGGACCGAACCTTAGCGCGATTATTCCCGGCGCTCCTCGCAGCCTTGGTCTGGTTCTCTTATGAGAGGTTCTCTCGTATTGCATAAGTTGCTTACGCTACGGGTAAAGTCATCTTTTCTCGAGATATTGAAGCCAAAAATATCCTTAATTTTTCATATATTGTCAACGCAGTGCAGCAGCCAGCAGACCTAGAGCAGGCTATCTTGCGTGCCCATTGGCAACTGCTGCAGCCTACCACTGAGCCTCGCGCATGACGTCGCGCCCACAACGCCAGAAGGGGGGTGGCTTAGCGAATAAAAGACGGGCTCGGGGGCTGCATCACTGATTTTCATGATCTTCAGCGAAGCTCTACGCATCGCTGGACCTTGAGAGAAGCCATCCGGCGTCAAAACTAGCCACGAGCACGCAGAGGACAGCACCTGAAGAAGCCGGCCGTCTTCGCCACCGTCAGCCTTCGTGCCTGCTACGCCATCCGGCATCGAGTATCCTTTTTTGTTTAGTGCTTGCTGTGAGTGTTCGCCGCCGCGACGCTCCCTCTTCTCTAAAAGAGCGCGAGCGTTTTATAAAAATGCCTCGCCTTTCCTGTGGCTCGTGCAGAGCCCCGCTCAGCGCCAGAGACCGCCATGTGATTTGCGCTCTCTGCCTGGGCCCAGACCATGCAGCCCTCGCCCTGGATTCAGGAGGCTGTGTGCACTGTGAAGCGCTTCCGCTGTCGAACCTGCGGGTTCAACTCGAAGCCTTCACCACGGCCGTTGTCACTCCGCCCTCTGGACCGCGCAAGAAGAAGCACCGTTCGTAGAGGATACCGGAGCCTGAGGTCACCGTGAAGGGCTCGCCGGACTTCATCCCGCCAGCTTCTCTCTCTCCTTCTCCGCCCCTCCCGGACGCGCAGCTGTCGGCTTCGCCCAGCACTGCCGCCGCCTCAGGGGACGAAGCTGAAGTAATTGACCTCGGTGACAGCTGTTCCATCCTGACATCAGACAGTGAGGAGTGGTCGAGTTCTCATCACTCCGCTGGCGTGGACGCTGAGCTCTTGCGCCTCCTGTCGAAGGCCGTCGACCAACTCGGCCTGGATTGTTCACCGCCTAAGGAGCCCGCGCCCAATAGGCTTGATGGCTGTTTCCTCCACAGCCGCCGCCCACCGCCCGTTTCCGGATCTGCACCGTTTCTGCCAGAGCTTCACACCGAGCTCTCGAAATCGTGGAACGCTCCATTCTCCGCGAGGCTCCACTCACATGTCTCCTCGGCGCTCTCCCAAGTGGACGGTGCCGCCGAGAAGGGGTACAAAGCTATCTCCCCAGTGGAGGAGGCGGTCGCAGTGCACCTTTACCCGACCTCCGCGAGATGGCGCTAAAAGTCTGCCCTCCCGTCCAAAGCCTGCAGGACCACTTCAGCGCTTGTCGGCCGCGCGTTTTCTGCCGCCGGACAAGCTGCTGAAGCCCGAGCCTGCAGACGTATTTTTAGCAGCCAACGAGTCGGCAACACAGCCCGCTCGCCTGTATACAACCGCCGTTTTCACGGCGACCCAGAGAAATCTCTTTAGAGTATAATTTCTGGCAAACCGGCTCACACCGATGGTGTTTTAAGTGTAGAAAAAGTGCCCACAAAGCATTGCTCACCCCTACACACAAACACGGTGCCCCACGTGTCTCACACACCCACAGAGCCCACTCTCATAAAGCTGGCAGAACACCTCTTGCACTCGTTGAGAGCTGCGCATGTGCCAGGCCACCTAAACAACGGCCCAGACAAGCTATCCAGGGACCACGTTCCCCCAGGGGAATGGTCCCTGCACCCCCAGACAGTCCAGTTACTGTGGCACCTTTTTGGCAAAGCGAAAGTCGACCTGTTTGCGTCAAAAGACAACGCTCATTGCCCGCTGTTCTTTTCAAAGAGCGAGGATGCGCTGGCCCAAACCTGGCCCAGCCTCCCTCTTTATGCTTTCCCTCCGGTCTCTCTGTTAGCACAGGTAATCAAGAGGATCAGGGAAACGCGCCACACGGTGCTCCTTATAGCCCCGCGATGGCAGAACCAAATCTGGTTACTGGAGCTGATGCGGCTGTCACACACAGCCCCTTGGCCGATTCCGGTGAGGAGAGACCTCCTCTCTCAAGCCCGCGGCTCAATCTGGCATCCCCATCCAGAGCGCTGGTCTCTGCAGGTATGGGTAATCAACGGATACCTGTTGTCTTGCCAGAAGGAGTGATGAACACGATTACGCAAACCAGAGCTCCCTCTACGAGGCGGCTTTACGTGTCTAAATGGTCGGTGTTCTCCAAATGGTGTGCCGATAGAGATCTAGACCCACGAATATGTGGGGTTCCGTGGTTGATTGGCTTCCTTCAAGAGCTGTTGGATAAGGGCAGGTCCCCATCCATGCTTAAAGTATATGTGGTGGCCGTTGCAGCGTTCACTGAGTCGACGCGCGGTCAGTCAATAGGAAGAAACGAGCTCGTCATCCGCTTCCTTAGAGGAGCCAGAAGGATGAACCCCCCGCGACCCCCGTCGGTTTCCATGTGGGATCTTTCATTGGTCCAAGAGGCTCTGAAAGCTTTCCCCTTTGAACCATTAGACTCCGTGGACCTAAAGTACCTCTCGCTCAAAGCCGTTTTTCTGACAGCTCTGTCATCAGTTAAACGCGTAGGGGATTTACACACGCTATCTGTTAGCACTGCGTGTCTTGAGTTTGGGCCAAATGACTCCAAAGTCATCCTCAAGCCAAGGCACGGTTATGTCCCAAAAGTGTTGGGCACTCCCTTTAGAGCGCAGGTCATTTCTCTCTCGGCTCTGCCGACATCTGATAGTTAGGGCGATGTGAATCCCCTCTGCTCTGTCAGGGCGCTGAGGGCTTACAATACGCGCTCCGCCCTTTTCAGGTGTTCGTAACAGCTTTTTGTTTCGTTTGGTGGGCGCAACAAGGGTCTCGCCGCCTCGAAACAGAGCCTGTCCAGATGGATAGTGGAAGCTATCACATCCGCTTACGGGTGTAAAGGTCTGCAATGCCCCCTGGGCATCAGGGTGCACTCCACCAGAGGCGTGGCCTCGTCGTGGGCTTGGTCCAGCGGAATTTCCATTCATGACATTTGTGAGGCGGCAGGCTGAGCCTCTCCGTCTACTTTTGTCAGGTTTTATAACCTGGAAGTTCCCGCCTTGCAGGCTAGACTTCTGTCAGTATGTGAGGTGCGTATGTCTTGCCCAGATTTATCATGCGCAGACTACTCTCACGCGATTCTGGCTCTCCTGGTTGAGCCGACTGTATGGTGAATATTTATATGGACCGGCATCGCCGCTCTGTATACCCTATATGTGCTTATAACATGTGCTGGCCCGCACTGCTGGCCACCTGTTTCCCACTTATCTATGTTCCCCGGGAATCCCTGGAACTCATTAAGTGGATGCTGGGCGCGCACGGCGTTGACAATGGGTTCCCGTAGCGTAAGCAACTTACTCAATACGAGAGAACCTCTCGTATGAGAACATACTCGGTTACGTATGTAACCTCAGTTCTCTCTAGTAGAGGGAACGAGTATTGCGTAACCCGACCATGCAGGCGCCAAGAGCGAATTTTCGCTTCAGCTTATGAAACCAGTGATGCAGCCCCCGAGCCTGTCTTTTATACGCTAAGCCACCCCCCTTCTGGTGGGCTGTGATGCGTAGTGGGGGCGACGTCACGCGCAAGGCTCAGTGGTAGGCTGCACCAGTTGCCACAGGGCAGCCAATGGGCACGCAAGATAGCCTGCTCTAGGTCGGCTGGCTGCTGCACTGCGTTGACAATATATGAAAAATTAAGGATCATTTTTGGCTTCAATATCTCGAGAAAAGATGACTTTACCCGTAGCGTAAGCAACTTACGCAATACTCGTTCCCTCTACTAGAGAGAACCAAGGTTACGTACGTAACCGAGTACGTTTCACACTCAAACATGCAAACATGCACGATGCATGATAGAAAACAGAACGCGGGTCCATATATTGTTTTTTTATTAATTTGGTGCTATTATGCAAAAAGTAAAGCTACTCTTTTTGTGAAGAAAAATTTATTTTCATATTTCATTACATTTCATATTTGATTATCTTTACACAGTAATTGAACAGAACTGAATCAACACTAAACTGACCTCAGCTGAACAATGACACTATTTTCTTTTAAACAAAATTGAGCTCTGTTTCCATCGAATCATTATTTTCCGATGGATGGATGGATGGATGGAGGACATTTATTCGTTCAGGATCAATGTGTTTCTAGGAGAGTCACAATTATGTTGTGACTGTTTGGAGCTATTTTCATTGACAAAGTAAATACGTAGCAATATTATCTTTAAAATGTAAGTTATTTATAATTTACTGTATTAAAAATATTACACTCAAATAATGCTTTTGTCTGTGTTTTTGTCCTTCTATTTTTATTGAATAGGATTAAGCACTCAGAAGAGGAGGAGTGGCAAACATATTTAGCAGCGGTGTTTATTCGGCTGCTGACTGTAACGATCACCAGCTGGAGTGCCCTCGAGAGCCACCAGAGGGCGCTCCACAATAGACTATGATCTCTTCCTCACAAACTACATTTCCCATACTCACTGCCTGGACTCATCATCACTGATCACATTCACCTGTACCTCATTGTCACTTATTGTATTCACCTGTGTCTTGTCATCCTGCTAGTCTCAGTCTATTTATACCATGTTCATTCATTCACTCACTGTGAAGTCTTGTTGTACTGTGTGTCTGCATTTCTGAGCGTTTTCCTGTGTTTGTTTTCTGTTTTTGACTTTGGATTGTTCTTGGACTCTGATTATTGCTGCCTGCCCTGACCTCTGCCTGTTTCTTGGATTCCCTCTGTGTTTTCTCCATTGTCCTGTCTGCTGAGTCTTGACCCTGCCTATACGACTATTCTTGAATAAAGCTGCATTTGGATCTTCACCTCCAAGTCTCGGAGCAGTTCATAACAGAAGACTTCGCCACACCCAGATCCAGCAGCACAGATCTCACCTGATCTTCCCAGCATGAGCCGGGAGTTCGCCGGTCAGATCGCGGCCTTGGCCCTGGATAGCCGCGACCTGTTCCAGTATACCTGGGGGTTTGCCCCTCTCGCTGCCTCCTGCTCTCTCGGTGATGAGGCGATTAAGCTGTGTTACCGGCTAGGGGCTAAGGAGGTCGACCCGAGGGAGCTCCCCGATCTCTCGGGTCTGAATTGGAGAGAGGCACTCGGCCGATGTCTGGAGAGCTTCCTTCCGCGGTACGCCAGGTCATCACCTGATCTCCACGTCCAGCCAGAGACCGTCCAGCCAGAGACAGCCGAGCAAGAGGCTGCTGTTCACGTCACGCCTGCCGAGCAAGAGGCTGCTGTTCACGTCACGCCTGCCGAGCAAGAGGCTGCTGTTCACGTCACGCCTGCCGAGCAAGAGGCTGCTGTTCACGTCACGCCTGCCGAGCAAGAGGCTGCTGTTCACGTCACGCCTGCCGAGCAAGAGGCTGCTGTTCACGTCACGCCTGCCGAGCAAGAGGCTGCTGTTCACGTCACGCCTGCCGAGCAAGAGGCTGCTGTTCACGTCACGCCTGCCGAGCAAGAGGCTGCTGTTCACGTCACGCCTGCCGAGCAAGAGGCTGCGCTTCACGTCACGCCTGCCGAGCAAGAGGCTGCTGTTCACGTCACGCCTGCCGAGCAAGAGGCTGCTGTTCACGTCACGCCTGCCGATCCAGAGACTGAGCTTCACGTCACTTCTGCCGATCCAGAGGCTGAGCTTCACGTCACTTCTGCCGATCCAGAGGCTGAGCTTCACGTCACTTCTGCCGATCCAGAGACTGAGCTTCACGTCACTTCTGCCGAGCCTGATCCTGAGCTTCACGTCACTTCTTCTGATCCTGAGCCTGATCCTCTTCCTCTTTCTGAGCCTGTGTCTTCAGACAAGATGGCCGCCTCCGAGCCAGTGTCTACGGACAAGATGGCCGCCTCCGAGCCAGTGTCTACGGACAAGATGGCCGCCTCCGAGCCAGTGTCTACGGACAAGATGGCCGCCTCCGAGCCAGTGTCTACGGACAAGATGGCTGATTCAGAGACTGTTCACGTTACGTCTGCCGAGCCAGAGTCTGTTCCTATTCCAGAGCCAGAGTCTGTTCCTGTCCTAGTTCCTGAGCCGGTGTCTGTTCCTGAGCCGGTGCCTGTTCCTGCGCCGTGGCCGCCCGAAGGGTCTTCACCACCCTGGCCGCCCGATGGACTGTCTGCTCCGCCCTGGCCGCCCGATGGACTGTCTGCTCCGCCCTGGCCGCCCGATGGACTGTCTGCTCCGCCCTGGCCGCCCGATGGACTGTCTGCTCCGCCCGGGCCGTCCGATGGACTGTCTGCTCCGCCCTGGCCTTCCGTCCTGTCGCAGTCTCCAGGTCCTCTTCTGCTACACGGACCTGGCCCTCCATCCCGCCCCCGGATCCGCCTCCATGCCACCACCCACCTGGACAGTTTTGGAGCGTCTGGAAGCCGCTCATTGGGGGGGGCTATGTAACGATCACCAGCTGGAGTGCCCTCGAGAGCCACCAGAGGGCGCTCCACAATAGACTATGATCTCTTCCTCACAAACTACATTTCCCATACTCACTGCCTGGACTCATCATCACTGATCACATTCACCTGTACCTCATTGTCACTGATTGTATTCACCTGTGTCTTGTCATCCTGCTAGTCTCAGTCTATTTATACCATGTTCATTCATTCACTCACTGCGAAGTCTTGTTGTACTGTGTGTCTGCATTTCTGAGCGTTTTCCTGTGTTTGTTTTCTGTTTTTGACTTTGGATTGTTCTTGGACTCTGATTATTGCTGCCTGCCCTGACCTCTGCCTGTTTCTTGGATTCCCTCTGTGTTTTCTCCATTGTCCTGTCTGCTGATTCTTGACCCTGCCTATACGACTATTCTTGAATAAAGCTGCATTTGGATCTTCACCTCCAAGTCTCGGAGCAGTTCATAACACTGACACACAGCAACACACATGGTTTCATTTGTTATCGTTGCAAGGCAAAAGTCCCTTGGGATTTTAGGGGCATAGGGTGTCTCTGTCACTGCCATCCCGGTCCTTCTCATGTCTTTACTCATCTTTCTATCTGTCTCTCTCTCCAAACTGATAACAATCCTCTCAATCATGTCTGTCTTTACCTGTTACTCTCCTTTATGTTGTCCTCTGATTGCTCTGCCTTCAACTCTGAATGTAATTCTACAGTTAAGATTCCCGGCTGTTTACCGTGACATTGTCAAGGACTGTTAGGAAATCCGTTCCTCCATTTATCAACTTCAAAAAAAAAAAAGATTTGGCTTGTCTTATTTTATATTTTTTAATAATAACCATTACTATTATTATTAAAAAGTTTGCCGATGGAAAAAAATAAATGAAACAAATAAATTAAGTAAATAGTTAAAAACACTCGTTTTGCAACAAAACATCACTTTGTGGAGGAGGAGAGTCAAAATGTTATTCTGTATCTATTAATAATAATACTAATACATGCAATACTTTATTAATACAAATATATATTATATAACGTTTACAATGGGGTAAAATTAATAAGTAAACAAACAAAAAAAATGTAATTAAATGTATAAATAACTCATCTTGTTTTTTTTTGTTTTTTTTTCCCCCTTGAAGTGTCAGTGTTTATCTCAATAGCCACACAAACTGGGGGTATAGGAGGTATTATCATGTAAAACTTATTATTTACCTGTCTCCTGACCTGTTTGCTCGTATAACTGTGTATTGGGCAACCCTGCTGTCCTGAGTGTGCGTGTGTATTCTGCCAGGCCAGGACCGAAAATTACTGGGCACCCTGCAGAGCGGAGCGGTCATGGTGAGGTTACCACTGCCCGCTTCATCACTGTCATCCCGCCTCTGGGTTGGAAAGGATACACTGCCCCAACACACAAAACAGACCACTGAAGACTGGAACACGCAGCCAATGATAAGATTAGAGAAAGATCTGACTTTTTTTAGGGACTGATGATAACATGCTAAAGAAAAACCAGGAACAAGCAAAGTCTCTTTACTCTTTTATACATACAAAATATTTTGTCTCTCATACAATTGTGGCCTACAAAGGTAGAAATATGACCACGTTGATGCTAAAGGACATCTTAATAAAAACATATTTACTTCTTAATACAACCTTCTAAGAAAATGAGGTCATACACATCTTATATTGGATCCTAATGCAAGTATAAATTTTATTTTTATATTTTTCACACAAATGCAAGAGATTTGGTCTATCTAGTATCAAACAATCTAGTAACATAGCAAAGATAATAGTGATCTTTCCAAGCAAAATGTTACCAAAAAAAAAAAAAACATTATCATCACGTTGCAAGGCCTGTGCAAAGATTGGGCACATGGTGGAAAAAAAATAACCCTTTGCTAGCAGAGCAAAAATAGCATAAAATAATAATGTTCTTGATAACAAGGGTGGCTTCTGAGTGCATAGTCTAGTATGCAGAAAGTCCATTACATGTAATGTGGCATGGCATGAAGAGGCTGCTGTTCTTCTCTTGACTTTTAGCACATTTGTGTAACATTTAATAGTCCGCATACAACTTACCCCCAACAAAGGGTTTCAGTGGGGCTACAGTGTCACACACCATCACACTTTTCACTAGCAGAACGTTCACCTCAAGCAAAACAGAGAATTTTAAGGCAAAGTTTTCATTTTAGTTTAATTTTTAGTCATTTTGTCATGTGCTTTTGTCATTTTTATTGATTTAGTTGAGACACTGTGTATGTATGTATATATATATATATATATATATATATATATATATGTGTGTGTGTGTGTGTGTGTGTGTGTGTGTGTGTGTATAGCTTTGATTTATATATTTAAATAAAAATAAAAAAATCTGCTTTATTTCAATTAACGATTGATACTGACACTGCTCATACACCCTTCATATCTCCGCAATTCAACAAAATTGTGAGTTATGAATTACCACACAAATTTTAAAGTCCTTCCATATGCAACTTCTATTACACTTTTCCCAACAAGGAAGTTTGAAATTCCAAGCTGAAGTCAAATGGAATACAACAGAAGTTATTAAATATACATTTGTAAACACACCCCTTCACTACATGCCATAGTGAATTTTAGTAGGCGAGTAGGGGTTAAGTAGTTCACACTGTCCCAACAAACTCCAACAGTCAGATTATTAAACTGTTAGAATGTATTAGTGCATTGTGAACTATGCTCTATATTAAAGAGATACTTTATTTCAAACACATTATTGTCCTGGGTTTACGATCAAAAGAAACACAAGAATGAGCAGTTGCAAGACTCTGGAGTCACAGGTTGCCAAAACACAGTTGAGATGTTGGCGCGCACCTCTTCTGTAGCCCAATTAAATTGTGATGATGTAGCTAGCAGACAGGGTTTAAGCCTGACATGAAGTGTTCATGTAGACTGATTGTGTCTGCAACAGATTGACTATGGGCTTCAGTGCAGAGAGGTGATTAAGATAGAGGAGAGAGATTTATGGCCTGCTGCTCCTAAGAGAAGGTAATTGAAATCATTCCCATCACCAGAGCTCTCTTCTCTCCTTCTCCCCAGGTCAATGCCGCCTAAAGAGTCGTCAGCTCTAGTGCTGTTTACTACATCGAGATCTGCTTCACCTTGCTTTCACATTGCCGCCCGTGTGCTTGCGTGTGCACATAAGCTCTTTATTTCTAAGGGCGATGAAGGCTGTTATGACTATCTACCGCTCCTGTAATTAAGACATTAGAGTTTCCAGCACTACTCAGCGCATTACCGGGGAATAAAACGGGCGTTCGCAAGACGAAGAAGAAGTGGAGCGCCTGATGGTTTGTCTCAAGGGCTAATTAAAAATGGACAGAATCTTTCATTTTCTTCTTCTCTGCATCTCGGACGGCTGGCGACCCTGCGGCTCCCACAGATTTTGCTGACTTTCTGAGCTCCAACGTCGCGCAAATAACTTCTCCGGCTGACCTAGAAGGGTTGAGAATGCGAAAAACTGAATATTTAAACTCTTGGCAGAACTTCAAACGATCGCAGAGATTTTGAAGAGAACCACTATGGGTGACTTCCTCAGTTAGTGCCATCGCTCGTCAAAATGGTTTCTTTTTTTTTCGCCCCCTCTCATATCAAGGCCGCCGTTTCACAATGTCTGTCTCGTGTGTAATCGAGCTGAGGAACTATATAATGGTGTATTTGCATTACAAAGCGCGCTGCTAGCATTGGTGCAGTAACGGAGAGGAGTGTGTCATATGGGGCTTCGAAACAGTCCAGCGGTGCATTAGCTATCAAAGATCTCTCTGATCACTGCCATTCTCTGAAGCAATCCCCCTGTTGTTCAAGTGTAGACAGAAAAGAGAGTCGGAGATAAACAAATACATGATGCAATTTCAGCCATCTGGACACCCGCACTCACAACCCTAGATTAATAGAAGACTTAGCTCAGTTCTGGCTTTGAGCTGAAAGAGGCGTTAAACCGGCTCGTTTTGTGCTGAAAATGAACACCACTTTAAGGAAACGTTTCTTTTTGGTATGTTATTTATGTGTTTGTCTCCCATGGGGATTAGGACCATTCAAAGTGACCATTTAAAGTATTAAATGTGGCCATTCAATTGGCTGAAGATGAAAGCAATTCCCTCTTTTTTTTTTTTTTTGTTCTTTATAGAGGTCTTCATGGGTCCACTTCCAGAGCAGAGACCTGAGTGGGTTCGGGTCCAAAACTGGACACGAGAAGACCCAAATTAATTTTAAATGTGCCAATTTTCCATTATTTGTTTTGTGCATTTAACAATATTTTATTATTTAAAACAAATACATATTACATAATTCTATGACAATGTTATTATCCCCCTTCTTTGTTCTCTGTCAGTCCGCGCTTCTGTGTAAATGACCAAAATCTCCTGGATACTGGTGCGTGCAGCAGTGGCGTACGGTCCACATAAACGCACTCTGCAAAACCCCAAAGCATTTAAGAGGATGAGTGCTGGGATTTGCTTAATATTAACATTAATACAAATTTCCTTGTTGTCATTTGAGGTGCAACATAAAGCTTGTGTGTGGTTTAACTACTTGAAATTGCTCGTCCCGGCAGAAAAATGATGTACTGTTGCCAGATATCGATTACAGAAAACATCTAAATACAGTAATCAACTCAATTAAATTAACAAACAATAACTGTATATTTTCACGTTTTTCTTCAAACAAAACAATTTGGGAAAATCCACGGAAGACATATTCTCCCACAATGTACAAAGTATCTGGCAACATGGCTTGTCTATCTAACTGAAAACATTAGGTAAAAAGACCAGATGATTGTTCTCGTTTACAAATAAGGTAAGAAGATTGGCATACCTGCCAGTGTGTTTCTTATTGTTGTCATACCAGGTTTAAAACTCCTCACTTCCCACTAGCATGCAGGAAAGTGTAGATGTAGCTTCCGCTTTTACATTCAGGTCCAGTCAGGTTTAAAACAAAATGCCACTTGGTCGGGTCAGACAAGGGTCCCATTTTATCAGGTCGGTCTCAGGTTGGGTTTTTCTTTTTTTTTCTTATTTTATGCACATCTGATTCACCTGATTTAGGTCAATTCGGGTTGGGCACAAATTATGACCTAAGAAGTTCTCAGTTCCATTTAGGTCTGCACGATATATGAAAATTAAATGCATATTGTGATATGGCATTAGTGCAATTGTCAAATCTCGCAGGCTGTGTTTCAATTAAATATATGCACTACTGGTTTCAGAGTGAAGCAGCTATTGACTGTAGGCGTGTAAATGAACAAACATTCTGAACACACATTCTAAAACCAGCAGAGCATGTTTTTATTTTGAGTTGGTTTTTGGAAAAAGCAAACCCAATTATGAACACTCAAAAATGTCCCAAATTGTTCAGTCCCACAAGGATTTTGTATTCAGAGTTAAAGTAATATTTCTGCTTTTTTTAAAGTTTATATTTGTTTATGCAGATGCACCAAAAAAAAAAAAAAAAAAAAAAACACCCCACTCATTCTAGAATGATTCTATAGCTATTCAACTCAAATAATGCCGCCATTTCAGTTTTTTCCAATATCATGCAGCCCTAGTTCCACTTTACTGTCATGACATTATGCTAGGCCAATTCTTAAAATGGCTGACACAGTTTTAAAATGGAAACACTCAGCTTGATTCAAAATTGCTGCCTGCAACTTTACAGCTATATAGTCTGTGATGCTCAGGACATCTTATTCAATCAACACACTAAACCACAGCTGTGTTGTTCTGGCTCATGGCCCAGAAACAACAGTTTTTACACCAAACTGTGACAATTTGACTGTATTTGCAGCTGTAGTCATTAATCAGTTACAGCTTCTGTTGGTTTAATTGGAGTGAAGGCATAATTTGTATGTGAATGGAAACTTTATGATCAATCAAAAGATGAATTAGGTATTTGGTAATCGATCAGTCCATTAGACAAAAAGACTGAATATATTCATACTCCTTGCTTACAGTGCTGTGCATAAAGACACTATAAACCAAAGCTATTCAACTTCAACAAGTGGACCAAATGGAAAAAGTCTTTGGGGCATGGGGACCGAGACAGAATATTTTGTCAATGAAAAGCCGCAATCTGCAGATAACGATCCTGCAATATGTTTGTTTACAACATAAATTAAATGAATAGCTTCCATTGTCACCTAGCAGGGAATTCAAAAGTGCTTTTAAAATTGCTCCATAACATAGCGAGTCAGAATCATGGAAAATAATGTTATTAGCCATAAAAAAGAAGCAAACAGGGTTATAAAGCAGAAGGACTCACAAAAGAATGCTTCAGTAGGTGTATAACTTTATAGAGGTGGACTCAGGTCATTTGGCCATTTAGTCGGTCATTTAGTTTCTTTGCCTTGGAGAATAAGATAATGCTGTCGGCGCCATATGGGAAACATCACATGAGTCAGTGAATACTTCAAACTGGAAGCTGAATAAATAAGCCAAAGAGTGAAAAAGTGGGCATAAAATGAGGAAATGTGAAAAACAAATAAATGGAATAGATGCCCTCTAAACTAAATGTATGATTTTCATATTCGTAATTACATCTATTTTCTGCCATTTTCATTTACAGTATGTCCCACCAGCTTCCCTTACCCACTCAAAGAGTCTCTCAATGAACCTTGTCAATGAACCTTACTCATATTATTGAGAAACATTGCATTTAACAAGACTCCAGAGACTTTGAATTATTATTATTAATTATTCAAATTTTAATTAAAGAATTATTATTAAAGTAGCATGAAAGATTGCAGACATTTTGGCATTCATCACTGGCAACCTAGTTACCAGTTATTTAGTCTACTCTTGTTCACACACACGAGAGAGAGAAAGACACACAAACACACATACATCTATCTTTGTGAGGACATTCATTGACACAATGCAATCTCTAGATCCTTACCCTAAACTACCCATCACAACTAAGTGCCTAAAACTCGAACCCTTAACCTAAACCAACTCTTAACCTAATTATAACCTTATGGCTTAAACCAAGTCTTGACCCCCAAACAGGTCTTTAAAAAGGTCTCAGAAAGTGAGGACCGGCCAAAATGTCCTCACTTTACTCACTTTACTCTGCAGCTGTCTTTGTGAGGAGTTTGAGTTTTAAACCATTGGAGTGAGGACAAAGCACTCACACAATGTAGGCAAAACCTGACCCAGACCAACACACACACACACACACAAACGTTAACCAGCTTTTTCTTGCTGCCTGAGGGACTGTCAACAGGTAAGCTCTGCCCTAATAAACCATTGATGTCACAACTGTTATTTTATGTGTGCATAATTACGTTTAATTATGAATCCTGTGAGCTGTCATTTTATTTCTGTTAATGAGCTTGATTGCCTTCCCTGTGACATATTTATTGAACTGTTGACGCCACCCAGACTCAGTTCCATCACCCTCAGTGTTTGCAGAACACAATCTCCAATGGATTAAACGCACATGCCTTAACAGTGTAATAGCGTAAATAGCACAAACGTATTTGCATACTCATTACACCAAATTCAAGGAGTGGGAGGGCAAGATGAATTGTCTAAATTAAATTGCTGTGGTTGTATTGTGTGTTCCTCTCTTTTAATATTTGGTTTTGTGCTGACACGTCACCCTGTAGAGATTCTGCCATACATTTTACACATTACATTTGAGTTATTTTACACGTGAGAACAACAAAAAAAATGACTAATCTATTCAGAGTTTAGAGTTTGAGATAAAAATCAAATGTCTGCTCTCGCATTAATAAATTAGTATTATTAATTATTGTTAATAATACATTGTTGTTAATAATAATAATACAATGTAAGAAGTGATGTTGACTTAACTTAAAAAAAGTGAGAAAACCCACTGCCTTAAAATTATTAAGTAAATAAACTTCATGCATAACTGAAAGTGTATTTACTTAATTTTAATGCAATGGGTTATCACTTTTTTCAGTGTATCAACTGTTGTTGTAAATATATCTAAATAAATAGTATTAATATTAAAATTAATTGTAATAATAATATAATAATAATATTAATAGTGTTGTTGTAAATATATAAATGAATAATAATAATAATCATCATCATTATTATTATTAATAATAATAATTGTTGTTATATTATTACTAATATTATTTAAATGACTATTTATTTATAATAATATTCATGTATATACATTTATAACAACGATAAAAGTAATACATATTTTAATAATATATCGTTCTAAAAATTCCATATCATTTACATATGAAGAGTTCAGATGCAAAAGCCTCTAAGTGCCATCTGAAATTTTCTTCTAGAATGATCATTTTTATCAAGCTCGTATATTTAAGTTCAGTAATTTCACTTAAATGGCTATGAAAATTACCTATTAATTGTCATTTAAGTGAAATTATTGAACTTAAATAAACAAGCTTGATAAAAATGATCATTCTAGAACAAAATTTCAGATGGCACTTAGAGGCTTTAGCATCTGAACTCTTCATATGTTTCATAATATAATATTTAGACAAATGCTTCTATTTATTCAGCTATGTTTAATTATATAAATTACTCTGTTTTCTAATTTTACTTCTAGTATTTAAATTGAGTAGCTTGTAGATTGACAAATTAGTTTCAAAGTAACACTGAACTGTTGGACATGTTCATTTTACTTTCTTGTAATTTTTGACTGTCAAAACTGATTGAAGTGTTTGCACCTCAGTGAAACACAGATGTTAATGACAGGAAATGCTGCATGCTGAGGGCAGTGTAGCTGTGAGAAACAGCATGGAGTTTGTCTGACCTGTGATCCCTGAACAGGCAACGTTGCAAAGGAGGTGAACAGCTGGGTAGCGTCACGTGAGAAAGTAAGAAATTGCTCCTCCTGTGACCCCTGTGCCAGTTTATGCAAATCCGAGCGGATGGCTACCACCGCGCAGAGTTAATGAGAGAGAGAGATGGAGAGAAGGTGAGCAAATTAAAACAATCTCTTCCAGGGTTCATATTCTAGCTCCATATGTTCCTGGAGCTAGCGAACAATCCACAACAGTTCAAATTGCTGTGACCTATCACCGTGTCACAAACCGTCGCCGTCTCAGCCCTAGCATAACAGCCAAATGTTCATCATTTAGAGACCGCTTCTCAACATAATTGGATACGGCACAAGGAAATGGCATGCATTTCGAAACAGAATGCTCTTCGACAGGCGCATTGTTGCTGCCATGTTCTTTATCAGCTGTCAGGTTCAAAGTAACAATAAAGCTTTAACATTACAATCTCAGTTGATGATCTCAAATAGATAAAATACAATCATTTTCCCTCTCTAATCTACTTGAACAGACTTCAGCTGAGGTCCCGACTGTGGACGGAGGCACGAAGCTTCATGCATTTTTAAGTTTCCTCAATAGGCCTAGTGCAGATAAACAGCACTTTTAAAAGAAAAAAATCATAATTGTTTATCTGCCTGATATTCCTGACCCTCTCTGACAGAACGCCGCACGGCGGATTGAAAAGTCTGATTTTGTTATTGAATTGGAGATGAGGAGGATGGAAAAAAACCATTTAACATCAATTTTAGGTGAATGAAAAACATGCAAATAACACGACATAATGGAAAAGGCTGTATCGCATAGAATGAGGGTCTGATGATAGGGAATCACTCAGACAGATAATTGCATTGGCCGCTATCTTTTCCGACAGTCACGTGTCAACACACTGCCATAGTACTTTAGGAGAACTTTTTAACCAGGAAAGATGCTGTTTCGCACTGTTGTTGTTCATACAGGGAAATTTTTTGACGTGAAAACTAAAGTTCATCTTCTATGTTAAGAGATGCCAATTAGAGTCATTGCACTTTTTGTTTTCGCCACCATTTTGTGATGTTTGCCAAATTGTGCATGCCAGTTGAGGTTAAATAACTAAGCAAAGCATTTGTAGGATTTGTTGCTATAAGTGACAACTTTAATCAACACTTATCTACCACTAATAAGCAAGTCTTTCATTAGGCAATTATCCAGTTTGTCTATGTTAGGTTCAATGAAGGTAAAACTCACTGCAAGAAATTATTTCACAGTCGATCTTGTCGCAGCCTGTCTTGGCAATAACAGTCTGTGACATTTTAAGAAAAACCAAACACGTCAAAAATAAACACATCTGCACAAAACAGCTAGGTTAACCAGATAAAGTTTAACGCCATCAAAAGAGCAAAGAGAAAAAGACGAAATATGCATTTAAACAAAGCACTTTGCAAATAATTTGGGGGAGAAAATTGATGAATGTGATGGATGCGATAGATAATATACAATTGGTTTCACTTTATTTTGATGGTCCCTTTAACACATTCTGTTGATAAGTTGAATAAGTCACGTTGTACCTACATGTCTACTAATATGATTAAAATAGTTTAGATCTTGTAGTATGGGCTGGGAGTTGCTGTGACAGTGTGTCTACAAAGATTTACACATTGGATGGTAGGTCAGAACCTGAGAATTTCTCTGACAACTCTAAAGCTGTTATATCAGACAGTGACAGAGTTGATGAGTGCTCTCAAAAGGTAGGCCTACATGGGCAGTACATGCCCCTGGAGACCACAAAAAAACAGAGATGCTTCAGGAATACAGTAAACTCATGACTAGCCCTAATGCACTGCATACTGGTTCAGATGGAAATTGAATAGTATAATGACACCGAATGAAATTATACACACATTAACGGGACAGTTCACCCCAAAATGTTGTCATCACTTACTCACCCTCATGTTGTTCCAAACCTGTGTGAGATTCTCTCTTCTGTTGAACACAAAAGATGATATTTTGAAGAATGTTGGTAATAAAACAGTTGACAGTAGCCATTGACTTCCATAGCAAGAAAAATAATGGGAGAATAAAGTCAATGGGAGCCACCAACTGTCTGGTGACCAACATTCTTTAAAATATCCTCTTTTGTGTTTAAAAGAAGAAAGAAACTCAAAGGTTTGGAACAACATTGTAAATTTTAAATAATTTTTGGGTGAACCATCCCTTAAGGCAGTCATTCAGGAAAAGTTAAACTGAAATAAACATATCCTGCTTTCACGTAGTGAATGTCGAGTATTTCCCTTTTTTCTAAAATGCATGATGCGTCTTCTGAATAAAAAAAAAAGGTGCTTTCCATTTTAGGCCTTTAAATTACTATTTTAAAAAAATCCACCAAAACCCTGGAATGTGCACCAAGGAAAAGACTGGATGTAGACTGATTGTTACATAAAGAAGCTGACTGAAGACAATAAGTGTAACTTTTTTGTTAATAATATACTGTATATAATATTTTGTATTTTGAGGGGGTTGTTATACATGAATTGTTGTATTTCCAAAAATGATTTCCATGATTTGTTAACACAACATTTTTTATTTTGTCAAATCAACTTAGATTCACTAATGTTGTTCAGATAACAAAACGTTTTTAGTTTAGGTTGATTAAACTAATGGCTTGGTGGCAATGCACTGATATAAAATAAAAACATTAGTTGATTGTACTAATAGATAGTTCACTCTGAGTCTTAATTTTCCCTGCGCATGCGCCGGACGCCCGAGTGTAAACAACAGGCGACACTTGAAAGGCGCGATTTTCTTTTCAGCTTCTTCAGAAGCAAGGAAACAAGACTGTTTATGGTAAGTAATTTGAAAATTCAATGTCTTTATAGACTGGTTTTGTCTAAGGGTAATGAAATGTATTTCCTAGGCAGCGAAAAATCAGAAGATGGTTTAAATCTAACGTTATAAGTAAGTTAATAATTTTGCCTCAGAAATTCCAGAAGTTTCCATTGAGGTTATTTGAAAGTTAGTGTGTTTCTTATGTCATCTTTTACGTTACAGTTTAGTTAGGCTGTTAGTGAAGCGATTCAACCTTAAAATAATCCCGATAAATAATAATAGTTTAATTATTTTTCATTTTCGTCGTGATTAAACGAATGCGTATAGGGAATGTGGAGGTACGTCACGCCGTGTTGCATTATGGGACGTGGGCGCCATCTTTACAGGCACGATCTCTGTTTACCTTCGCTATAATAGTGGGTGTTTGGCTAAAACGAGGTAAAATTGAAGAAGAACGGAAGAAATGGAGATGTTTAAAGAAAAAGAGAAGGGACCCTACCGGGATAAACTAAATGCCACTGCCAAAAAACGTTATTTGGACAAACTATCCGCAATAAACAACGTTGATACATCTGATTTAGTTTTGGTGTTCTAAGCCTATGCTAAGTTGATTACTATTGTGCATAAAGTTCAAGCTATTTTACCTGAAAAGCAGCTCTCATAGTTAATGTTAACTTGCTATTTTCAGCATATGTTAAGTTTTCATAGGTTGTGCAAGATAAAAAATTGTACATTACTTTATAATGCCACAAGATGTGGTAAGTTAACTTGTTAAATAAAACTGTGCCTTATTGTCATCATTTAATGTTGACACGTGTAAAAATGATGAGGGTATTTGGTCGTTTATTTTAAAATAGTTTGATGTATCTTTGCCCATTTATGTGTACTTAAAGGGTCTTTGTGGATGCAATCAGTAAGTTACAGAAACAGAGAAGTCACTTAATGCATTTATTAAGCAGTTAACGTTATATAAAAACATGATTCACAAACATTTTAAAAAAGGCATGTAAAAAGATGTACAGAATATCAAAGCAAATTGTTAATTGAAAACAAAATAAATATAATTTGATTCATGCAATGTGTCCTGGCTTTATCATCTGCTAACATGAACCACACATTCAACATCATTCATCAACTATCCTCCTCATAGAGGAATATACAATACACAACCTCTTGCTTTGTACAACTTTTAACAAACGTAGTATGCAGTGGAGGACAGTAAGTAAAGTTTTTCCTCATGATTGCAGCACCCCACGCGATCCGGCGTCTTCTCGTCAGCTCCTCGACCTGCTTCCCTTGTTGTTTTTTCCAAGAAAGAAAGGTGAACAAACGTATTCCATTGTTCAGTTTCCTCCCTGAACGATCGTGTGACCTGCTATGGCAGTTGAACTGAACAACCATATCGACGTTTATTAAAATCTCGACAGAAAATCCAAACACATCCTCCAACACATGCATTTAAATACAGCGGTATTGGCGTATTGGGCGCGATCCTGTAAATATGGCGGCGGACCCATAATGCAACACGGCGTGACGTCATCTCCACATTCCCTATTGGCCGTTTTAAAATATAACGTTAACGCATTCAGGTTAAGTTGACGTTTCCTTTAAGATAAGGAAACGGCAATAACGTTAAGTAATATAGATTGAACTGTTATACTTATGTTTCTGAAGCAATAAGTGTTCAAATGAATCTGTTTATGTAATATTTCAGACTTGTTGAGCTTTGAACATGTTTGCCAATTAACGTTACACGACGTAGGCCTAAGTTATCTTGGACCAGACCTGGGGAAGGAGCCATTTGCTTCTCTGCAAACTTACGTTAGGCTGTTTAGGGTAAGTCATTTTAAAATTCAATAATATGTCTCTATCACAACTGGTTTTGTCGTATTAATTTAATGTATAGGCGGGGAAAGGTCCGAAAATAGTTTAAATTTATTATAATTTTGCCGATTTAATTTTTTCTAACCACTTTACAGCACACACACATTTATTGTTAATCTTCTCTTTTATAGAACATTTTGCATAGAACACATTTTTTTTAACAGATAATCGCTATCAAATAGAACTATATAAATTACTGGTGTGGGAAATTCACACACATCTAAAGTGCAGTGTTATGGAAGAACCATTTCTTTTCACAGAAAAGAGAAGAACTGTTTGAGAAATATAACTTGCCTTTGATGTACAAGTGATTGCAATAGGCCTGTGTGTGTGTGAGTGTGATAAATATCTTTATAGTGCAGTGCAAGGCTATATTTATTTTATTTTTATTTGTTATTTATATATTATTTCATTGCCATTACCTGTTTTTCATACAGAAGTTTAGTTTGCTAAATATATCAAATATTTTTTAGTTGGATATTGGATGTGAAAAGGAAATGGTTCTTCCATAACACTGCACTTTAGATGTGTGTGAATTTCCCACACCAGGAGTAATTTATATAGTTCTATCTTATAGCGATTACCTGTTCAAAAAATGTTCTACGCAAAATGTTCTATTAAAGAGAAGATAGAAAATAAATATTTGTGTGTGCTGTAAAGTGGTTTGAAAAAATGAAATTGGAATCAGCTCAAATCGGTATCGGCAGGTCAAACTCGAGGAAAAATCGGAAATCAGGATCGGGCTAAAAAATTGTAATCGGTGCATCTCTGAGACAGGTTTATGGGTTACTTTTGTAATACAGTATTGCCTTGAATTATAATCTGAAAAAGTGACCCAAGTTTTGAGAAATGTGTCCTAGCAATTGTTAAAAAAAAAAAACTGTAATATTCTAATTGTGGGTCTGCTATTTTACTAGATTGCTGCAGAATTTCAACGCATAGTGTCCACAGACCTTAAGACGACCTTTTTCCATGGGCTTGATGAGTACCTAAAAGGATTTTTGCGGTTGTACCAAGCCAAAGACATTGGAGAACTCAAGAGCCTGATTCAGTCTCTTAAAGATCATGTGAGTATATGTGAATTTAATTTAGAATTAGAAAAATGGTTCCAGTGTCACATGCCTGATTAATTAAAATTTCTATGCAACGCAACTTGATTTTGGCCTCGGTGCTCGAGGTCCGAGGCTATTGGCCCCCTCCTGCCACGCTGT
This sequence comes from Tiaroga cobitis, assembly GCA_030578255.1. Classification (NCBI taxonomy): domain Eukaryota; kingdom Metazoa; phylum Chordata; class Actinopteri; order Cypriniformes; family Leuciscidae; genus Tiaroga; species Tiaroga cobitis. Next base: position 26,106,875 of record CM060611.1, on the reverse strand, counting down.
TTGCCCTGGGTTGCACCGGCCTCACAGTGGAAAAGTGGCTTATGACTACTAGTTTTTATTTAAAGGGTTATTTCACCCAAAAATAAAAATAATGTAATTAATGACTCTACCTCATGTCGCCCCAAGCCCGTAAGACCTCCGTTCATCTTCGGAACACAGTTTAAGATATTTTAGATTTAGTCCGAGAGCTTTCTGTCCCTCCACTGTAAATGTATGTACGGTATCCTGTCCTTGTCCAGAAAGGAAATAAAGACATCATCAAAGTAGTCCATGTGACATCAGTGGGTTAGTTACAATGTTTTGAAGCATCGAAAATACATTTTGGTCCAAAAATAACAAAAACTACGACTTTATTCAGCATTGTATTGTCTTCCGGTTCTGTTGTTGATCCGCATTCACTAGTCCGCAGTGACGTAAGACGCTGCTGACGTGTGTCTGGTGCGTCCGTGTATTCGGGTTCAAATAAATATGGCTGGGAAAAAAATGCAAGGCTTCCTCTGTGTCGAAATCCTTAGACATGTTTGCGAAGATTGTTCGAAGATTGACAGCGTGCGCCTCCCTCAGACTGTAAACGAAGCTCGGGCGCACCAGACACACGTCAGCAGCGTCTTACGTCAGCAGCGTCACTGAACGCGGCTCGACAACAGAACCGGAAGACAATACAATGCTGATTAAAGTCATAGTTTTTGTTATTTTTGGACCAAAACGTATTTTCGATGCATCAAAAAATATCTTAAACTGTGTTCCGAAGATGAACGGAGGTCTTACGGGCTTGGGGCGACATGAGGGTGAGTCATTAATGACATAATTTTCATTTTTGGGTGAACTAACCCTTTAAAACAATGTTATTCATTGCAGAGCTCAAACCAACGTAGAAGAGCAGTTGTCCTTCGTGGGCTTCCTTACTTCCTCAAAGAGGAACCCTCCAAGTTCATCAAAATTTGTGAGGTATGTAAATATCATGTTTGTTTTAATAATGCCTTTAATAAGGCCAATGCCTTTTCTTTTTTTCAGGGGAGGGGGTCTACCCCAGGTAGACTGTAAAGTTCTTTGGAGTAACTGAAATAGTTTTAAGCTATTTAAACTTGACGTGGCCAAGACCTACATTTATTAAAGCATTATTGGTTTGATATATTTAAAACATTAAAGAATATTTACCATTAATTGTACTATAGATTATTCACATACCCTTATTCTAATGGAAACACGCCTCTGTTTAAAACTCATTCATTGTTAACCTACAAAGGCTTTGTAAATTTGTAATTTTGTGATTCATAGTAATTTCCTTGTTCTCTTATTAGCCAACTGATGAGGAAGAGGTGGTGAAGGGGATGAATGTTGGACTCTTGGTGGTCACAGAGGCGAACACTGCAAACCTCCTCCCAAAGGAAATAATCGATGTGGCTGTGGTGTTAGAGGAGGTGATTGTGCTTGATGGCTTAACGGACGTGTCAAATGCCTTTGCTATACTAATGGGGCTTCTTTATGCTCTGAACATCACTTACCCCAAGGAGGTCAAATATACATTTAAAGTACTCCAAAAAGTGGTGGCGAGGTATGTTCGGCCAGAGTTCTTGGAGTAAGGAACAAACTGTTCAGTGTTTAGTGGAAGAGGATTTTACTCTCCCCTACTCACACTCACTGACATTCTGACATGTTTTTATTCGTCTGTTTTGAAAACAAAATCTCACAAATATAACTATTTGCTAGCTCTGAAGTTGGATATCATTGAACACAATGATTTTCTCCTTTTCATTAATGTAAGTGTTTATTTTTTCTTCTTTCATTGCACTCGCTCATCCATTCACATTTCACTTCACATACACTCACTCATTGAATTGAATTGAATTGCATTCAACCACTTTTTTGGGGGCGGCAGTGGCACAGTGGTTCATGTAGGTTGTCTACAAACCGGAAGGTTGGTGGTTCAATCCCCGGTTCCACCTGATCAAGTGTCGAGGTGTCCATGAGCAAGACACCTAACCCCAGCTGCTCCTGACGAGCTGGATGGCGCCTTGCATGGCTGACACCGCCGTCGGTGTATGAATGAGTGTGTGAATGGGTGAATGCGAGGCAATATGTAAAGCGCTTTGGTGGCCATTGGGTCAGTGAAAGCGCTATATAAATGCAGTCCATTTACCATTTGGAGATTTTGAGTTCAAATGGAATATCCTTGTAACTGAACTGTTGTAAGCTTAATATTCATTATAAAATGTTATGAATTGGTGTAAGTCTTTAAAAATGTGGAATAGATGAAGAAAATTGTTTCTTCATCTGTGTGTCTGCTTCCCGGACAATGGTAGGAAGACTGTTCCAAAGTTTTGGTGCTAAATAGGAAAAGGATCTACCGCCAGCAGTCGATTTAGATATTCTAGGTATTATCAACTGGCCGGAATTTTGAGATCGCAATAGACGTGAAGGACTATAATGTGTTAAGAGCTCGCTCAAGTACTCCGGAGCTAAACCATTTAGTGCTTTGTAAGTAATCAACACAATTTTAAAATGTATACGATGATTAATAGGGAGCCAATGCAGTGTTGACAGAACCGGGCTAACATGGTCATATTTCCTGGTTCTGGTAAGAACTCGAGCTGCGGCGTTTTGAACTAGCTGTAATTTATTTATTAATTGTTCTGCATTTGTTAATGAGAGCATATGGCGTATTTTAGATATATTTTTAAGATGGAAAAATGCAGTTTTACAGATACTAGACACATGGCTTTCAAAAGAAAGGTTGGTATCAAAGAGCACACCCAGGTTCCTAACCGACGACGGAGACTTGACAGAGCAGCCATCAAATGTTAGACAGTATTCTAGCTTGTACACAAAACCCAGGTCTGTCATGATCCAGCCTCAAGACTAGGGGAAATCAAGGACAAGAAGGCCGGATCATGACAGAAGACTCCGATGCTGACTCCCACGACGGGTGCCTTGCCTTCCACGCTTACCATGAAGATTGATGGACGGCTTGGTCAAGAGCCATCGCGGGTCTGAACGTTCCTCCCCCTCTCGCTGAACGAGAAAGAGTGGTCAGCCGACCGTTCCACAGTATGGTTGACAGTCTCGGAGAGAACTGCTGGGTTACTTGTTGGTCAGTTCATTCTGTTATGTGGATGAAGGATGAACCCAATAGCAGACTGCAAATGATTCTCACAGGGTTTATTAATGGACAAAAACAGAAAAACAAAAACCCACGATGGGGCAAAACAAGGCAGGACAAGACTAATTATCACTGTAAAAAAAACCTGTAGAAATTACAGTATTACTGGCAGCTCCTTGCCAGTAACTTACTGTAGTTTTAAATTGATGTTATTTGCTGGCAACAGTTTGTTCAAAGTTAAATGAACATTAACAAGTCTTTATCTTTACAGAATAAAACTAAAATAACAGCCTCATGCAAAGCATTAATGGGAACCAAAATCTGAAGGAAAAAAACAGAAAAGGGTTGATGAAGATTTCTGGTTCCCAGAATGCTTTGCATTAGATTGTTATTTTATAGTTTTATTCTGTAAAGACAAAGACTTGTTAATGTTTAATGTTCATTTAACTTTGAACAAACTGTTGCCAGTAAATATACATCAATTTAAATCTACAGTAAGTTACTGGCAAACAGCTGCATAAATACAGCAATTTTATTACAGTCTCACAGCTACGACAGGAACAGACACTTCTTGAAGACAGGACTCTCAACAGGTTACTCACAGCTTAATATACACACAACATCAAACAATGAACCGACACAGGACAGCAAACACAAGGGGATTATATAGGGAACACTAATGACGAAGACAGGTGAAACTGACTATAGACAATAATGACAAGACAAGGGTAACAAGGGGGCGGAGTTACATAACGAGACAACACAAGCACATGGCCCAAACAACAGACCATGCGCTTGTACACAAAACACGGGTCTGTCATGATCCAGCCTCAAGACTAGGGGAAATCAAGGACAAGAAGGCCGGATCATGACACCTACAGATCTGCACCAGCAACTTTTTGAAGGAAAAGTGTAACACATAGTAACAAAATTGTTTATAGGCTTTTTCCGTCTCACTTTCTCCCCTTACTCTAAAAGAAAGGTCACCAAACAGCAATACACCAAAGCCTAAGGCGATCTTTTGTTCAATCTGTGACACACACGTCGGAGCTACACGGAATTCTTACTGAACATAATTTTAGCAATTTAGCGAGCAGTGCATGAATCTAGAAAAAAGACCAGTTCCAATGCCTAAATCAAATTTGGTGCTTTCTGAAAGATGCCACGATGTTCACATTGATTTTCTCTTTCTCTGTATGCTGTGGAAGAGCTTTACAGTGACAGTAGGTCAGAGTTGTGCTGAGTGCTCCGACAATAAGAGAAGTGGGTGTGCTACAAAATAATGCTTCATGTGGGTGGTGGGATGCAATTACCCAGAGTGCATCTCTCAAATGTGTCATCTCATCAACAATGTGTGTCTACCTTGATAATCACGGGCTTAGTTAAGGCTTTAGTGCATCTTAAATTGTGCTCTGTAACCTCACGGCGGCTAAATGTTGACAAGTCACAGAAACAAACAACAACGCACCTACACAGTTTTCTTTTAGTATATGTGCTATATTAATTCATCCACACAAAACATCACCTCAAACTACTGGCTGCGTCTCGTGCCTGTTTTAAAATTAGGTCAGAGAGTAGAGGTCGCTAGTAAAATAATGCATTTTTGTCCAGAGATTAACATTTAGCCTTGACGTTTCCCAGAACTGGTGGCACTTCATACTATTTTCCCCCATTGGGCCAATCATCTGAAATCATGTCATGATTGCAGAGATAATTATTTTAATGGCCAAATGACTCAGAATGCCCACAGCGGAGAAGTACTAATGCATTTGGACACTAAAATGCAAAACGTAAAAAGGAAAGGGTGCGGAAAGAAAGAAGCCTTGTTCTCAACACCTTGCTGTTGAAAATGAAATCTCAGCCCCTGTCATCCTTCAGGCTGGAAATGATGCACTCCCTCCCCAGAAATGGCATGAATAGAGGTGAACGTGCCCTAAAACTTGCAGCCAGTCTCCATTTCAGCCTACTCTTCCAGCAGTGGCCCAAGACCGTGAAGGTTAAAAGGCTCTTCGCAGAAAAAGACAGGAGGAGAGAGTGAAGGACGGGAGGGAAGGGGGCAAAGTGAATGTGAGCCATGCACAGCAGGAGGATTTGGGGCTTTGTTGAGGCAGCCCAGGGCACGGCTGGTACCAGCTGGGTCTGACTCATCTTTACTGGGAAAAAAAGAAGCATTCAGTTTTGTTCGGCCTGCATTCCCCTTAAATGGAGATAATGCGGGATGTAACAGGAAAGTGAGAGAGTCTATCTGAAATGAAAGTGCAGTAAACTCTCAGCTACTGCCATGAAAAAGGAAGTGACAGATCAGTCATCAAACTGTGATCCGACAAAGATTGAAAATGGTCAGTTAAAAAAACAACAATAATAAAAAAAAAAATGAAAATGTATACAAATATTAAATATATTAAATTATGACAAAACACAACTTATAACAATGAATTAACTAATTGTGTTAAAGGTATATTTCGATAATTCCATTTAATATAAATTATTATTATTATAAATTATTATTGTTAAAATATATTTATAACAATAAATTCATGCATAAATGTATTATTTGACCAAATGCAGCAACAAGAACAAACTGACTAATCAATAACAACAGTGTTATTTACTATTTAACAAATACCACCAACATGAAATTGTCACGGTTTGGATTTTGTGTCTTGTTCTTGTATGTCAGGTGATTCCCTGTTTGTTTCTCGTTAGCCACGCCCCCTTGTTATCTCGTTTAGCTTGTTTGTCCTTTATTTAAGCCCTGTGTTTCAGTTCAGTCCTTGTGAGTTCTAATGTTGTAATGGTTGCTGTTTCCTTGTTTCTGGTCTGAGTGTCTTTTGTTTGTTTGTTTGTTTGTTTGTTTGTTTGTTTGTTTGTTTTCTTAATAAATGTGCTTGCAATTGGATTCACTTCTCGCTTCATTCTTCCCGCACCGTTACAGAAATGAATAAACAAATTATCCCATAACAATAAATTAACTAATTAATATTATCATATTAATAGTAATATTACAATATTATTCATATATATTTTGGTTCATTTAGGTTCATAGCTAAAATTAGCAGTCTAGTTCATTATTTGTATAAAAGAAAAAAAGTCTGAAATTATCCAAAATTACAGATTGGTGAAAGTGAGTCCAGGTATATAATCTAAGGATTTGTATATACGGTAATTTGTAACCAAGTAGTTGGGGTTGTTAGATGGTCATAGAAGTGGGGCATCACCTGAAAAAAAGTATGATAACCACATTTCTAAATTTACAAAGTGAAAGTGACATGACAGCCAAATGGTAACCCATACTCGGAATTTGTACTCTGCATTTAACCCATCAAATTTAGTGCACATACATTAGTAGCAGTGAGTAATGAACACACACACACACCATGGACATAAACACCGGAGCAGGGGGCAGCTATTTGAGAATCGAACCCTAACCTTCGGGTTACTGACTCTCTAACCATTAGGCCACAACTGCCCCAATGTATACCCCAGTGTGCCCTGAGAAATGGATATGCAGTAAGTGGGATGTAAACTGCTCTTGGTACTGGTGCTCCATTACTATAATGTTACTTTAATATTAAAGTGCAACTCTTTGACGCTGTGTAACTAATACCACGCTGTTAAGTCTTGGTTGGTAGCCAAGATTCAACGATTCCCCGTTAATGGCCATATTGCTGTCGTTAGGTCTTCAAACATGTTTCGTTAAAGATAAACACGTTTAATACTGAGCGTAAAAAGCCCCTACTGATGCTGGCATCATTTGCATCCTTCCGGCCTGACGGCCCTCCATGTGTTCATTATCAGATTGCCTGCCAGCACCGGAACACCTTAAATGATCTATGATTGCTCCTCATATGAATCACAGGAACATTTCCGAGCCGACATATATCCATAGTCACCCATCTACATTAATGTGTCTCAACCTGGAGCTGTGAAGCCACCCGGCGAGATCATTAGTGTGCCTCCAGCAGCGCTCATCAGAAGCTATCAGTAAGCCTCGTGTGAGGGAATAACACAATCATATTCAGTGTCATGGACATCCACTATCCAGGGGTGTAAGATGTACCACCTAATTAAACTCAAGTTAAAGTATGAATACGGGGTCAGAATTTGACTTAATTAAAAGTCAAAACAACCTAGTCAAAAAAAAAAACTTTTGTAATTTGTACTCAAGCATTTAAAAGTAAACTCTTTATTAGCATTTCAAATTGACTAATCAAATCCAGACACTGCATTTTCTTACTCGCAGAACTTCTGAGGTTTTAGGATACGCTTGTTAAGGCAAGACACTATACAGGCAAAAATAGTTTTTTCATGCACTGGTCAATTTTGGGATTTCTCTCGGATAGATTGGCATGGTAACGGAGATGGCAATGTTAATGTATTTGGTCTTGGCGGAATAGATCTGATACGATGCTGCTACTGCTGTTGATTATTCCTGCTGCTGTAGAGCGAGTACAGAGACTTGCTACTGTCAATACATTCACAGACATGCTGCTGCTGCTAGCCTACATATAACGGTAACACTTTATAATAACTGTACGCTATTAATCATTAGCTATGCATTAGTAAACAGTTAATTCATCATTTATAAAGCATTAATAGACATTAATAAGCAGTTTATAAATACAGCTATAAATGTTTTATTGCTGATTAAAAAATCATATAATGTGTTTAATAATTGCATTATCATACTTTATTAATTATCAATTTATCATTTCTAAATTAAGGATTGCATTATTTACAAACCAGTTATTTAAGTTGTCAGTGGTTCATAAGATCACTTAAAAAAGTGTAAGTAAATGATTAATAAACTATTTAAATGTGCATTCATACATCTTAAATATTTCTCTATCACTTTTTTTGTGTTTGTTTCCTTTTTCTGTTTAGAAGATAACTGAGCCTTTAAATCTCCATTGTAAATGCTTTACCAGGCATAAATAGTCCTCAGATGAGCTCATAAAAATAGTCAAGTGACCACTACTAAATGCTTTACAACTACCTGAATTACCATGAATTACAGTAGAAATACATGTTAATACAGCATTTAACAAAACACTAAGTAACTATTACTATATGTCTGAATAATAAGATGTATGAATGTACATTTAAAAATGTATGAATGTACATTTACATCTAAGTGATCTTATGAACGCACTGACAACTCCAAAATAACTGGTTTGTAAATAATGCAATACTTCATTTAGAAATGATAAATTGATCATTACTAAAGTATGAAAATACAATTATTAAACACATTATAGATATGCTTATAAATCAAGAATAACGCATTTATAGCTGTATTTATAAACCGTTTATTAATGTATATTAATGCTTTATAAATGATGAATTAACTGTTTACTTAAATAATGATTAATAGCGTGCAGTTATTATAAAGTGTTACCCATAACATACATGAAATAACTTCCATAGCAGATCTATACAGGTGGAGCTGGGGAAGGTGGCGGGTTTCTGAAGCACACTGCAGACTGCTAACAGCAAACAATGGCAAGAATTTTAATGTTGAGCAGCGAGCTCATTTGGCTGCTGATGCCACTGCAACCAATCAGCTGCGCTATGTAGATAACGATGTGATCACTAACAAATTGAGTTAATGATCAGTCTGCGCCATTTAGAGTTTCATGACAGAACTTTGTATACAACCAAAATCCCCTCTCTATAAAACCTTTGATTCTAACATGCTTACCAAATGTAACACGAATTTTGAACCTGGCTTTATCAAGTGTTCAGTTTCTGTTTTGGAAATGTATGCAAATTGGTGCATATTTGATTAGATAATGCATATTTAACAGAATATTTAAAATTTTCAAAAATGATTTCAAATCGAAATGCAATCAATCAATTGAGGAAGTGTGGTGATATATATATATATATATATATATATATATATATATATATATATATATATATATATATATATATATATATATATATTATATATCCAAGGATGCAAGGTCATGGCAATAAGTACTTTAGTACTTTGTTACAAAGCAATAAGTACTTTGTCTTTTAAAGGTCTGTATTAAATGATATGGAATAACATAGAATATTTTTACTCAATTGCATTTAAATTCTTAAGGGAAAAGAGGTGTGAAGCAAGCTAAGTATTTATATACCAAAAATAATACTTCAGTAATGAATTACAATTACTCAAGTACTTCACTGCCCCTCCTCTCCTTGAAGAGACATTTCTGAGATTTCAAGCTCCTGCAACACCAGTGTAGTTTAAGATGGAAGGAGAAAAGGTGGTAGACATTCCAGGACACAACTCAAGCTTGTGGGCGACTGGCAATATCTGGAGGGCAGTGTTACGGATGGTGTATGGCTGGAAGCACGAGGAGACGAGGAATAACTAGTAACAGGATTTAATTACAAAAACTCAGGAGCACATACACACACACTTGACATAAACGAGAACGGACAAGGAATGAGGGAGAACACAGGGTTTAAATACACAGTGAAGAAGATTACAAAATGACAGGCAGCTGTGAGGGAGGTGATCAGTGTCCATGGATACAGATAGGTGGCGGGAAACTCAGACGGGGAACACACGTGGCAAATCAAAACAAACAGAGAGTCCAAATAAGCCTAGTGGTGACAGGCAGGAAGGACAAATTACGGCAAAATAATTTCCTCAAGATGCTGGAGTCTCTTGATACACTCACAGGGGTTGTATTTGATTAAGGGAACATGATGGTAACCTACAGTGGTCTGGCTATTTGGGAATTACAGACCACAGTAAGACATAAGCCAAATGAAGTCTCTGCTGAAAAAAAAAAAAAACAGTACATTTTGACAGCAGAAGGTCAAGTTTGTTATTACAGATTTGATTTTCTCTGTGCGATACCTGTGAAAGACCCATGACCTATTACGGGACACAGTACTAGGTTGACTGTTCAACAACAGTAGATGGCAATGTCTCATACTGAGCCATACCACTGTTATTACTACTACATGATTTTTTTTTTTTCAAATAAAGCTTTTTTTAATGAATCTACTTGAATAATTCTTAAATCATTTCATTATTGCAAGATTAAATGTGCAATGTATTTAGTATGTTATCTTGTGGAGCCATCCAATTGTTCAGGATCAGTGCTGATTCACCTAATGTAAGAATATGTATGTACTTTTATTCAATAAACTAAGGGTGCATCTCAATCAGCTCCCTATACTGATATGGGAGTAGGCCATTTTAAGAGCCATCTCGATAGGCTTTATGCCGAGCGTCACGTGACCAAGCCGGAAAACAGATCACATCGCTTCCGATTCAGGTCTTTTGTATGTGCTTCATGAAATTTTTTGCAGTTTTACTCAAGATAACTTAAAAGGAGCAAGCAAAAATGAGCATAACCAATGTCCCTTGCATGTGCAGATTGATATTTAAAAGTTTTTAATTGTTTCTTCTTCACACTAACGTTTAGATATTTAAATAGCATAAAACACCAATAACAAAGTGAACTTAGTAGGTTAGCTGATTACCTTAAAAATCTATAGATATCGTAGTTAGTTCTTACGGCCGTTAACACTTTCTCTGACAAGCGGATGCAATGAGACCCGTTTTCCGGTTTGGTCACGTGACGCTCGGCATAAAGCCTATTGCAAAATCCAGTGAACTGAAACGTTCACTCTCTAAAAAGTCCCACAATGCACAGTGAAAACTAAAGCATGCGAGCCAACTCAAGACACAATGACATGCAATTGATTTTTTTTTTAAAGACAAACCGTTATTTCATTATATTTCAGTATAAGCATACATCAGGCTGGTAGTGAACATAATCTACAATTTATAATTCATTTACGACTGACATGTTGCACAGATATATATATATCAAGCAAAGTATTAATTATAATGTACTTTAAATAGCATATAGGCTGCATTTAAAAACTGCATTTAAAAAATAATGCCCGAAAAAAATATCTGTTCTGCTTTTGTTCATACCAGTGATGTTGTACAATGGGGGTGTTGTCATGTCACTGAAAATAGAGTCATCAGTGCCCCAATGTGTAGTAAGCCAGGGTCCTTACTGTCCTTACTAGTGCCTGAATACCTACACGATATTTATTAACTACCTATAGGGAGCTGACTAAGACGCACCCTAACTAACTTGCATTTCATGGAGGGGAAAAACACTTATATTATTGTCAATAATAATTTTTAGAGTGTCAACATAAAAGTGAAAACAATGTGCTATGGTCAAATCTCTTCTGACTGCCGTTTTGAAATTGGTTTTCTATACGTCTAATCAGAAAAAAGGTCTTCCACATATGAGGAAGGAAATAGTCATAATCAGTCAAATTTCATGTTTGGAACACATGTGTTGGGCAACTGAAATGGCTTTGTTGTGTGACTGACTGTGCTGAATGTACTCAGAAATGCAATTCAGTAAAATCCTCTTTTTGTCATTCCAAGTCAACATCCTGTGTGGCGTAGCCAATTCAAATCAAATTCACACTCTGAACCAATTCCTAAATCCACCCTGCATTCCAATCAAATCTGGCGTATGATTATCAAGGGCAGACCACAGAGTTGTTTTTCAATGGCTTATGGGTTAAAACCCAATCTGTCAGCTGTCCACATTTTCACAGTACAACAAAATTGATGTACAGAGGCAGCCATGTTCCTAAATGGCTGGGAGATGATAGAATGCCAACTAACGCTAACATGCTACATGCTCCTCAATAGCTGCAGAAATGATGTACACTCAAAGTCCTGCAGTCCAATTACTGTCACAGATGCTCTTCTCAAGACTAATGTACCCATAGTGGCCCATATCTCTCCCTCTCCCTCACTTTTCACACACCTAAAGAGGGGGAAGGCTGATTTCATTGAGTCATAATGTGACAGACGGACGGCTACGGAAGCCTTTAAAAGCCATTGTAGGTGAAGGCACAGGCTAAGAGGACAGCACCCAAGAGCCTAATAACATGGCCTAAGGATGAGAGGCTAACTGATTGTACCATTAACACTGCCTATTAGCCAGCACCCTTGACATGTCGCCGTTCAAGGAGGCCTTTTGCACGGGATTATGGCACTCCTCAATTGACTGCATTAGCCTCGCCCCAAAGGGACAGGTGAAACCAAAACCGTGCTGAAGGCAGACTGTCATCTATTATTAGCCATCAATTATAACAAGGCCATTGGACCTTCAGAATTCCCGTGTTGATCCCTGTACTGGTCCTTTTCTACAGGCTGAGTGGAGAGGCTATGTGTCAGCCCTTAATTTTAGCCAGTGCCCCATGGGACCAGACACTGTCACCTCCTCGAATTTCCTGCTAGTTGCTTGGCAGCTATCTCGTTCAGAGACGTAACCTCAGTCCTTAGCGGCGGCTAAATGTTATCTCAGAACACTAGTGACCTACAGACCCAAAGGAAGGCAATTGAACAATTTATTCTCCCTTATCGGTAACCCTTTATGGTAACACTTTATTTTACGGTGTCCGCGATACAGACTAATTACTTAATGAATTACTTAGTAGACGTTGTAATAACATGTAGCAAAATGTAATTAACATGTAACTAAGTTATGGAACAGCCTGTACTTACAGATTGTAATTATGCACATGTAATAGGCAGCTATTACACATATGTAACAGGCCGAGTCGGTACAGTGTAATTATAGAAAGTACTTAGTACTACACAATGTAACAACAAGTACTTAAAATGTTACTAAGCTCTGGAAAAGCCTGCAGTTACACATGGTAATTTTGTACGTTCTGTAGCATTACATGTATGTAACATATTATAAAGTGTATCAAGATTGTACTTAAGTGCACTTCATGTCTACATACCTTATCCATCTGAATTAACCCACTAGTTCACATCTTAAATACATGCAGTAGCTTCTTAATTACATTAAAATTACAAAATATTACACAGGTATATACGTAAAATAAAGTGTATCAAGATTGTACTTAAGTGCACTTCATGTGTATAATACCTTATCCATCTGTACCTTAGTCTGAATTAACTCACTAGTTTACAGCTTAAATACATGCAGTAGCTTCCTAATTACATTAAAATTACAGAATATTGTATTCTGTAAAACAGGCCGACTCGGCCTGTATTACATATGTGTAACAGTAGCTGCCTATTGCATAATTACAATCTGTAAGTACAGGCTGTTCTATAACTTAGTTACGGGTGTTAAAGTTTTTTGTAATAATAATAATAATAATTATATATTCATATTTTTTGCTTATTATTTGCAGTTCGACAGGTTCTAACAAAACATTTAGCTTTAGATCACTGCAAATATATTGTAACTATATATCTTATTGGACTTTTGAAGATGTCCTGAGTCAAAGCAGGAAACAGACAGGGAGAAACAAAGTGAGAAATGATCCTAAAAAGACAGCGATAAGAAACTGAGGAAGTTTAGAAGAGGGAGAGATAAAGAGAAGAGAGGAGAGAGATCAGATGTTGGATCTTACAGTGGTAGCATGCTGAGACAAAGGGAGAGAGAGAGAGAGTGGATCCATACAGCCCAGATCAAATGATGCAGATTTGAGAGAGAGGCAACTCAAGTGGAGATAAAATGACAACACAAGCTTTTTCCATCGACCTTGGGCATGGAAGCCAGGCCATGAGTGGGCAAAAGGAACTTACGTGTCACATAGTATGTGATAAGACATTTTGAGTGTAATATGACCCCACTCGCAAAGCACTCTGTAGGTCAAAAGTAAGCCCGGCTTGGTTAGGACTCGAGAACTAAGAATGACAGAGTAAAATGACCTAAAAATCAGCAGTATCTGGGCTTCAAATCTCCTTTTGCATAGCACTCATTAGCAAGGAATGGCACACATACACTTACACACACACACACATAAATTTATATATATATATATATATATATATATATATATATATATATATATATATATATATATATATATATATATATATATATACGCATATATCACCAGCCACTTAGCTGTTCAACTGTTCGTTAACACAAATTATCAGCCAATCACATGGCAGCAACTCAATGCATTTAGGCATGTAGACAATCTAGACATGGTCAAGACGATCTTCTGAAGTTCAAACTGAGCATCAGAATGGGGAAGAAAGGTGATTTAAGTGAATTAAATCAGGAACAGGAAAAGAGCATACAATTCACACAGACTCACAGTCAGTTAGGGTCAGAATTTGGTGTAAACAACATGAACGCATCGATCCTTCCTGCCTTGTATCAACAGTTCAGGCTGCTTCTGGTGTAATGGTGTGGGGGATATTTTCTTGGCACAATTTGGGCCCCTTACTACCAATTGAGCATAGTTTAAAACGCTAAAGCCTATAGGTATTGCTGATGTCCATCCCTTTATGACCTCAGTGTACCCATCTTCTGCTGGCGTCTTCCAACAGGACAACGCATCATGTCACAAAGCTCAAATCACCTCAAATTGGTTTCTTGAACATGACAGTGAGTTCACTATAAGCAAATGGCCTCCACAGTCAATCCAATAGAGCACCTTTGGGATATGGTGGAATGGGAGATTCGCATAATGGATGAAGCATGATGCTATCATGTCAATATGGACCAAAATCTCAGAGGAATGTTTCCAGCACCTTGCTGTATTTATGCCACAAATAAGTAATTGTTGAATATATGATACAAAGAATTTATATATTAGTGCTGTTGATTAAAAAAATAGTGATTAATCGTGATTAATCGCACATTTAAAACAACATTTAATATTTGTATATTGTAATGCATATTTTCACATTAAACCTCCAAATTATAACAACATAAAGACTATATTTTTAAATATTTGTTTAGGTGCTTATTTGTACAATAATGAATGAAGGCAAATATACCATTAATGTACTTCTTGGATCTTCAATGTTAGTATGTGCAGTTTTTAACAAATGAATATCCATTGTGATTGGAGTTTTCACCCCAAATAGTCTAATATCCTTTTTACTTACTTGATTAGCTACAGAAATACTGCTGGTTTAATCACGTTGGGCAAAACTAAATTTATGAAAAAGGTGTGTGATAATTTCAGGGTTTCTCCTAATCTGTAATATTATTATTAAGATTATCTCCATGCTCTCTGGATGGATATTCCAGCAAACCTTTTCCAGATCCGACTATAACTGTTGATAACCAGCCTTTGCAGTATGCAGGGAAATCTGTTAAACTTTATACTAAGCAGCAACAGTCATACAAATGCAATTGTTGTTATTTACAAGCAAAGGACAGCTTTTTCTCAAGGAACCAATCTGTTCGACGCCTGAAAAGCAGATTTTTGAGCAGATCGAAAAAGTGTTGCTGGCAGGCATCGCTCTCAAGACTCATGCAGTGTGTAATTAGAGATTGTACTGACATCAGACTAATGGAGGAACATCTCAAAATTGGAGCCATGGAATGAGGCATGATATGTTCTGGAGAGCAAGCGGCATGATGCAAGTATTATTATCCTTATTAGACAGTTATAGTACACAATCACTCTTTGCCATCCTTAAAATAAAATGTGGTCAACCAAAAGCTATTGTCTGCTGATGGATAAAGGTCACCTCCCTGAAATCTGTTCTATAAGTGAATAGGTGAGTGAGTTTAACTGTTACAGTTTCAGTGAATTTTCTGACCTTTTTAAAACACCCCATCTGCAGCTTTTCCATGCTCACACTCAGAAATCTCAGGATGAATTCAGCAGTTCATTTTCATTCTCTTTTTTTTCCAGCACAGTACTCTTGTGTAATATATATATATATATATATATATATATATATATATATATATATATATATATATATATATATATATATATATATATATATATATATATATATATATTACACAAGAGTACTGTGCTGGAAAAAAAAGAGAATGAAAATGAACTGCTGTAATATATATATATATATATATATATATATATATATATATATATATATATATATATATATATATATATATATATATATATATATATATATATATATATACTACAGGGCTGTTGAATGCTTGATTCTGATTGGTTGAGAAGGTTCTAAGGTGTGCAATTATTTTCAGGGAAGCGCACGGCTAAAGTAGTTCCAGGCAGGTTTGACCGCATTACAGTTCCATATCACTGCGCGTAGTTAACTGTAATAACGGAAAATAGGATACAATTCATAAGAAAAAACAAGCGCCCCATGCATGCGCTTGATCTGCAGTTTTCGATGTCTAACTTCACAATCAATGGACACATACAGTTTAATTTTAATAAATAAAGTATGTAGTCCTATCTATAATAGGCTAAATAGAAAATTAGACTGAATAGGCTTTATACATAAATTGATAGTCCTGCTGCACGGGTTTTCGTAATTATTCCAGATAATATAACAAATAAATAATTATTGATAGGTCTACTTGTTAAAAGGGCTTTGTGGGTTTCATTTATTTGGTTATCTACTGTCAATTATTGAAAACAAGAATGAACGAATTAATTAAAACGAATTTAATTAATAAATAAATAATAATATTGACGTATGCTTTTCTGTCTCATTATTGCAACATCTCTCTCTCTAATAGCTGCATTAATAACTGTATAAAGCCGGGACACACTTACTAGGGCCAGTTATGAATGTAATTTGATACTTATGTTATGACTGATCATGCCCAAACGCGTGTTCAGCGCGTTCAGTTCACAGTCTGTGTTCACAGTTGGTGTTTAAGACCTGCTATAGGGGAGAGCGGGGGCGAAAGTACCATTTTTCAGAAAAACATCATTTTAAAAGATGATGGTTTAGACAGAGATATAATTTTGCTGTGGTCAGTCACTCACAAGTGTGGTCTATCAATACCAGGTGGAATTTTGTAAAAATGTAGAACAACTTCAGTATAATTTCACTTTGAACTTAAGACTGCTCATGTTACTTTCGACCCCATCAGTTGGGACGAAAGTAACACACAGGTGGGTCAAAAGTAACACAACAATATACAAGCTAGATTTTTTGTGTTACTCTTGTTTTTTTGTTGTTGTTTTTTTTTAGCCTAAATATACCTGAGTATGACCTTGTTAACATGTAACTGCAAACATATTTTGGCCTTTATCTTTGAAAAAATTGTTAATTTACATTTTTTTATTTTTTATTTCAGTTTCATCAAATGTTTTAAATGTAACCCAACAGTACAAACTTGAATTGTTTAGAATATTTTTTTATTGTCAATCGATTTTATAAAATGTTTTTTTTTCAACATGAAAAATATGAAAATTAAATTAAATTAGCATAATATAAATTCTCAACATAATGTAACAATAGTTATGTTTCCATCCAGCTGTTTTTATGCATACATTTAAAATGTGCATAAAAAACATCTGGATAGAAACCCTGCAAATTCATAGGTGGAGGTGTTAAAGCTATAAGGTATGGCTAAAGCCTAAATGTGACTAGGGTAAATGGAAACAGATTGAGTGGGGGAAAAAATGGTGACACAGAAATCAGCTGATTTAAATGTGACTTAATCTTTAAAAGCCCCCTCAGAAACATCTGCCATATTCTGTTGGTATAATATGACATAAACATGTTTTAATAAATGCTGCAACACACAGAAAGTCACCACAGTAGCAGAGGGACAAAAGAAACACTTGTTTTCCCTATAGCGGGACAAAAGTAACAAGTGTTACTTTCGTCCCGACAGGAACTCCTGACATTTAAACCCGATTTACTTTTATACTGAAAAACTCTGACCAAGCAAACTTCAGGATGTGTTACAGCACTAAATAACCTATAGATGGATCATTACTGTGTGACACATGAAACGAAAAACACAACTTGTAATTAAAAAAAATGACCGCTTCAGTAATTTACTTATCATACTCGAAAACTGCTTTCCGGACCTAACCGCGGGGAACGATGATGAAATCACGTGATATTTAGCAGCTCGGTCACTGGCTGCATGCCGAAAGTGCTGTCATAGCTTGAAACGCAAATGTAGTCAGGGCTCAGAGAAAATCACTTTGTTACTTTCGTCCCGTGTTACTTTCGCCCCGGTTCTCCCCTAGTCGATGGAAACAGTCAGTCTTCGAATGTTTTAGCGAGTCGTGTGTCCCCCATCATTAGTCTGCTATCAGTGGCTCAAACCTCCATTACTAACTCTAAAATGACGTTTTGGAATAAGCAACGGAGGCATGGGATTAGATGCGTAAGAAATTAGTCCTACATACAAGAGCGTTTTAATGACAAACACTTGACAAACGTCTTGAAATGCATCATCTGAACAATGTTTTGAGGTGTGGTAACTGTAGTATAAGCGGA
Source organism: Tiaroga cobitis (assembly GCA_030578255.1). NCBI lineage: Eukaryota > Metazoa > Chordata > Actinopteri > Cypriniformes > Leuciscidae > Tiaroga > Tiaroga cobitis. The sequence continues at coordinate 26,088,519 of CM060611.1, read as the reverse complement.
ATAATTGACTTCAGGCCGTTGAATTATTAGAAAAATAATGCACACCCGAGGTGTAACGGCCACTCCGCTTGGCGTCGTGACCACATTACCACCTCGGGTGTGCATTATTTTTCTAATAATTCAATGGCCTGTCGTCAATTATTCCTACATATACACTCACCTAAAGGATTATTAGGAACACCATACTAATACTGTGTTTGACCCCCTTTCGCCTTCAGAACTGCCTTAATTCTACGTGGCATTTATTCAACAAGGTGCTGAAAGCCTTCTTTAGAAATGTTGGCCCATATTGATAGGATAGAATCTTGCAATTGATGGAGATTTGTGGGATGCACATCCAGGGAACGAAGCTCCCATTCCACCAAATCCCAAAGATGCTTGGGTTGAGATCTGGTGACTGTGGGGGCCATTTTAGTACAGTGAACTCATTGTCATGTTCAAGAAACCAATTTGAAATGATTCGAGCTTTGTGACATGGTGCATTATCCTGCTTGAAGTAGTCATCAGAGGATGGGTACATGGTGGCTATAAAGGGATGGACATGGTCAGAAACAATGCTCAGGTAGGCCGTGGCATTTAAACAATGGCCAATTGGCACTAAGGGGCCTAAAGTGTGCCAAGAAAACATCCCCCACACCATTACACCACCACCACCAGCCTGCACAGTGCCCCAAAATGCATTAAAGCAACTGCCATGTGATTGGGTGATTAGATAAATGCATTAATGAGAAATTGAGCAGGTGTTCCTAATAATCATTTGGGTGAGTGTATACAGTATATATACAATGCTACAGACTGTATATATATATATATATATATATACAATGCTACCGACTGTTGCACCAAACTACTAAAAAAAGTCTAGCCTATATCCAAAACCAGGGGTTTTGATAACAGCCCTTACCTGCTTAAATTAGAGAGCTGATTGTCAAATGATAGTTTTCTTTAAAAATAAGTAAAAATAAGTACTGCACATATCAAGCTCTCATTTTGCTGATTTAAATGTAATTGCTTTCTTATATATTACCATCTGCATAATATAAAATGCTCCCTTACAAAAAAATACTGCAGTTTTTTTAAAGTAATACTGCAGTTTTTGCTACATGTAGAAAAATGCAGTTTTTTGGACACGAAAAAACTGCAATATTGCAGTATAGCTGGAGTACAACTGCAGTTACGGCAATACAACTGAAGTAGTACTACATATCAGAAATACTGCAGTATTATTGAAGTAGTACTACAATAATACTCCAATATAACTGCGGTATTACTACACTGAATACTACAATAATACTGCAATATAACTGCAGTAGTACTGCACTGAATACTACAATAATACTGCAATATAACTGCGGTATTACTGCACTGAATACTACAATAATACTGCAATATAACTGCGGTATTACTGCACTGAATACTACAATAATACTGCAATATAACTGCGGTATTACTGCACTGAATACTACAATAATACTGCAGTATTACTGCACTGAATACTACAATAATACTGCAATATAACTGCAGTAGTACTGCAATACATAATACAGCTAAAGTATAATTACAATACTACCACAATACTACTGAAATGCAATACTAATAAAATGCTGTACAATACCATTGAAATACAACCAGAATATCCTAAATAAGTTTTATTTTCACACATCTGCAATATAATGAATTAAGATACAAAACAGTGAATGTCTCAAACTGCAATGCAACAAATAATGTGATTTTACTTTTTTTTTTTACTTCAAATAACAGGCTGAGAGTTAGACAATGTATTTAAAGTGTTTATTTACAAATCATGCATATATCTTCCTCCACATTATTCAGAGAAGTTGTGTTTTTTTGAAGAGCTTATTCTCATTATTCCACTTTGTTCTTTTAACTGCCTTCATCTCAGATGTGGAAACACGATTGTGGATGTAGTCTGTAAAAAACAAACAAACAAAAAGAATCAGAGACACTCTTTTCAGTTAGGCCGGTGACACACTGGCTGCGTGGCGTAACCGTCTCAGCTGCGTGGCGTGTCCGTGTTTGTGTTTATTTCAGCTCCCATGTTAACAGGTTAGAGCTTGCAGACTGCCTGCATGCCACGCATGTCTCAGGCGCGCGGAAACGCGTGCATGCTAGAAATAGAACCGATGCCTATTTTTCACGGGACACGCAAGCGCATTGGAAGCGTTTCCAGGCAAAATAGAATAGGAAAAGATGTTTATATGTTATTTTGTACACGAATACAATAAGTTACATTTTGATGTCTAGGTATTGACAAATTCAGATATAACTATAATTTGAAAATAAATAAATAATTATGAATTTTCAAATATTGCACCTGTCAATACAGAATTAAATATTCTGTAGTCTATTTTGCTGTCAATACTGCTGACAGTGTCTTTATCAGTAGGCTTTATATTTATGCTTCACATGAAGTATAGTCACCAGGCAGCAGCGCCGCGTCAGACACGTTTCTGGTGTGCAAAGACACAGAAAACGTGACACAGCCACCACGCAACAGAAACGCTACGCTAACGCCACGCAGCCAATGTATCACCGGCCTTACACTCTTCCCCACAGGCATATATTATGCTTAAAATGAATCTGCAAGTTAATCTCTTAAATTTAAAGGAACGCGCCACCGTTTTTTGAAATAGGGGTTATTCTATGGAATTAATATTGTGTCATAATTAAACAAACAAATCCAGCATTTTGCAAACAAAGTCGATCTGATTTGCAAAGGAAAACTCGACTCGCAAACAAACAGAAAGCAATGTGCAAGTACAAAGGTCAATTTGAGCGAAAATGTAGTGGAGTAACACATATGCATTGTGTTTTGCAAATATAAATAAATGAGCCTAGGTAATATTTCACAAATAAATACAAACCATCCTACAAATTGCTTGTAACCTTTGAACAAATACCAAATCTAGTGCATACAAATGCATATCTGTCTGTTATGATTGTGTGAGACACTTGGCTTTTTATGAGATCTCTCGGCTCGATTTTCTCACAAATGTGTTTCATTCAATTGAAGCAAGAACATATAACCATCTGTATAAAGGAGTTTAACATGATTAATGTCACAAATTTGCTTATTTAATGGGTGAGAAATGGCAGAATCTTTGTGTTTGTTTAAATGTTTTTCAGATTTTCAAAGTGGTCTCAGATTTCAGGTCCCCACTATATGTTTAGCATAACAAAATCAATCCAAGCATAATAAAAGAGCTCATTTGTGCTTTTTCCGACTAAAATTGACTCTAAATGCTCTGAAATCGAGGATGGTTATTAACAACAGCATCAACAATCACCATGCCAAAAATGCATTACCAGTTTTTAGAGTCCTGTTGTGATTCAAAGTTCTCACCTAATTCGCCTCTGTAAAACAAGATGAGCATGGCCAGCTGTGATCTATACTGCAACTGAGGCTGCTGTATAGGGTCTTACAAGCTGATCCTAAAAAAAAAGTGACATTTTAGCAGATGACATATAAAAACACATTTAAGCACTAAAATTAGGAAAATGCGGTTAAAAAGCATTGCAAAAGAAGGCAAGAAAAATTTGATTTGTTTGCAGATGCCACATGTACACTTTTTTGTAAATAAACAGAATTTGTAATTGCACATGAAGTGTCCAAATACTTTTATATTTGTGGTATTACAGTGTGTAATTAGTGGAGAAAGAATATAAATGGTATTTGTTTAGAGTAAAGTTATTGCTGTGATGAGCAATTAAGCTGCACTGAGCAAGTTAAAAAATCAAATGATGAATATGTTTCCATGGGAACATTCATATTTCATGTTGTCTCCCTGTCCTCCTCTTTACCACCTCTCCCTTTGGCTTTCATGAAACATGGAGACAAAGAGATTCACTAAGTAGCCTAGTTATAAAACTTAATAAGCCCAATCTTTCCATTACACTTTAAAACGTTGCGTGGTCTGAATTAAACTCCTTTCAATCCCAAACTCAGCTTATGTCAAATCTTCCACGTGAGCTGCACAATTCTGGATGAATTGAGAATCACAATTCTTTTATTTCTGTTTCAAACGGAGATCACGATTCAGAACAGACAACTAAACAAACAAAAACACAGCCTAAACTGTTAAATGAATCTGAATGAATTATTTTGAAAGAAATCAGTTTGAATTAATGATTCAATCACTCACTCATAAATACTTTTTTTGTTTCATTACTGGATGAATCAGCGTTTTTGAAAAAAAAAAATCTCTTGAATGAATGAAATCAGGCACATAGGCTACAAATGTCAGGAAACACGATTCCTGGCTGTAGGCCTATGTCAAAATCCATGGATCATTGGATCTTTGGTAAGTTGTAAGGAACACTATTACTATATAATCGTTTGTTTTACTAGCGATTTCGAAGTTTCCTCCATTAAATCCTTTTGCCACTCAGTCCGGCTGAGGGGGTGTGTTCCGGCGGGAAAGTGACGTCAATGCATATCCTCTATAATGTCTGATGTTTGCGTGGCCTGAGAAAAAGCTTGTTTGAGATTAGCGAAATCTGCGCAGAATCGATAACCGGTGTTCACCGCGAGATGCATGCCGGTTAGAAATGTGTCCGAGTACGGTGCGCCTTGCTCTGGTGATGTCATATCAAAAAACTCTTGCGATGGCGAGGCGAAGTTGCCGGTTCCCTTTCGTCCTGGGAACTCTGACGTGTCGTCGGGGGAGTTCCCTGACGAATTGGGATCACGCTAGGGAGCCTATTGCCTTTGAGAGAATTAAAACGAGCCAATGGAATTGGCATGCAAAATTTGCATTCCGCAGCCCGCCTACCAGCGCGGGTATAAAAAGCGGAAGTAAATATTGCGTAATGCTTTTAGCTTCGGAGCCTCCAGTGTGTCTCTTTGAGCTGCTGTGTCCTCTGAGAAAGCTTTTTTGAGAAGAAAGAAGAACGAGCGTCTTTCGGAGAAGAGAAGAATCCTCTGCTGCTGGCGTGACGGCACTCGAGCGACCATCGCTTCCCGCGGCTGGCTTAAAAAAAAAAAAAAAAAGCTGTTTTAACGGCTGGTATTGGGTGGTGAGTGCAGCACTCGGGCTTGCAGTTTCCCCGTTTGTCTGCCGCGGTGGTCCCTCTGTGCCTCGGCACATTTAAAGAGTTTTCTTTCTTTTCTCTAAAAGAGCAACACGGGTGTTTCGCGTCCTTTTCAGGATGACGTTTCACCCGTGCGTTTCTGGATGCGGTCGATCTCTCCCTCAGGATGATGGCCACAAATACTGCCTCTCGTGCTTGGGCTTAGCGCACGCTGAGGCAGCGTTTGTGGATGAGTCATGCTCTCACTGTGGGAAAATGACTCTCGCGACGCTGCGTTCGAGACTGAGAACCCTGAAACATGGGGGAGTCCCTTCAGAAAATCCCAGATCTAGTTCGTCTGTCGATTCAGTTCGGCAGGCGGCTACTTCTGTGATTCCTGTTGGTGAGCGTATGAGGATTACTGTGAGCAATGTTTCGACTGGTGAAAGATCCTATCGGCATCCTCACACCTCTAGTAGCTCGCGGCCATCGGCCCTTCCGTTGGAGCGGCCGGAGCCCCCTCGGGCGGTTCCGGTTGTCTCCTTCGGAGCACCACCTGAGGATCAGATGTCGATCGCGGCATCGGAGGAGGAGCGGTCATCTTCTGGTGATGACTCGGCAGGACTGCCCCCTTCGGGTGTGGTGGTTCAGCCTGAGCCGGATCCAGAAATGGCTGCTATGCTCGAACGGGCGGCTGCGAATGTCGGGCTTGTGTGGAACCCTCCGCTGGGTCCCGAACCTTCGCGGCTGGATGATTGGTGTATTGGGGCGGGCCGTTCTGTTGCCCCACGGCCTGCTCCAGTCCCATTCTTTCCTGAAGTGCATGAGGAGTTGAGGAAGTCTTGGCTGGCACCTTTTGCGTCCAGGCGTGGACATCCTCGCTCCTCCCTCCTCACCACCCTGGACAGTGGAGCGGTGCACGGGTACGAGGGAATCCCCCCAGTGGAGCGGTCGGTAGCGATGCTATTGTGTCCTAAGACCGCTTCCGCTTGGCGGGGTGCCCCTTCACTCCCCTCCCGCGCCTGTAGGTTTTCCTCCGGTCTGACCAAGGATGCCTGCGTGGCGTGTGGAGACACCGCTTCCACCCTGCATGCCATGGCGCTTTTGCAAGTACATCAAGCAAAGGCGCTCCATGACTTGCAGGCGGGTGGTTCTGACCCGGCTCTGCTGCAGGAGCTGCGTGTGGCGACGGACTTCGCCCTCCGGGCGACGAAAGTCGCCGCACGTTCGCTGGCTCGGGCGATGTCCACTCTAGTGGTCCAGGAACGCCACCTATGGCTGACCCTGGCTGAGATGCGGGAAGCGGAGAAGAACAGACTTCTCAACTTCCCCATTTCCCAGGGCGGTCTCTTCGGCGACGCGGTGGAGACCTTAGCCCAAGAGTTCTCCGCCGCCCAGAAGCAGTCGGAGGCGATACGGCACGTCCTGCACAGGAGACGGGCTGCTGCGGGTCCGTCTTCTGCTCCTGTTGAACCTCCAGCTGCTTCCCGTCGCCGAGGCCGTCCTCCTGCGCCAGCTCCCCCTCCAGCGCAGCCTTCCAACCCTGGAGTGAGGAAGTCTGGTCGTAAGAGGTCGGCCAAACCCGCTCAGACGCCCCCGGCCCCTTCCCGTAAAAGGAAGGGAGGGAAGCGCTCCTGAGACGGGCGACCTGAAGGAGGACCAGATGACTGCTCTTCAGGAGGGTGCCCCTGCACGCCTCCTTCCCCCGGGGGAGGGCCGGGCGGAGAATTTTTTGTTTTGTATGAAAAAACTTTCTGTTCCGCCGCTGGCCACTCGGTCAGCGGTACCCAAAAATTCATTAAAAGAGCAGTTTCTCCTTCCTCCTTCAGGTCATCCTCGGTCGAGACTGGTGGGCACACAGTCTCCTCCGTCCAAGAGGGTCAGAATGGCAGTGGGTGCTGTCACCGAGCAGCATCGCTCCCGTTCCCCTCTTCCCAGTCTGCAGAGAGCAGCGACGCTTCCTCGGTTGCGTCGCTCCTCTCAGCGGCTGGGCCCAGAGGGGCAGAGACCAGCTCACGAGGAGGCAGGGCCTCGTACCTCGTCTCTTCCCCTCCTCTCGCCAAGGGGCAGCCCGCAGCAGAAAGCCCACGCGCTCTCTCTGCCGTCTGCCCCTCGGTGGAAGCAGGTCTCTGGCAAACTCCACGCCCAGACCCCGCTTCCAGTGGCCACATCGCCACTGCAGCCGGGTCCCTGCCTTCCACCTCGCTGCCCCTCCGCGGGTACGCCGGTGGTCCGGGTGGGCTTGTTGGCTCGGTACCTGGAAGCCTGGCTAGAGCTTCCGGGTCCGTCTCGATGGCTCATCCGCACCATCCGGTTCGGCTATGCAATTCAGTTTGCACGCCGGCCTCCCAGGTTCAGGGGCGTCCACTTCACCCGTGTGCGGTCAGTGGATGCCCCTATCCTGCGGAAAGAGATCGATATCCTGCTGGCGAAGGACGCGATCGAGCCGGTCCCTCCTGCCGAGATGAGGTCCGGGTTCTACAGCCCCTACTTCATTGTACCCAAGAAAGGCGGTGGGTTACGGCCAATCCTGGACCTGCGAGTTTTGAATCGGGCCCTGCACAAACTCCCGTTCAAGATGCTCACGCAGAAGCGCATTTTCGAGTGCATCCGTCCCCAGGATTGGTTTGCAGCGATCGACCTGAAGGACGCGTACTTTCACGTCTCGATTCTTCCTCGTCACAGACCGTTTCTTCGGTTTGCTTTCGAGGGTCGAGCGTATCAGTACAAAGTCCTACCCTTCGGGCTGGCCCTGTCACCCCGCGTCTTCACGAAAGTCGCGGAGGCGGCCATTGTTCCCATGAGAGAACAAGGCGTTCGCATTCTCAACTATCTCGACGACTGGCTCATTCTGGCTCACTCGCGAGATGTGTTGTGCGAGCACAGGGACATGGTGCTACGGCATCTCAGCAGGTTGGGGCTTCAGGTCAACTGGGACAAGAGCAAACTCTGCCCCGTGCAGAGGATCTCTTATCTCGGTATGGAGTTGGACTCGGTCGCCCAGACAGCGCGCCTCACGGAGGAGCGCGTCCAGTCAGTGTTCACCTGCCTCAGGTCTTTTCGAGGCAGGACAGCGGTCCCACTGAAACAATTTCAGAGGCTCCTGGGGCATATGGCAGCCGCAGCCGCAGTAACGCCGCTCGGCCTGTTACATATGAGACCGCTCCAGCACTGGCTTCACGATCGAGTCCCGAGGTGGGCGTGGCAGAGCGGCACGTTCCGGGTCAAAGTAACCCCGCACTGTCGCCAAACCTTCTCCCCGTGGTCGGATCCTGCGTTTCTACGGGCCGGAGTGCCCCTAGTCCAGGTTTCCAGGCATGCTGTGGTTTTCACAGATGCCTCTGCCATGGGGTGGGGGGCCACGTACAAAGGGCATGCAGTCTCGGGTCTGTGGACGGGGCCCCAGCTGCATTGGCATATCAACTGCCTAGAGTTGCAAGCAGTACGCTTGGCTTTGTGCCGCCTCAAGGGGCTCCTCAAAGACAAGCACGTACTGGTCCGTACGGACAGCACTGCGACCGTTGCGTACATCAACCGACAAGGTGGTCTACGCTCCCGCCGCATGTCGCGACTCGCCTCCCACCTCCTCCTATGGAGTCAGAAGCATCTGAGGTCGCTTCGCGCCACTCATGTTCCAGGGGAGCTCAACCGTGTGGCAGACGAGCTTTCACGGTTGCCTCCCCTGCCAGGAGAATGGCGACTCCATCCCCAGGCGGTTCAGCTGATCTGGAGTGTTTTCGGACTCGCACAGGTAGACCTGTTTGCCTCTCCGGACACGACCCATTGCCAGTGGTTTTACTCCCTGTCCGAGGGGACCCTCGGCACGGACGCCCTGGCTCACAGCTGGCCCCGGGACCTGCGCAAGTATGCGTTTCCCCCAGTGAGCCTTCTTGCACAGACTCTGTGCAAGGTCAGGGAGGACGAGGAGCAGGTCTTGTTAGTGGCGCCTTATTGGCCCACCAGGACTTGGTTCACGGAACTCATGCTCCTCACGACAGCCCCTCCTTGGCCGATTCCTCTGAGGAAGGACCTCCTTTCTCAGAGACGGGGCACTCTATGGCACCCGCGTCCAGACCTCTGGAAACTCCATGTCTGGTCCCTGGACGGGACGCGGAGGTTCTAGGTGGTCTACCACAGGCAGTGGTAAACACCATCACTTCTGCTAGAGCCCCCTCTACGAGGCGCCTCTATGCATTGAAGTGGAACCTATTCGTCGAATGGTGTTCCTCCCACCGGGAGGACCCCCGAACTTGCCCGATCAGAGTCGTGCTTTCCTTCCTACAAGATGGGTTGGAGCGAAGGCTGTCTCCCTCCACCCTCAAAGTGTATGTTGCTGCAATAGCCGCACATCACGATGTAGTAGAAGGTAAGTCCGTGGGGAAGCACGACCTGATCCTCAGATTCCTCAAGGGTGCTAGGAGGTTAAATCCACCTCGTGTTTTGCACTCTGTACCCTCTTGGGACCTAGCTCTGGTACTGAGAGCTCTTCAAAGTCCTCCCTTTGAGCCTTTACTGACAGTCGAGCTGAATATCCTGTCCATTAAGACAGCGCTCCTGTTGGCATTGGCCTCTTTTAAGAGGGTCGGGGATCTGCAAGCTTTTTCGGTCGACGAATCGTGCCTAGAGTTCGGGCCGGGCCTTTCTCGCGTTATATTGAGACCCCGGCCCGGATATGTGCCCAAGGTTCCTACCACTCCCTTCGTGGATCAGGTAGTGAACCTGCAAGCGCTGCCCCAGGAGGAGGCAGACCCAGCCCTAGCTTTTCTCTGTCCAGTCCGCGCCCTGCGGGTTTACACTGACAGAACGCTAAGCTTCAGGACCTCAGACCAGCTCTTTGTCTGTTACGGAGGCCGGCAGAAGGGGAAGGCCGTCTCCAAGCAGAGGTTAGCTCACTGGTTAGTGGATGCTATCACCCAAGCGTATGTAGCTTCGGGTGAGCCTTGTCCTCCCAGGTTGCGTGCTCACTCTACAAGAGGTGTTGCCGCCTCCTGGGCGTTGGCTCAAGGCGCCTCGCTGACAGACATTTGTAGAGCTGCGGGCTGGGCGACACCAAACACGTTCGCTAGATTCTATAGCCTACGTGTGGAACCTATTTCCTCCCGAGTACTCGCTACGGCCAGTGGTGCGAGGGAATAGGTTGTGTCGGCTTGCTACGCCACTCCGTGCCTCAGCCGGATACGTGCGTCTTTCGCTCCGTTGGCGCCATACGTTGGTTAGCCTCGTGAGTTCCTCCATCACCCCTTCGGTGCCAGGCGTGGCGGACCGCCGGCGCCAGGTCTACTACCTCTATGGGAGTTGTTGTGTAGACTGGGTGTTATGTCCAGTGGTCTCTTCGGTGACCCATTATGCCACGTGCAGTCTAGCCGTGTCTTCCCCTTGACAGACTCGTTCTGTCGTCCCTGTTGAGTACGCTCCCACTCCCCTTGGAGGGGACTACCTCAGGGACTGCCATATGTTTCACTATCCCCCTGGGCTAGTACATATGTGTATTCCAGGCCTTCTTCAGGCATCTGGCTTCCGCAGCGTTCCCTTCCCCTGTTTACGGGTTGGGCACGCTTTCCCAGTGTTATCCTATCCACTGTGCGGGTCTTGCGGAACAGCAGTGCGATTCCCTTGCTAGCTCCCGTAATTTGTAAAACTGCTTGGGTAGCTTAGCTGGGCGCTGGAAGGGGCCAGCACCATGGCGTTTTGTTAGGGATCCCAATTCGTCAGGGAACTCCCCCGACGACACGTCGGAGTTCCCAGGACGAAAGGGAACGTCTCGGTTACGTATGTAACCCTCGTTCCCTGAGTACAGGGAACGGAGACGTGTCGTCCCTTCGCCATGTTGCTGTACCTTCGCGGAGGACTGGACACTGTTCGGCTCCTCAGCGAAAAGCATTACGCAATATTTACTTCCGCTTTTTATACCCGCGCTGGTAGGCGGGCTGCAGAATGCAAATTTTGCATGCCAATTCCATTGGCTCGTTTTAATTCTCTCAAAGGCAATAGGCTCCCTAGCGTGATCCCAATTCGTCAGGGAACTCCCCCGACGACACGTCTCCGTTCCCTGTACTCAGGGAACGAGGGTTACATACGTAACCGAGACGATTCTGCAGTCGAGCGGCAGTTGCTTGAGATTAGCGAAATCGGCGCAGAATCGATCACCGGTGTTCACCGCGAGATGCATGCCGGTTAGAAATGTGTCCGAGTACGGTGCGCCTTGCTCTGATGTCATGTCAAAAAACTCTTGCGATGGCGAGGCGAAGTTGCCGGATTCTGCAGTCGTGCGGCAGTTGCTCTCCACTGACTGCCCTGATCAAAATCACGATGGGAAACGACTAGTGATGTGTCGTTCATGAACGATTCGTTCATTTTGAACGAATCTTTAATATGACTCGGGACTACCGAGTTGTCTCAGAGAGTGATTCGTTCATTTTGTGTTGACCACGCATGCGCATTGCGTAACATATGGTTTCTGAATCTGAATCTGTACTGGAAATGATTAGTTCATCTCTCTCGAGTCTTCGGGTTCGGGACGGGTCCGAGTCTTTCGTTCTTCCTGTCAGTCCTATAGAGGCTATGCTGTAAGTACCGGAAAGAGTAATGATTAGTTCATCTTTCGAGTCTCGAGTTCGGCCGGGTTCGAGTCTCGAGTTCCTCGATCCTGTCAGTCCCATAGAGACTATGCTGTATGTACCGGAAAGAGTAATGATTAACGTTAGTTCATTTTCTGAGTCTTCGGGTTTGAGTCCTTCGTTCTTTTGTCACCTACTAATTCACAACCTTTTTACAAACAAGCACATAGTTCATGTATAATATAATAGTAGTTAATTAATGTATAATATATAATAAAACACACCACAGATGCACAAGAAACATTTAGAAAGAGACGAACTGGGACAATAATAAGATGGAACTTTTATTTTTCAGATAATGTATATTTCACATATTTTGTATTTTAATTCCTAAATATAAAACAATATACAATTCAGACGCAGTCAATAATACGAATCTAATGTTGTATTTGATGCGAAATACCAGCGGTCACGTGACAAAAGAACGAAAGACTCAAACCCGAAGACTCGAAGAAAATGAACTAATCATTTCTCTTTCCGGTACTGACAGCATAGCCTCTATGGGACTGACAGGAAGAACGAAAGACTCGGACCCGGCCGAACCCGAACTCGAAAGATGAACTAATCATTACTCTTTCCGGCCCTGCTGTATCACACACGGCACGGCCCAGCAGACAGCACAGATCAGAGTCAGACACTGACGAGTCGACAACGTCTCGAGACACGAAAGGAGGACAAACCTGATAAATATGAAGTTGCAAAGGAAAGAACGTCTCGGATCAGCAGGTGAGGTGAACTAACAGAATCAGACTGCAATAGCCTGAACTTAAGACCCAACAACTAATCAATTAATACAAATTTCGGTTTCTTATAATTTGGCTTTGGCTGCATTACCCTATAGTTTTTTTGTTAGTTTTTTTTACAAATTTAATCAACATTTTCATAAGTACTAGATGTGTTGGGATATTTAACATGCCTTTTTAATTATATGCTGAAATGAATGAAAAGAACGAAATGACTCGAAAAAAGATTCGTTCTTTTTGCTGAACGAGACTCAAAGATCCGAGTCAGTAAAATGATCCGAACTTCCCACTACTAGAAACGACTTGCTGACGACACAGCTTAATGCGCATTGGTTTAAACAACCGTGATGTATTGTTCTCTTAAAATGTTTGATTTTAAAACTCTGATATCATGTTTTATGTGTATAAATTATGTGTGAATATTCCCAAACTCTCTGACAGTGCGATCTCCATTTGGGTTATGTGATGTCATTTTTATAAAAAATATATTAAAGCAATAAGCCCCACGGAGCTGTGTTTTACAGTGAATTTAGAACAGCTAAGGGGCGTTGTTAGGCACGACGCGGAGGGGATTTTACTCCATAAAAATATTCATTGTAATATTTATTTTATTCATAAAATAAACACCAGCAACAAAAAATATAACGTTATATAACACATTTATTCATCCGCCAAGCAATGTAGTTCCAAAGAGGTTGCCAAGCAACACATGCAGCAACAAAGAGTCACAAACGGCAGTTGTGCAGTAATACCAATGTAATGCGGTCACAGGTGTATGTTTTCTGAGTACTTTACAACGGCTTCGAACGCGGCTCAACCAATCAGAATCAAGGACCGGAACTATGCCTTTTATAAATAAAAACACATGTCTGAGGGAAAAAAATATTAATAAACAAATTTGGAATGTAATTAAATAACAAGTAGCCTACTTTGGGTGTCTTGTTCATTATATTTATTTTCATGTAAAAGCAACAGAACTTAAATTACATCCAGTTTATTAGCAACACCGTGCATGAGTGTGAATCCCACGATATCAGTCTTTGATCTCACAGGTGTCAGATCCACTGCGAGAAGAGAGAACTGTCCGTCTTGCCTGCACTTTTTTCAAACAAGCCTACTGTCACATAAACCACGTGAAATCCGCAGACTGAAAGGGATTTCTATTTCATGTGTATTTTTTGCCAATCACACTTGCTTAATCTAATCGTAGCTATTTCAATGATTCAATCGGATATGCACAAAAATAGGATTTGGACTAACAGTCCTTTGATCGTCTCCGGCGTAGTGAGACTACATAAGTTTTTATTTTCAAACTATAGACTTTTATACCTGTTCTTCTGTGAGCTATAGCCTATAGCCTATTATGAATATTTTCAACACAGAAATAACGACACTGTCATAAATGACAACTGATCTCTCTGGGTCAGCCGGATTTTGTCAAAGTAGGCTATAGGCTACAGGCGAATAGTTGTCATTTAGAGATCGCGTGGGTGTTTGAATCGAGGTCGCGATCTTTTAACGATTAATCGTGCAGCTGTACTTCATCAGTCTCTTATATGAGTGGCTAATGTTATATTTGAGCCCTTCTTGATTTTTACAAATGAATTGCATATCCAGAGACTAAAAATCATAAACAAAAATAGACCCAAACACACTCTGACTGGAAATATTTCGAAACTGTGATCAATTGTGGTTAGTCAGTAACTTGGTTTTGGGTGAAGCGGTTTGTGTTCAGAGCTCAGGGAACATAATTAGTCTGGCAAGATCTAGAGATAGATTACATTTGTGTGTGTGTGTGTGTGAGAGAGAGAGAGAGAGAGAGAGAGAGAGAGAGAGAGAGAGAGAGAGAGAGAGAGAGAGAGAGAGAGAGAGAGAGAGAGGCAAAGAGAGAGATGACCAAAGGTGCAGAACATCCTGTTTGATAGCAGTGCTTTCTCTGTTCCTGTATTGCTACAAAAGACAGATAAACATTTTTGACAGCAGAGATTCGTGTTGTATCATAGAATAATCATGTAGCCTACTTGGATGCCTGTTTGCCTGCTGTCAGGGACTTTGATAATTTGAGATGTTAAAAAAAAAAATACTGCAGAAGAGAACTCAGAGAAGATAAAGAAGCAAAATAATTTTCAATGCCAATTAAAGTCATGGCATTTTAACATTTAAAACAAATGACAATAAATAAAATGTCAATTCTTACTCGATATTTATTATCTTAAATACAATTTTTAAAAGTACATTTAAAAAAGAGAGAATGAAATGAATGCTAATCTGACTCCACTGTTATTACTAATATATATATATATATATATATATATATATATATATATATATATATATATATATATATATATATATAATATAAATAATAATAATAAATAAATCATTCCAACTTTGACCCAATATTCTTGGCACTGTTGTGATGTTCAGACTTCTCAGTTTCATGAAGAGCATTTAAATGCACGTGCATGCTTAATGCAAACTGATTTGTGAACTCTTGAGTTTATTTGATCACAGCATATTCTGTTTAGGTGGGAGGTCACCCCTGCCGTTACAAAGTAAAGCAGAGTTCAACCTCTGAACATTTTGGCAAAATCGTACCTTTTAAAGAAGTCTTATGCTTTGTCGATCTCCAGCTGAACGCATACCTGCGGTACAGAGAGCAGCTCTGTAAAGGCAAACCAGCAAGATATCTCACACAACCCATCAATGAGCTTTCCTACCCATACAATCATTTCCATTTAGCAAACCTCCTTCAATGCATTCTGAGGGGTAGAATCCATTAACTCGCTTACACTGTGCAACACCTGATCAGAAGTCAGAGTCAATCCAGAGTCCTACTGAATTCACACACTCAGAAAGAACAATGAGTGGGCCTGAAAACTGGTGTGCTGCATCAAAAAAAGAAAGGGGGGGAAAAGCCTGCTTCTTCTTAATCTTGGTGCTTTCTTATGTGTTGACAGCTTGAAGTTAGCATCAGAGCTGGAGTCAGTCTCTTTGATACATGAATACACAAATTGAGAATCTGTTTAATTGTTTTTCATGAAAACATTATTGAATCTTTTGTTCTGTTCTCGGAGGGATGATAGTCATTTTGCTCTTTTGAAATATTGGAAGTGGGTCATATGTTGGAATGAATCATGGCCATTTTCAGGCCACATAAATGCACTCTGCAACAACAAAAAAACAGAAGTAATGTGCTCCTGTGTCTCATCCATGATTGCTCACTTATTTGTGGATTCCAGGGCTAACTTCCGTTTGGGAGAAGTAACGTTAATGTACTATATGTGGCTTGAACAACTGAGTGTAAACCAAAAATATAACACATTATATTATTATTTAAATTATGATATTATTGTCACAGTTATGTTCAGTTTGTTATCATGGTCTTTTAGTTTGTTTTCATTCATCTTATGTGTTCCTTTGTATCCTTTTTTCCGCAACTCCTTGGTTGTCAGGGTTTCGGTCATAGTTCCTTGGTTTCAGCTGTGTTCAATTAATCATTATGTTTGAGTTCCTATTTAAGTTGTACCATCATGTTCATTCTCTGTCTGGTCACGTTTCCGTTTGGGGTGTTTTTCCTCTGCCCTTTGGATTGTCTTGTGGATTATTATTAAATATTACGTGTGATCTTCTTCATCTGCCTCGAGTCTGTTCCTGCACACCTATTGCTTACAATTATATTGTATGCAGACAAAAATATACACAGATTTTAATGCTGCTGTAGCCTACACATTTTCTTGTTTTCACAAAACATGATTTATGACTATTACAGTAATAATCAATGTTCTACAGTCAGAATTAAAGTTCGTTCAAAAGAATGAAACCAAATTATAGCTTTATTAAATCAACATTCAAATATTTAAAGCACAAATAAGCTTGATACAAAATATAGAATATTTTTCTATTCAACTTTTCCAATGCTTGCTATACATAGCTTCTTCATTACAGAAATAGAAAACTTTATTAATCTCACATAAAGTCATGTCAAAAGAATGAAACGTCTGCTTTAGACATACATTCAGATGTTCAAGCAAATCTTATAGCTAAAAGTTGCTATTCAAATGTCCAACTGCTTCTAGTGATGGCCAGTATTTGCTGTTTCGGATGCTAGTATACCACAAGTCTTCGCAAGAGCTCTGCCAGCTCCACCAAAAAAACCACAGAAACCGAAAATTCTTGGGTCCAAATTTCAATCTTAACCGTTCTATTTGATCAGAAACGATCTTAAAACAGGGCTTTAAGTATAAAAGAACTTGTCCTTTAACAGTTTTGCATTGATTAAGGAGTTCATGCTGGTCAATACTGGGATTTTTCACCATCAGGTTAATTAATCGGGATTGTAATCCGACTGCATCTTATCAAGCAGAGCGGACTCAGGAAGAAACGACCTTCTCACCCTGATGTTGCAGCAACAATCAATAAAATGAGGAAGATATGTCAACATGGATCCAAGTACAGGCTTGCTCATCTGATACAGGGTTACAAACCACTCATGCACAGTGATAGGCTTACTAGCAGAGAAACTCTTCAAGCATCCTTAAAGTCTCCATGAAATCAAAATCGAAGTTTGGGGGATTTTAGTATATTTTAGAATATTTTACCCTTAGTGTTATCTATTAGCTAGTGTGCCCCAAATCAATGACGAAATTTGCATTTAGAAGATATTAGCGTTCAAAACGTACAGTTTCTCACTTCCGCCAATAGGGATCAATGATTTTGCTGACATCACTTCAGCTTCTCGTCAGATTTTCTGTCCAATCAAATGCTCTCTAGTGTCTAAAGCCCCCTACATTATAAATAGACGCTGAAGCTGCAGCTAAAATCGTGTCATTTGTTCACACATTTACTATTTTCCACATGGTGAATAGCACATGTTCACTATGGGGATAGGGATAGGGGATAGGGAACGATGCAGACACTGTAAATATATTCCATTTGGGCAAATGAAATCCGGTTTCACACGAACCACCGCAGTGCGCACACAGTCTGCTCCGGTCCAGAGACACGATAGCACAGAGTGGATTATATGCACAAGTCGGACCCATTTGTATTCTGCACAGAATGCTATATTTTAAAGCGATGTGGAGGAGATTAGGAGGAGAAACTGTTAGAGATTAGGAGGAAACCGCAGCTTTACCGAGCTCAATGGCTCTGGCCTATCTGTGATATAAACTAAATGCTATTGGATATTTTAAAAAAGGGGAGGAGTTGTTCGATATGTCCCGTCCTCTCTTCCTGTTTCAGTGGAAATAACATCAACACATTGAGTAATGCTGCGCGTTTCAATGCACTTCAGTAGGCCTTTAATGATCCTATAGTGTGATTATTTTTTACATTACTGAGGTGTGCATATTCAGCTGAGACAAGTAAATTCACTGACATTTCAGCAAGATTTAGACAGATAGTAAAATAAAATAATTTTCTTATGGTGAGAAAGAACAAGGATCAAGTAACTGTTTTAAAGATTTAAAAAAGATAAAGTTTGTGCAATTTAAATTTGAATGCGGCAGTTTTTGTGTAAATAAAGTAATTAGAGGTCAAAAATCTTATTGTTTGTAGCAAATGTCAGCTTCAACTTTCATGCACTCCACAAATTATTCAATATATATCACCCACTCGTGGAATTCAATAGGGCCTACATCCACTGACATACTTTACCAACTATATTTTAAAATTTTCAATCAATTGGTAAAACCAGTAGACCTAAACAAAACCATTCTGAACAATGTGTTTACAAACCATTCTGAATCGCTTTGCGCAGTTCCGACTCACCGACTCACTTCTACGAGGTGAATCATGGCGGTTAAAAAATGGGACAGTAAACACATAGATATGTAGATGACACATTCGACCGCTCCAGACACGTCGGCGCACCAGCCAACTTGGAACAGTCAGCGACAGCGTGTCGTCACTCACAGTACGAATTAATGATGCCACAACATTACGCAGCTTCTGGTCGTGAAACCGCCACAGATTTAAATTTCCAAAGAAATGGGATAACCTTGCACAGATGAGAATGTGTTGGTTTGTGTTTTTATACGCTATGTATTAACTCAATATTACACGTTTTTACTATGGTAGCCAACTTTTAATGTTTTTACTTTTACTCTGGTAACTTTTTAATGTTGTGTTAGCTGACACCTTCGTCTTGTTGTATTGTGTTAGTTTAGCAAAATCCTCTGCGGACGTCTATTTCATACATAGATGTTCATACATGTGCCTACAATTGCAGACAGTCAACTGCTCTGGAATGTTCATGACTTTGACCGTTCCAATATGGCGGACATGCAGCTTACATATAGTGGCCAATTGAAACAGCCGCTTATGAGCCATGATCTATCTAGTATGTATATATCTATGAGTAAACAGAATCCATAAAAAGCAATGCATGCCTTAAAAATTGTTTTACATATTTAAAGCATATAATATTGTACACCAATATGTCAGGGACTAGGCCTACGTTATGACGCAATCACCTCATGAAGAGACAGAAGACTGAATCGTTCTTTTGAACTGTTTTTTTATTTTTTTATTAACTCAGTAGGACTTCCCATCACATCAGTTAAAACAGGAGAGTAGTTTAACATTCCCTTGCAATGAAGTAAAAGTTGCCATTTAGAGCTAGATACAGTAGAAACATTTTTGGTAACCATGGAAACAATGCATGAGGCAATTTCGATGGTGGAGCCAATAGCAAAAATTGGATGAGGATTCACCAATAAGTAATTCTGATGTGTGTGTGGAGCAGTTACTACTAAGCCCTTTTGATTACTTTAGTTAAATTCCAGCATAGCTCAAAGCCCTTTTGAGACCCATTTTGGTCTGCAACATGCAATCTCGAAATCTGTTGCAGCAATCACGGCAGATCAACACAAGCCCTGCTCTTTCATGCCTGGCTGACCTCATTCGTGACTCAGGTAAGAGTAGAACTGGACTTGAGGCTACTTGCTGCCGAGGACAAAACTGTCGCCAGATGGTCATCGCATGTCTGCCTTGCTGTTCTCGGTAGGTTTCCTTTCACGTCTCATCAGTTCAGCATACGGTTCCAGGAAGACCGAATTCAACGGTGCACTGCTGCCGCCTATTGACAAAAGCGGCGCTTACAGTAGGGGAGACCGGAGAGTATTGTAACTTTTTCGTCTCTAACTCAGTATTTTTGGAGGTATGTGTCTCAAAAAATTATATAATATTCCTATATGTATCGTCTTTAAATTAAAGTTGCTTAGAAATCAACAGCTTCACCCTACATTGTGCAAATATCTGTCAAACACAAGGAGTGTTGTTACAACCTACCTTACTACAACTGAACTACTGGGGTGGATTGTAACACAAACAGCAAATGTGGACATTTAAAATGTTGTGCTTTAATCAAATCCTAAAAACCAAACACTTATTAAAATAGCCTAAATATAAATAACAATACAAACTACTAATTAGACTGCTACTAGCCTACTATTAAAAAATATATTTTTTAATGATTTGTTATCACAACATTTTTTCTTTTGTCAAATCAACTTTGTTGATCATTTATGTGGTTCAGATAACATAACATTTTAAAATGAGTGAATACAATTAAGGAGATTGGTTTAGTTAATAGAAACTCAAATATTAATATTAATATATATTAAGGCAATGGTTACTTACATTTTTAGTGCCACTACTAGTAATACTAATAATAATGACAACTATAATGATTTATATTATAATAATTGTAATACATATTTTTTTATATTATTCTACTGTAACACCTAGAATATATTTAAAATGTTCTGATATTTAATGCTAAAACCTAATGTGCTTATTAAAACAAAATAAAAATGAATAAATAATAATAACCACTATATGTCACCTCAGGAGGGGGCAGTCATGATGACCCTGTAGTTCACTTTTAATTGGTGAAACTGATGGTCTTACATCCGAAGCACAGCACTCTTTTGGAGTCGTCATGGAGAGGACCTCAAAATAAAAATATTTTTTTATAAATTTCTCACAGTCGGTTTCCTAACACGAGTCACTTTAGAAGGTGCTGCTTGTTCAGCTTTTTATGCTTCTTTTGTGTTAAAAAAATGAGTGAAGAAACCTTTTGGTCAAAACCACTGTTAGTATTTTTTTTTTTTTTTTTCGGAAGGTTTAAAACACTTTTGTGTTCTAACATAATCCTCAAAATACATGATTAGAAAGAACTAAATGTATTCAAAGCCCACAGTGATGAATCTGACTGCAGGGATAGGTTGCATCATAATATGATGTGTAACAAAAGAAAAGATTAATCAACAGATCCATTGCCATCAAAGCAGAACGAAATAGATATAAAATGCAACATTTCATTTTTAATATTTAATCAAAAAAACACTTGAGTGTCCTCGTGCCTGTGAGTCTGTATATGACAGCAAAAGAAGCGTAAAAAATAATCGTGATTTTAACGGTAAAAGACTGTAAAAATGCTACAGGGAAAAACTGTTAATTGGTTAACAGAAAGTTTCCTTACTATACACGGTAAATAACTGTGATAGATCTAACGGTACATTTAATGTAATTTTACTGTAAAATACCGTTAAATTTACAGTTTTTGAAAGTGAAAAAGAACAACTCATTGTATAATTTACAGTGAAAACCCGTAAATTGACATTCCCACAATTCCCTGCGTGACACTTCACATTTGATGTATTTTTGTTGAAATAACTATGTTTCTTCTTAGTTTGCTTAGTTCTTTTCTTATCAGTTATGTACATTAGAGTTTTATGTTACATTTATTGTTGTTAAATTAATGTTTATTGCATTTTAAAAATTTCATGTGTTACCATGATGCTGTTTAGTGTTTGTGTGAATCAGGGTGTGCAGCTTTCAAATATTAGTGCTAAGTTTTTGTGGAAGAGCTAATTGTGATACGCTTTGATTTATCATGTGACTTTCATCACTGCAATGATGATTGTTGGTTGTCAGTTTAATACAATGGGACAAAATAGATATGAATAGATAAATAGGTTGAAAAATTAACATTATATCAGATAATGCAATACTGCGTAATACTGTAAATTTTAAGTTAAGTCTGTAAAACCAATAATGTCTGTACCATATTTTTGACGGTAAAGTTCTGGCAACCACAGCTGGCGGTATTTTACCGTAAAAATGGCATTTTATTTTTTACAATGTGTAAATGTAAATTTGTAGCCATTTTTCATATATTGCCTATAAAATGCTGAAGAAATTATAGATATAGAGACAGAGCCATGTAGGTGTGAATAAACATTCTCAAAGTATCCTGCGATAGGTCGTGACTTCGAGTTCTTTTCTAAGACACTTCACATTATGTTCCCATACTTTCCCAATAGCCTACCATTTAAATGTTACCTCAAATACCACTTCATTTCGCCTTTAATCCTCTACAGTTAAAAAAAAAGCCTGTCAGAATTATATTGACATTCAGTCAGTCGGGTTGTTCTTTCATAGTGCAGTATCAAAGGCCCCAGTATGGATGGTTTCATGGGCTGAATTAATTCCCGAGCATGTCCTGGGAGCACCCCGAGGGGGAAGATGAGGTATAATCGCTGTAATTTTTGAACTACTAACACATCTCAGAGCTAATTTGCTGCACTTCAGTTCTCTAATGCAATATATTTCTGTAAGTTTCACCTTGCGTTTTGTGCCATAGCATATTTACACATTTAAGGAATAGCGAATATTTTTGGGTGAACTCTTCCTTTAAGACAGTGAGACCCAACCCTGTTCCTGGAGGCCCCCCAAAAGTTTGGATGTCTCCTTAATCAAACACAACTGATTCAACTCATCAGCTCATTTGAAGAAGGGCGTCAGCATCATTACAGAAGGATCCAAAATGTACTCTTGGTGGGGTTCAGAAACAGGGTTGCAATGTGTTCCTAATTTTCATGTCCATTAACAGTTTTTTTCCAATCAATATACTTGGATGCAAGTCAAAAGGAGGGAAGCTTATCCCCTATAGGAGGGCATAGACTACGAACTAACAAATGTTGATTTAAGAGCAAATGCATTAAGAGATGATTGTATTTCTTAAGTGGAACATTGACGTTCTGTATTCAGCTGACACTCGCTAAACCAATATATTTGGAGCACGTCCTTTTCCTAAAGGTCTAATCTTGGCCAGATATTTAAGAGG
This sequence comes from Tiaroga cobitis, assembly GCA_030578255.1. Taxonomy (NCBI): domain Eukaryota; kingdom Metazoa; phylum Chordata; class Actinopteri; order Cypriniformes; family Leuciscidae; genus Tiaroga; species Tiaroga cobitis. The sequence continues at coordinate 26,065,993 of CM060611.1, read as the reverse complement.
AAGGTCTAGGTCTCTAATGTCAGACACCTATTAGATCGTAGTTGAATGTGTACATTCACACAAAGAACAATTCATGGGCAGGCATTTAACTGAACCCACCATTAGTTCCATACAATGATGAGAAAGCCATTATTTTACAAATAGATCAGCAAACAATAAAAGAAAGTGTCATATTCATCAAGTATCTGAAGTGATTCTGTTAGTGTTGACAGCATACTGGAAAATATTGGGAGTTCAATCCATTAGTAGCTCATTGACTTCTTCAGCATGTTGCTTTTAAACCAAAATACTTCAATTGTGCCCCAAAGACAAACAATTGACAAGCCTTCATATCTAATACACATTATTCTCACACAAGCACAAGACGAACACAATTATTTCATTTTAATTAATTAACGAAATACAGTTATGAAACAAATTACACTTAACTTCCCCGGACGTGGATGGTGCGTGTGAGTGAACTGTGAGTATTAATGTGAAAATAAGATAACTGTTCCATGAATAGCGGTATTCTCATATGAATAGCCAACGCATTCTCATCCTTTGGCGTCATATAGGTGACGCCATATGACATTTCGTCGAAATCTTACGCACATGGCATTCTTTAGCGTCATTATAACACGCACTGTTATGGGTAGGTTTAGGTCTGTATGGCAAGCCCTTTTAACATTTAAAAGCTAAGTTTGACTATCCGGAATTAACATTGTAGATATCAACAACGTCTTTCTGACTAGTCATAATTACATTTTGGATAGTTTGTATTATCATTTAAGATATCTGCAACGTAATTGTGACTAGTCGAAACGACAGATAGAGATATCTGTAATTCAGTTTTGACTAGGAAAAACTGAATTACAGATATCTGCAATGACGTCATTGAAAACGACATTCAACTCGTCACACATCTTAAATGACAATTGCAGATATCTGTAATTCAGTTTTGACTAGGCAGAATGAAAGTTAAAGATATCTCAAACGTCATTATGACTAGAGCAAATTATTTTGCATGAGCTTGCTCTATTTTAGATATCCATGAATACATAATTTCCCCTCCCCGCCAAATCAAAGAAGAAGTTGGTTAATTTACTTATTTCTATGAATGGAAGGAGAAAGAAGCAGTCATGGCATTGGCTGTAATCGAAAAGCACCAGAAAATGTTTCCAGCATGACACAAATTGTATTCATTAGCATTAGCCTGCGGGTTTCTCAAAAATATTGGCAACATGCAATGTTTGCCATGCATTTCTATGTTATGATGATGCTTAAAATTACCGTAGGTTATTGTTGATGTAGGATTTACGCATGAGAGAGATTCACACTAATTCACTTTAATGCTTACATGCATGCTGTATTAGCTAACAGCATTAAAAACATGCTCTGCTGCTCCCGCCTAAAGTGGGATGCGGGCCTAATTTGCATACAGATATCTGCAACGTCATTTCGCCTAGTCAAAACTCTAATTCAAGATATCTGTAATTACATTTTGACTAGGCAGAATGAAAGTTACAGATATCTCAAATTTCAGATATCTCTAATCAAAATTAATTTCAAGATATCTATAACTTGATAATAGATATCTACAATTAAATTATGACTATCCCTAACTCCAGTTTGAGATATCTACAACGCCATTTTGACTAGTCATAATTCCAGTTACAGATATCTACAACGTAATTTCGCCTAGTCAAAACTTAATTTAAGATATCTGAAAAGGAACATGTAGATATCTTGAATTGAGGTTAATTAAAGATATCTTGAACTGGAGTTATGACTAGTCAGAATCAAATTGTAGATATCTCAAACTGGAATTACAGATATCTACAATTCAGTTGCAGATATCCGTAATTCACAGAGTGGATATCTCCAACTGAATTGTAGATATCTGTAATGATAAACCCCATACAAATGAATGGCAAAAGTGATGTCATTTGTCCTAGGAAGAATGTCTTTGTGGATATCTGAAATGACAATTATGGATAGGAAGAATGTAGTTGCGGATATCTGAAATGTTCTTTTTGACTAGGCAAAACTGAATTACAGATATCTGCAACACATATCCAGTCTAGCTGTTAAATGTTAAAATGGCTTGCCATAGGTCTGGGGTAGGGTACGGTTATGACGCCTTGGGATCTGCGTCTCATATTCACGCTAAACGATGCCATGTGCGTTGGATTTAGACGAGCATCACCTGTATGACGCCTTGGGTTCTGCGTCTAATATTGATGCTAAAGGATGCCATGTTCGTAAGATTTCAACGAAATGTACAAAGCGTCACAAGTATGACGCCAAAGGATGAGAACGGGCTGGAATAGCATGTGAAAGTGTTAAAACTGCTTGCAATCCTTGCATCAGGAAGCAGCTTATTAATTAAAAACAGATCTGATGAGCGTCGTAACTGTATTGGTTGAAATTGATGATGTCATGAATCAGCTGATTGGTTAGCTTCCCATGACTGAAGTAGGCTAATGGTGCGTTCACGTGCTATGGTAATCATGGTAAATACCAGAAGGCGACGTGGAAAATGCACATGAACAACCCCACATGTGGTATTTTCCACTGGGCAACTTGTAGAATATTTTCAACGCATTCTCATCCCAAGGCGTCACTAAAATGACAATTTTGACCATGCTTCAATATTCGACGCTTTAGGCACCCTTTAGCGTCAGTTACATGACGCGATCCTAGGGCGTCATCTTACTGACGCTTTACCTTAAGCGTCAGTTAGATGACGCGGGTAGGTTTAGGTCTGGGGTAGGGTTAGGATAGCGTCATCTAACTGACGTTAAAGGTAAAGCGTCAGTGAGATGACGCCCTAGGATCGCGTCATGTAACTGACGCTAAAGGGTGCCTAAAGCGTCGAATATTGAAGCATGGTCAAAATGATTCCCAAGGCGTCAGTTTCATGACGCCTAGGGATGAGAATGGGCTGATATTTTGATGCACGAGTTGCCGAGATGAGATAACTGTTGACCTTTTTAAAATGGCGGAGAGCAACGGGAGAGTCGTTAATGGTAAAAATATGTACTATTCATGATCTAGAAAATATACAGCATATTATTTACCGTTTGAGTTTTGATAAATCATTTTCTGGCTGTAGCAGATGACTTAAGCAATCTAAAATAGTTTTAGCTAAAATAACAGGTCTGGATCTCCATCTTTTTACCACATTGCGACAACAAAATCACTTGAATGCAACACACTGGTTAATACCAGTTCACAAGTGGAAAATATCATATTTACCATAGCACGTGAACGCACCATAACTCCAACACAGACAGACACACACACACACACACAAGTCTAACACTACACTAAAGTTCAATTTGGAGTCGGTAAGATTTTTAAAAAAAATTCATGAGTCTCTTATACTCTTCAATGCTGCAATTATTTGATCAGGAATACTGCAAAACAGTAATTTTGTTACACATGTAACAAAATTACAGTTATGTATTACTTTTTTTGTAAACATGTTATGTTTACAAAAAAAAACTGTCCAAACATAATTTTTTTCTATAGCCTAATATTATAAAAATCCACATAAATCAAGGGAGTATTTTACTTGTCTCACTCTGAGTTGGGAGTCAGACATTCCCAGCAAAGTTCTTCATATCTTCCCCATGTCGAAATTACTGTTGCTTTTGTCACCACTGGGCACAGATACTATACTATAATGGAATATTTCTGATTATTAAAGGGTTAGTTCACCCAAAAATGAAAATTATGTCATTAATGACTCACCCTCATGTTGTTCCAAGCCCATAAGACCTTTTAGATATTTTAGATTTAGTCAGAGAGTTTTCTGTCCCATTGAAAATGTATTCATGGTATACTGTCCTTGTCTAGAAAGGAAATAAAGACATCATCAAAGTAGTCCATGTGACATCAGTGGGTTAGTTAAAATTTTTTGAAGCATCGAAAATACATTTTGGTCCAAAAATAACAAAAGCTACGACTTTATTCAGCATTGTATTCGCTTACGGTTCTGTTGTCAATCCGCGTTCAGTGACGCTGGTGACGTAAGAAGCTGCTGACGTGTTATCTGGTGCGCCCGTGTATTCGGGTTCAAATAAATATGGCTGGGCAAAAAAATGCAAGTCTTCCTCTGTGTCGAAATCCTTAGACATGTTTGCGAATATTGTTTTCTTTACAGTGTGCGTCTCCCTCAGACTGTAAACGAAGCTCGGGCGCACCAGATTACACGTCAGCAGCGTCTTACGTCACCAGCGTCACTGAACGCGGCTTGACAACAGAACCGTAAGCGAATACAATGCTGAATAAAGTCGTAGCTTTTGTTATTTTTGGACCAAAATGTATTTTCGATGCTTCAAAAAATTTGAACTAACCCACTGATGTCATATGGACTACTTTGATGATGTCTTTATTATACCGTACATACATTTTCAATGAAGGGACAGAATACTCTTGGACTAAATCCAAAATGTCTTAAACTGTGTTCCGAAGATGAACGGAGGACTTACGGGCTTGGAACGACATGAGGGTGAGTCATTAATGACATAATTTTCATTTTTGGGTGAACTAACCCTTTGCTTGCGAAAAGATTCTTTAGAAAACACAGCTACTTTTGAATGACCATCAATGTCCCAGAAAGGTGTAATTATAGCATCTACCAGCAGGGGTTTCAAGAAAAACCTTTGACCCTAGCATGGATCAATAAAGAAGATGTATTTGCAGTAATTATCTGTCATGAGACATTTAGAGGCCTTCGTAGAATTCCATAGGAAAAGACTTGAGCATTGGGGCTTGTTCTATTCACCATTTATGGAAAGACAGATAAAGCAACATTTATTAACCATGATATAGTGGGTTAAATACCATAGGGAAGGAAAATAAGAGCTTGTGTTTTGGGAAACATCCACAATGTCATAATGCTAGGTTCAGTATAAGCTGCATAAGACTGGTGCTACAAGTCATTGTGTTTCTGGGAGAATAAAAACATAGTCTATTTAACTTTATTATGAAAATAGAATTTCAGACACTCCAGGCTTGTGACCATCATGTGGCACAAATACTTTCCAGAATAACTTTCCTGTGTTTCAAACACTTGCCAAACTTCACCGCTGGTTAAATGCCCATACATTTCCACAAACCTAAACTATTCAACTAAAAAATGTAAGGAAACCATAAATACTCTGATCATGGTTCCAGCCATTGCCTGCTGGAGATACAATCCGCACAGTGAAGAAAAAGCACTGGTGGAACCAATATAGGTTTTTGTGTACCAAACCCTATAGAGGGCCGTTCAGAATCAGATTTAAGAAACATATATTTAGACATATATTATATATTTGACGCAGAAGAACCCCCTCTATCCCAGTCTTCACACACATTGATAAATAAAAATGAAAAATGTGTGTAAGTGAGATGGGAAGATGGAGGGATGGAGGGAGGGAGGGAGAGAGGGGGGGAAAAAGTTGTAGGAATGCTGCTTTTGTTTTTTTATTGACTGAGGGCGGGACCTTCAGAAGCAAATATAGGGCCCGCGCTCAGTAGGAAAAGTTGTACAGGACCACTTACCCAGTGCCCTTCATCCTCATCATTAAACCCCACCATCATCTTTAAATTATCCTAAGGCATTATGGGAAGACAGAAGGTGCTTCTGGAAAAGATGGCTCGGACCTTGCAGGTGCGGAACATGCTGATGCGACAGGCACTGGCAGAATGTCTTGGCACCCTCATTCTAGTGGTGAGACACTTTTGTTGTTTTTGTCATTTATGAGTCAGTGATGATGAGACATCGATTTCAGCTATGATAAAAAAAGCCATGTGTCCATTTTGGATCCTTATTGTAAAGCAGTTTATTCATTTTGAGAGGAACGATTGTAAACGATTAAAAAGTGTTACCATCCAAGAATGTGGCTTCATATGATTTGCAGGTGTTGAGGTTTGGACACATTTATGTGTTTATACTCTAACACATTTTCTATAGTTTTCTGTTATTATTGTACTTCAAAATACGTACTAAATGTGTATTATGTATTTAAAAAGCACTAAGCTTGATAGATGGATGATAAATCAATCACTAATGATCCAAAGATTGATTTATTGTCTATCTTTGATGAGAATGTGGAAGGGATACGTGCATGTAAGAAATCAAAAAATAATCTATATGCTTTCATCTGCTGAAAAGCCTGAAATTTCAATTTAGCTACACCTGAAGGGAGTTTTACTTCTTTATCACTTGCCAGCTGAGTTCCTCATTTTGCAAATAATTTGCAGAGAGATGTTTTATGTTCTCTTTTGTCCACCCTTTTATAATAATATAATAAGAAGAAGTATTTGTTAAACTTTATACTTACATGTACTTATACTTTATCCTACTTTTTTATACTCCTACTGTTTTTTTTCTCAGCTTTGGCCAATAATTAAACCATGGAATTAAATGAATGTTCAAAGCTAAAATAAGTTGTAATGTTGTAACTTTTTGTAGCAAAACGTCTCCTTTGCAGAACTGACTGTGAGATGACATAATGGGAGTTGAATTCTGTCCTGCTGGTAGCCAATTAGCTGCTTGCCATAAGTTGGCCATTTCATCACCCTGGCCCAGTTGTTCAAAAAGTTTAATCTGGATCAGAATTTCACAATGTCGGCTGCTATCTGTGTAAAGAACTAATCCGATTTCAGAATCAATTTTTTTTTTTTTTTTAGAACACCCATTTTCAAGATTTGATCCCATCCGATAGCCGAAATCCGATCAGACTACTTTAGAATAAACTGGGCCCTGGGTATATTCTTCAGTGAAATGAGAGCACAGGAACATGTAACTATGAGTTCATGTAACTATGATGCAGAACCTGATTTCACCAAGTGCAGCATGTTCCTGAGTCAACATCCATATCCATTTCCCTACCCCTAAACCTACCCGTAAGTTATCCCTAAAATCAAAGGAAAATTAATTAAATGATGCACCTAACCCTGGTTTTAAGCCTAAACTTGACATAAAGTGTCAACTTGCCCCTCAAATCTGATTGGTTGATTGGAATGTTGTTCCAGGGTCAACAAATATGTGAGAAAAGTTATTCTGGAACAATATTTCCAGCTGTGGTGTGCAGTATATTTCCATTAGATTCCCACTTCACCTCTGGTGGTGCTAAATAAAATTATAGGACAGGAATGTTGTTCCAGCATCAACAGAATATGTTGACACATGATCGCCTCTAACTCAGCAAAATCAGGACGATCTAACTAAGATAATTTATCACTGAAATTGCTTGAACTCAAGTAAACAGGCTCTGAAGAATAAAAAAGCTGTAAAAAAGTGATCAGTTGACTTAACTTAAAAAAAGTGAGGAAACCCGTTGCCTTAAAATTTAAAGGGTAACTAAACACTAAACCAACTTTTTTTAGTTAATGATCTGTAAGACTGGGGCTTCATTAGTGCTGTTCATTGATTCGAGTAACTTTTTTGGCATTTGGGTATAAAGTGTTCTACAATTCTACAATATATGGTGTAAAAACGTCTGAGTGCTGCCCTCTTCAGGTTGAACGGTGGCTACTGCAGTTGAATTTTCCTATTGGATGTTTGCGGTAGTTCGTGACGGTAGCGGTGAGAGCTGACGTAAGCAGGTTTCAGCTTACCACGCCCTTGGTACGAGCTACCACGCCCATGGCAGTATAAAAATATTGTTTCGTCAAAACCACTGTAGCGAGTCAGGAGTTGGAATTGCGAGTATTGAAAACGATCAGGGTAGAGTATCCGTTCATCCCCTCTATCTCCGCTGGGCTCCGCCCACTTTTCCAGCATTTTTCAAATATTGCCAGTGGGTGGAGTCAGGCTCTGACCAGGGGTTTAGTTACCCTTTAAGTAAATAAACTTCATGTGTAATTGAAAAGATGAAGTTATGTGGAATTTTCAAGTTCACATAACTTAATTTGTTCAATTACGCATGAAGTTTGTTACTTAATAATTTTAAGGCAACGGGTTTCCTCACTTTTTTTAAAGCTACAGTGTGTGATTTTTACCCCCATCTAGCGGTGAAAAGGTATATGACCATCCAGTGAATATTAGTTTCTGTTCCTCTCAATTTCGATTTCGTTTTAACTCCTACGGTGGCCAATGAAGTCCAAGATTAACATGGCTTCCAGTACGACCTCCTCGACACGGTGCCATCGAGTGTTAAAACGCGAAATGCGAAGCTTGATGTCCCTCTTTGGCTAAAGTACTTTCAAGATGGAGGGGCAACATGGCGACCGACATTAGAACCCCTCACCCGTATGTATTTTCAATGGCATATTATACACTCACGAGAATACTTTATTACTTGAAGGAAGTAAATATACATTAATGAGCACATATATTTTTGAAAGAACTAAGTGTTTTTAGCTAAGGATAAACTAAAAAAGTTACACAGTGTAGCTTTAAGTAAAGTCAACTGATCACTTTTTACAGCTTCTTATTTTTCAGAGAGAAAAATAAGCCAGGTTGGTCACAACACATTGTCAGTGCCATGACAATTAATAACATTTTACCTTAAATTCCCAGTCTAATTAAACCACTGAACACAAAACAAAGCAATAACTAGAAAATATTGTGTTTTGTTAGTATCAGACATCTCCGATTGCAGCTGTTAATTTGTTGCTCTTCTGCTAAAGCTCAAGAGAAAAGTTGTTGCTACTGAGATTAATTTTCACTTCAACAGAACAATATAATATTATATATTTCATATCATCACCTGGTAAAACATCTCGTATTGTTGTACTTTGTGCAACTACAAAGCAATTAACAGGTAAGCAACAGCAACAAGAGTTGCACAACAGTGTCGACAATTTAGAATTCAAGACAGCCCATATCCTGAATAAATTTGACACACCACAGGGGGATCACAGGTTAAACCATATCTCATCATCTGTTTTCATTTGAAAACTAAGACTCCAGAGCAGCAATATCTGTAGAAAAATAGAGCTCCCAAGCCCATCTGTTGTTTTCTGATGGTACTGTGCGGTCTGAAAACCCCCCATTCAGAGGCTGGTCATGCGACTCAATAACGGTAGGCAAACACAGACAGGCTAGAGGGCATTACACAATGGAAGAGAGGGCAAGTACACACATACTCATACACACATTATCTATCAAATCCACATGATGCACATAACGTTTTGCATTCTTCCATAGCAGTCCTCGAAGAAAAATAGGTATGTGAGACCAAGGATGTCTAGCTCTGCGAAACGGAATATGTCAAACTAAAACTTGCAATCATTCAATGATGGCTCGGACCTTGCAGGTCATTTTCATTAAATTGAGGTTTATTTGCTGAAATTCTATTCTAATCTATAGCTTAATTAACTATGTTAGGTATTTAGCTTAGCTTTTCCATCATATGTTTGATGTGCAGTCACACACAAAAGACAAAAACCGAGCAAATGTTAATTGGATTTCTGTTCTTAATGTCTCTATTTACAGATGTTTGGCTGTGGTGCTGTCGCCCAGTTGGTTTTAAGCGGAGGCTCTCATGGAATGTTTCTGACGGTGAATTTTGCATTTGGGTTTGCCGCTATGTTGGGAATCCTAGTTTGTGGGCAAGTCTCAGGTACGTTGGTCATAAGCTTCTTAAAACTGTCAGATTTATTTTTTCTGGGAGAACACAGGAAATTTCAGAATTCAGATGTGACATTTCAAAGCAGTGATTCACATACAGCTCAGAACCACATATTAAAACGTCAAGGCTTTCAGCCAAACATTAACCAGATGGATTCAAACTGGCAAAATTATACTACATTCTTTTATACATTTAGAAAAAAAAAAATTTCAGATATTATTGGGTGGAATCAAGGGTTGACTCATGTTTAAAGTTCACTCAGATGGATGAACTACCTGGAACATCCAGTTCCATTTTTGATGAAAAACCAAGACAATATCAGACAACATCAATTGGCAGTTTTGACTTTAACATTTTAAACCGAAGAATAATGAAAAGAAATGAGTCTTTGGACTATAAGTGAAGTCTTTACTTTAAGTGAAGTCTTGAAGGAAGGAAATGGCAGACAGTTGAAAAACAAAGTTCCCAGACATAGATTAAGCCTAAAACCCATGGCTAAAAAGGTTATGAAAATGTTTAAGTTGAATTTTTGAAGTTTAATCCTGGTTTAGGCTTAAGAAGCATACAAACCAACCATAAAAGTGTAAAGTGAGAGTTTATTGTATTGTGTCATTGTCGTTGTGTTCTGTGAAGATCTCATTTCAAATGTATCGTAAGATCGGCATGTTGTATCTTACAGGAGGCCACATAAACCCCACTGTGACCTTTGCCCTCTGTTTGTTGGGGAGAGAGCCCTGGAGGAAATTTCCCGTGTACTTCCTGGCCCAGACTCTGGGGGCTTTTCTTGGCTCAGGAATAATATTTGGCATGTATATAGGTGGGTTGTAGGACTGTTAAAGTATTTTGGTAGTCAATAATCCACATTTTTGTCAGTCCACATCCTTTGTCAGTCTGTTGCAGCCAACAATGAAACTGCTCAGTTTATGAAGATGTTTCTATAACTTATGCTCACTTGATGTTTTGCAGATGCAATTTGGGACTTTGGACAAGGGTCTCTAATCGTTGTAGGGGACAATGCAACAGCTGGAATCTTTGCTACATACCCTTCTAAACACCTTACTTTGCTCAACGGCTTCTTCGATCAGGTGAGACCCAGAAATCAGCATTCGTTGAAAATATTTTGAAGAATGTCTCAGTCTTTGTCATGAAAGTGAATGGGGTCCAATGTTGTTTTGGACCCCCTTGACTTTAATTGTATATGGACAAAAACAGTTGAAACAATCTTCAGAATATTATCTTTTGTGTCACACAGAAGAAAGAAAGTCACTTTTGGAACAACATGAGGGTGATTAAATGATGTCAGAATTTTCATTGAGTGAACTATCCCTTGCTTTCAACACAGACGATTGGCACGGCAGCTCTGATTGTGTGTATCCTTGCCATTGTTGACCCTTACAATAACCCCATCCCACGCGGACTGGAGGCCTTTACTGTGGGCTTTGTGGTTGTGGTGATTGGTCAGTCCATGGGTTTTAACTCGGGATATGCTGTAAACCCAGCAAGAGACTTGGGACCTCGGATCTTCACTGCAATTGCTGGATGGGGCTCAGAGGTGTTCTCGTAAGTCACATATGGTTTACTATATACATTTCTTTCCATCCATTTCACTATTGAAATCATCTCTAACACTGATATATGTTTCATTCACCACAGTGCAAACTCTTACTGGTCCTTTGTGCCAATCTTTGCCCCATTCATTGGTGCTGTGTTCGGTGTGATGGTGTATCAGCTGATGGTGGGATGCCATGTGGAAGGAGAAGAAAGAGACAAAAGGGAAGCAGTGGAAAAGGAACAGAAGGACGGACTCAAACTCACTGCTGTTTCTGAGAAGGAGACAGCATAAGTCTGGGGCCAAATGGAGTAATTTTTTTAGTTAAGCCTCTGAAAATAAATTCAGCTTTCATGACAATATAGTAGCAAAATTGTATATTGTTGCAAAGATCATTAACTTAGGGGGCGCTTACACAACACCTTTCTAACAGAAAACCCTTAAAAAGCTCCGGCCGCTCTTCTGCACAACAACAGTGCCTGGTGTCTCGAGAACGCAAACCTTGAAATAGGTTCCAAGGTGCAAGCCTTGAAGAAAAGAAGAAGAAAAAATATATGTATTTCAAGTATATATATATACACTGTACTCAAACTAATTAGTCATATTTTTGTACTGAATGTATCCAAACAATTTAATTGGAAAATCGTAATTTACATATCACTTGTTAGACTGGAAAAACTGGAAGAACTGGAAGAGAAGGCTACTCTCTGAGAAAACAAAGGAAATTAACATTTGAACTCTCTTGCTATATTACCATCCTCATTCAAGACACGATCACACTTGAGTTGATCACCTCCCAATTTACACATCATTCCCTTCACCCATCCCTACCTGAATTCACCCAAAAATCTATATGGTTTAATATGAACAATTATCATACAGTATTAACAATTATCATACAGTACATGTTTGGGATCATTTGAAATGACTCAGTGCGTCTGGTACAAAGGTCTCATTCCCACAGAAGTAAACAAATAAGGTAATAAGGTGTGTAGAGTTTAGAGATATCTTTTTAAGTACTGTGGGTGTGCCCCCATGTACATCAACTTCTGTCCCCAGTAAGTCTGGGATGGTGATTAATCCAAATTCCCAGTGAACTCATGTTTACATTTGAAAAGAGGTTTCTGCCTTGGTCTGAGTATTTAGGGAGATGCTGAAGAAGGCTTGTGGCGATTTGTAACTCAAATTAGCCCGTGATGCTGAGTGTATGCAAAACACTTTGCATCATGTATTTTATAATGTCAGGTTCGCGTCTTCTCTCTTTATTCCGCAATTGTTGTTTTGTTTTTATTATCTTTGAACTGATTATGAAATTGGCATGATACATTTACCTGACATAATAAATTGATTTTATTCCGACTGACTCTGAAATTGTTTTCCCAGGTAGATTAAACAGATTCGAAAGTTACCGCAAGTTTTGCGTCAGATTAGTGACGACTAATATTTGGCACTAATTCAAGTGTAGCCTACGTGTTTTGCAAAGACAAGAAGTGAATTTCCGTTTAGGGCAGCAAAAGTGCTGCTTGACCAACCTAAATCTGGGTGTGTCTTACCTCTGTTTTAATTTAATGTTACTTTAAATAAATTTACATGGGAAACAACGGCATGGCCAATCCAAAGCTATTATAAGACAAGTAAAGTTGGTTGACTTATATCTGTAGTGGCCATACCTCTACTGAAGTAAACATTAATTTAGTTTCAAGTATATGCAATCACAGGGGCTATACCAAAGTATCTTTGATTGTGTAAGCGTGAATGCGACCGATCTCAGGAATAGCAATACCTCTGTTTTGTGACCGAAGCTGGCGAGATTATGATCGTGAGACGCACGTTAAACAAGGCGTGAGGACCTCTGAGCGACATAGCTTCCTAATATGAATGGGTAAAATATAAGTAAAGAGTTAAATAGAACAATCAATTGTATTGCTAAACTGTTATATAATTGACCAATAACCAATTGGCAATCTAACTTAAATTCGATGTCATGATAAAATGGAGGCAGATATAAAATGGAGGCAGATAAAAGCTTAAATGGAATTAAATTACTTTGTGTTTTTAGTTATCCTTTTCAATTTATTCAAAAAAGGCCAAATTAATTCATCCAATCTGCTAACAAGTCAGTTGTTGTCACCCGTTCATTTATCTCTAATGCTTATATAATGAATAATTATGAATAATGATTTATGAAAATCTTCATCCTTATGAATACTACATCAAAATCATGAAAATACCTGTTTCACTACCATTCCAATTTTATTATCAGTGAATATTAATGAGTTATGCAGTGAGAAATTCAGTTCTGTTTACATTGGGAATGTATTTGTTTTGCAAGTATATATTTTGTTGCATTATGTGCCTGTCTCTGTTCTGGGAAAATGACAATGAGTATACTCTTGACTATATGCATATAATATTTTGTGCTCATTTATATTGTGCTCTTTAAAAATAAACTGCATTTTGGTACGGAATTAAGATTCCAATGGATCTGTATTATTTATAAATGAGAAACATCACGCAAAAAAAAATATTTTTGACATGATCTGGCCATTTAACTGCAAGTGATGCCTTTGATGTCCATTCATAGTTGCTCAGTATATATTAGCATCATTCAGTCCAGTAAAACATCAGGATTTCTAAAGGAGAATCAAGGTTGCTTTGTCATTGAATAACATTGCAGAATAACACAAAGATGTGTATGGATATATCAACCCGATTCATGTCTGCTGTGACATTTTGTAACAAATCGAGAAGTGTCTGTTGACAGAATAGATTAAACCTGTTCTGTTTTCTTCGTGGTCTCCAGTAAGAATTTAGTGGGCAGGTTGAAGTCAATTGTAACAAACCACTGCTTATGGCAATAAACACAATACGAGTAAAACAAAAGAGCTGTAATTTAATTCAAAACTGCAGACACAATACTTGCTTGAAATAAAATGATTACGCTGTAACCCCCAAACAAACCAAAAACTTTAAATATGACTTACTGGCATTGCAGCGCATAAAGCTTATGAAGCTTATGAAGCTCTTTCAAATAAATACGATTTAAGTTTCCCCTATTGGGGAAAGAAGAGAAATATATAATTTCTTAATGCACACTGAATCAAATCTGTTTTTAAGCCTGCAGAGGGGATCTGCCATATCTCTAAATTACATTTAACTGAACGAATACTAATTTGATCAAAACTTAATTTAAGCATTCAATATGAGTGATATAAGAGTTTTTGATGTTGCGATTATTTCTGACACAAATAAAAGTTAGGCCTATACATTCTTAGGTATACCACGTGAAAGAATGCAAATTGTAAAATCTTATATGCATTGATCACAACTCACTCTCATGTAAATCTTCCAAATGGAAAGGAAAGATTGCAGTGTCTGTTTAGCTCAGTGAAGGGGAAAATAGAGAATGAAAATAAGAGACGTGTTTATTGGCATGAGATGGACGGAGATAACCCAGACCATGAATCTTAAATCAATGAGCACTCGCAGAGTCGTTTCGTAGGTTTGCAGAAAATGAATGCAGTCGTTAAGAAGAATGTTTGTGGAATTGGGTTTGGGAGTTTGGGATGAGATTAGAGGCAAGCTAATCGAGACTTTTGAAACCATTAAACCAATTTTCTTGTCGTCTTTGTATTTCAGCATGGTTCAGAACAGCAGTAGGCTCCATCCAAAAATGAGGTTTTCTTGAAAATTTCTTCAAAAATTCTTGAGGTTTATTCAGATGTTTTAAAGCACAACATAAAATGCAAGTAATTTTTCCTCATACATGTACATTTGACCACACTTTTTAAATAGTAAAATGTCCACCATGTGGGAATTTAATAAATATGACTTACATTTGTCAGTCCCTGCTGATTTTTGTTTTTATCTGTCCATTATAGTCTGTATAGCAAAACACATGAAACCTCTCTGACTATTATCTTTCTTGAGATCGAGTGAGGTTCCCATGACAACTGTTGTTGCTGCTGATTGCATTACTCGTCCATGTCAAGTACACTAGACAAGAGTCAGTATCATGAAAGAAAACGGATACAAAATTGCTTGTTATGCCCTCAAGCCCGAAATGGAAAATGACTGACAGTATAAACTGAAATATCTCAAACTTTCTCAGATCTGCACTTAAAATGGAACGGTGCTTTTTGCTATTTGTTGCTATTTGATGTACCCCATCTTTCTGCTTAAAATAATAATTTAAAGAGAGGTTTCTAATATGAGCTTAGTCTGGAATTATTGTGAATTATTATTAAAACTCAAACTCTGGGGATCATATTATGCCTGGTTCTTGATTAATTTATAGTCAGACAAGACCAGTTTGTTAAAGTCACGATGATATAGACGTAGTAAATGACAGATGGTTTTTTTTTATCCATATGGACTCTTTTCCCATTTACAGGGTTCTCAGAAGAGGAAGTCATCATAGTTGGGTAAAGTTCTAGTATTACAATGTATATATTTTAGTTCCCATTTTCACCAATAGCAAAAGAAGAAAAAAATGCGATACGTTTCTATAACTTTCCAAAAGAGAGAAAAAATATGGAGAGATTGATTATGTTGGGAAGATGGAAAAATGGAAAGGTACACTTACGCAACAGCGTAAACCAGTTTTCTATTATTTAAATGCAAAGGTAAGAAACGACTCGGTTACTAACGTAACCTCGGTTCCCTGAGAGGAGGGAACGAGTATTGCGTAAGTAGCTTACGCTATGGGAAAACTCCTTTTCTCGAGAAATATTAAAGTCTTTATGTAAAACGCATTGCAGCTGCACAGCATACAGCAGTGAGCGAGGCAGCTCGGTCATTGGCTGTGCTGCGGCAACTGCACGAACCTATGACGGGGCGACTCTGAACACGCTTCCAATGAGCGTGCTTCGCGCCCGCGCGCGTCAGAGCCCGCCAAGATGGGCGTGGCTAAGGGCTATATATTGGGCGCCCCGTCGTCTGAGTTCTTTAGGTTCAATCGACTGAAGCGAACTGACCAAGCACAAGCACGGCAGCTTACGCAATACTCGTTCCCTCCTCTCAGGGAACCGAGGTTACGTTAGTAACCGAGTCGTTCCCTTTCGAGAGGTCTCTCCTATTGCGTAAGTAGCTTACGCTATGGGAACACCATGTAAAACGCCGTGCGTGCTGACTTCGCTCTATTATAGTCAGAGGCAGATGCCTGAGCCTTTAAGCAAAGTAATTATCCAACGAGCCGGCCGAAGGCGAGCTTTATAAGGGACAATGTAGAATGGCCCAATGGCCGTCCAGTGGAAAAACACACAAGCACCTTTATGTACTGATATGCATAAAAAACCCTCTAAGTCAGTCAGAGACGGACCCTATAAGGGAGGAGATGATGCTCAGCATATACACACTCCAGTCTATACATAGTTAGACCGACAGTATGTTGGAATGCAATGAGGGGACCTGTAGGTTATAAAACCTGATAAATGTTGACGGTGAGGCCCAGCCTGCTGCCGCACAAATATCCTGAATGGGTATCCCACTCGACCACGCCCACGAGGAGGCCATGCCTCTCGTAGAGTGAGCTCTGATGCCCAAGGGGCACTGAAGGCCCTTGGCTTCATAAGCCAGGGCTATAGCATCAACTATCCAGCGCGATATTCCCTGCTTTGAAACCGCAAGACCTTTGGTGCGGCCGCCAAAGCATACAAATAATTGCTCTGTCTGCCTGAACAGGGCAGAACGTTCCAAATATACTCTAGCGCCCTGACTGGGCAGAGTAAATTAGCGTCGCTTTCGTCTGCTGGAGACGATAGCGCAGCCAGAGATATCACCTGTGCTCTGAAGGGTGTCGAGAGCACCTTAGGAATATACCCGTGTTTTGGTCTAAGGACAACTCTGCTGTCGTTAGGTCCAAATTCCAGCCAGGTAGCGCTTGATGACAGCGCGTGCAGGTCGCCCACTCTTTTGACTGAGGCGAGAGCCAGCAAGAGAGCGGTTTTGAGCGAGAGCTGTTTAAGGTGCACAGTTCGTAGAGGTTCGAACGGGGCACTTTTGAGTGCGTCCAGGGCCGTGGCCAGGTCCCAGATCGGCACTGAGGGGGGGCGTGGGGGATTCATCCTCCTGGCGCCTCTCAGGAAACGAACAACTAGGTAGTTTTTCCCTAATGTGCGTCCTTCCACAGGATCGTGTGACGACGCTATGGCAGCCACATATACTTTGAGCGTGGAGGGGGTGCGGCCTGCCTCCAACAGCTCTTGTAAGAAAGCGAGCACGCTCGGTACCTCGCATGTCTCAGGATTCAGGTTCCTGGTTTTACACCAGTCACTGAACACCGTCCATTTCTGGGCATATAAGCGCCTCGTAGAGGGCGCTCGTGCCTCAGTGATGGTTCTCAACACTCCACTGGGGAGGTTCCCGGGAACCCGTTGAGGGGCCATGCATGGAGGGCCCACAGATCGGGGTGGAGGATCATCCCGTTGGCCTGCCTGAGGAGGTCTAGCCTCAGCGGAATCGGCAATGGGGCAGATTGCATCATCTGCATCAGTTCCGGAAACCACGTCTGGTTCCTCCAGAGTGGGGCTACTAGGAGCACTGCACATTTCTCTTCCTTGACCCGACTGATGACCTGAGGTAGCATCGCGATTGGGGGGAAGGCATACAGTGGGCGTCTCGGCCAGACTTGGGCGAGCGCGTCTGTGCTCTTTGAAAAGAAGAGAGGGCAGTGCGCATTTTCCTTGGAGACAAAGAGGTCGACCTCTGCTCTGCCAAAGGTTTGCCATAGCCACTGGATCGTCAGGGGGTGGAGGGACCATTCTCCTGGGAGAACTTTGTCTCTGGACAGCATGTCCGCTCCCTGGTTCAGGGCACCCGGCACATGCGCTGCTCTCAGCGAGCGCAGGTTGCACTGGGACCATAGGATGAGTTCCCTGGCCATTGAGTGCAGGGAGCTCAACCTGAGTCCACCCTGGCGATTTATGTATGAGACTACCGTCATGTTGTCCGTTCGGACCAGGACGTGCTCGTCTTTCAGGTACGGAAGCAGGGCTCTGAGAGCCAAAGCGACCGCTTTCAATTCCAGACAGTTTATATGTAGGCGCTTCTCCGTGTTTGACCACAAGCCGGAGACAGGCCTGCCCTCGTAAAGGGCCCCCCAACCTATTTTGGAGGCATCTGTCGTGATAATTTTTCTCCTTGTGTTCACGCCCAAACTCACACCGGACTGATACCAGTCGACGGCTTTAACAGGGCGTCAGGGCTTTTATGCAGCCGTGATTCGCTCTGATTAAAAAATGCCCCGAGCGCCACGCGTGAGTGGGGATACGGCTTTTGAGCCAGCGTTGGAGAGGACGCATGTGCAACAATCCTAGCTGGAGTACAGCTGATGCCGTGGCCATGAGACCGAGCATCCTTTGAAATCACTTGACGGGGGCGCGCGCGCCCGCTCTGAACGATGTTGCAAGGCGCCGAATAGTGAGCGCGCGTTCTGATGAGAGGCGCGCCGTCATCTGCACTGAGTCTAGCACTATTCCCAGAAAAGAAATATTCTGGCTGGGAGATAGCGTGCTCTTTGCAAAATTGATTCTTAGACCCAGGCATTCTAGATGGCTGGTAATCCAAGACCTGTGCGTCATTAACTGACTCTCTGATTGTGCTAGGACTAGCCAATCGTCGAGATAATTCAGTATTCGCACTCCCCGCTGCCTCAGGGGGGAAAGTGCTGCATCCATACATTTCGTGAATGTACGGGGTGCCAGTGATAGGCCGAATGGTAGTACTGTGTACTGGTATGACTGTCCTTCGAAAACGAATCTCAGAAATGGCCTGTGATGAGGCGCTATCGGAATGTGAAAGTAAGCGTCTTTCAGATCCACTGATAGAAACCAATCCCCCGGGCGAACTTGCGCGAGGATGTTTTTGGTTGTTAACATTCTGAACGAGCGAATCATTAAAGCTTTGTTCAGATGTCTGAGATCTAGGATGGGGCGGAGACCACCATCCTTCTTCGGGACGAGAAAATAGCGGCTGTAAAAACCCGCCTCGCTCATAGAGGGAGGAACAGTTTCTATAGCGCCCTTCTCTATTAGTTTGAGCACCTCGGTGCGTAGAACATGTGAAACATCTTTTCTCACTTTCGTCTCGACCACCGCTGAGAAGCGAGGTGGTCTGCGAGCGAATTGAAGCGAGTAACCGTGTTTTATTATGTTCAAAACCCATTCCGGCATGTCGGGGATATTTTCCCAAGCTTTCGCTCGCACAGATATGGGCTGAATGCTGGCTGGGGGCGTGTCGCAGTGAAGTATGGCTCCCGCCGGCGAATCGCTCTGTGCTAACACTGAGCTCACAGCTCTTAGAGGCGCAGGCGCGCGCTGAGCAGCTTTGTTGAGTGCCGAGTGCAGGGGTGCGTGTGAGATTACAGGCACGCGCGCCGCATATGTAATGCTCACAGCACGGGCTGGAGAAAAGTTTGAGACTGTATGGGCAGTGCTTATGGGTTGGGGTGCATAAACTGTGGTAGGCACGCGCGCCACTTTCATAAAACTTCCCGCTCGTGGCGGTCGGTTTTTGGCCACGTAAACAGTGTTTGTGAGTAGGGGTGCGTGCATTACAGCGGGCACACGCGCTACTTTGATAGGATTCCCCGCTTTTACTGGGGAAGTGTTTATAACTGTGGGAACAGTGCTTATGTGTAGTGGTGCATACATGACAGTGGGCACACGATCTACATTTATGGGGCGTCCAGCCTGAGCCGGGGAAGCATTTGGCACTGCTTTGACAGTTTTGAAATGTGGGAATGCGCACTTTAGTGTGGACACGTGACCCCTTAATGACACAGGCAGTAAATGACTCTTTATGTGATTTCTGTGTGTCGCCGTTAAAACGGCGTTTGTTTGCAGGTGAGCGAGCTGTGCGGCTGGCCCATTGACTGCTGTACAGATATTTCCAGCCGCCTGTAAGGGGACTGGGTAATGCTTTAAGCGTTTTGGAGAGAGTGGTCCGGCTTTTGCGAGACACGCGCTCTCTCTTTTTCTCCCTATAGCTAGGAAGACTTACGAGGCTCCGGGTTCAGCTCAATCTTGGGCCGAGGTCCCCGTCGCTCGGGCGGTTGCTTCCTGTTGGCGGAGCGCGAGCGGCGTCGGAAGTCAGATTCAGGTCTGGGCTGAGAGACGGGAGGTGCCGTCCTGACTCGTTGCTGCTGAGGCGGCTTTTGGCGGCTCTGCGACGAGCTGGAGCGCTTGGGCAGGAAGTGACGCATAGCCTGCGAATCCTTCCGGGCTTCGGTGAAGCGCTCAGCGAACTCTCTTACCGCCGGTCCGAACAGGCCGCTTTGGGAGATAGGCGTGTCAAGGAACGCCGCCTTATCTGCTTCCTTCATTTCTGTTAGCGTCAGCCACAGCGCCATGCTCAAGGACAGTCAAGTTAGCCATAGCACGGCCGATGGATTGGGCGGTGGCATTCGTGGCTCGCAGGGCTATGTCGGTGGCGCTGCGCAGGTCCTTGAACGCCTCAGGATCAGGTCCAGACTCGTCCATGGTGCGGAGAAGTTTGGCCTGATAGACTTGAAGGACAGCCATGGAGTGAAGCGCTGACGCAGCTTGGCTGGCAGCGGCGTATGCACGACCGGCGAGAGCTGAGGTAGACCGGCAGGGCTTCGAGGGGTGAGAAGCTTTGGCTTTCCATCCAGCGTTGGAGGGTGGACACAGGTGGTTGGCCACAGCCTCCTCGAGGGGCGGGGTTCCCTCGTAGCCTCTTTCTTTCGCGCCGTCCACAGAGGAGAGCGATGAAGAGAAAGAAGGCTTCAGGCGAGCGGAGTGAGGGGCTTTCCACGACTTAGTAAGTTCGTCGTGAACCTCCAGGAAGAAAGGGGAGGGCCTTTGTCGAGGGGCCTGCCGGCGCCCCTGCAGGAACCACTCGTCCAGTCGGCTGCGGGCGGGCTCTTCCGGGGAAGACCAATCGAGCCCGAGGTCTTCCACGGCCTTGGACAGGATGCGGACGATCTCCGAGTCCATGTTGGAGCCCACACTCGTGTCTGCTAGCGTCGATGGCGCGGGGTCGAAGGACGAGCCCGGCCAGTCGTCGGATGCAGCATCAAGGGAAAGGCTGTCATCCTTTTCGTCATCCCCTGACGCGCCAAACGAGACGAGACCCATCGCTCTGCTGGAGGGGTGCTGGTCCGCCTGCGTGAACTGAACTGGCGGCGGGGAATCCTCGGGTGGCGGCCTCTGTGAGCGGCGCTTCTTCTTGCCCGCTACTCAACTAGAGGGGACGGTAGCACGGTGGTGGCAGGCTCTCTCGCGGCGAAAGCGGCGAAGCGAGCGCGCAGCTCGGTGAGGCCCAGGGTGTTAAATCTAAAGAACTCAGACGACGGGGAGCCCAATATATAGCCCTTAGCCACGCCCATCTTGGCGGGCTCTGACGCGCGCGGGCGAGAAGCACGCTCATTGGAAGCGTGTTCAGAGTCGCCCCGTCATAGGTTCGTGCAGTTGCCGCAGCACAGCCAATGACCGAGCTGCCTCGCTCACTGCTGTATGCTGTGCAGCTGCAATGCGTTTTACATAAAGACTTCAATATTTCTCGAGAAAAGGAGTTTTCCCATAGCGTAAGCTACTTACGCAATAGGAGAGACCTCTCGAAAGGGAACCACAAAGTATAGCATTAAAAATGTACATTAAGTTTGTTTTTTTAAATGAACATTTAAAATACTTTGTTGGATTTATGATGTTAATAACTGTGGAAACAGGTCTTTACAGTCTGTTAAAGGGTGTCCGTTGTGATATACATCTGAGTGAAACCAACCTGATCTCACAGCAATTCGTACGAATTTTACGAGGTGGCTAATTTGTACGAATTCATACGACCTCACTCGTACAAAACTCACTCGAATTAAGCTGCGTTCACACTACAAGCGACTTTGTCGCTGCAGGTCGCCAGTGGCTGGCGGTTACTTCGCTGGAGGGCGTTCCCACTACTGGTTGCCTAGTAATGTTTGTGAGTGACATTCACGGATGTATGTTGTAGACAACAAATACGTTTTTTTCCCGCTACAAGCAAACATTTTGGAAGGAAAAGTCTAAATATAAATGGAAATAGTATGCATAATATTAAAGATGAACGAGAAACAGTGAGTGTTCTTTGCCATCGCGGCTATTTGCAGCAAACGGGAAAATACCGGTCTATCTAGGTTCCCGAACCCATTCAGGCACGGAGTCAGTGCGGTGAATACCACTGTATGTACACAGAGATATATCATAAATTATAGGACAGTTTCTGACTGCTAAAATGAGCTTCTCGTTCAACTTGCCTCGGTCAGACTCAGCACTGAAGAGTGACGGATCACATGCGCTCCACTGACTTCACTCCTATTGGTTGTCGCAGAATTCCACTGGAGGTGATCACGGGCGAGTGCAGACTGAATGGGAGTCTATGGAGCTACACGGCTAAATGTATCTCTTTCTCCTCCTTGTCGTTGAATTAACGTAGAATTTATTGTTGATTCTGCAAGTTCAATAGATTATAGGCCAAAAGTGGAATGAATGAGTACTTATGTCCTTTCGATTTCTTACAGGTTGGGCCGTTGTTGGCCGGAACACGCTAGCATTCTGCTAGGCGGATTTGCGACTGATTACGACCAGAGACCCTGTTTGATGGCACCTGAAGCTAAAGCAGAATCAGAAACATTATCTTAAGGAGGACTTTCTGTCGAAGTTAATGTTTTGTGTACTGTATTTATATTTTCCCGTGGACACTTTTATTTTCATATCGTTATATAAGTGCTGAAGTGAATTGCCTTAAAGCAGCACCTCAGTATGAAAATATGTGACGTCATCACATTTTTTTAATGGATTTTTAGAACAGTTAAGTGAACTTAAAAATGCAATTTACAGCTGAGGACCTCTGTGCGACATAGCTCACATAGCACATAGCTAGTAAGAGCTGAGTCTTGGTTCTATCCATTGGTTGTTGATTGGATGGAGGCAGGTCTGATTACAATCTTGCAGTCAATTGTAAGAAAGGGGTGGTGTTTAAGCACACTAAATGATTGGAGAAGTCATATGTCACTCGAGAAGTCTAATGATTCACTGGAGTAATTTAAAAAAATTAAGTAATTACAGGTATACAGGTCCAGAAAGGCTTGTGATAATTTATATATTTTATAACTTTCATAATTTTCCTTATATAATGTTTACTAACAACACTATAATCTTTTTGTTGATATTATTTGTTATATTTTGTTTATGTATATAATGTTTAAAAAAGTCTCAAATTTATACATTGTATGTTGCTTCAAGAATTACTACCACAGTATAGGGGTGATTTTCACCAGTTTATACAAAGTTCTGTGATGAAACATTAGGGGGCGCAGGCTGATAGGTCCTTAACTCAATCTACTTGTAATCACATCATTCTTTAGGGCACAGCTGATTGGTTCCTGCTGTATCAGTAGCCATGAGCTCACTGTTCAACCTTCAAATCCTTAGTCAGCATTTGATGTAGCAGTTGAAGCATGCTTTTAGAAACTTTCCACCTTCCCCAGCTCCACCTGTATAGATAATATATGCTACGGGTAATTCATGAATACTCTTTTTTTTGTACAGCAACAGCATGTCTTACTTGCTTACAGCACCGTGTCGCATATGTATTGGCAGTAGCAGCAATAACCAACAGCAGCAGCGTAGCAGAAATATTCCTCCAGGACCAAACTTATCAACATTGTTATATCCATTTCCACACCAAACACTCTGAGAGTTGTCATGACAGAATTTTGTTTTTTTTGCAAAAATTACCCCATGTTGTGGATATATGAATGTTATGAAGGACCATTAACGGCAATTTCAGACACAATGATAGTTTGAGGTGTAAAATCCAGGAACATTCTGATCATGTTAAAAAATATCTCATGCACAGTGTTTCAGAAGTTCTTGGTTTTGACAAAGTTTTATGTCATCCACTTAAGCAATCAGCAAACTACTTGTGGGTGCTTAGCTCTGACGATAGATTTGGGGGGGGATTGTAACCACAAAATTAAAAATATATCTATCTACTATTTCATCTATATTGTAAATCCTTCACGAACACCAGTTGTCAGAATCGTTTCTATTCTTTCACCAAAAACAGCTGTGGTGAAGAAAAAAATCTGTCAGAGATTTGAACTAAATGTCGGTGGTGAGAAACTGCTTTTCTGGTCCCCACCCACTGCTCAAACTACAGAGAGGCGCTTGACATTTGGAATTCCTAAACGACATGGCCTTTCAGCAACGTGGATTCCCAAACAGATCTAATGTCAATCAAACTCCCAGCATCCTAGACCCCCAACAATGGCATTCTGAAAGGCTATATGAGGCATATATGTAGCTGTCAATAAGGCAGACATTAAAAAATAATTGCAAATCAATCCTTGGATGTAAACTAAGTCATGCTGAAATGTGACCTGTAAAGCAGTGACTTCCTTGTACCACAGGGGGTACAAAGATTTAGATTCTGCATGATTAAACATACACAGCAAAAATTATAACTTAATAAATAATAGGACAATAGATTAAAATAACCAATCGTGATTAATTTAATGTTTTTTCGGTTCCTTTTCAAAGGTATACTATGTAACTTTTGTCCCTCTAGCAGTTAAAAAACAAAACTGCATGCATTTTGCGACAGAACGTTGTTTTGGTTGAGCTTCGACTCTGCATGACTGTCTGTGCGGATGAATATTTATCCTTCTGCTCATCAAACATTCATTAGTAAGAGAGTTTAGAGAGTATCTCAAGCTGAATGGCTGAAGACGTTACTGTCGCTATACCCACATGGTTCTTTCTTGAAAATAAATTCCAGCACAGCGCTACAACAACCATATGAAATGACTCTTCACAATAGATATATGCTTTACAATGAACTCTGTTGGAGAGCTATGGCAATTTATGTTCAATAAAATACCTTACTCACCTTTTGAGTAATACAAACACTATCTTGCTTTTACAACATTTCAAATCCCTCACTTCTCGCAATTTCCAAAAAGCCAAGCCAATGTTGATTCTTGTTTTATTACGAGCTCTGTCGCGTTCGCATTCTGTCAGCAGACTCTTGTCTGTTCAGTGTTTTTTTATGTGTGATTCCCTGAAGGTTCGATATTTAGCCATGTCATGTTCCATGTCAACCTTTCTTGCTTGTTGTGACAACTAACCTAAGAATTTATTGACTCATTATTTACATTTTCTAAATTCTGAACAAAAATAGGTACATAGTGTATCTTTAAGGAAATATCATGCATTGAATGGAAAAGTTGTGTTCACTTGAATACAGTTGTGTTCACTTGAAAACGTTGATTGTGATTGTGATTATTGATATGAAAGGTTATTTAGAGGGTGCACCCAGGCAATAGCTTATTATTTTTATTTTATTTTTTTTATTTGTTATTTTGTGATTGAGGTAAAAAGAAATTGCTAAAGAGAAAAAAATCACTAAATACTCAAAGTAAAGTCAAACTTTATGGTTCAAATTACCTTCTGTCTCTGCCTTTCTCAGCATCACCGCCACCTCCTTTTACGTATCGTGCTGTGTTCTGATTTTATTTTTCTGGTCAGCCATTTGGATTATAGGCCTATACTTAATTTAATGCAGCAACAAATTATTTTACAGTGTACTAGGATTTAATTTACCAGCAGTGAAGGTGTTGCTGCTCCTGGCTGTGGGTCTGAGGAAGAGCTGAACCCAGGGATGCCCTCCACAAGGTTAAAATTCGTTGTGAATATACGGCCCCATATTTTATATTTACCAAGACATTTAAAGGGTTTGTTCACCCAAAAGTGAAAATTAAGTCATTAATTACTCACCCCCATGCTGATGACTCACCCCCAAAATGACTTAATTTTCATTTTTGGGTGAACTAACCCTTTAAGAGATGTTATAAAGGAGTGAGACAAACCTATCTTCTTCTCCTTTTTTTCCTTGAGCAAACAGTGACACTATGAGGTTAAAAGAGTGAATAACTAGAAAGAGCTAGACACATCGGTGAAAGTTTTAAAAATAATAATTTCTCAAAGTTTTTCATCAAAAAATAATATTGATAATTAAAGCTTGCATATAAATTGAATAATATATCATTGCATTAATGTTTTTACAGAGATTTTATTACTCTCTAAATTAATTTCTGTTATTTTGTATGCCAACCTTGGTTCACACTGTTCTGTTCTGTAGTCTTTTACCACCTGTGGTCTTCAGGCTACAACATCAGTCCAAGGGTTTTTGGATCTCATGGGGTCCCTGCTCCTCACCACAGGCCCAAACTGTGGTGGATGAGTCAGTGTTTTGATGCCGAGAGACCCAAATTAATCTCTTTCTTTGCCTCTTAAGGGAATTATGGGGCTAAAGGGGCTTGGCAAGCAATGGAGGCAATTGTGCCCTGAGAGGATGAGAGTTTTGATTTCTTTGAGTTCCTTTGCTTATGTGTGGGTTTTGAAGAAGTCAGGCTTTCTTTGGTTTGAATAATTCGGTAGCATCACTCTTGGTCAATATAAAACAAAGAAGCCCTTGAAAATAAATCTGCTTATTCCATGTGTATATATATATATATATATATATATATATATATATATATATATATATACACACTAATGAAAAACATTTATTTATTAACAAGTTTTTTTAATTATTTTCTAATCAGTAGCTACAACTAGATTAAAAAACTTAAAACAATAGACATTGAGTATTTTTGAGTCCAGTCTCTTTTTTTTTCTTTTTTTACTTACTGTTCTGGATATCATAAACAAGAAATTTGGTGCTTCTTCTTTTCTTTGTAAGGTTGGTACAATAGGCCTAAAATAATAATAGGCGTTACATGTTCTAGGCACACTTTAACATAATACATGATAATGCAAGAAGTACAAGATAAAACACGAAATTGCTACTGATTCATCACGAAAAACTTATTAAAACGTAGTTATCCTCTAACAGCGTTTATTCTACTTGAACATAACTTCATATGATGTAATTTCCACCATTGCAAAGGTGTAACATGTTTAGAAAGCCATCCAAGGATGGTTGTTCGAAAGTTAAAGAGAGAGAAACTTCACCGTCTACACCCCACCTTTTCTTGTCTGCTATAAAGCATTGTGTTGTTCCTGACAGCATGCAACACAGGCACTCATCCCACAGCCTAACAATCAACAGCACAAGGATGAGGTTCTGGTTCTTCTTGCCAAAAACTAGATCATCCCCCTCATCTCTAATCAGGAAAAAGACATTCAAGTGTCTCCACCGGTTATTTCATGCCCAACAAACTGAGAAGGGTTTGTTCAGGCCAGGGAGTTTGTGTATGAGTTAAATTCTTGCCTCATAAAACTTTTTCATTGTAGCTATTCATATAAACTGTTGTCTGGATGATTATTCTTTTGATACTCTAAAACTTATATGTGGCATAACTTAACTGACCATGAAATATCAAATGCAGCAGTGAAGTATATAAGTGCATTTTTGCAAAGCAAATCCTATATGAATAGACATATTAAAGGGGACCTATAATGCAAAATTCACTTTTACATGGTGTTCAAACATAAATGTGTGTTGGCAATGTGTACACAACCACCCAATAATGATAAAAATCCACCCACTCCGTTTTTCAATACCCTTAAATCATAAGCAGTGTCTCAGAACAAGCATTTGTAGATTCTATGCAATGTGACATCCAACATTATCCACAACTGCTGGCGGACCCTATTAGCATATTAGCCCTGAGTGAGCTGTACACAGTCCATGTTTATCTCCTCAACAGAGCATTTAACAGCAGCAATAAATAAATATATTGGTATTAAAGAGCTAAAGCTATTCAATCAAGAGCAGTGAGTGATTTTCTGTTTTTCTTTTGTCGTTTGATTCATATTAACAGCATAGCAGTAGGAACTGTATCACACCGCTTTAACTTTAATACACAGATCTAAAACACATGCAGTATCATCACACATCTAGTATGAATGTATGTAGTATGAATGTAATTTGGACGTACTACTACATTCACCATGTTGTCATTACTGCCATTCATAAGTCCTCTCCCGTCTCATGAGATAGTAAAGTGTCCATCATATGCACACTTCAGAATCTCGCAGGAAGAAGTAGGTCATCCAGGTATTTTTGCCTATTACTCTGTGAATTCAGACAATCTTCTTTTCTTTACTTTATACTTTGCCTACTATAGTAGGGATGTATGTGATTTAGGATGCAGCAATCAGGTTTTTCCATCTACTCAAAAATGGTGATGGTATAATAAAAAGATGGTATAATAAATTATCTGTGTGATATTTTGCCCTGAAACGTCACAGACACATTCTGGGGGCACCTGAGACTTATATTACATCTTGTAAAAAAGAGGCATAATAGGGTATGGGATTAATATCCTGCCATGATTCAAAACTGAAAATAAAGTTCTGAAAGGTTGAAACTAAGTGTTCGAAAACTCAAAATCATACAAAAAAAAGTTTTGCAAGATCGAAAAATAAGGTTTTCGCCCAGTCATTTTTTTCTTATGTTGCACTGACACCTAGTGGCAAAATACAAAATGTTTTTATCCAAATTACCTCGTAGTTAAAAATTTTTTTAAAAAAAAGGTTCATGAGAATGAACAAATCCCAGATTGTGAATTTTATCACAATTTATGACTCATTTAACTTTTCTGGAAATAGGGTTTAAAACAAATCACTATAGTTCAAAGTCTGTAGGCTATGTAAAAAGGATAGTGTTCACTCAAAAATAAACATTCTGTCTCAATTTCCCCCCTGTCTTTTGAATCGCTTTCTTCTGAATATAAAAAGTGTTAGAGGATATACCAGAATGTCCAAACTGGTGTATTCAACAAAGTGAATGGAGATTATGGCTGTTAAGCTAGATTTTAAAAGGCAAGTGAATAACAACATAAAAGAGTCATGCCAGTTTTACACACACTCAATAAAAAAGCATATGAGGACAATTCCACAGAATTGGTGCAAACTGCTGTCCCATAACCAAAAAAAAAAAACACGTTTAAAAAGCATTTAAGTATTCAAAATGTTTACAAAGATCATTCTATCATCTATTGAATCCTACAATAATATTTAAAATATCAGTAAGCTTAATTTATATAAAATCATCATTTATTGGGTACTTTCAATTGGGAGGTGGCTGTCCCAAATCCTAACCCCTACATTTCAACTTGTAAAATTTATTTTGAAATGTTTTTTAAAAAATGTTTCCACTGTTGTTTTTAAAAATATCTCTTTAGGTAAAAAAAAAAAACACATTTTTTTTATATTTATTTTTTAAATCATGAAACATTATGTAAAACAATGTGTCCCGCATTTTCATGTCACTACCAAAACAGTGTGTGTTTTAGTCCATTGGCTGAGACTGATTTTAACCACACCCCTACATTTTTGATCAGGAAATTTTCCTGTGTCCCTCTCTCTCAAAGCCTCTCTTTCATTGCAGAATGCAGATAGGTATTAGGTATCATTTTGAGGAAGTCTGTGTGTAACTTTAAGGGACGTCACGACCAAACACCTTTTTTCTGCAATTAAGCAAACTTTTTTGGGTGTAATTCCATAAAATGTAGTTTGTATGTGTGTACAACTGTTCAGAACTGTGTTAGGTAACCATGTGCTGGCTATTATCTTAAACTAGGCTCAAAAGTATCTTAAATTGTCACTACCGAAACAGTCATGACCGAAACATGCCATCATTGTTTTGGTAGTGACAAAGGGGAACACATAATCATTTATTTGGGAGAAATAAACAATTTTAGTACAGTTATGCAAATAATTAGTATCTTAATATGTTTTCTGTAATGAGATGTGGTCGCTACCAAAGCATTAGGCTGTCACTACCGAAAATGTGCCGTCACGAAAATGTGTTATTATAGTGTTTGGTTCAATGTATATTCAAGCTAATGAATCCTTAACTTTGAAATCAGTATGATTAATTGAATGCCTTCTACAAAGAAAGATTGGATTCAAAATACAACAAATGAATTACACTTGAAATATTGTTAAAATTGTAATAGTTATTGATTTACCTGTGAAAACGTTTTTTTAAAATAGCAAAAAAAAATATTTCCAAGGTAGATGTAAACAAAATATTAATAGGTCAATATTAATATAGGCCTTCTTATTAAATTATTTATTATTGTGTTTCAGTAGTGTCAAATTTGGGGGGAGGAAAAATATTCCAAAACTTTCTGAAAATACAATATGATAATTAAATGCACAATTACTTGAAATGTGTACCTTGAATATTATACAATTTGCATACATACAATATTGTGAAAAAATACACAGACGTTTCCAACTCTGACTTTGAACCAATTCTGTAGAATATGGCCCATAAATAACTTCAGGAACATCTTGAGTTAAATAGATAAATATGCGTCAGATGGCGCTGTAGTGCTTTAGTCTTGTTGAAGTGTGTTGCCATGTGCGAGTTTTATAAGCGAATTTGGGCTTTTTTTACCATTTGCTTATTTCTCTTGCGCGATCTGGCAACATCGAGTTTCTGGCCTTACCAGTCAACATCAGCTTCCTGAACTCTGTTTCAAACACGCAGCTGGACAAAATGGTACGTGTATATTTATCAGAGTAGGTTTTTTTATCAGAGGATACTCATACTTTTTGGTTTCCTTTTAAAACCATACGTCCTAGTAGATATTTAGGCTGTTTTCCCAAAAAGCTGGCATTTTAGCGCTGAAGGGTCACATGACAGCAGCGAGCTAGCGCTGCTTGAGTGATTCAATCCAACAGTATCGAGTCAGAATGTAGTCAGTCTCTTTTAAATAGATTAAATCACTGACACTTGAAGTACATTCTTCGCTATATGAACTAATTATGCGTTTAATTGTGGCAATATTGAGTATAGTGTGTTAATGCTGAATGCTGAGTCTAGTAACAGAATGCTAGCCTACAGTGGCTAACATAAAACTGTTCTTCTAGCTACTTATATTATATATTATGAGGTTGACATGTTGTTTACAAAATTAAAATCAATGTAGACAAAGCAAATCTTTTAAAACGTGTGCTTTGTTTTCTGCTTACAGTGTATTTTTGTTAGACGTATAAAACTGAAGAGAAATATTTTAAAAATGTATTTGCGAAGCAGTACGTTAAATATCGTTCCAACGCAGTTTTACAGAAATTAATGCTTTCAAATCGAACCGTTGTCATTGAAATTATTTTAGATTCAGTGTTCTTATGGGAAGCGTCAGCAGCTTTTACCCCAATTTTCACACTAACACACTAACACTTCTGCAAGTGTCCTCCATTCATCAACCACAATCAGCTAACATTCAATCTAATTTATGTTGACTTTTCCAGTCGATATCATTTATCCACTTAGTTTTCTTTCTAGAAAAAGGTGTCTCGCATCACCTTTAACCTTTTGTGTGTTGTTTTTTGTCATGATCATGCATCCACATCCTCTTCCTCAAACCCTTCCTCACCCACTGTTCCCCTTCCTGACATCTGCATCGTACTCAGGCTGGTCACAGAGTAAGTGCATCTCCAGACCTCTCCTGTTCCTGGTTTTCTGAATTTTACAGTAGTGCTGCTGCTTCCTCTGGGCTGCTGGATCTGGCACCATTCTTCTCACCTTCAGACTTATTTCTGTTTAGACTGCTCTGGGTTTATGATGTTATATTTTTCTAGAAAGCTTGCAATTAAAATTAATTTGTCTGTGATCATAAAGTAGCTAGTAATCTAATTATCAACTTGCAGAATGATTGAAAATAGCAGAATACTTATCAATCTAAGGATGTTGAACATAATATCCTGCTTCTAAGCATTACAGCAACACATTTTGTGGTTTGCATATTTTATGAACATTGTGGTGTATATTTTAAACACATGCTAATTAGAGTATCAGTGAGACTAGGTCTGACATACCAGTCTCATGGGAGTAATGAGTTATGTTTGGAATGGGATACTTGAGTACTGCTTACAGCACACTGTATTCTAAATACTGCTTATTTTTTTTTATTTCAAGACTATGAACATTTCAATCAGAAGTATGCTATTGCTGTGTGTCATTTATTCTCTTCAAATGTATTCAGTGTTTTATTTAGTTATCATATTAAAAATAAAAACATTAGTTTGCATTATAATCATAAAGTTTTGTGTTCAGATGTCTTAACATTCGATCAAATAATGGAAGATTGCATACGGTATAGGGAATGTTTACATTCCACACATCATAAAGCTACATACTGCAGAAATAGTAAGGCTGCATCCAAAATCGCATACTCTCTTGAGTAGGTACTTATTTTGAGTAAGTACTTAAATTAAAAGTATGTTCTATATAGTATGAATGCGTGTAGTACGATTTTTATCCGAACGGACTAGATTCACCATGTTTTTATTGTCATGTTACCTACCGGTGTCAGTTGCATCACTTCTCTGCCATTCACAAATCCTCTCCCGTAGCCTCATGGGATGGTAAAGTGTCCATTGGAGAACCTTGCTGGAAGTTAGAAGTCGTCCAGGAACTTTTCACCTGCTGTTTAATTAATACTTTGAATTCTGACATTTTCATACACTGTTTTTTTTTTACCTACTAGCCTATATAGTTTGGAAATATGCCATTTGGATGCAGCCACAGTGTAGGATGTCAGTATACTATTTCAAAGTTTTGTCAAGTAACATTTTTATTTAGGCTTGTATGTGGACGTTTCGATCTCAGCCTGTTTTAGGTTCAACAAAGCTAACAGTCTTAGAAGCAGCTCTCTTCCTCAGCTTTGACTTGATTGTTGTCTGAAGAAAATTTCCTCTCTCTTCCAAAGGCAAAACATTCTTTCCAAAAGTATTTAATTAAGATTTTATTCAGACAGCAATGCATTGCTTGCGACCCCACTTTTCCTTCACTCTTGCCTTGAGTGTCCAACAACTGACGTTTGAAGAATGCTAACAAGATGTCTTTTACCATTAGCTGGTGCTTGTGTTAGGTGATCTGCACATTCCCCACCGATGCAACACCCTGCCTCCCAAATTCAAAAAGTTGCTGGTGCCTGGCAAGATTCAGCACATCCTCTGCACAGGAAACCTCTGTACAAAGGAGAGCTATGATTACCTGAAAACACTCGCTGGAGACGTGCACATTGTCAGAGGAGACTTTGATGAGGTTGACTTTTATTACCTATTACTGTTTTTCGAAGTTGTTTATGGACTTTTTAACCAACCACATTTCTTGTTTCTAACTGACAGAACTTGAATTACCCGGAGCAGAAGGTGGTGACGGTGGGGCAGTTTAAAATCGGTCTGATCCACGGACACCAAGTGATCCCATGGGGTGACATGGCGAGCTTGGCGCTCCTTCAAAGGCAGCTGGATGTGGATATTCTCATATCTGGCCATACACACAAATTTGAGGCTTTTGAGAATGAGAACAAATTTTATATAAACCCCGGATCTGCCACAGGGGCCTATAGTGCACTGGAAAGGTATAACCTTTACTTTTATCTTCTTCGGATCATGTTTAATCAAACGTTATACGCGATGTTACGTGGATGATTTGTGATTGAATTGTCTCTTTACAGCAACATCACACCATCATTTGTTTTGATGGACATTCAAGCATCCACAGTGGTAACGTATGTCTATCAGCTCATTGGTGATGACGTCAAAGTCGAGAGAATCGAATACAAAAAGTCGTAAAGAACGACGATGCTGTCACCTGCCGCCTTTCAGGATGCTAATCTTGTCATTCCCTCTCACCTGAACGTCACCATCGTACAAATGCTGTATCATAACGTTACACTATATTTCAATGTAATATATAATACTGTTTATATATCACCAGAATGTCATCATTTGTGGTTTCAGCAGATGGTTGTTGAAAATGCAATAATGCTGCATTATTTGCATAATTTTAGTGTGAATTAGTCTTATGAATATGTTATGTTCCCTATTAATTTTTCAAGGCCTATGTTAAGTCATCTTTCATAAAATAAAACCCCACATCACATGAGCAGTGTAATTATTTTTTTAAGAAAACAGAACAGATTTGACATTATTATTAAAATATTTTGAAATGTCTTGGACATCTGGATTGTTTATGTCTAGGATATGTTTTAAGAATGATTTTGTTAGATAGTTTTCATAAATGACAAAAACCTAGATTGATGCGTTAGGTAAGAAATATAAAGTCCTCCTCATCTTCTTCCGATTCATTAAAAGACAGGCCACTCATGTGTCCAGCAAGATTAGAATCAGTTTCAGTCGCCTCCCATTCAAAGTCAGCTTCCCATGGCCGTGATCCTGGAAATGTTTGGTCCATTAACTCCATTTAGAATAATGTTAAAAACTGGAACCTAACATGTTCAAAGGATCCTGTATATTGCACTATTTTTAGTCTGTAGTAGAACAAACCTACCCTGTGAAGAAGCATGTTTTCCAATGGTAGCCCTCCTTTTTCTTGGCTGTCCCATATTCGATTTTGCAAATCCAGAAGACACTCTGTGTGTAGTAGTTAAATTGTAAGTTTACAGCTAAGCCTCTCAAAAGTTTTGCAGGTGGTATGATCATATACTTACCTTTGATGATTGACGATTTTAGGTAAAGTTGTTTTCTTGACTTTCTCTGAAGTCGAAGATCTCTTTGCACTTTTTTTTTTCTTGTTTATAGATGTACTCTGAGAGTTTGCCATGTGTTCTACTTCTGGGGTGTATGTTGATATCGGCGGTTTCACATTTACATTCACATGATGCTCATCCGGCACTAAATATGGAGTATAAGAAGTTATAATATGTCAAATATTTTATTGTATTAAAAGTTCTTGCTAATACAGGCATAAGTCCCATGCTCTCATATTATATGATGTGATGGTTCACCTGTCCGGATACAGCGGTGTAATACGTTCATATAATGTTGACATATTATCTGCCGCATGTGCTCTTTGCTGTAGGCCTCTGCGATACTGTACAGAAAACGCTTCTGTCCTGGTGTCAGGCCTGGATGCTGAAAACCAGAGTTTATTTAAATGTGAATTTTGAGTTACCTGGCAAAATGTTCTTATGGCTGCTGAATAAGATATTGTCATCCAAATCATTGCAAATCTGACCTTAAGGAAGTTTTTTTTTAAGTTTTCTGCAGACATATAAAAGGTACTCCAACATTTACAAAATAAGACTAAGTGTCTGAGTAAAGAGATGTAAAAGTAACAGAAAAGTTCAAATAACGTTTGTCCTTTTCAGTTTTTTTTTTTATATATATAATTTTACCAACTGCATACATTTTGTCAGAATTGTGTATTTTTATTGGAATTTTATTTCACCTTCATTTCCTTTAATACATTTATTTTACACTAGGTACACAAAATAGTTACACTCGGGACCTTAAGGACAAGAATGTCCTCATTGAAACCCATTAAAACTGCAATTATTAATCAGGGCTATTTGAATATAAAATGATGCAGTCTTTGTCAATAGGCTTTCATTCTGCTGGCAATTTAAAACTTATATTTATGGCTTTGATTTTCTAACAGTTTTTGAGTTTTTTTAAATTTGTTTTCTAAAATATATTTTATAGGCTATAAAAATTGTTCATACATAATTTTCATTAACTTAAACCTCTATAACTTTTTTTTTTCACTTCAACAATAATCTGCCATGGGTCTTTAAATATTTATGACAATTTTCTTTACATTTTTCTCCTCTACGGACCTCAGAGTAACTTTTTTTTAAATTGACGCACAAGATACATTTTCATGAAATACCTGTAAAAATGGAGCAGCAGTCATGGTCTTAGGGATATGAATAGTTTTAATGTCCCGATCTTGTACAGTTGCAGGTTGTATTTTATATCCAAATACTGAGTTTGTTTTTCCTGGATAAGGAGAGAATTTAAGTACTTTAAATACATATTTAGTTGAAATTCACAAAGTTATTAAAGTAATAACTCCAAGATCATGGTTTACTACACATATGACAGCTGTTTGTCTTCAGGATTTATTTATTTTTTTCAACTCAATTGGGTCAGAGACTCTGGTTACTCTGTCCAAATTCTTCAGGTGTAACGTTTCTGTAATTTACACAGATTAAGCTTGCTACCCTGTAGCCGTATGGAAAAAAACCTGTCAGGCTGCTGGGGAGATAAAATGGTTGTGTTTTGAGTTCAAATTTACTATGCATGCTATTGCAGATGTATACTGCATTTACAGATGTATGCAGCAAAAGAGGTACTATAAAAATGAAGTGATGTGATTCAGGAACTATCGGATAGCAGGCTACAACATGCAAAATAATAATGCACTAAAGTTACTGTATGTGAATTATACAAAATTAAAGCAACACGTTCTTATCTAGGACAATAAAATATTTGTAAACAGAAAATTATCTTTAGATTTTAGAATTAGATTTTAACTTTTAACTGGGACACATTGCTTTTGAGATGACAAGGAAAAGTGTCCCAATTAACATGAATGAGCCAAATTGCTAATTGGCCAATTAATAATTATTTATGGAACCAACTTACCAGTTTGCACATGGTTGAGACCAGATGGGCTGTCAAAACAGTATATCATAGGAAACACATAATGTGTGACAACACCACAATAAACTTAATGTAATTTTCATAGCTATGCTATCATATTCTCTAGCTTACCTTAGAGGCAAAAACGACTTTTTGTGATGCAGACGACTTTTATCGGTGTTGTTTTCAAGGAATTTCACGTGCTTTTTCATGCCGGAGTGTTACCTGAACTGTGAGATCTGTAGCATACAAGTGATATAAGACGACCTGAAATCCCATCCGATAATGCGCGTGTGTGCGTTTCCAGTGTTTTGACTCTAGCGGGCTTCCGTACTG
The DNA here is from genome assembly GCA_030578255.1 of Tiaroga cobitis. Classification (NCBI taxonomy): domain Eukaryota; kingdom Metazoa; phylum Chordata; class Actinopteri; order Cypriniformes; family Leuciscidae; genus Tiaroga; species Tiaroga cobitis. Next base: position 26,029,142 of record CM060611.1, on the reverse strand, counting down.
GGTGACGAAAAAACAGCATGGCAACTGTAGGAACCGTAAGTGGAACACATCGCGGAGACAAATAACGTTTTTCTGTACGTTAAGAGAAAACGACATAACATCTCGTGCTTTTGGAGCTGGAGAATTGACAATGCCTCGATACGCGCAACTAGTGATGGGTCCTGCCGGAAGTGGAAAGGTAATTAATCACCAGTGTGACTAGTTGGGCTAACATAGGCTAGTAACTTACTATATGATTCCAAATAATTATGATTTTGTTGTTTTATTGTGCGTATATCTGTGCTGAAGTAAAATCCTAAACACTAAACTGGTCTGCATTTCGCGTGATCAAAGTACAATGCATTAAGTGTATTGTTGCTTTCAATATTGTGTAGGCTAGTGATATTAATAATAAATCAGAGTTATTTTCTCCTTTTTTTCAGAGTACTTACTGTGCCACAATGATAGAGCATTGCCAAGCCCTCAACCGATCTGTACAGGTGGTGAATCTGGATCCAGCTGCAGAACATTTTGAGTATCCTGTCATGGCAGGTGAGGAACCGGTATAGATACACATTACTTACTCGCAGATCTTTTCTTTTTTTTTTTGAACATATGTTCATATCAAAAAGGTTTTAAAGTTCATGAGAAACAAATTCAGTCAAATGTTTTCAAGCTTTTCACTGGTAGACAGTAATGTGTGCCCACGGTAATAGTATCGTTAAATTATTTACTTTGAGAAAAACAACTTCAAAGTATTAAAACCTTTAATGATAATGCCTTTAAAACAAACAGGCGTTATCATTGTTTAACACACCTACAATAAATCCAAGCAGCACACACTGAAAGAGAAAAAAGTAAATAAATATATATTTTTAATTAAATAATAAGGAAATTATTACTTACAAATAATAAATACCACAATAAAAACCAATTATATTATATAACATTACATGGAGGCGTTCACAGTAAGATCGATTAACATTAATTTATTAAACCGATAGTATGAATTTTAATTTCATTATGATTATTTAATTTACTGCATTATAATTATTTAAAGTTAAATGAGTTAACTCCTTTTTTGCTCAAATAAATTGAATAGTCCCCAACAGTCTTAAAATAGATATTTGAGTGATGTAATATTCATTGCATATTGTATACATTCGAAAAGAAAACCTCTTTGTAAAGAACAATTTTACCTACAATCATCAATCGAACATGAAATACAATTTGTATTTCAGAATTAGTGGTGCAAATGACAACAACAAAAAAAGTCATGATTGATTAACACATTATAATTGTAAAAATGCGTACAATTTGTTTGTGGAAACACTTTACAATACAGTTTCATTAGTTACCTACTTTAGTTAACAAGAACTAAGAATGAACAATACGTCTAAAGCATTTATTAATCTTAGTTCATGTGAATTTCAACATTTACTAATACATTATTAAAATCAAATTTTGTTAGCATCAATCAGTATGTGGTAACGTTAGGTAATTCACTGTGAGCTAACACGAACAATCAATGAACGACTGTATTTTTATTAACTAATATTAACAAAGATAAATAAATACTTTAACAAATGCATTGCTCATTGTTAGTTCATGTTAGTTCATGTATTAACTAATGTTACCAACTGAGAAAGTGTTACCCAATTTGTATTTTATAACTAGTGTTTAAGCATTTATCATTTGTCATTTTATGTTAACTTCAATACACAATCCTAGAGAAAAAAACTGCATATAGGTCTACATTCAAAAGCTTGTTTTTTGCGGGTTTTTTAGGCAGAGAAAGAACTTGTGCTCAATAGTGTTGTTTCTGTAAGTAGTTAAAGACAGCTAGTGTGCTCTTGTACAATTGCACTTGTATGCAGATATTCGAGAACTAATCCAAGTAGATGACGTCATGGAGGATGACTCCCTGAGATTCGGCCCCAATGGAGGACTGATCTTCTGTATGGAGTATTTCGCCAACAACTTTGACTGGCTGGAAGAGAGTCTTGGTCATGTGGAGGATGACTATATACTGTTTGATTGCCCTGGTAAGAGGTGATGTGGTAGATGGTATGGTGCTGTTGAGGACTGGCATGGAACAGTAAAGAGCATTGTGTCCTCTTGACTGCAGGTCAGATCGAGCTGTACACGCATCTGCCTGTAATGAAGCATCTTGTGGAACAGCTACAGCAGTGGGAGTTCCGCGTGTGTGGCGTCTTCCTGGTTGACTCTCAGTTCATGGTCGAGACCTTCAAGGTAATGCTTGTCACACGGTAATGACAAATAATGTAAAAAACAGTGTAACAGTTCTGTGAATTGGAAGTGAAGTCTCTTTCGGCAAGTGTGGGTTGGATTTTTTTGTAGTAATTTTGATTAAGAAATTATTTAAATTGTAAAATCCTAAATTTAATATTTGTTGTTATTCATTTTCTAGTTTATCTCTGGAGTGATGGCTGCCTTGAGTGCTATGGTGTTACTAGAAATCGCACAAGTCAACATAATGACTAAAATGGATCTACTCAATCCAAAGGCTAAGAAGGAAATAGAGAAGTATGTTTTGAGAGATCTTGAAATGAGATCCATTTATAATTCACTTTTTACCAAACATTCAAGTGTCATAAGTGTGTTTTTGTTGTTGTTCTGTTTTATTTGCAGGTATCTAGACCCGGATATGTACTCCGTGATGGAGGACAACTCTGTTGCTTTGAGAAGCAAGAAATTCGAAAAATTAACCAAGGCCATTTGTAGTTTGGTAAGTTACAGTTACAAAGATTCTTCCTCGAGTCGAGGAATTAATAAATACTGGTATATGTACAATTCAAGTGCATCATCTAGGGCTGAACAATTTTGAGGAAAAATTCCTTATTAAAAATGTGATTAAAAAAAAAAAGCTTCAGGTTTGCTGTACTTGTTTGTTGGGCTGCAAAATTCTACCAAAAATCATTGTTGATTATATATAAATATGACTATCAAATGATAAGGATAATAATAATTATTAATTAATTACATTTTATTAACCAAAATAAGATTTATATTGTAATAATATTACTTCATTGTACACTGAGTATTTAATAATAATTTAATTTTCAGTACAACTGTAAAAACACAATACTAATATTTGTCTTAATTTTCAATTTCTATTTCCTTTTCGGTATGACTAAAAAGATCATTATTATCATTAGAAAAAGAAATCCATTTAATAATACTACTTCACTGTACACAAATTGTGTATTTATTAATAATAATATGACAATGATTACAACAATAATATTTATGTCTTCATTTCTTTATTTTTATTTCTTAATTTTCTGCAGAAACAAAAAATACTTTGTTGGCTACAGGTTTATAAACGATTCTTATTACAAATGTTGAAGCTCTTTACTGAAGTCTCACACTCTATTAATCACAGCATTTGCAGTTTGATAATCGCATGGCCCTATCACGATTTTGATTTTATTTAGATTAATTGTTCAGCCTTAGCGTCTTCACTCTGATAATATCTGCTGGTAAAACTTTTACAAACATTCTTTATTAAATTGTCAAAATTGCACTGTTTTCTTTAGATTGATGATTACAGTATGGTTCGATTCCTGCCCTTTGATCGCACTGATGAGGAGGGCATCAACATTGTCCTGCAGCACATTGATTTCTCCATACAGTATGGTGAAGACCTGGAGTTTAAAGAGCCCAAGGTTTGTGCATAAGGCTACTTTCAACTACTGTATACATTTATAAAAACCTGTTTATTTATTTAAATTTGTTTTAATTAAAAGTTGTTTTTATCAAATTACAACACAATTATAAATTTAAACATTAAACTGATCCATTTTTTTTTTCTCTTTTCTCTAGGAATTGAATGAGGAACCCAGTAACACGAATTTTGATGAGTTCTTCCAAGGCACAGCAGATTCTTGAAATCCCACATGAAGCCAGACTACATTTATGTGTTCCACTAATTAAGAGTTTCATTTATTTAAACAATATTCTGTCATGTTCATAATATCATTGGTTGGAGGGTGCAACCGAAACCTGTGCTGTGTCTCAATCTTCTTAGCAGAGTTTTATCAAATGTAATCAGTTTTTTTAGAATTGTCTATTTATTTTTGCAATAAAAATAGAGAAATGACAATGTGGTTTTCATTTTATTTGAATTCAGTCCCTTACATATTTCTCAAAACGTTACAACCTTAGGGAAACGTTAAGGGAGACAAATACCCTATGCAGAAGAATACCCCATGCAGAAGAGTGGTTTATCATTATGTGTTGTTCAATAGTGGGATGTTAACCTTTTATATTTGGCCATCCAGTCTTGATTACATCCTTGTTAAAAACCTAATGCACTTATGTTGTTTAGATAAGCAGCTCGCTAGGTTTTGACTGCCGTGACGTCAAAATGGGTTGGACATCTTTTAATTGCACATATTTAAGATTTTAAGAGAAATTTCGTGGTGGAAAAAAGTGAAGCTGCAGAGCTGCTGTTCTTCGGCGCCCCCTAGTGGTTATGACGGGATACTGTACTGGATACTTCCTGTATCTGTGTAGGGTGGGACAGCGGAAGCGGCGGGTTTGCAGCTCTAACATTTTCATTTTTGCCTGCTAGGTTTGGGACATATCGTACCAAAATGCCGGTAAGAAATTATTAAACGTTATGATTTAAACGATGTGCGCAATTGTTTGCTTTGTGAGCATCTGCAGTACCACGTTTTGGAGCTGGAGCAAACAAGAAAGATATTTTAGCATTATTAGCCACATCGCTAACATACATATCATTTTACTTTGGCCATTTTTCTACAAATGTAACAGTTTTACAAAGACATTATGTTTTGGTCTTTATGCTTTATTGCCCACCATAACTTATATGTATATGTACGTTAAGTATCAGAAATATGTTGCGGAAACAACATAAGATTTGTTGCATTTCTTCATGATACAAACAACTGGATTTCCTGACTGATTCTCTTAAAATATCGGTTATTTAAAATAAAAAAATATATATATAATTTGCTATATTAAAGAAATAATTATGTTTGACTTTGACTCAAGCTTGCATTTTCTCCCTTACTTTAGGCTTACCACTCAAGCCTAATGGACACGGACACCAAACTGGTGGGGAATATGGCGTTATTGCCCCTTAAAACACAGTTTAAGGGTCCTGCTCCTAAAGAAAGTAAGAAAGTTTGCTTGATTCTAGGCAGTACTGTGAGATCTGAGATGTGTGAGATTCTTCCTTAAATGGCCATCATTAGTAAAGCGTATTTGACAAATCAGCTGTTCCTTCCTCTTTCCATATTCAGCCAAAGACACAGATACTATCGATGAGGCCATCTACTACTTCAAAGCCAATGTTTTCTTCAAGAACTATGAAATTAAGGTAAGGAGTGAATGTCTGTACAGGAGCCTAGAAAAATTTACTTGGCGTGCCTTGACACGAATTCATAGTTCTGTCCTGAGAGAAGAATAAAGGTCCTCCTGGTATAAATATATTTTTGAGTCTTTACCTCAAACACTCCTCATCCGTTTAATAACAGATTTTAATTCGTTTTTTTATTATTATTTCAGACTCGTATATGCACTTTAAAATCGGCATGAAATGGAATTTGCAATAGTCTTTACTTCCCTGTTGTGACGTATATCTGAGTGAAACTGCTTCTCGAGTAAGAATTTAGGGCGGGATTGGATTTTGTCCATCGGGAATTGATTGTATGGTTGTGGTTTGCTATTGGTGATGTCATGTGAGTGACAGGTTGTCCCGCCGTCGCGCCGGTACGTACGTCATCAGAGAAAAGAGATCACTGCAAACAGGAGGGGAAGTTATTTTGATTAAACATTACGAGTGCATGTATTTAAAAGAAAAAAAGAATGGTCTGCACAGATAAACCATTTTAAACAAACACTGAATTTAATTTGTTCTATAATTCATGAACTTTGACACTGTAATTGAACTGAATAATTGAACTGATATCTGAAATTGAATGTTTTGCAACATTGTAATTGATGTACTGCAACATTAACGGTTATTTTCCTGTTTATTACTGTGAAGCTGCTTTGACAATATCTGTTTTGCATAAAGCGGCTTATATGCAGTATATAAATAGATTAAATGTTTCTTTCTTTAATTTTGATAGAATGAGGCTGATCGGACTTTGATCTACATCACTCTTTACATCTCTGAGTGCCTCAAGAAGCTCCAAAAGGTAACTATTGGAAAAAAAAAATATATATATATATACACCTACTATTTCATGGTATAATCCAAATGTTCAGTGATTAATCGTTTGTCAGGTGTTGTTGGTTTTTCTCATAGCTAATGCTGCATAAGTATTTAACTACAATCTTATAAATGATTTCTAGTGCAGTTCAAGGGGCCAAGGAGAGAAGGAGATGTACACGCTGGGAATTACCAATTTTCCCATCCCTGGAGAACCTGGCTTCCCTCTGAATGCAATGTATGCTAAACCTTCCAACAAACAAGAGGAAGGTATGGCCCAACGAAGTCAAAACTTTACTGAGTCTGATTCATTTGCACATCCACTAAGACCTTCTCTATATTATTATAAGTGTTATCGCCGAATTGATCTAGATACCATCTTTTCCCCCTTGACAGAAACGATGAGGGCTTACCTGCAGCAAATCCGACAGGAGACGGGACTGAGGTTGTGTGACCGTGTGTTCGATCCTCAGACAGACAAACCGAGCAAGGTGAGACTATATTTAATATTATCACTATCAGTCAAACCAAGTAATAAAAAAACTTTTTTTTCTCCTTTGCATTATGACAATTATTTACATTATAATTAAGCACATTTTTCTTGTTACTGTAATACAAAAATGAAGAAAAATTTATGTTATATAAAATATTGTATATATATATAAAAATACTTTATCTTTTAATTTATCCATTTTCTTGGATTTTTGAAATTCAAGTTATTTGACTAATTTCTAATCAAGTGATGCTGATAATCATTCAAATGTCTTTGGTCTTCAGTGGTGGGTGTGCTTTGTGAAGAAACAGTTCATGAACAAAAGTCTGTCTGCACCTGGCCAGTAACAAACCACTCAGGATCTCTCTGGGTACTTCTGCGTGGGATGTGGATGGATTTGTTTTTTTCTTTAATGTGTATGCGAGCGTGTTTACTCTGATTCTGTTGGAGATTTTTTTACTTGTTGTGATTCCTGCCTGTCATGGAAAGCAGGAGCCGATCAAATAAAAATATATTAAAGAGAAACAGCATCTCTCGTCATTGAATGAGGACGTACTACTAATACACTCGGTGCCAGACTGCCAGTGTTATTTTTTTAGTAATATTTACATCAGTATTAGTGATATATTATTATATTAGTGCTGTCAAATCGATTAATCGCATCAACGAAAGTTTATATATATATATATATATATATATATATATATATATAATACACACACACACACACATATAGTTCCAAACATTTCCACATAGCCATTGCACGCCTACAGCAGCAACACAGCAATGTTTTGTTACTGGATGAATCCGCATTTTTGGATGAAACAGTCTAATGAATGACTTAACTTATTATAGTATTTATTAATACTTCAAATTACCTTATTTAAGCTCATTTGTTTTTCACACTTTCGTTATGTGCTTTTGTAATTTTTATATTTCTATAGTTTTAACTTTTCAATTCAGTTTTAATCATTATAGTACTTAAAATTATTTAAATGTTGCCAAGGCAACATTTAATTTCTGTTCAAGTTTTCATCTAATATTTATATTTTATTTCAATTAACAACAATTTTTATTGTAATATTACAGTATTTATTCATATTTTGAAATGGCTTTTTTTAGTTTTCATTTAGTCATTTTTCTTAGTTTATTTTAATTTTTCTATTTAGTTTTACATTTATTTCATTTTAGTACTTCAACTAAGTTTTTCCATCTAATATTTAGATATTTTAAATTTATTAATGAAAACTACTTTTAATAGTTTAACAAAAACAACACTGCTTGATATGTAGTGAGTTCATAATAATGCTTTTATTTATCTGAACTTAAAGAACAAAATGATTGCTCCAGAAAGAAATGACATTCATATAGTGCTCAAATCAAAATGCCACCAAGGACCATACAAACTGGAGTAAAGCTGTGGCGTTTCACACAACTGATTCAAATCAAAACGTGACCGAGACCAACTGAAAATGTAACTCTTATTGCTTAATATTGTTTTCTGTCTTTTGAATAAGAAAATTACATTTGCATTAGTACACAAAACCAAACAAATCTCACTCTGATTAGATGTGTTGCCAAGAATCTTATGCACCCTTAGAAGTTAATGAGGTAACTGCTTTTTACACGACTGACATAAAACAAACAACAGGAACAAAGGTAAGACTGAGAATAAAACTAAAAAGGACAAACAATAGATATGTAAGACAAATGCTACATTTTAATGAGCAATTACATATGGGGCCTTCGGGAACAGAAGAGTGAACAGGATACAGTCATAAATGAGGTTACAAAACTACATGTGTGGGGGGGACATCACAAAACATATGACTGATAGAGCTATGGTAAATACATCATATTTACATACACAAAAAATACAGCTTTTGAGCTCACCATTTATACAAAAAATATTCTCTGTCTCATGCAAATATGTAACTTTTTGGTTTGTCCAAAAGAGGATTCCAGCTCAAATACTCAATAGACGTTGAGACGGACTTGACATCACTGAATACAATTTTCCTTTTTGATAGGAGAACAACTTAAGGCAGCAGAGAAAGAGATGGCCCTTTGAGATACATCTGCGGTATTGTTTTTTTAAGGGAACAGGGCTGTCCCGACATGTCAGTGAGGAGGGAAATCAGCATCGATTCTGACCGTCAGCCTCTACTAGTACCATAAACGCACAAAACACGCCAGAATTGCATAAAAGACTGTTCAAAATTGATGGCTCAGTGGCAGATAAAAAAGCGAGTCAAAACACAAGTGTCATGCAGTACATTTCATCATAATTAAGATAATAAATAATTCAGACACACTAGAGGGTGGGGGGAGGAAAAAAAATAGACATTAACAAAACGTGCTATAACTCACACATTCAGATAAAAAATTAAAAAAAACGAATTATCCAACGGTGGCTTTTCTCTGATATCCCTAACTGGTGCTACCCCAAATAACTGGTGAATAAAATAAAGGTGATCGGATCCCCTATTAAGGTTTGTAATTACCATATCTAGGGGGGCTGGTTAGAATTCAATTTATGTGAATGAAGCATTGTGATGAAAAATGTGATCCAACACATCAGTTAAACCTATTAAATTGATATGAGCATGTGATGGGTTTTTAAAATCAATGCAGAAATAAATCCTGAAACGTCTGTCTCTGACCTCAAGATATGGAGATGGGAACTGATAATAATATATGTACTAACAAAAGTAAGCGTGACGGGGCGTCTAGTCGAATGCCATCTCTTGGCTTTTCCTCACGCAGCGGGCGACTTTCCTCTTGAACTCACCGTTGGGATCCTCTCTCCATTCTTTCTGCAAGCCGAACACAAATGTGAAGGTTTTAATTATTGCTTCAGAAGAACACAAACATGAACCGCCCATTTTACTTCGAGTGACATTTCAGAGTGAAAATTAAATTGAATTTATCCACTGTCATTTTTTTTTTCCAGTCAGGACGAGGAATCTTAATTGGGAATGCTTCTTTTTCAAATCCATCCTTTTGTGCTATTAAAGGGATAGTTCAAAATGAAAATAGTGTCATCACTTACCCTCAAGTTTCTTCTGTTGAACACGAAAGAAGTTATTTCAAAGAATATTGGAAATCAAACAGTTGACGGTGGCCATTGACTTCCCTAGTTGGAAGAAAAATACTAAGGAAGTCAATGGGTGGCGTCAACTGTCTGGTTACCAACATTCTTTAAAATAACTTCTTTTGTGTTCAACAGAAGAATCTGATGGAGGTTTGGAACAACTTAAGGGTGAGTAAATGATGACGAAATGTTCCTTTTTGGGTGAACCATCCCTTTAATGCTGTATCCATTGTTACATTTGTGATAAATTTGTGTTAATGTATTATCTATTTGCCATTTTAGAAACCTACAAAAAATCCGATAAAGAAAGTCATGTTACCACTTTACAATAAGGTTTAATTTATTAAAGGGGTCATATAATGCCATTTTTTATCAAGCTAATATGATTCTTTAGGGTCTAAATTAAAAGTTTGTAATATACTTTAATTAAAAATTCTCATTAGTATTGTAAGAAAACACTTATTTTACCTGGTCAAAAAACAGCTCTGTTTTCAGCACGCCATTTCAGTGCATATGACTTTAAATGATAATGAGGTTTGCTCACCCCGCCTCTCTGTTCTGTGCGTAGGCTACACCGTTTGAACAGAATAACACAATAACCATAACGCGTTGTTCAGTATAAACGTGGGATTATGAATTATATTGAGAATGTCATACATAGAAAACATGCTGTAATGTACCCTTTGTAAACCTTAGACGCATTCATTGTGAAGCGTGCAGCTAGGTTCAGCGGGAACACGAATATCTGGTACCGATCCTTTTTTCATGAGCAGCGTCTTAGCAAAACCAGCTTTATACTGATCCTCGTTTATAAAGCAGTCTGGTGTGTAAAATGATTCGCGCAAACATGAGAGCATTGACGTTGCTCGTGGGGAATATTCCCTTCGAAAACAAACTCAGCCACTGCGTCTTAAGCGGTTCGGATTTAGGAACATCAAAATGACTGCTGTGTTCGTTATTACACCCAAGAACAGAACACCACAATCGCTTAGACGGCATTCTGCTCATAGACAATGCTCCAGCATATCAACAATGACCGCGCCGGTCCGCGCGGACTATGATTGACAGCTGGCGGGTCTGTGTTGAAACGCTGCTGTCAATCAACAATCGTGGGAGGGGCGTCCGATTTAGTGACGTCCCAAAATCGAACGGCTCAATTTGAGGCAGGGGAAAACATATAAGGAGATTTTTTTTAAAAAACACAGGATGGATTTTTATCATTTTATGATGGTTGTGTACGGGCACTGCCAACACACATTTCAGTACAATCAACTTGTAAAAGTGCATGTACCATTATATGACCCCTTTAACATTAACTACATTAGTTAACATGAACTAACCATTAACACTGCTTCTCCATTTATTATTGTTGATAAAAAGTATTTTTTATAAAATATCACCACATTTTCAGTTTCATGCAGGGGTGGACAGTAACAAAGTATTCCTACTTTGTTACTGTACATAATTTAATTTTTCAAGTATCTGTACTACTTAATCAGAGTATTTTGAAACTTTTACTTCACTATATTCCAAAGCATAAAATAACTTTTTACTCTACTTTTTACTAGGTTCCATAAAAACACAGTTCCTCATTATTATAAACTGAAGAAATCGCCACCTCCTCTGAGACACAAGAACGATGTTAGATTGAACGAGTTAATTCTTTCCAATGATCGTGATGAATTGGTTCACAAATAACACTGAACAATTCATTTGTGAATCGGACTGATCAAATTGCAGCTGTTCTTGAGCCAACAAATCACTGATTCAATTATCCAGTAAAAAAAAAGAACCACGCTTGAAATGTGCGTGCAACTGATGGTGCGAAAAGGAAGTTACTAATTACTTTTACCCCTGGTTTCACAGACAAGACTTAAGGTCCTTGCACACGGAGTCCGAAATTAGTGTTCGAAATGTTCGCACGTTAAAGAATACATACGACCTCATGTTTTGTCAATCACATTAACACACTGCCTCCGAAACTTTCATCCGTCATTAAAAAAAAATTGGATCAGGTTCGATTTTCTGCATTTTTCGCATCCGTAGAAAGCATTTTGAATGGTGTTTTGACAATTCAGAGCCACCGAATGAAAAAAACGCATACAGAAATTTCGGACTCAGTGTGCAAGGACCTTTAAGCCTAGTCTCATGTCATGTCATGTCTGAGCTGTTTTAACTGCTATTAGCATCCATTTCTGCTATTTAATTTTTTATTTTATTTTTTTTTTATTAAAGACAAACCATTTTTCCCTCTAGAATAATGTGCTGTGATGAATTGCATAATAATACCAGTAATATCTATAATATCAAGGAAGTAAAAAGGGTAAATTTTTATTTCATGGTGACTGCTATTATAAAACATGATTCAGTTATCATCAAAAATCACTAAACTTACAGCTGCGTCCACATTGGCTGGCGAGTCACCGTTAGGGTCAGCTAACATGGAGATCACACTAATCATGATGGTCTCTACGGTGTGGATGGGCAGCCAACGCTCCTCGGGTTTCTCATAGCCAAATTTGTCCTCTCCTGGCTCATGTAGGATTGAAATGCACACATCTCCGTTCTTCGCAACTGATTAGAGATGAAGAATAATATCAGTGTCAGCCACTACAGGTGTTTTCCCCCAAACTGACATGCACTCACCATTAGGATGCCAAATCTCCGTAATAAACTTCATCTTCGGGGGTCGAAGTGGGTAATCGTGAGGGAAATTGAGATGTGCCTTAAAAAATCCACCTTCGCTATAAATCAAAAACAGAAAAACTCAGTATATGGTTTTGTTGGAAAAGATTTAAGCTTTGCAGGAGATTAGATTAGTCAACTGGCCACTCTCACAGCTAAACCCAAGCGCCACATGGCTGGTAACAGGATTGATTACTTACAATAATGTGTCTTGAGGGCCGATCACAACAACCTCCCACTGATAGATATCATCATCATCAATCAGACCAGCAGAAAAACCTTCCACTGGGTTTTTGTTGAGCTCTGTAAGATATCGGCCAATATTGGATATTAGATTACATTTTCAGTCATCTAATGCTGACTTACAAGTTAACCTTTAAGAACACTAATAATCTTCCAAATGTCATAATGTCTAGTTTTCATACTGTACCTTAGTAATGTTGTAATCACTTGAAGCATTAAAAACGATTGATTTTAATATGTAGGATTGTAAAGATTTATCTAAATATCAAAATGTACTAATATACATGTAATTGTATTTAATAAGACCAAAACCTAAATGTGTTGGTATCGTTTCCTACTTGGCAGGCCAATAATTTATATACTGCATACTAACACGTGTCAACTGATACTATATGCTACAACTTATTTTTTACCATCCATTGCCATTCTTTTAAAATATATAAAATTCCATGTTTACAACTAGATTATTTTCTTAAATAGCAGGGTATAAGCTTTGTGATCAACCTCACCAACTTATTCAGCTAGCATGCTAGCCAAACCTTCTGCCCTTATTACTTCACAAGTAGAAATACGAAGCCCATGAGCTCTTACACAAACACTGTCACAGTGGTTTCCGTTAAACACTGTGTAATTTTGTTTTAAAAAGCACAGATAGTGTGGATAAGAAATAGTTAGAATGACATAATGAAGATGACTTGTACTATTCACGCTAACAGTTAGCCACCTACCTGCTAGCTGTTTTCGCAGAAGCAGGGCCGATTGCCCAGTCATTTTGTTTCAACTAATGTAAACAAAATAAATAGTTTCTCCAAAGAAAAAAGGACGAGGTAAAGTCGCCGAAATCAAAGTTGTTAGACACGCAGCTCTTGGACAGTGTGTGTGTATTTGAGATCTACTTCACATGCGCCCGCGCCGAGAACTGAACTGATACATGTTATACTGGCACTGACCTCAAGGATGTGTGTCATTATGTAGCTGCTTATTGATCTCTTTGGGAGCGTTCTGAGTTATCATGGCAAAAAATGCTGCAGCAGCACCCATGACGCCCAAAATCGCTGTCTAAGGTAGCTCACTAGGTTTTGAGACACATCAGCCAAAGCAAAAGGGTCCTAACAGACACACTTTTGTTGATTATTCTGCTGAAAATATGTGATATCACGAATGTCGAATGTTTTGATTTTAACAATGCAACTGATTTGTTTTTCTTATTTATTAATATTTTGTTGTAGTGGCAGTCCATATGAGTACATCCTCAGTGCATTTTCCATTTTGAAAAAGTTATTTTATAGTTTTCTTAATACGATTTTAAACATTATACAGAATAAAAATGTCTGTTAATAAAATGCATTGCACTCAAATAAAATGCTTTGAAGGTTTTAATTTATTAACTTTAAAATGTTTTTGATTTCCGTTTAAGATGTCGACTATAGGCTAAAGTGAGCAGTGTTGTTATTGTTAAATAAAACTTTAAAAATAGTTTTCGGTAATTATAATACATTTGACAGTCTATGATAAATAGACTACCTATGATAATTATTATATGTATAAATGTTGTGCAATGTTATTTTTATATTGTATTATATCATATCATGTTATTATCAAATGTTTTTTTCATTTATTTATTGTAAGAAAAAATGCTTAAAAAAGGGAAAATATACTGGTAATTTTCTGCAAGTATCATTATCTTTATTATCATTATCATTATTATTACGAACATTTCCTTTAACACTCAATCACAACGCAATGCAGGTTTTGTTTATGTTTATTTAGAGTGTAGATGTCTCTACGGTACAGACCTGATGTGTAGTGCAATTACAAATAAAATACGCTAGATGGCAGTGTCCGCTTTCATGAAATTTCTCCTAAAACGTTCCTTTATGTAAGAAAGTAACACTTAGTAAAAGACATTTTGTGGTTTAGTTTGGCTGGAATTTAGTTACTAATAAATAACAAAGTTATAATATGTGCTTATTCATTTGATCAAATGATTAATATGTCAAAACCAAGCTTTAACTTCAGATCAGCCTGAATCCAGTAAATCTGAGTGGATTCACAAAGCCTGCCCATCCTGTATCTTGAGAGCTTTACAATCCTCCTGACATGCCAGAATCTTACATTTGCTTTTTTACAGAACCATAAAAGGCAAACATTTGGCCTCCAGCCCAGGGACTGATACCAAACATAGACTGAATTTTGGAAAGAGTTGTTAGCAAATACAGTACATTCCACATCCGTGAAACTCAAACAAGGGGATGGTTTCTGAATAAACAACCATGCTCAGGTAACAAAAGGCGACTTTGTGTATTCTTCCTGCCGTGTCTTCTCAGATGACACACACTTTGAGGAACGGTTTGCCTCAGATCTGTGTCGCACTTCACTAAAGATTTGTCATGTGCCTTATCTTTTGTTGATATGTTTAGCATGCAAATGTCACCCCACTGCATTACACAGAGAAAAGACGGTACACTGAACACAGCGTAATCTATACGGAAACATCTGACTCTTCCCATGAACTGTGGGATGCCTTATTACTGATTCAAACAATCCAACTCATCTTTCACACTCAACATTTGAAGCCACTTAGATAGAAAAATGCTAATAGTTATCATTTTAAGATACTTGTTGTAGCTAATTGGAACATGTTACAGTCAGATATAAATCTATAAAGTGCATCTACAGGTTGGGCCAAACAGCTTGACATTCATTGCACAGCATTGAGATGCTGACTGAGTTGTTCTTTCTCTCTCAAGCCTGCTGCAATTAATGTGTCAGTCAAGAGGTGTGTGATAAATGGCCTATTACTGGCTCAGATGACCTTTCAGTGAATGGAATTATGATGCAAAACGGAACATATTTTGTTTTATCCTTTATAAAGCTTAATGTGGATGTTATTGTAGCAGTTAATGTTCACAGTTTAGATTCACAGGTTGCATTATAACTGTTAGGGAATCAAAACCTGAGCATCCTGGTTTCCACAACCTTTTGATTTTCATTATTTTTCTGGTCGTTTATGATTTCTGCATAACGAATTTTTAATCATTTTAGATAACATTACATTCCATGAAATTATAACTACAAAAATCACAAAATGACATTTTTAGGCTTGAAAATCACAATTTTAAAAGTCCCTAAAATTATAATATAATAATACAGATAATATAATTTATATTTTAATCTAATATAATTTGTGCTGTCAAATCGATTATTCGCAATTAATCGCATCTAACATAAACGTTTTTGTTTATATACTGTAATGTGTGTGTGTGTGTGTGTATATATGTGTATATATGTGTATATATATATATATATATATATATATATATATATATATATATATATATATAATGCATACAGTATATGGGTGTGTACACCCACACACATATATGATTTAAACAATAACTTTGATGTAAGATGTGATTAATCTCGATGAATCAATTTGACAGCAGCAAATAATATATTATAATACATTTTAAATGCAGAATAATAAAGAATAAATTAGTACTGATTTGAGGTTAAAGTTTCATAACAGTGTCATTCAAGGAAAATCACCTTCCATTGCAACTGTCAGAGACCTCGACAGATGGGATGTAAATCTGAGCTGTAAGATGCCTTTTCATTTTTTTTTTTGACATTTCTGTTTCAATGAGCCAAATCGACTTTTATGGAACCATATAACATTAGTGTACAGAAATGTTTTTTTTGTGCATTTACCCATAAGTGATCAAAAGAACTTTCAGAGCTGGAACATAAGTGAATGTTTATTGCAACTTTATATTCCAGATAGACATTTGACAATGGGATCGACGTATAAACAAGCAAACATGGAAACATCTCAATGGCAACCCAGCTTTGGCAAAAACTAATTTAGCTGTTTATCTTTTTATCTGAGCAATACCAGTACGAACAGTACTGAACAGTATAAGAACAGTACAAATCCCTATATGAAGAAAATGAGTCCTCACAAGCCTGCTTTCTTCATTGTCTCAAGAATAGCAGAAATATTTAAATTTGGTCACATGGCCAGCTGTTTAACTGTTTAATTGGTCAGACATATCTAAGAAAAATTATCTGTTTTTATTTGAAATGGGTTAGCCATCCTGAGAAAAGAAGCGTGTCAGACACCAACATTTGAACCCGAAAACAAGGAACTGCACATAATTGTAATTTACCCATTCATCTGTTATTCTTTACATGAAAGGTTTGTGTGTGTAAAATAATTTGATATCATTTGTAACTGGGATTTTACCAATGTGGGAATATTGAAGATTCAAATTCAGGAATAACCTTTACCTATTGTCAATAAAAGTTGTATAACAAATTGTCATACTTTCACTCTGGTGATTTTTTCTCAAGGTAATTAGGCTATTTTTGAAAGCTTGGCTATACAAAAGCCAAAATTTCTATTAAAATCCTCCAGGAAAATAGATAAGTTCGTTAAAACAATTATGGGACACAAATAGGCCTATTTCATGAAACAACAAACATATAAAAGATTTAAAAAAATAAAATAAAAATCAACAAATATTTTAATGAAAGAATTAAAATTAGGCCTACAACACATGTGACATTCAGGCAACGTTTCTCATTTTAACGTAATGTACTAAAATTACTAAAACAAAATAAAAAATATTAGGCCTAATAACAATATAAAGATATTTAAAAAACAAAAACTAAAAAAAATGACAAAAACACACACCACACTTACTAAACCTTCAACTATAAAAAATTAAAACATGTTGACTCATCAACATTCACTCTCACTCAATGCATTCTAGGAAAATTTCTTTGCTTCACTACTACACCCTTGTCATCTGGAATTACGTCGGCCAAAACGAGGAGGGTCAGCTGATCCACACACTGACGTGACGAAGAAAATTCAAAGGAAGGAACGGGATTTCCGGAGTCCGCGCAGCCAATGAACGCATTCCACATGCGGACACGGAGAGCTTTGCATGCGGATCAGGAGAGCGGCGGAGCAGAGACACGCGATTGGTGCTGATGGTGCTAGAGCTGCGAACACCGGCTGCGGTTTAAGGGAACTATAGCCGATGATAGATCCGAAATAAAAATTTTAGGTTATTTATCACATCATAAGGACACTAAGACTCCCAGCAGGGATCGAAAATATTCAAGATCAAGAACATCCAGCGAGTTAACGATGTCTGTTGCGTAATTTTTGGTTGAATTAACCTGGGTTTGTAACTTTTCTTCTAATTAAACGCCCTAACTAAAAAGTTTAAATTGCGTATAATCGCGTACTAGTTATATAAAGTCACAACGGTTGTTTTTGTATCAATTTTTTCGTGGATCCGAAGGACTTTGAAGAAGCCCGTGTTTGGGGGTTGCAAGTCCGTTTATTATCAGCGTGTCCGTCCGTCCTCGATGGAGAACGCACATACAAAAACCGTGGAGGAAGTTTACAGCTTTTTCTCCGTGAACGAGAGCACTGGGCTCGGCCTGGAGCAAGCGAAGCGGCAGCGGGAGAAATGGGGACCGAACGGTGAGTGAGCGAACGAACGTGGCTCGGCTAATGCTAACAGAGGAGACTGGGTCTGGGATTGGTTGTTTACTAGTAAGCAAATAGGTTTAGGTGATTTCGCAATGTTGCTCGAGTGCTAGAGGGTTGTTAGGCCTTGCACAAGAGCTGGCGCACATGCGGCGATATTCATCAGCCGGCATGAGTCCGAAATGAAGGCGTGTGACGTCACTGTTGCTCGCCACCAGCGAGTATAGTCATGTTTTACACATTTGCCTAGTAACCAGTGTTGTAAAAACAAATATAGTTTTTTATATATATATATATATATTTTTTTTTTTTTAAATGTATTTGAGTTAAAATACCAATATTGTCTTTTCCTGTAAAGCCTAAATGATGCAGATTATTTTTTATTTATTACATGAACTTTCAGGATCTAATGTTACCTTTTTTTCTCATTTCTCTCACCATGCTGTGAATCTTTGGCTGTACCAAAGAATTGCCTGCGGAAGAGGGTAATCCTTTGTCGTGTTTTCTGTTAACGCCTCTTTTTATGCATTTCATGCCTTGGTCTTTATTATCATGTTTTCACATACTTATTTTTTCAGGAAAATCACTGTGGGAGTTGGTGGTGGAGCAATTTGAGGATCTTTTAGTGAGGATTCTTCTACTGGCAGCTTGCATATCTTTTGTAAGTACCTCAAATCAATATTAGGTTGAATACAGTAATCGTTTAGCTTTCCTTATTATAATTTCCCCCATTTTTTTTCTGAATTAGATAAAATAAGGTTAGATTAGATCAGATTCAACTTTATCATTGTGCAGAGTACAATGAAGTTAGCATCTAACTAGAAGAGCAATTAGGGTAAACTTGCAATTAATTTTAAAGGGATCGTTCACTCAAAAATTAAAATGTTATCATCAGTTAGTACTCTTCCTCATGTAGTTCCAAACCTGAAAGACTTTCGAAACACATTTTAATGAAATCTGAGAGATTTCTGTTCCTCCATTGACAGTCCACACAACTGCCTCTTTGTCGCTTCAAAAAGTCCATAAAGAGATCTGTAAACTAATCCATATGAATTGAGTGGATTAGTCCAAATTTTCATCAAATTTATGCCTCTTCAGAAAATTTGGACTTAACCGCTTCAACGTGGTAGTTGCATAGCTGTCAATGGAGGGACAGAAAGCTCTGAGATTTCATTAAAAAGATCTTCTTTTGTGTTTGGTAGATGAACCAAAGTCTTATGGGTTTGGATTGGAATGACATGGTTTTGGCTATCTGCCACCCAGCGACATGTTATCTGGAACACCATGCGTTAGTGAACCGGAGCAACAGAATTCCCCTCACCACTTACCCAAAGTTTCCCGCTCCAGTTCCACTCCTGGTTTTCCACTGGGTCCTCACTTAGATATAATAATATAGCATATAAAAAAAATTGTGAAGTACAAATCTGCAAGCTAATCGTAACTGTTTTGTATATATTTAAAAAAATGTGTGTAGTGTGTACGTGTGCATTTTGTCGTTTAGTTTTATGCAGCATAGCAATTTTGATTTAGATTTGATGATTTATGTTTGGTTCGTTAAAAATTTTAAGTGTTAAATGTTAATCTCTGCATGACATTTTAAAAACTGAGATGCAGTGTGTAATGAGTACCATGCTGAAGGTGTCGGAGTGCTTTATAAATGCTCTGCGTGATATTTTGATCATGTTACAATATGCTGTCATCAGGCTACAAGGCGATGATCTACAGTGGTTCACTCAGTGGTTGATTTATGCTGTCTGGAGTCTTTAACGCATGTCTGTTTGGATAATGTTTCACCGCTGGAATGGCAGGCATGGTGCAAGTCCGAGAGGGCTTAGAGAGCTCTCAACTGAGAACATGGTCCAGAGGTTAGGTTACTGCGTTGAGACAACTTAGTCATCCACTTCCTCTGTTTGGATTTCTGGGTTTGCTGAAAAATCGTTGTTTGTTGCATCAACATTGAGGATTATTATTATTAATACAGCATGCTTGTTTACATGACAACTGTGTAAAAAGAGGGGGCAAAGGACTTTTCTCTCATGCTGAGTTCACTTCTCTTATTGGCTGCTCGTTCCACAGCTTCTCGTCTGGCGACTAGTGTTGTGACATTGTCCTACTGGCAACGGTGAAGGTTGTTGCCCCTGAATTGGTCCTGTGTATTGTTTTAAGATCTGGCTTAGGCCCCATTTACACCTTACTGTATATACAGGTCTAAACAAGGTTCAAAAGCTTATGCTTGAATGCCCTACCTAACCTCTCATAGAGATGCGTTAACTTGCTATTACATTCACATTTGTTATTCCCACAAGGCAAGGGTGTTATTCAATCAGAACAGTTTATCCCATCAGGACTAAGCACAGCAACTGGAATTTACAACCACAGCTCTTTCCACAAGAGCCTTTTATAAATGAAGTCAGAATGGTTTTGAGTGGCTTCTCATTTAATGGACTGAATTTCGAGCAAGATGAAGTCATTGTGCTTTGCACCCATTCAGAAGTCGTCATTTTTACCAGAAACATTTCATTTATGTATTCTGTTATAATTTTAATTAAGTTGCTATTAAAGACAAGTAGCACAATTGTACGGTAGTATGACCTACAGTTCTATAAAGACAAAAAATTGTGTATGCCACAATTCAGTATATTAAAAAAGTTAAAATTGGGGAATTATATCTTTTGAAACATTACAATAAATGGATTATTCGAAATAAAATAAAAATATTTGAATTGTTATATAAATAATGTATGTAATTCAAAAGTTTGCGATTGGTAAGATTGTTTAAAAAAACGTTTGGAAGGTAATCTTTTATGCTCAACAGGGCTGCATTTGTTTGCTCAAAACTACACTAAAAACAGTAATTTTATTAAATTATTACAAAAAAAAAGGTTTCTACTTAAATGTTTATTAAAATGGAATTTAATCCTGCCGTAGTAGTGCTGCAGGATTTTTGTTGTTAGTGTAAATTTCAGAATTTGTCGAGGAATAGAAAGGTCAAAAGAACAGCATTTAGTAGAAATGGAAATATTTTATAACATTATACATTTTTTTGCTGTCAGTTTTGATCAATTTAGTGCTGCCTTGCTGAACAAAAACCACACGCCAAACTTTTTAATGATGGTCTATTCTATATTTATCTGTAATACAATGTATTTATTATACAAGTTTCTGTATAATTCTTAATATAAACATGCTGGTCGTTGAACTAAATTGGGTAAAGGATGTTACCAGACGCATATCTGTGATTTAGCCTAATTGATAAGAAAACAGTTTGTCTCTGTGAACTAGCTTAGGTATGCTATGCAATGTATTACTAGAATGATGACAAAAAACTGCAAAGGAAATCTGTCATACAAGGTCAGGGATTTAATCGAACAAAATTCAAGCTTGTCCTAGCGTACCCTCTTGAGGAAAAAAAATACAGGATGTTACAGAAACAAAATATTCAGAATATTGCATGGGGAATAGAAAGCTTCACTCACTCACTAGATATGTGGGTTGGTGTTAAAATACTCACTTTGGTTTTATGCACTGACTGTACATTGCTTCTGTTGGCTTGTTCATGATGTTTGCAAAGATGAGCTTTACTATTACATTTTTGGATGGGTGTTATGATGTTCTCGAATAGGCCAGTGAGACCTCTTGTGTGGTCCAGGTGAGCTTATAGATTGAAAGCTGGTCTGTCTTAATTGGATCATATTACATAAAGAACTCAGTGCTTCAGCGTTCACTGGACCTTGTCTGGACAGTGTCAGCATGCCTGTAAATTCACATGGCTGGCTCGTTAAGTACTTTTTTTCTCGGTCGGTTGTGACAGCTTAGAAGCAGCATGCATTAAATAGTCATTCTTGTGCAGTTGCTGACAACACTCTGTTTTGACACCTGGCTCACAGCCACAACTCCTGCCAAGATATAGAGACATGCTCTGGTACGGTGTAAAAACATGGTGCACTAAAGTGTTTATGTGGTCTTGGAAGACTCTTCAGTGTTATTCAGTCATTTGATAAAGGCTATTTGGTCAACATGAAATCCTAAATTAGGTATTTGTTTTTCCTGTTTTTCTTTTATAGGTACTGGCCTGGTTTGAAGAGGGAGAGGAGACCATTACAGCGTTTGTGGAGCCTTTTGTAATATTGCTAATTCTTATAGCCAACGCCATTGTAGGTGTCTGGCAGGTAAGTTTGGACTCCTTTTGCTTTAAGCTTTGCCTTATTTTATATGAACACCAATTTGAAATAAAATAGATTTTTGCATATGGGCGTGCTCTAGGCTTGCTACGATAGTCGGTGTTACACGGTTTCATCACTTGCCCCACCGCGACACTGCAAAAAAAAAGTTTAAAGCGTTAAAAATATTTAAAACAATTACGCAGTATCCGTTTTTTTACTGTCACCCATTGACTAGCATTGTATGATCACACTCTTATTAATGTGAATGCTTTTAACTAAAGAGACCGCGCTGAAATTCCTGCCTATTACACACACACACACGACCCACAGAAAAGACGCGTTTTAGTATCGAGTTCTCTTTTGGGCTTGAACAAACCATAACACACACAAATTATGCCAAAATGTCCGTTTTGTCGAGTGTCCTCATAAGAGCAGAGCAGTCTTAAATGATTTTAAATAGTCTTAAATGAACGTAGAGATTTGTGAGAAAATGGGACGCGTGTCAGATCGCGTCTCTGTCAGCAGCGGCTGGTCTTAGTGTCATTACAGTTTTTCTCAAATGCTAAAACACATTTCACAAACGTTTCCTCCATGTTCCCCAATGTCTAAACACAACACCCTTTTCTAAAGCTACATAAACACAACCACACCTTCTCACTTCAAAACTCAAACTTTCACACCAAAACAGCAGCTCGAAGCTTTCAAAAATGTAAACACTATACACATCATTACACACTACAGCAAAACAATTGAAAACACAATGCTCAATTTGTGAGAAGGTTCTTTGTTTCATAACTGCCAATGCATATTTTTAGAAACTTTACAGTAATGGATCTTCTTAGATCTCTGCAGATTAGGCATTTAGATTTGTGAGTTTCATATGAAGAGTATAAATCTATAGTAAATTCTGCATGTACACTACTGTAACACAACTCAATGCAAAAATAGAATTTATTGCACACAACAGTACTCTTGAAAACATGATCAAGGTGTGAAGTTTTTTTATTTACTTTATTCACACCACACACCACACAATCACTGTGCGGCATCATGTCGCTGAGCTGCATCGGGCCACATCACCTCATCCACATCGCAGGCTATATTGTCTCTTGCCAGGCACCGCGGGAAAAACGCCCTGGAATGGCGAATCCATCCTTGGAAGGCCTCCACTGGGATATCAACACAGGGCAGCTCCATTGCCCTTAGGAGGTTCTCTCTAGTGTATGGTTGTCTGTCATAAACCTTCCATCTCCACGATGAGAAGAACTCCTCTATAGGGTTCAGGAAAGGGGAGTAGGGTGGTAGACAGACGTTTAAAAAGTGGTTACTGTTAGTGGTGAACCACTCTCTGATTTGGTTTGTTTTGTGGAAGCGTACATTGTCCCAAATGATCACATAAATGTGATGTGCGGGCCCAGGATGGTGTTGTTGACGGTCCAGGAGGATGTCTTTTAGCTCCTCTAGGAAGGTGAGGAGACGTTGGGTGTTGTAAGACCCAAGGACAGCATGCCGGTGGACAAGCCCCTCCAAACCCATGGCCGCACAAAGAGTAATATTACCCCCCCGTTGGCCAGGAACCTCAGCGATGGCTCTTTGGCCAATGATGTTACGGCCTCTTTGCCTTCGTTTCTGCAGGTTGAAGCCAGCCTCATCCAGGAAGAGGTACTCATGAGGTCTGGCCATCGCGTCCAACTGTAATATCCTCTGTGAAAATGCACAGGTGTTCAGAACAACAGTCAATCAGTTAGCACAGTATTGTCCAGAAGTAATGTAGGCCACTGAGCAACACAGTATGTCCACTAACTGTACTGTGAACATGGATGTATACTTACTTGCACATACTTGTAACGTAGGTCTTTTTGTCACGCAGAGTTGCGCTCAAAGGGAACCCTATAGACCTGTTTCATCCGCATCTTTTGGCGCCGGAGAACTGTCTATTGTGGCCAAGCTGACATCATCAATGCTTTCAGACATTATCGGCAATGACTTTGTCTCTGATCTCCCGGAGTCTGATGAGGTTGTTCTCACGAACCATATCCACAATGAGAGTTTCTTGTGCCGCTGTAAATATGGCAACCCTCCCACCTCTATGTGGCATTCTTTCAACTCTAAAGAAAGAAACATGTGTTGTCAATTGACATGTTTTACAACACACTAACAACTGATTTGAAACCAATAGACTACTTTCACAGGCTTGTAAAATTGTATTGTGACAAAGAAAGCAATAGAGTACAATACCTGTTGTTGTCTGAATGCCCTGATAATGGTGGCCACGGTGAACCTACTCAGGTTTGGACGGACTCTTAGGGTGTTTCTCAAAACCAAGAATGCAAAGAACGGACTTGTGTTCTTGGGGAGAACGCTCTTGCTAGTTGTTCTTGGAAGAATGAACTCACAAGGTGACGAGCACACATAACGCTGCTGACAGTTTGAGACGATGTGTTCTTGCTGGTATTGCGCAATAATTCCCCCGCACAGACGCCGTCTGCAGTACCCAAACATGACGAGAATTATTGACGATAACAGCCAGGCTAAAAAAGTAAAACTGTCTTACAGATGTGGGTCTGGCTTTCTTCTGCCATTATTGCTCCGCTTCAATTGTCTCTTGACTGTGGGATAAAACGAGTCTGTGAGCAGACTGGCCGGTTGGCTCGCGCTTTATGGAGATTCCACTTACGAAAACGTTTGAGCACATTTTCGATTCGCCATAAATTTTCGTAAAAATGCCAATATTTGAAATCTACACAGTTGATTTCTCGCATCAAATGTTCTCAGAAGTGAATTAAGTGATGAAATAGCGTACGAAATTGTAGAAAAACGACTTACTGTATTGACTTGCCTCTCCTTCCTCGTATGCCGAAATGAATGCTGGGATATTTCTGCCGTCAAGTTCACACAAGTTACCAACCGATGCATCCTCGGTAAAATGGGCGTGTCAAGAACACTTCCGG
This sequence comes from Tiaroga cobitis, assembly GCA_030578255.1. NCBI lineage: Eukaryota > Metazoa > Chordata > Actinopteri > Cypriniformes > Leuciscidae > Tiaroga > Tiaroga cobitis. The sequence goes on along the minus strand of CM060611.1, from coordinate 26,003,823 downwards.
GATTTTTAACCGTTCTTGTCAAAATGCAAACTTGTGTATTGGGACAGTACTTGGGCCACGAAAGATGACGTTTCACAAGAACACAAGGACACAAGTACAGACAAGAACACAGATTGAGAAAGGCCCCTTGTCCTGCTTCAGCCATTGTCATGCCATGGACAATGACATGGTCAATGACCGTTGCTCGCATCTCGTCCGTAATGATGGTGCGAGGTTGTCTTGCTCTCCCTCCTGGACCTTCTCCTCTCCCTTGTTGGCCTCCTCCTCTTCCTCGTTGGCCTGCTCCTCTTCTTCCATGGCCAGCTCTTCTCCCTCCTCTGACTCGAATTCCTGTTCCCCTGACTCTGCCTTCATCCATTGTGTTTGTTTGGAATCTTCAGCAAACTGTGCAATCTGAACTTGCTATTATACATGTGGTCACATTATTAGCAACAGGTGTCTTCAATTTTGAGTCGTTGTGTGTAATGAATGACACCAGGTGTGTTCATTGTGTTCAAATATTGCTGACTGTGGCAAGTATTTTGCATCACATGAGCTTTCATTTGAGAATATGAGGAGAGTTCTTTTGCAACTTGTGTTTTAGCAAGGAAAAATGTGTTAAGATTTATGAGAACGGAGGATTGTGTTTTGTGAATTGTGTCTTCATGTGAAATGTGTTTATGATATTGGAAAATGATGGCTAGATTTAGTAAATGTGTTTAGACAACTGGTAATTTGGTTTAGAGGATTGGCTTTTGTGTTTTAGCATTTGAGAAAAACTAATGTTAATCAAAGAACAAAGGTAAGAGTAAATTACTCACTCAGACCCGGCGCCAGGAGGATTATTATACCGGTAGCCTAATAATCATGAATGCATTCCGCTATCTTACACATCTCCGGCGAACGGCTTCTACACGCAAAAGAAAAACTCTTCATGAAGCGCTGTGAAATTCAGCGACCATGGCGTTTCCTGATGGATCTAGGTTGTTCGTTAACTTTATTTTATATGAGCAATTCACATGAGCTCTAAGCGCATGCGAGACTGCTGCGAGTAAACTTTATTAATGAAACAGAAAATCAGAGGGAATCATTTCTTTAATATATATATTTTTTTTTTTATTTTTTTTGGCCGGTCACACGGTTTTCAGTTACGTGACTGGTGCGGTCAGATCGCATGTCAATCAAACTCCCTGCGAACGATGAATTGACGGTAATTTAAAAGTGAAAGTGAAGTGCACACTGCCGCACCAGCTTTTTATAAGCGATGTGTAAACCTTTTTTTTTTTTTTTTTACAAATTTTGTAGTATTACCGGTGTTGTCACAAGTCGATTAACCGGTGGGAGAATATTATCACCGTCACATCTCTAGCGTGCTCTGACAGATGTTACTGAATGGCAATCTTTGAGGCCATATACTCACAACGTTGTTTGAGAGCAAAAGTGCTATACTGTTCATAATTTTGGGGTCAGTAAGATTTCTTTTTTGTTTGGAAAGAAATTAATACTTTTATTCAGCGATGACAGTTAAGACGTTTATAATGTTCTATAAAAATTGTCAAATTAACGCTATTTTTTTTTTTTTATATTCATCAAATAATCCTGGAAAAATGTTTATTAAATATTATGAAACAATATATGATAATAATAAGAAATGTTTCTTGAGAACCAAATCAGCATTTATTCAGATTTGCTATTACATGAATTAATAAAATTTTTAAATATTTGAAAAAAATGGAAAACTATTTAAAATTGTTGTAACATTTTACAGTATTACTGTTTTTACTGTAGTTTGATCAAATAAATGCAGCCTTGGTGACAGTGGTGTAATTTGTGAGAAGTGTTCATAATGAGCTTTAAATCTTTACATTTACTGTCCTCCAGTACCAGCTGTTTTGAGTTCTGAGTTTGCTTGTGCTTTGTAACGAATGTAGTCTTTTTCGTAAAGTGTAGTTAGCCTTGTTATGAAAATGAAAACATGTGGCCGTGTTTTTCCGCTGCCCTTTTCTAAAGATAGTCCTGCTGTCCCATTGGAATCCAGAATAGAGCCAAGACCCTATTTTCTCCGGCACCTCTCAGGGGCCCTGAAACCCATGTCCCAGATTTCTCTCTATCATTTTATTTCGGTCACCATTCATTACCCAAACTGCCTGAGAATCCTCAGCCTTGTCTCCTCCTATCAGATTTCTACTTCTTCAAATGGTCTTTTTAAAGGGCACAGCTGCGGCACAGTATTGAATGCCTTGGGCTATAATTTTGCAGATAATATTAGTGTATATAAATGGAAAAATGTCTTTAAAGACCCTATGAAATCACAACTGAGTCCAGGAGTTATCTATACAATAATGTATTCTTATCATTTACAGATACATTATTTAATCATTAATACATGAATGCATTACCCTTCAAAAGGGTCAGTAGGATTTTTGTTTTTGAAATTAATACTTTTATTAAGCAAGGGTACATTAAACTGATCAGAAGTGACTGCAAAAGTTGTATAATGCTACAAACAATTTCCAATAATAAACTGTTCTTTTGATCTTTCTAATCATCATAGAATCCTAAAAACATGTAGCACGGTTTCCACAAAAATATTAAAAATCATAAACTGTTTTTTTCAACACTAATAAAATGTTTTTTGAGCAATTGTTGACAAAGAAATGAAATCTGCACTCTGCGAGGTTTTCTTTTATATAGTTTTGGCTCACAGGTGGCCTACAAATGTTCCCATTACAATTCCTTATGGCTCATACCCACTTTTTTTGGTGAATTGCATCCCTAGTGGCAGGTGTGACGTAAGAGGCGAGAGGACTAATTATCCTCTGGTTCATACAGCCACTTTTTCAATCAGAGCGGAGAGTAGCAGTTGCTAGCTCAGGGCAAACTTCATTTCAGGGAGCACCGGCCCATGCACCAGCTCTAGATGATTTACAGGCCCATTAAACATCCACGAGAAAGAACCGAGTCTGTTTCTCAGCAACCAATGCATACTGAAGTATGGTGGTACAAAGGTAGTCAGTCACTTGTTTTTTTTGTTGTTTTTTAAAGGTATTTAGCAAGGATGAATTAAATTGTTCAAAAGTGACAGTAAAGACATTTTATAATGTTACAAAATATTTGTATTTTAAATAAATGCTGTTCTTTTCAAATTTTTATTAATTTAATATTCTATTACTCTTCGATCTCAAACGGAGGCCCTTTCTGTTTTCAGGCCCGTTTCAGTTAACCCTACTGTCGGTAAAAGTTGCATCTTTATTTTCAGTAATAGCCTGGGACCAAATCATATATACATGATGCCAGATAGGTCATTCTAGAATTACACACAAATTCTTAATATCAAAGGAAAATCATGTGATGTGCTTCCCACATGCCAGTGTAAAGTATCTCTTAACTCTTTCCCCGCCATTGACGGAAATGTCCAGCTTTCTGTGTTTTCTCTGTTATATGGTAGGGGACGCTATTAGGCGTCTCCTAAAAAAGTACTGAATCTCCTGATCAAAAAACAGGCGAAGAAGAAGCGGAAACAAGCGATATCATACGTTGTTTTACTTGTGCATCTGCTTACATGATCATCAACATTAAACCGCATATAAATCAAAAGTCAACCCAGGACGAGCTACAGGACTGTACAAGCATTAGGTGTGTTGATGAAGTTGATCTACTCCATCTATGTTTTGATCATCGTTCTGGATGTGGTCTTTGAGCAAAAAGCTTAGAAAAATCGAATTTTTGTCAATTGTTGCCTTTTTATGAGACTTGCCCACATTCAAGTGTTGATAAAAAAAATGTATGAAGCTAGAATAAGATTTTTTTTTAATTATTATTATAAAAGCAGAGGCTCTGTTTTTGCTTTTGATAAATTGCATGTTCAGATTTTCATGCAACAAAATATTCTGTGGGCCATGAAACTTTGTGAAAATGATCAGAAATGCTGGCGGTGGCTGGCAACTTTTTTTCAAAAACACTGGTGGGGAAATTCAATTAAAAAAAAAAGTTAAATATATTTAATTAAATTGCTTCTAAAGTTCTTCTAGGAAATTATTTTACTCTGCAAACAGTCAACCCTGAATCCATTTTAGGTTTTATCTAAAGCAAATTTTAGAAACCTTATATACGTTTTTAATTCGCTCTTTTATAGTTTTCAACTTGTTACTCGCCATGAAAATAGCCAAGAAAGGCATTGGGTTAAAACCAACCAACAAGGAATTTGTTTTAGGTGGTGTTTCCCTGCCACATCGACTTGTTTGAGCACTTACAATATGAATGAAATGCATTTCATTAATTATTGCACTGACTTTCTTTTGGTAATTGTTTTAATCTAAATCCAAGTTTTTGCAGAACACAATCTGTTGGAAAGACCCCATGCTTGAAACGAGTGTGTTTTTGGGGCAGTATACTCTCTTTGGATTCAGACATCATTGAAGCAGAGTTAGATTGGCCTTCCTCCTTTCAGTTCTGCTCAGATTAACTGTGAAATGAATCGCTAGGCCTCTCAGTCTTGGGCCAAATCGTGTGACTCCATCTGACTTTCTACCCTCTCCGGTTTATTTCTCATCTTAGTTATCTAGTTATCTTATCACTGATGTACAGCACTGTGGTTGGAACAAGCATTTTGCAATGCCAAGCTGTTTTAGTGAGATATACCTTGAACTCTAGCAGCAGTTAATAATGTGGCATGTGTATTTATAGCTTATTGCCTTAAATGTCTTAGCGACCATAACCATCCCCCTTCGTTTGTCTGGGTCCGGACATGAAACTGGTTTTTCGCCCTTAGGCACGCCGGTTTTGTTTGTTTGACATAAGACTTTTTGTTCCCATCATGCAAGAGAAACCACAGGAAGTACGCTGCCAAATGCTCTGCCAAGCAGGCTACCACTATTAGGAAGTCTGTCCCTTGGTATTAATCATGCTGAAAGCAAAAGGTCACTTTAAACACAACGTTTAACATTAGAATAAGAAGGTTAGCGTCAAAGGCAGTTTCCCTTCAGTCGTATCTGATGGTTCCTCAGCCAACCAAGACAAAAATTCTCATAGTGAGGTAAAGCCAATTTAGCCCTGGAGTGTCTTACCATCTCTAGGATATGCCGTTGAATATTTAGTTCACATATAAAATAGTTTGGGTAATTTAGAATTTTTGTAGCTGCTAATAATAATATTGTAGTCTTAGTTCTCAGCTCCATTTAACACACATTCACAGTAATTAGATCCTTTCAAGATTGAAAGGATCTGTTCTTGAAATGATCTAATTACTGTGAATGTGTGATTTTATTTATTTATTTATTTTTACTGAACTTTTCTCTGGACCCCTTGAAGCCCCAGTTCTTATTCTTTTAATGCCTACTAGTACGATGTCCCAGGAATATGAAAATGTCTCATTACTATTCATGTTCTGCTTGCAGGAGAGAAACGCTGAAAATGCCATCGAGGCTCTCAAGGAGTACGAGCCCGAGATGGGCAAGGTCTATCGCCAGGACAGGAAGACTGTACAGAGGATCAAAGCCAGGGACATTGTACCCGGGGACATTGTGGAAGTTGCCGGTAAGAATTTAAGTGACTATTCAAATTCAGCCAGTGTGAACATTGAATTCTTACCAGCAGTAGGAAACTAATCAGGAACAGGTGTAAAGTAGCCAGTGCCAGTATCCAGATGGTACGGCTGCTGTGTGAACAGGTTGGTTTCCCAGTGGTTTAGGCTTACAGTGACAAACTCTCTGAACCTTTGTGTGTGATCACACGGTTGCCTCGGGAGAGATCGTGTTTCATGCGTTTTGCAGTAAAGACTTACTAAAGAGTACAAATTAGAGCTCTGCTGGTACTTCAAGAAAACAGCAAATTAACTAATTGCTCTGTCAAGTTTGCCACAAAATCATGTCATATTTTTATTGCTTTCCTGTTCTTTTTGTCTTTGTGAAACTCAAATACAGCATGAGTCACAATTTTCTGTACCATTGATGTATTTCCTATTGAAGCAGGAAGTTGAGGTGGTACATATTAGGCTTGTCACTTTTTTGGATTGATGGAATTTAATCATTTTGAAAGTCTTTAAATAATATATACACTCTACCAAAGTTGAGATTGGTAAGACTTTTTTGTTTTTAATAGAACCGACCGAGGCTGCGTTTATTTGATCAAAAATACACTAATGGTAATATTGTGAAATATTATAACAATTTAACATACCTGTTTTCTATTTCTATTAAAATGTAATTTATTTCTGTGATGCAGAGCTGAAATTTCAGCATCATTGCTCCAGGCTTCAGTGTCTCATGATGCTTCAGAAAACTCAAGAAACATTTCTTATCCTTATTATTACTATCTATTACTATCAACCGTTGCGTGGTGTAATAATTTTGTGGAAAATGTCATAATTTTTTTTTAGGAATATTTGATGATTTTGTAATAAAAAAATTTGTAATAAAAAAAGGCATTTATTAGAAATTAATTTTTTTTGTAATGTTATAAATGGCTTTATTGTCACTTAAGATCAATTTAATGCATCTTTGCGGAGTAATTTCTTTAAAAAAAAAACGTTTACTGAAAAAATAATAATATTGGCTATATATTTGAAGACACTTTCAAAATAAAATAATTTGAAACCGTTATTTGTTTGGAAAGGAAATCTAGTATGAGATAATTTGCTACTTTTTCTGTTCAAAGGTGGTATAATTTAGTGGGGGGAACATTCTCATTCCAGAGGGTATTTTATTTGTGTAATGCAAGATGAGTCATCAATTTTGACCCATTTTTAGTGAAGAGAATGACTGCAAAAAGCATGTACTTTGTAATTTGGTTAACTTTTTAAGTTAGAATTCCCTCGTGAATTCATCTGAATAGGGTTTATCAGGAGTGCCCCTTGCTCTATATTGCGTCACGTAACGCCACGTCTCTTTGCTCACTGGAATAGATCATTAGGCGCTTCCTTATTGCTTCAGTGTTTTAGACATTCAATGGCTGTTAAAGCTGCTAGACTCTTTCAGCTAGTGTGAAAGTGGCAGTCCACGGTGACTATACTAACCAAAGACTTTATCATAAGTGCCCTTAACATTTTTTCATTTTTTGGTCGGCACACAAAATTTGGATTGTGTGCATGTGTAACCTTTTTATTACCTTGTGTGTCCGTGCTGGGCTTGATGAGATGTGTGCTCACCAGCTTCAGGTGGAGTTAGATAGATGCTTAGTCATGATGAGATGAAACGGGCAGCGTTGAGAGGTGAGCTGCATGGTGCAGTAGAGCCTCCATCACCAGGATGGGGATTGGAGGAGCCGCTGTTTTTGCGGCTCTGACTAATAATACCCTGTGGTAATATGACCAGGTGAGTGTACCTGTTGCATAAGCTGTGAGGGGTGCCTAAACAGACGGGTCCTGAAAAATTAAACGTTCCACCTACAATGCCACTATGTGGGTGGTGGAGTTGCTAAGGATACAGTTAAGGGATGATATTATGGGAAGTGTATAAAGAAGATTATTTTGCAGAACCTGGAACAAGAATGACTTGGCTGCTAAAATGAAACCTTTAGCAGCCAAATGTATTTATTTTTATTTATAATAACAAAACTCCATCAAGAATGTGTACCTTAGTTTTTACTTGAAGTTAATTATTTAATTAAAGTGTACATCACAGTAACAGTTCCTGGTTCATTTCGAATTGGACATGTGACTCAAGATTAAGTTGCTTACAGAATAATGGCTCCGAACGGTTCACTGAGCAAGTCTGATTCAAACAGCTGAATCTAAGTGAATTCAAAGGCTATTTCGCAAATCTTTTTGACTGATTCATTAAAATGCCACTAGTATTTGAGTTTTTTTTTTTTGACTGTTGAAGGTTGCATGCAGAAAGTACTGTTGCGTCTCTAACAAGACAGTGTTTGACAACTTTGTGTGCTTCCATATGCAGGTTTTCCTGTGGTGGCTATAGTTTAAATCATTGCTTGCAACAAAAAAGCTACAATTCACAATCAGTTTAGTCACAGGGTGGAGCCTCACTTGTATCCATTTTAGTTTAAAAACCAGGGACTTAAATCTAAAGAGGGGGGAAAAAGTCCTTTCCCGTTTTACTTGGTGGGTGGGGGGGGGAGGTGATGTTGATTGGTTTAGATAGTGCTGTAGAGTGACGCAGGACAACCGTGTTTAATTTGTTGCTACATCAGAGATGGAAAAAGAAAGAACTGCATTCCTTTTTTGTCTTGTGAAGGACAGAGGGAGGTCATAGAGGGGTCTGAATCTCGAAAACTCGTATATAGAAGGGATAAAGCTGGTTAAATGGATTTAGGTTAACCCTTCTTGCATGGTGGAAAACAGTGTCGCGGGAAGGCGGTGGTGAAGGAAAACAAAGAGGGAGCTGACTGCAGGGGGAAAAAGAGTCTCGTGAGTGGAATGTTAAGTGTCCGTCTAGTGGCAGCAGCTGTGCGACCTCGCCGTCGACACCAGAGCTCACAGCTGATCTCGCATGAATCTTCAGCATACACGTGCATCATTCAGCCTCTGCTGGGAGGTCGACGAACTGGCTTCAGCAGATGGTACAGTGATGTTTGAAAAGCGATGGTCCCCTTCTTCCTGATGAGGTCTACATGACGTGTCTTTAATCAAACCCGCAGGATTTGGAATGTGACGCAACCGCATGACGCAGGGAAATAAAACATTTTTTAAAAAACACTTTAAAAGTTACCTTTCAAACAGACTGAGATTATTTGTCTTTTAAAAATGTCATTAAAATGCTTTAGTTTCCCCCGACAGATCAATTTTGAGAAGTCGAACTAACAGACCTCGGTAATGCAATTGTACCTCATACTGTACACTACCGTTCAAATGTTTGGGGTCAGTGCAATTTTATTTTAATTAATCAAGAATCCTGAAAAAAATGTATCCTGTTTCCACAAAAATATTGGAATGATTCCTTAAGGATCATGTGACATTGAAATTGGAGTAATGATGCTGAAAATTCAGCTTTGTCATCACTGGAATAACTTACATTTTTAAAAGTTATGTAAAGTTATAATATTTCACGGTATGTTTACAGCATGTATGATCAAATAAATTCAGCCTTGGCGATTATGAGACCTCTGTCAAAAAAAAAAAAAAACAGACTCTTACTGTCAGTAACTGCATGTAAACATAAGTTGCTTCATATTTCTCTCGTACATAAGTTCGGGATACATTTTAAAATTTAACTTTTCTCACATTGTTTTTGCTAAAGGCATAAATTATACCTTAAATCCTCCAGCTATCCGAGAACAGTGACAGCTGATGTAACTCCTAGCATAGCAGTGGTAAGCCCCCATCCCTTTGTCCCGTTACCTTGTGAATGGCTGTGCCTGCGTCATCTTGCTAAATTGGTTAAATGGCAATAGATTACTTGTACATTTATCTTTTGTATTTTTTCCGCCTACCTCAGCTCTGAGTCATAAACTCTAGTCCCTGTTGCTGCTTTTATTTCACTTTACTCCAGGGGCGTAGCCAGAATTTTATTTTTGGGGGGTCCCGTCTTTAAATGAGGGGCTCTATATATATATATATATATATTTATTAGCCAGAATTTTATATAGGCTATACATGCCTATTCTAGTGATGCGGTCGCGACTCTAACATGTAAGGGTGGCGCTGCCAATAAAGCACCTAAAAGCTGTCACAAAGAACCGGCAAAAGTAATGATTATGAATATGTAAAATATAGCAATGAGGTATTTTAATTGTTTATTAATAAAAAAGTGTTTTCTTTGTCGGCTAAGATGAAGTTGACGATGCTGACTCGCGATCTTCAGTAGGTGAACGCGCCAGAGAGAATTAGACAAATGCACATTTCATAAGGATTACATAAGCAGAGAGCAGTCTGTAGTCTGTTTTCTTTCGTTTTGAATTGTTCTGTTTAAAAGTAGACATGTGACGCAAGTAGACTACCTTATATGCTGAGTTTCTGTTCAGTTATGAGACGCACTCCAGTTCACGCGCCGGCGCCTCCGTTTCTTATATATCGTCTGCTATATTTACTTCTTATTTATTAAATCCAGGCAATTGGTTGATGAAACATTGATTAAAATTAAGATACAATTAATACAAAACGAAATTCAGGTTAAAGAAAGGTTTTGTGCTTTCTGTTTGTGTCTGTGAAAGTTTTAAAGCATCTTTTAGTGCCGCTTTCAGAGCTTTTTTTTGTTTTCCACTAAAACACGTCCATAACATTGTTTTTTCCTCATAAATGCGAACACGAAAAATAAAATAAATATTTTATGTACTGTGGAGAATGAGAGGAAACCCTTCTTCATCCGGTGGGTATTACTTTGGTTTGCGCTGTGTACTAATTTACAATCACTAAAAAAATATTTTGCCTCCTAAATTTTTTTTTTTAAACAATCAGAAATCTGAGGGGGCCGGACATGTAAATGAGGGGGCCTAGGCCCACCCAGGCCCCCTCGTGGCTACGCCACTGCTTTACTCTCATAGAAGAATGACCTTGCAGGGCTTTGCTGAAGATGACAGCCTCTCACATCTCTGTTATTACCTCTCGTCTTTCATACATCTGCCATCTGATAGCATGTAAAGTGATGCCATCATGAAACATCTGATCTGTTGGTCCATCTCCTGTCATCTGCAGACCAGCGGCGGTAATTGACCGTTCAGCTGTGCGCATATCCTCTTTCAAAATGCAGAAAAAGCTCTGTTTCTGAGCACTGCTGCTAATGCTGAACTGAGTGGATCATGGATTTTTGATTTTGATTTCCAATGAAAATAGATCTGAGGCTATGTTTTGGCAGCAAACATTTTTTTGCATAAACAGATTTGATCCAGATGCGTTTTTGAAATGCTGGACAGCAAAAAAAAAACATTCAAATGGATTTTCAAATATCTGATTCTAACCACATTTGGAGGTGGTTTGAAATGCGATTCTAATCAGATTTTTACAGATGCGTATCAGCCTGGACTCTCAAATTGTCTTTCATCACTCCTTAATGCGACACAAAGTGATAACGTCAAAACCAGTGACGGAAATGTGGGAAGTATTCAAACTCTTCAAACAGAATGTCCAAAGATTTTGACCGTGACTACAGCATTTATTTTATTTTTATGAAAATTGACTGTTTTTTACTACTGTACAGTGATTTCCTATTTGAAATTGTGTGTAATGCAAATTATGTATTTTGGGTATGGGAGTGGGGTATTTTGCATTTTGGTATTTGTTCTATATTTGATTGGGAATTTGGCTGGTTCATAGATCTGGCAACCCTCCCTTGAATATACATGTTTTACTGCACTGGCAGAATTTCTTGTTTTTAACGAGATGGTTCAGTTAGAGCTAAAATGTGTGAAATTTTATATATTTTGCACATTTACAGTACCAACCCCTGAATTAATCACATTGAGGTGATGCCTTATCACTTTTTCTCTGTTTGAGGGCACATTTACATGACAACGATGTGCTAAAAACCGAAAAGTTTTCCACATACAGATGACAACGTTGTCAAAACGATCCCTGTTCATACGGATCTTCAAACTACTGTGTTATGTATTGTTATAAAAAAACGTTGTATTATGCATGCCATGCCAGTAGTTGGCAATGGCACTTTGTAAAGAAAAACTACGTGCCTATTAGGGCTGGGCGATAAAACGATAACGATAATTATCGTTCGATAAATGTTCAATAATGTTATTATGCGCCAATAGCGGAACGAAACTCATTTGAGCCGCGCGCCTCACGGACTGTTTATCCGCTCGGCTCAAAGTCCAAACGGCAGCGCGCGCGAGCTTACTGGTGCAGCGTTTACTCTGATCGGCCTCGGTCACGACATCCAGTGAGAAGCGATTGAATTCAGCGAAGAACATTGAGTCTGACTCGTTGATTTAAACCAGTTTAAAGGCAGATGAAACAGCGCTGACAAACAGGAGAAACACTGTGCGCTACGATACAGTCAGAATCTGAATTGATACTGAATCCATTTACCATGGATTTAATGTAACGTTAGCCAAGTAATATTAACTGCACCATGAAATGTGGGATATACATATTGAATTGTATTATTTTTAATGTAGACAATGTATTAAAGAACTAATGGAATATAATTACAGTATTTAATAATGTATTTAGGCTAAAGATTTTCATACAAATACCATAGAAACCATAAAGGCCCCGTTCACACTGCAGGCAAAAGTGGCCCAAATCTGATTTTTTTGGGGTCAAGTGACCAGGTCAGACTTCTTCAGAGGTAGTGTGAACATTCAAATCTAGCCCAGATCTGATTTTTTCAAATCCGATTTAGACCACATACATATGTGGTCCTGAATCAGACCCAGATCTGATTTTTTTCAATGCAGCCGCAGTGTGAACAATCAAGGCGGATTTGATGCGACTTTTACATCAATCTACGTCGACATTTGTCACAATTATGCACCGGCGAAGCCCTAGACACAACAGACACAGACAGTTAGGGCTGGGACGATTACCGCAATACCGCGGTCACGTAACTCCAACGTAACTTATCAAAAGATGGAGCAAATCCCTTTCGCGAGTTGGGGAGCACAATGTTCCATGACACATAGCATTACATTCGTATTAGAGATGCGCGGATGGGCTATTATTATTTCATCCGCAACGGAACCGCAGCACAAAACTCATCATCTGTCCGCACCAACGTTTTTTGATCAATTTTCGTTTTTTGAATTTTTTGATCAGTTTTAAGGTCTATGAGCGATGCAAGGCGCTGCTGCCGCGAGGCTAGAAAGCTCCTGGCTGTTCTAGGAAGGAGACTGCGCATGCAGCAAAGATATTTAAAGGCTAAAGTCCCTAGTATAGCCTATTGGCTATGTTGTATCCTCAGAATATCAGCAGTGAACTCCGTCTCCGATGGGCGCACGAGTTTCGGTTCATTTATGAGACGAGCTCTAGTTCACGCGCAAGAGATCGCACCGTCGCTTCCACATCGTCCTGATTATATGTCTGCTATATTTGTATAATTCCAGGCAATTAGTTAATGAAACAGTGATTAAAATTAAGATACAATTTATACAAAAACGAAATTTAATTTAATGAAAGGCTTTCTACAAAACAAAACTTAATAAAGTGGTCAAAATCATGTCTGACCCATCTTATGATCCTATCTTAGTCATGGTGTTCACTTTTCATATAATCGACATAGATTAAATAAAAAATAAAATTATATTATGTTAACATAAATATGGAATATAATTTTTGTAATTAAGACATGTTGGAGAAGGTGTTCATCTTTCATTTCGTTCAACATCATAATGTATTCTCCTGAAAATGATTAATTCAATGCGAATGTATCTGAGAATATTCTTAAATAAGGAAATCTATTCAGTGATTGGTTCATGCCAAATTACAGCTTAATGAAAATTGGACTCTTTCAAATTGTGCTCGTTTGTTTTCGGATGTAGGTGAAAATATTTAACAAAGTCTGTCTAGAAAAAACGCCTTCTGGTGAGTGCGCGGAAGTCTGTCTCGGGGGGGGGTTCCATTCACAACCATTATGAAATAAATGCGAATATGCTTAGGCCTACTTCCTCCATAACCTCCCGAACTTTAGTGCAACCGCTTGCTGCGTCTGATGTCGTTATTGTTCTTTTGCGCATGCCGGTTAGTTTGAAACCTCAAACAGTTCACACTGCAATCAGATATAGGTCACATTTTAAAAGGTAATGTGAACAGCCAATCAAAAAATCGGATCTGAGCAAAAAATCAGAATTGAGCATTAGGACTTGCGGTGTGAACGTGGCCAAAGTTACATTTTGCCATGATAGTGAGGTGCTATAGGCTATGCCTGGTTTTATCTGTGGTTATCATGATCTAAATGCATGATACTGGATAACCAATGGTTAATTTGAATAAAACTCAAACAGTCAGAATGTTACATTTACCAAATAAAAATGTGGTTGTTAAATTGTTTTTAATAGATTAACGTAATGATAGAATAGAATGAACATAAATTTAACATAGTAGTATTAGCTTGAGTTAGGATGCAGATTTACTGTCAACTCACTGTCAAATATGCGTTTCGAGATACAACATGTCATATTAATATTGCAGCCTGCACTGTAAACTGTGCTGAAGATACGTGCCATCAAAGTCAGGCAACAGAATTTGTTTCAAGACTTGAAACAATATCCCCCATTAGCACATGCAGACACTAAGAAATATATGTTTGGCAAGTGTTTGTCATGATATGTTCTGACAATAAAGAGTAGTTTAAAACCACAATTAACGCTCTGGTTTCTACAACTTTCACTTAGGAGCAAAAATCTGCCTTTAAACTTTTGACATTTCATAATCTTTGAACTTTTAAAGATTTGACATTTATCGTGATAATTATCGATATCGACTGATATAAAAAAAAATTATCGTGATAATTTTTTTGGGCCATATCGCCCAGCCCTAGTGCCTATACACTAAACGCATAATACGCATGCTCATAACGGTATCGTTTTTTCAAAAACTTGCACTTTGAAACCCGTTTTCAGGCCCCCAAAAAACTGTTGTTGCGTAAATGAACAGTCAAAACGCATAAAGTTTTCCATTTTTACTTGAACATGGTGTCGTGTAAATGACTCATCTTCTCTTGAGCGTAGACACCCCTTAAGGGACAAATGTCAGTGTAGTGAGACATTAGCCAAGGACACTAGTTGCAGGAGGATGCTGGGGGATGGAGACAAGTGTAGACAAGTCCCCATTTACCCAAAAGGAATATGGTGAAGCACATTGCTGATGCAAGCCACCTAAAAAAATAAGGGAATAGAAAGCATTAGAAACATTAGCTTACTGCCGTTGCCACATGCTGACCGCAGGAGTGTGAATGCTGATCACGTCTGGGAGAAAGTGACAAGCAGCCAGTGTAGATGGGGCTTTTGTGGTTTTAAATGTATTGTGTGACTTCCTGTTCACAAGTTAATGTCTTCTTACTCCAAGTGACACACTTTTGCAATCCTCCAGCCTCTAAAGTTACTGTGCCTCTCTGCTAATGAACCCAGATTGTTTCCTTTGCTATGGTAATGGCTCGGACTCATGGAAATTGTCCTCAGAAGTATTAAATCGAGGCTGCTCTGCGATCACTCAGGTTGGGTTTTATTTTACGTAAAAAGTAGGAACAGAGACAGGATGTGCAGTTTAAGAGTTGATGAGATAAACAATCAGTGACCCACATGGCTGCTTTCTCTTCTCTTGTTTTTGAAGGGGAGGTGTTCTGCTCTTTGTCCTCTCTTACTGTCCTCAGCAGGCATCGGTTCAGTCCCATCAACAGCAGTAGGGAACAGGCTCTTGGAAGACAAGACAGAGAGCATATCCGGCCCTGTGTGTTTACGTGCTCGGGTCGTCGCTGCACTTGCGGCCTCTCGCTGTCAGTTCCCTCAGGAAGCGCTCCCTGGGGAGCCCCAGCCAATCACTGCTTGAAAGGGAACGTTCTTTGCACAAACCAGCCAAAGACAATCAGGGACAACGCGAGGAAATGTTAATGCTTCTCTTTGAAAAAGGGATTAGACCTCCCTAAAGTTTGCTTACTAACATATTTGTTTGCAGTCAAGATGTCCCTTATGGTTTCCAAAAAAAATATGAGCTAATGTGAACCAGTGGTGCATTTCTTTTCTTTTATTTTTATTTTTTTTGTGGTAAATGCTATGAGCACTATTGAGGTTGTGTGTCGTTTTGCATTTTTTATTTTGTTTATTTATATATTATTTGCTATCCCTTAATTCGATTACTTAAAGTCACGGTTTCACAGACAGGGCTTAGATTAAGCTAGGATTAGGCCTTTGTTAAATTAGGGCATTTACCGTAATTCCTCAAATAAAAACCGGTATTCAAATAAACGCCGGACCTCTGATAGTGGCCGGGTGCGTGATTAACGCGGACAAATAAAGGCCGGTCTCAAATTAAGGCCAGGGGAAAATTAGTGTGGATAATCTCCTAAATGCCTTTCATTGAAGAGATGTTACACCACTTCATGCGTGTTCTGTGATCTGATCGTGAAAAGACCATGTATAAATGCCATCCGAAGCGCATTCGAGACAATTTAAATCCGATCGCTCAAACCACTTCTTCAGGAGGAGATCTGAGACGAGATTCCAGACGAAACTGCGCAAGTGTAAATCAAATGCATCTGATTGTTGAAACCACGTATCTAAATTTTACTCCTCCCAAAAACGCTAAAAAATAAAAGTGTGAGAGAGTGTAACAGGCTATGTAATGTTATAGCAAGATGTGACAACGCTACTGCAACACGCATCACGGCAGCTGAGCATCTATTCATAAAGCCAACGTGCAAACTATTGCAAATTAAAGTGAAATTAAGTCGCAGACAATTCTCCTCATAATTAAAAGTAAACTAAATGATCTTACCAGGGTTGTTGCCGCTCTCTCTTATTGCGGTCTTTTGATTTAGAAATTAGCTGATCTATCAAATGCAGCTCATATCTGTTGCTTTCGGTGACATGCACTCCATTAAATCTGCAATATAGCTTGGGAATTGAAGATTTATATCCGTTTTGCGAAAACGCCTTTGTGCAGATTTAAGTAGAATTGTTTTGATAAATCAGATAGCTTTCCGATCTGAGAAAACACATGAAGTGGCCAGGTGTAAACATCCCCTAATATGCTTTCTAGAGGTCGACCGATAGTGGATTTTACCGATACCGATATTTAGGTTTGACCGTACATCCCGATAGTTCCACCAATCAACTATCGGTGCCGATTAATCGGCAAAACCGATGAATCGGTCGACCTCTAATGCATTCAAGTTCATCATAACGTACAGCCAATAGATGGTAGTAGACAATAGATGTAACACAGATATAATTTAGTGCTGCTAGTGTAACGGTCTTTTCAACAACTTTATTGAAAACGAAATTGTCTTGAGGAGCATGGAACCCAGACGGAAATTTGATTTTGATTTTTTTTTTTTTTTAAATAAAGGCCTGCCTGCTTCAAATAAAAGCCTGTTTCCTTCTGCAGTTTAGGTAAATAAAGGCCTCGGCTTTTATTTGAGGAATTACGATAAGTAGCTTTTATAAGTAGGGCTGGGTATCCAGTTTGATACTGTTTAGGCACCAACCGAATTGCCTCTACCATCGAGTATCAAAAAATGTCTTGTCGTTCAGTACCTAAGGGGTTAATCGCGTAAACCTCAGTGAGCCAATAAGCATGCAGCATGATTGGGTGTGGCGAGGCATCAAGGAAAAACACTAGTTTACACTGGTTACGCCCAGAGACGTGACTCACACGTGAGGCTGTGTGCAAGCGTCCCAA
Organism: Tiaroga cobitis; assembly: GCA_030578255.1. Classification (NCBI taxonomy): domain Eukaryota; kingdom Metazoa; phylum Chordata; class Actinopteri; order Cypriniformes; family Leuciscidae; genus Tiaroga; species Tiaroga cobitis. The sequence goes on along the minus strand of CM060611.1, from coordinate 25,986,608 downwards.
CCACCATACATGTAAAAGATGTGAAAAAGATCAAACGTGTGGCTACATTTCATCAGGCTCGATGCCAACAGCCAGGCAGCATTACAGGTCAGAAGTCAGATTGGATCAGAACTTTCAGAATATTTATCCAGTTCCATCTGGTTGGAAGTCGGAGTCATCATGCCGGCATGGAGACGAGTTTGTTGAGGATCAGTGCCGATGGCTGTCGTGTCGATGGTCGTGTTGACAGAACGGGGCTAATACGGTCATACTTTCTGGTTCTAGAAAGAACTCTAGCTGCTGCGTTTTGGACCAACTGGACTTTGTTTATTAAGCGTGCAGGGCAACCACCCAGTAGAGCAGGGGTGGGGAACGTTGATCCTGGAGGGCCACTGTCCTGCAGAGTTTAGCTCCAACCCTGAAAAAAAACATTCAGCTGCCTGTAACTTTAGTAATCCTGAAGACCTTGATTAGCTTCTGGTGTGTTTGATTAGGGTTAGAGCTAAACTCTGCAGGACAGTGGCCCCCCAGGATCAACGTTCCCCACCCCTGCAGTAGAGCATTACAATAATCTAGCCTTGAGGCCATGAACGCATATTCCGCATTTTTCATTGAAAGCATATGTCCTAATTTAGATATGTTTAAGATGTAGGGTGTGGTTTTACAGATGCTAGAAACGTGGCTTTCAAATGAAAGATTGGTATCAAAGAGCACGTGCAGGTTACTAACCGACGACGAAGACTTGACAGAGCAGCCATCAATTGTTAGACAGTATTTTCGGTTAATACGCGCAGAGGTTTTTTGCCCAATAATTAGAAAATCTGATATAAAAATTTGGATGACTAGTAATTTCCTAGAAAAAATCAGCTATGCATTTCGTTAATTTTGTGAATTGGTGCTTTTTGTCGGGGCGTGAAGAGTATCATCAGCACAACAGTGAAAACTAATTCCATGCTTTCTAATATCTGCCAAGGGTAGCATGTACAGGGTGAACGGCAACGGTCCTAGTACTGAGCCTTGTGGTACTCCATACTGAACTTTTGATCGATATGACATCTCTTCATTTACTGCTACAAACTGATAACGGTCAGATAAGTATGATTTGAACCATGCTAGTGCAATTCCACTAATGCCAACATAATTTGAGTTTATTCAAAATAATGTTGTGGTCGATGGTATCAAATGCAGCACTAAGATCCAGTAACACTAATAGAGAGATACAACCACGATCGGATGATAAGAGCAAATCATTTGTAACTCTAATGAGAGCAATCTCAGTACTATATGGTCTAAATCCTGACTGGAAATCCTCGCAGATACAATTTCTTTATAAAAAGGAACATGGTTGTGAGGATACTGCCTTTTTCTATCAATTTTGACAGAAAAGGTAGATTCGAGATCTGCCTGTAATTGACTAATTCTCTAGGATCAAGTTGTGTTTTTTTAATAAGAGGTTTAATAATAGCCAGCTTAGAAGTTTTCGGTATATATCATCATGGGCGTCATGGGCCTCTTATTTAACAAATGAATGAAACGAATGCTGCTAGTTAACTGGATATCTTTTATTTGTATTGGTACATCCGTGCCGCGAGATGTTTCAAAAGTGGTGGGGACAATATCGACCCTGGCAAAAAGTGGTGGGGACATGTCCAACCCGTCCCCCCTGTAAATGATGCCTATGTATATCATCCTAGTGACAAAGATGAATTAATGATATTAAGAAGAGGATCTATAACCTGGAAGCATCTCTTTCAATAGCTTAGTCGGTATAGGGTCTAACTAATGGTTTAGATGATATAACGAGTTGTCGATTAATGTTGATGATTGAATTTGTTGATTTAGATGATTTAATGAGTTTAGACAATTCTTCCTCTCCTATAGCAATGAATGAATGAAATTTTTCCTCAGACTACAATGCACTGTCTGATGCGATACTGTAGTAGACGGTTGCATAGTTATAATTTTCTCTCTAATATTATCAATCTTGTAAGTAACCATTGTTTTCATTAATTTAGCCACTGTTTCAAATAAATACCTAGGGTTGTGTTTGTTTTCTTCTAAAAGTGTTGAAAAATAAGCAGATCTAGTAGTTTTTAATGTTTAATGTTCTTAACTATATCTTAACCACCCACAACTGCATAGCAATGTGCTATAAACATAGCTAGCTACCATCTTGGCTACTTTTAAGTATTTCATAGTACCTCTGGCTCTGTTTCTGTTCTTTGGCTTGATCATCCAAAGGTGAATATCTCTAGCACTAACTGTGGACTAAAAAAGGTCATATTGTTTACCGGTATTTAAAACTCTCTGTTGGAATTGCTGCAAAGGGAGAGGGAATAGCTGAAGCCTTTAAGTCAATGAGGAGTGTTTGACAGTTTGTTTCCATCCACTATTAGTAGCCAATATGACACAACCACTTGCTCTGTCAGCTTTTTAACTTCCCTGTTTTGATCTGGTGAAAGTGACCTTGAGTTTTGTGTTTTGGGGGAAATCATCAGGGGATCGATAATAAAACTCAAGCTTTATAGCATAGCGGGCCTTTGAAGGTGTTTTTTGAGGATTCTTTTAATTAAAATGCCTGCGGCTTGTGCAATTTTTATCTTTTTAACTCTGTAATTAACAAGTGTTATTAGAATAATATTAGGTGGTCCACAAATGATTTTTCTATGATCTATTCTTATAAGACTTTCTTTCCTTGTCTACTTAAAGTAGGTTACCCTGTTATATGACCTTTTTCTAACTTGAACTATATATCGGTATTATGTACCACATTCCTTAGTTTAGGGTTATTTCAAAGGTGCATTATTGTAAGTTGGATCGTTTTCATCACATTCAAGAGCATTTTTTTTAAATGTCCAGAGAACCCCTAGAGCTTCCTTAAGTGCACTTCTCTGTGTGTGCTTGATAAATCGAATAAAGCATGTTCAATGGCAATACATGTAATATACAGTATGTGATGTATATGTAAACTATATATTAGGGGTGTAACGGTACATGTATTCGTATTGAACCGTTTCGGTTCGAGGCTTCCGGTTCGGTACGCATACAAACAGAACGACCATTTTTCCTGCCGACAAAATTCGCGCTGGCGCGACCATAGGGCACGACCACCACAACGTTGCGCAACATCAAATGGCAAGCGTAATGAAAGCGGAACGAAATTGCGCTACTCATTATATTGTGCTTCACGGATCGTTTATCAGTTCGGACCAGCAACATCTATGCAGCGCGAGCCGATCTCGATCAAGCAACACTGTTACAACACAGCGCTATGAGATCCAGTGAAGAAAACATTTGAATTCGCCACTGAAGTAATAACATCGCTGCGAGATCTAGTGAGAAGCATTCACATTTCTCCGTTATTAACCGTAGATCTCTATTACTAGATCAAACAGCGCTGACGTGGAAACCAGGAGAAACATTGTGCCGTGAATGAACTAGTAATACTTTACGTCCACAGACCAGCAACATTCACCATGGATTTAATATAGTAACACTCACTGTAACCAGTTTGGCTGGAATAGTGAAATGCTTTCAAGTACTTCACACATCTTTTTCCAGCACTTCAAAACTCAAATAATAAATAAATATATATTTAAATGCTATTTTTAATGTGATGACCAAAACATTATTTGTGCATCCTTCAAAGATAATCCCCATTTATAAACCTGAAAGTTTCAAGATGTAGGAAAACTCAGTTATTTAAAAAAAAAAATTCTTTTAACAAATAGGACATTTCTCTGGCATTTCTTTCTTTTTGCTGTATCTAAAACGTACCGAACCGTGACTTTAAAACCGAGGTACGTACCGAACTGTGATTTTTGTGTACCGTTACACCCCTACTATATATAGTTTGAAGGATATAGTTTGATGGATATTTAAACTATATGTAGGAATGAGGGAACCTCGCATACATTCTATGGACTAACAATCTCATCTCAAACAAAATCTGTTTACGTTGGGTGTTAGCTTGACCGTGCACCATAGTTCATATCAAAATAACTTTTCCATTTTAGGAGCTGTTTTGGTTGTTGGTCTGATACCACCCATCATGTCCCCCACTCCATTAAAAAGTGCATAGAGGCCTATTGGTGCTGTTGCATGTTGGTAAAAACTTACTCCAGAAAAGGCAAAGCATCTAGGACAGTATCCTCAGGTTATTTCAAGTTCTTTCCACCCAGAACATCCTGTGAAAAGATTCTTCGTCATTGCCCACTCTTTCATAAACTTGATTTACACATCAGGCGGATTTAAACATATGCCATCTCAAATGACTAATAAACGTCAAGTGTTTTAGCATGCTCAAGTATCCAACGCCTTATTCATTAAGAGATTTGTTTAGAAAAGATTACGGTATTTACATTTGCTTTTTTCCTAGTAGCAATTACTAAACCCCCCTCTGTTTGTGGAAAGAATGAAGCCGAGTCTATTTTTGTCTACGTCAAAGTCGAACCAAAATGTTTCAAAGCTGCTGATGCTGATGCTTCATTAACCTCTTCAGTGCAGGTTTTATCTGAAGATGTTGAGATGGTCCTCCTACGTGTCTTAAAAAGGGCTGGATGAGATGAAGCATTGCCATAATTCTTGTGATATTTGTTTTTGTAAAGCTTAAGGACTTCGCAAGTGCACCTTAAAAGGTTTCTGAGAAAACTGTTGGAATTTAAACCCAACCAACCCATGATAACATGGCTTGTACTGTTTTCTTTTTAGATGAGTGATGTATTTTTGGCCTTCATTTCATCCCTTGAAAGCACAATCCGTTATCGTCAATTGCAAAGTCATTAACTGTTGAGCTGATACTTGAGATTCAAAAGGTGCTTACTTGGGGGTTCGTAGTTTTAAATTGGCACTGTGCCTTACAAACATTGTTTGAAAGTGTAGTAATGGCACCTTTGTTGTAATCAGTGGTACAGCTTTTCTTGGATCCGTAGAGCCTGACTTGCTTTGCTTATAGGGATCCAAGTCCTTTCTCCTGAATTGTTCTTGCTCTTTTATTGCTGCTTGATTGTTCTTAGAAATTTGGAAGGGCATGACAGTGTTGTTTTGGTTTGCTTCGAGCACTGGATTTATCTCTACCTAACAGCATGTTTTTGTTTCCTTTCAGTGGGTGATAAAGTTCCTGCTGACATTCGCTTGACTTCAATCAAGTCAACGACCCTGAGGGTGGACCAGTCCATTCTAACAGGTGAGAACAATGGCATTGCCTCAAGTTGACATTTTAAATGTACATTTCATACTAGGCTTTGAGTAGGTAAAATTACTATGGACATTGCTGTGTGTTATCAGCAACAGGATATAATGTCACAGTCTGGAGATTCTGTTTTTTATAAGTAATGAATCCCATATAACAAAATAAATTCAGAATCTACTTCTTTGAAATTTGTATTCTTAGTGTGTATTGAGCCAAGAGGTTAATCTATGATGTTCTGGTCAAACATCTTGCTAATTTGCTGGCTACAGTTCACCGAACCTGAACTTGTTACACAAGAATAGATGAAATTACTTAATGTATGCTTGCGTTTCCGCTCTCCTGGGTTCACATGCACATGAATGGAAGTAAATCCATTCGAGTCCAAATAGTATTACTTTTTGATCCAAATACAGGAAGAAATTTTGACCTTGGCTTTCACACTGGGTAGTTCTAGGAACTAGCCACCAGGGGAGTTCCCCAAGATCTAATAGTTCCCTAAGGGCCCTTTTCCTGGTTGCATACGCACCGCTAGTAGGAACTCTGAAGTGACGTAAGCCATGCTTGTTGTTGCGACTTTTATTTTAACGGAGTGGCTGACTTTTATTTAGCCTGTGCTGAGAACGCCAGAGCCTGAGCACACAGCACTCCTATTCTCCATTAGTTTATGATATGTTTAACAGTCCTGTCTTACGTTATTAGATATGTTGTACAAAAATAGATGTTATACAAAAAGTAGACAGTATATGAAAAAGTATTAGCTTTTGCCGTATGGTTGATGCCCAATGTCTCTAGCTGAGCAGAAGTACAGAATCATGTTTTGCTTGGTCCAAAGTCGTGTTGGATTTTCTCCTTAGCGTAATGGTTAAGAGGTCCATCTATCACCATTTTCCATGTTTGTAGAGTTAATTTGTGGAGTAAATATATAGGCTATAATCTGTGTGTACACAGCTTTTTTTTTTTTAAATGGTGGGTGCTGGTGTTTTGCGTGCATATGGCCAATCAGTGTACAATTACGTCACTGGTAGTTCTGATTTCGCTGGTTAGACCCTACTCTGAAGTAGTGCTGCCGCGATTAGTCGACTAGACCCTACTCTGAAGTAGTGCTGCCGCGATTAGTCGACTAGACCCTACTCTGAAGTAGTGCTGCCGCGATTAGTCGAAGTGTCGTTTTACTATTGACCGCATATTTTTGGTCTCCCGTCTCAAACGGCTCACTGTAATTCACCTCCACTCACTAGTCTGTGTGCGCGCCCTGCTGGTTAATCTGCCATCCTCTTCCTTCCCCCTCCCCCGCCTGCTTTGATATGAAAAATTGCGGAGGCAGGTGCCGGTGCTTTCACACTGGGCTCGTTTGCTGCGGTCCGAGCCCGAGCGCGATTGTTCCCGGCGCCCCCGCAGCGTTGGTCTGGTTTCACTCAACTTAATTCTATCGAACCCTGGTGTATTTGCGTGCATCTTATGCCATCGCAAACGTGTACAGCGCATGATAGAAAACAGAACGCGGATGGATATATTTTTTTTAATTCATTCTGTGATGCGCAGCTGAGTGAACAACACAGGTGCGTGTGTCGCATAAGGTGGCCTTCTGCTGCTTGCAAACGGACTCTTTTGAGTAGACTCTTTTCCAAATTTGTTGCCCTGATTCCACGCGCTAAGCGCGAATACACTGCAGACTCGCTCTCGCTCGTATCCAAGGTAAATCGTCAACACAATCATCCCTTACTACATGTGTTTTATTTAACTAGATACATAATCAGCTAAAATGCGCACCCGAGTCCGTGTTGCTTTCACATTCACGCGAACCGCGGCACGGGCCCGGCATGCACGCAATTGTAAACGCGAGCTGCATAGCTGCGTGCCTGCCTGCTTTCAGCACGATTCATTATAAGGCAGAGCTAAGCGTAGTAGGCTAGTCCAGACTCTTTCAATTCAATTCCAATTTATTTGTATAGCGCTTTTCACAATACATATTGTTTCAAAGCAGCTTTACCTAAAATGCATGCATTGCATCTACTTTAGCCTACAATTCAGAGTGATGTTATCAGTTATGCATTTCAGAAATGTACATATAAAAATGTACAGTAAGCTAATGTATTCATTTAAGGCAGAACAAAGAGCTAATTTAAGTAATGAATTCATGCATGTTTGTTAATAGAGGATTAGATTAGGACTCTGACTAATATGGTATAGCCAAATGGAAATGCAGATACTTATGCTTAGATTGTAAATGCATAATGTTTTTCAACAGGTGACATTTTATATTTTGGCCCTTCAGTTGAGTTCAAAATAAAATGGACACAACTAAATGACAATGTGTTTTAAATTAGTCGTTTAGATTAGTCGACTAATTGAAAAAAAAAATTAGTCGAAAAATTAGTCGTTAGTGGCAGCACTACTCTGAAGTAGGAGCTAACTGAGTTCCTAGATCTAAAATCATTCCTTGTTCCTGCGGTGCGAACACACCAAAAAGCGAGTACTTCCGCCAATAGTTCTAGGAACTATGAAAAGGTTCCTCCAGTGCAAAAGCCCCTATACATTGAATATCCACTGGTCAGTATTTTATACGCAGGTCTGATTTTTTTTTTTCTTTTTTCTTTTTTTCTCTCTGCCGTCCTAATGCTGAATGTTCTTGGCAAAGACATCACAATCTAAGATGTTTTGTCTATTTTATTTTTTGTATTTGTAAAATGTCACAGTAGCCTTTTATCTCATCACAAAACCACGGTGCAGGAAGGACTGCTGCAGTAAGCCACCTTATAAAGTCACTTCAGTAGTTGATATGAGGTGGAAAAATAAGTTTGTTTTTTTTCCTGAGAAGGTTCAGTGCTGCTTATTTTAAAGGTAGGTCAGCTGTGTCCAGTCTCTGCAGTCCAGTTTGGGTGTGTTCGACTTTTCCACATCTTTTAGCTGCTCCATCCATGGCTATTTTTTGTTGGGATTCTTTGCCATCCTGACCAGAAATGAACCGTTAAAGCTATTGCGCAAATGCACATCAAGGACTTGAATTGGGACACCTGCGTGATGAACTGGAAACCTAATCCTCATTGTGTTAGTCTTCGAGGGCAGTCAAGTAGTACTAGAACTTTGATTTCACCAACCTGTCACATATATCTTCTCTTCGCAGGAGAATCTGTGTCAGTAATTAAGCATACAGACCCTGTCCCTGACCCTCGTGCTGTGAACCAGGACAAGAAGAACATGCTCTTCTCTGTAAGTCAGACCTCTAATGACTGCTGTCAGCTTATTATTTGTGGTATATAATGTGGATAATGGAGGCCTTATTACTCTTGCTTATATTTAGGGTTAGACAAAAATACAATTAAAAACAGTAATGTTGCAATTTGAATACATTTCAAAATAACGGTTTTGTATTTTAGTATATTTTCAAATTAATTTCAGTCTTTAGTGTCACATGATCCTTCATGTCATTGTCATTCTAATATGCTGGTTTGGTGCTCAAGAAACTTATTTCTTGACTTAAGGCGTATTAATGTTGAAAACTGCTTAATTTGTGGAAAACATGATACATTTTTTCAGGATTCTTTAATGAAAAGAAAGTTCAAAAGAACAACATGTATCCTTGGTGAATATTATTGAGTATTTAGTACTGAGTGTTAATTTCTTTAAAAAAATCTTGCCGACCCACTAACATTTTGAGGGTATTATAAGTCGTAATATATAATTGTGAATTAGCATCATATCTGTAATAGCGTTTTTAACGGATATATTTATGCAAACAACCACATGTTTTTGAAGGAATTTTATTATCAGTTTTACACAGATGTGTATTAGGGATTTTAAATTATGGTTAAAACCAATAAGGTATGTTATGGCTGATAACAGCCAATAATAAAATGTATAGTTTTTTTTTCTAAATAAAAAAATAAATCAAATGCTGCAAGTTCATTTAGGTAATACAACATTATATTAAAGTATAAAAAAATATTTATTTTTGGATGTTAAATTTATTTTAAGATGTTAAATTACATTTAACGATGTTATTAAATTATTTAATTATTATTATAATAAAGGTAATCTAAAAGTAAAAATAGAGGAAAATATCCACACTGAAATATCCAATATTTGTTGATTCTGATCAATTAGCCTAATATATCATTCATCCTAATTTGCCTGATTTAGAACCAATTTTGTTTCTAGAAAACTTTGATATCACTAGTAAATTTAAAGGGGGTTTTAGATTGTTTATGATTGAATATGATCATAAATTAAAACTAGTCTTTTTTTTACTAAATGTTTACAGGGTACCAACATTGCCGCAGGCAAAGCGGTGGGTGTAGTGATTGCCACCGGTGTGAATACCGAAATTGGCAAAATCCGTGATGAGATGGTGTCCACGGAGCAGGAGCGCACGCCACTCCAGCAGAAACTGGACGAGTTCGGCCAGCAGCTGTCCAAGGTCATCTCGCTCATCTGCATTGCCGTGTGGATCATCAACATTGGACACTTCAACGATCCCGTTCACGGTGGCTCATGGATCCGCGGGGCCGTATACTACTTCAAGATCGCCGTCGCGCTGGCTGTGGCCGCCATCCCCGAAGGCCTGCCCGCTGTCATCACCACCTGCCTGGCTCTGGGTACCCGTCGCATGGCCAAGAAGAACGCCATCGTACGGTCTCTGCCCTCGGTGGAGACCCTGGGCTGCACCTCCGTCATCTGCTCGGATAAGACCGGCACACTTACCACCAACCAGATGTCCGTTTGCAGGGTGAGAATACTGGGAATATTATACACAATTGAAGTGGGCTTGCAGCTTCAGGGCTCATCAAAAATAACTTACAACCTCTGCTATTATGAATTCTGTTTAGCCCATTATTTTATTCCTTGGCAATAGAGTTCTGTGATTGTTTAGAAATTTGCAGGCTGGGCTTCAGCCAAGAACCGAGTGTGATATTACTGCATAGACAATTGGCTCATGAATAAAAATACCATTCATGATGGTATTGATTTAGGACTAGTACGTTACTTGGCCTCAAACGAAAGTCGTGGGAAAGCTGTTAATCTGCAGCTTTGATATTGCCATGATTAATCATTTTATTTAGTTTTATCTTAATTTCTCATGACCTTGTGTTAGACCACCCCAGGTTGCCTCTGTATTTCCTTTTATGTTGTTTTCCTGTTTGACATGGTTTATTGCTCTATTTCTCCCCTTCATCGTGTCCCACATACTTATCTCCTCATATCTTTTGTCACCCTCCTCATCTGCTCTTCTCCAGCTTGACTGCGAGAGCTGATCAGTATGAGGTAGTCAGTTACTTGCGGTAGTGTTATATAACTGACCGTGCGCGTGTGCGTGCGTGCGTGCGTGTGTGTGTGTGTGTGTGTGTGATCCACAGCAGCGCCTTTGCTGTGGGCTGTTGTACAGTCAAGCATGCAAGCTGTGAAGTGGTTCTGATTTTAATCAGTTTTGCGTGTGTAAAGGTTAAATTTAGTTGCAGGCTTGCTTTTCTTTTTAATATAAATTATTTTAAATATGCTTGATTTATTCTGTGAATGCTCAGGATGTGTTTAAACCAAATTTACTTTTCATACGAATCATAACTCGAAAAAAAAAAAACGTAAAATAAACTTTTATACTTTAGCTAGCAACTTCTTGATTCTGTTTAGGATTTTCACAAATAAAGAAATTGTTAAAAACATTAATAAAAAGGAGGTAAACACTGTAACCAACAGTGCACTTAGTAATCCAGGTGGTATTTCAGAAACCAAGGTTAACTTAGCATCACATACACCCTGAACAGTTGTTTAACCCAAACCTTGCATACTTGAGGTATGCAGGTTCCAAAGCTGCGTAAGTTCAGTCAACCTGGAGTATGAAGCATTAAGATGCTAAGATGATTTTTTTTTTTGCTTTCACATTTCTTGTAAGGTGAGATTGTCACCTATGTATTTTAATTATAGAATTACATTATATATAAAACATCCTGATGCAAAAAAAATTACTTTGAGGGTGTCAAAACAAGTAAATTTCCTCCGACTTGAATATGCTTTTCTTGCCTAGTTATTGCTCTAGTTAAGTAACCTTTGTTTGAAAGCCACAGAAATTTGTGGTTTGTTAGTGAATTGTTCTGATGGATTTAAAATGGTCTGAATGATTCATCAGTGACTCATATAAATCCAAAAGATTTTTGGAAATCCTTAACTAGTGAAATTGCCTTTCTACAAATGTCTGAGAGTCGTGGAAATTCACTAATTAAAAGTGCATGGAAACATGCTGAAAACCACATTGCAACACAATGTTAATGACTCAAGACGCATAAGCATCGTATCAGCATGTTTTGCCCCTTCATTCACCAATAGCTTTTTCTTTAGGAAGTGTTAAGTTTGATATTGTTTTTCCATAATTTTTTTCAAATCGCTAAGGGTTAGTTTATCCAAAAATGAAAATTCTGTTTTCACCCTCATGTCGTACCGAACCGTAAGATGTTTTGGATGAAATGTAAGCGCTTTATGTCCCTCCATTGACAGCCTACGCAACTACCTCTATCAAGCCCCAAAAAGGTAGTAAAGACATCATCAAAGTAATCCATGTGGCTCCAGTGGTTTAATCTCAATTTTATGAAGCGACGCGATTGCTTTGTTGGCACCAAAAAAATATTTACAAAATATTTCTCCAACACGCGTTCAAGAGAGCACCACAAATCATGCGTTGACACGAGAGCTTAACACGAGAGCTGACGTTGTTGCGTGATTGAGATTTTTGCAAAAAACAAACCGCTCGCACGCCTCGCAGTATTTTAATGATGTCTTTACTAACTTTCTGGGGCTTAAAGTGGTAGTTACGTAGCTGTCAATGGAGGGACAGAAAGTTCTCAGATTTCATCAGAAATATCTTCATTTGTGTTCCTAAGGAGAACAAAAGTCTTATGGGTTTTGAACGACATGAGGGTGAGTGCTTTTTGGGCGAACTTACCCTTTAAGTTTTTCTGCTAATCATGTCTTTCTCCATAGTGCCTAGCACCTTCTAAATCAGTGCCCGTGTCTCTCTCCCCCACACTCTTCTGTCTCTGTGGTTCGACGGTTGTCCACTGGGTTTTATCACAACAGCAGGAACGCTGTTCCATTTTACCATCCCACTCACTCTCATCTCTTTTATGCTCTTCACTTCCTTGACATATTGGGGGATCTGATTGTCTTTTGTGCTTAAAAATATCCTTAATGCTCAGTTGCTTATGTTTGGGGGTTTTTTGCTTGGTTTTAAAGGCCCTCTGAACCCTTAAGTGAGTGTCATGTAAAGTGTTTACATCTGTAGTGCTGGTATATCCAGGTCAGGTGGAGTAGGGATCTTTTCATGAGATGCTTTCAAACATCAGAGATCATCTGTGGTGGGATGGCCTGCCACCTGCTGGTTGAGATTTTGTTTGATTTATTTATTTTTTGTCTTATGTTCCAGATGTTCATTGTTGATCAGGCAAATGGAAACAGCTGCTCTCTAAAAGAGTTCACCATTTCTGGCTCCACATACGCCCCTGATGGAAAAGTGTGAGTTTTCCTGCCCATGTGCACACTGATATTTCAAAGTGCATGAGACACCTCTGTTTAGCAACCCCTTTTTTTTTCCTTTTTTTTTTACTCCAGGTTTCATGAGGGTAAACCAGTGCGATGCTCCCAGTATGATGCTCTGGTTGAACTGGCCAGCATCTGTGCTCTGTGTAACGACTCCTCTCTAGATTTCAACGAGGTTAGTTAACATCATCTGGTATATGCAGCATCCTCTGTTCATCCATTAAAGCCAGCTAACTAATGTGCGGAACTATATTGTCTAGCATACAGATGTCACTTAATGAATGAATTTGCTTAAATATCATTTAAATTTTACCCCCATATTTTTTGTATCCCTGTAAATTAAGAAATAATATTTTATACATTTATAAAATATAATACAAAATAGTATAGAATTTTAACATTGGTCATTTATATTATATAACAAACAAATGTCTTATCAATATTAACCAGAATATTTATATCAGTGGATCCCTAGTGCTTGTGTTTATCAAACAGCAGTTCTGAAGAGTTTCTAAAGAGTTTCTGTCTATGTCAGGCCAAAGGTGTGTACGAGAAGGTGGGAGAAGCCACAGAGACCGCTCTAACATGTCTGGTGGAGAAAATGAACGTGTTCGACACAGAACTAAAAGGCCTTTCCAAGGTTGAGTTGGCGAACGCTTGCAACTCGGTACGTCAAACATTTCCAACCGCAGATTATGAGTTGGTTGTCATGTGGTTGTGGAAGCCCACATTAATTTCCAAATTGGTTGTGTTTGATGTAATGTCAGCTTTCATCTCTGAGTAATTTTTTGTACTCTTTCTTTCTTTGTCTCAGGTCATCAAGCAGCTGATGAAGAAGGAGTTCACTCTGGAATTCTCCCGAGACAGAAAGTCCATGTCAGTGTACTGTACTCCCAACAAAGCTCACTCATCCATTGGCAAGATGTTTGTTAAGGTAACGCCACGTTTTCCAGGGAGACTTTAGCACTTCAGTATTTCATTTACCTGTTCCAAACAGGACTACTTACGTTTGAAATGTGTTGTAGTACAACAATGTACCTGCAGCTTCCTTAAACACATTATTTCTGGGTGTAGGGTGCTCCAGAGGGAGTGATTGACAGATGCACGCACATCCGTGTGGGCGGGAATAAACACCCACTGACAGCAGGTATTAAAGAGAAGATCCTGTCTGTGATCCGTGAGTACGGCACAGGACGTGACACACTGCGCTGTCTGGCTCTGGCCACCCGAGACAACCCATTGAGCAAAGAGAGCCTTGTACTGGAGGACTCAAACCGGTTCATTGAATATGAGGTGAGAAGAGCATTTTTGTGTTACAACAATCACGATAATGTGTGTGTAAAAATAAATATAAATATATATATATAGGGCTGGGCACTTTAACGCGTTATCGTTTTAACGCATTTATTAAGTAACGCCGATACGTTTTTTTAGCGCACGTTAAAACAGTGTTTTTTTTATTATTATTTTTAAAGTCCGTTGCTCACTGGCTCTGAATACACATAGGCCTACAGTCAAACCATGGGTCACAGGAGGGGTGGGATGTTGGTCAGCCAGTAAATAACCCCCCCAAACAAGCAGTAGAGGGAGGCTTCAGCAGGTTCTCTCAGGTGAACAGAAAGGGAGACAGCGCTCCGCGAGTGAACGGCAGGCGCTCTATGGATAGTAACCATGGCAACGGCTTCAGTGCGCAGCTGCAGCCTTTTTAACTTAAATTAAAATTATACATAACTTTATCTGATAGGGCTGCGTTTAGTTTAGCTGGGATGCTCTGCCATGTGAATTCCCTCCTGTTGATGTCCTGATAACTATTTAGATCAGTCTCTCTTCCAATGATTTGTGCTGCGCGTCGTATACAAAAAGTTCAAGACAATTCAACTTTGGCGCCGGGCATGTGTGTGCACACAACCGCGACAGTTTCACGGGAACGCACTCGCTTGTCGCTGCACCTTGTGCTCGACCACTTCACCTCACTCTAACAGGGAAACTTGCTACTGAACACAGACTGTTTTTGCTGCTCCCTGATAAAAGATACCGGTTGATACCTGTTCAGAAAAAAACCCAAGAAAACAGGACTCTGTTTGTAACTTGTTTTAACAAGCTAGATAAAAGGTAATTCCCTGGCAGTGGCAAATAGCTTTTTTATTTGTTTAAAGTTTTTGCAAACCACGTTAATTGCACTTTTGTATATAGCAGTACATTTAAATCAAAAGTGCACAATACACTACTTTAGAATTCATTATTCAATTTTGCGCGTAACAATTATGGAAGTAAAATAATGTCAAATGTTTTTGAAACAAAAAGCATGTTGAATTGCACCAATTGAAAAAAAAAATGCATTGCGTTAACCATGCTTGCATTTTAATCCATTGTATTTTTAAGGCTTGCATTTTTATGGGCTGAAATTCAACATGGTTGAATATTTAAGCTGTGAATATTTCAATTAAAAACATTTCAAACACATTTTCAATATTAAAAATTCAATAATTCATATTCACCTTTCATATTTCACTTCCAAAATTTTCAAACTGTTTAAAAATACAACCTATAATATTCAACAGGCAAATTTCGGTCCATTTTATTTCGCCTTGAAAATTTGCTTCCACAAATTCAGTGGTTCAAATTCGACAGTAAATTCAACGTCGACATCTAGGAACTGCAGGAAAAGCAGTAGATTACCGATCATAATCTCCATCTGCTGTAGTCGGCTTTACCAGCAGGGGGTGCACGCGCGTGTTGACAAGCACCAAAGCAACAGGAGAGGCCTTCACAAAACGTCATTTGCTGAAATGGACAGAGCGATGAGTACGAGTTATAATGTATGTGTGTGGAAAAGGTTGATTAAGACACAAAACACACGAGCGTTTACTCAAGTGTCTTATGAGACTTATTTTTACCCCCGTGCAAAGTAAGGTGATTTGTCCATTGCAAAACTAAATTCTCTCGCCGTTGGCATTGATATTAAGTTTTAGTAAAAGAACTGTAATACACTGAGACAGAGTGAATTGTTTGTTTTAGTCACTATGACGGAATACTAAATTGATGGCTGGGTTTTACATGATGGCAAAGGCAATTTTATTTAAATATAGCATCATTAAATACAACCAAATTACAATTATAAATTAAATTCAGCAATTATAAATTAAAAATTACATATCTACCATGATATCTGGTAATATCTGTGTTATAACGTGAATTGTCCATTTGTCCATTTTGTCCATTTGGAGCGCGCGTCACGTCACCTATTAGCGTCGCGCCTGCCACAAGATCTCTCACTGTTTACATGAACCAGACACTCCGATGAGAGCACATAAAGTGCAATCCATCTCTTATTTACCATTTTTTCATCTTTTCGTATATTTTATTCGCTCCTTTGCCCGTATTGGAGCGCGTCTCGTGGCTCTTACTAGCGTCGGGCCAGCCACACGATCTCTCACTGTTTTAATCTACCAGACACTCCGATTGATGCACGAAAACACAAACCCAATGTAATCCTGCTCTTAGTTACCCTTCAGCCATCTTATCTTATATTTTATTTGCTCGTTTGTCCCATAGAGCGCGTTTCGCGTTTTCATGCTTTTTGTTTCAAAAACATTTGACATTATTTTACTTCCATAAACAATGCAATTAATCGCAAGAACATCATGCTATTAATCGTGATAATTTTTTTTTTTATCTTTGCCCAGCACTAATATAGATAAAATAAAATAAATTAACTACACAATTTTAATTTGAATAGACGTTTATTATAATTGCTGTTTTTCCTTTAGACGGACCTGACCTTTGTGGGATGTGTGGGCATGCTGGACCCACCCAGAGCTGAGGTGGCAGCGTCCATCAAACTTTGTCGTCAAGCGGGCATTCGAGTCATCATGATCACTGGCGACAACAAAGGCACAGCTGTGGCCATCTGCAGGCGCATCGGCATCTTTGGTGAGGATGACGATGTCTCGTGCATGGCCTACACCGGCCGAGAGTTTGACGACCTGTCTGCTGCCGCCCAGCGTGAGGCAGTGATCACTGCCCGTTGCTTTGCCCGTGTGGAGCCATCTCACAAATCCAAGATTGTGGAGTTCCTGCAGTCCTACGATGAGATCACTGCCATGGTAAATCAGATTGCGAAATCGTAACAAATACTAACTGAATGATTTTATGTACACTTTCAATCTAAAGTTTTGGGGTCAGTAAGATTTTAAAATGTTTTTAAAAAGAAGTCTCTAACCAAGGCTGCATTTATTTGGTCCAAATACAGTAATATTATGAAATTATTACAGTTTAAAATGACTGGTTAATATTTGTTAAAATATCATTTATTCCTTTGATGGCAAAGACAAATTTTTACTATAGTCACTCAAGTCTTCAGTGTCAAATCATGATCCTTCAGAAATCATTCTAATATGCTGATTTGCTGCTCAAGAAACATTTCTTATCAATGTTGAAAACGGGTGCTGCTTAATATCTTTGTTAAAACAGTGATGCATTTTTTTCAGGATTTTTGGATTAATAGAAAGTGCATAAGAACAGTGTTTGTTTGAAATTTAAGTTTTTTTTACGGAATTGAAGTGTCTTTACTGTCAGTTTTGATCAATTTTATGCTTCCATTCTGAATAAAAGTATTTCTTTAAAAAATAACAACAGTTGTGTATATTTATGTATTATATTATTTATTAAATGACTATAAAGATGGAGGAAGGATTTCTTCTAGACGTTTATATTGACAATCTTTCTCCCTCGACTGACTTGACATGCTGTGTTCATTCCTGCAGACTGGAGATGGTGTGAACGATGCACCTGCTCTGAAAAAGGCTGAAATTGGCATTGCTATGGGGTCAGGCACAGCAGTGGCTAAGACTGCTTCAGAGATGGTCCTTGCTGATGATAACTTTTCTACCATAGTGGCCGCTGTGGAAGAGGGTCGAGCCATTTACAATAACATGAAACAATTCATCCGCTACCTCATCTCCTCAAATGTCGGCGAGGTGGTCTGGTAAGGATCCTAACCTTTTGCTAACTTTATTTCTTTTTACTGGCCCGTCCACATTAAAACATTTCAAGTCGACATAAAATGGCTATTGCAATCTATTTAACTTGTGAAATCTTATGTACTATTAAATATTCTGGGCTTGGTAAGGTTTTTCAAAAATGCTTTTGAAAGAAGTCACTTATGCTCACCAAGGCTGCATTTATTTGATCAAAATGCAGGAAAAACAGTAATGTTATGAAACATTACAATTTAAAATAACTTTTTTTTTTTTTTTATACATTTCAAATGTTATTTAATCCTGTGATGGTAAAGCTGAATTTTCAGCTGCCATTACTTGAACACTGATCAAAAGTGACAGACTTTTTTTGTAACAATTTAATGCGCCCTTTCCGAATAAAGGCCCGTTCACGCAGAGGACAATAACTATAACAATGAAGATATAGAGTAAATATAGTTCTAAAAATCTTTCTAAATATAAAAGAATATCTACTCATTACTCTATAAGTCCTCACTACAACTATAACGACACGGAGAAAGCAATATCGCTTGAAGCAATTTCACAATGATTTTTTCCTGCTGATGAACAACAAAAACATTGACAGCAGCGGATAACAAAACTGCAGGGCGTTAAAGTTAGTCATCTTTAGTTATAGTTCTTGATGTAAAACGATTTGATTTAATACAGTACTATAAATCAAACTTTTGAGTATTAGTCTATTTCTAAGTGAAACAGGGTTTTCAGTAAGAGAATTATTTATTTTTTTCAATCAATTGGTGTTGATGCCAGAATGGTTATTAAAGCAATAAGCCCCGCGAAGCCATGATTTACAGTGAATTTAGAACAGCTAAGGGGGTTTTAGGCACTCCGCAGGCAACGCCCCTTAGCTGTTCTAAATTCACTGTAAAACGTACTCTGTTACTGACGTAACCTCTGTTCTCTCTAGAGAGGGAACGAGTACTGCGTAATATCTTGCGCTATGGGGAAAACCTCTTTTCCACGAGATATTGAAGCCAAAAATTATCCTTAATTTTTAATCAATGTAAAACGCTTTGCGGCAGCATGCAGACATAGGCGAGGCAGCTTGCGCGCCTATTGGCTGCCCTGCGGCAAAAGCAGCAGCCTATCGAGAGCGGCCCTGCGTGACGCCATGTCCAATACGCCCATTTCGTCACGTCCTGCCAGAAAGGGCGTGGCCTCACTCTATAAAAGCAGGTCGATAGGCTGATACAAACTGGTTTTCATCGCCGAAGCGAACCAGTTCTCTCGTACTGCGTAATATCTTACGTTATGGGGAACACAGTGTGACACGCCGTGCGTACAGGGATCCAACACCAAGTCCCAATGGCGGAAGCCCGGGGCGCATGTAGTGCATAATCACCATAGACTCACTGAGAGTGAAGGAAGAGGGGCTAGAAGCGATATTTCTTCTAAAGTAGCATCCATAGGAGCTAATCATATTAATAGTATACCGCGCAGCCAGGGTGAAAAGCTTTCACCCTAAACTGGGTGGCCGTACATGTTTCAACATTCATGGAGCTGTTGTATCGGTCAGTGAGCGATAAACAGGCCAAACTCAGCATCTGGGCCGGCAGAGCGGGGCAGATAGCACTGAATTCTAGACCTCCAAAAGCTTAGCTTGTAAGGCGGGAACCTCCAGGTTATAGTATTTTATAAATGTAGACGGCGAGGCCCAGCCCGCGGGCGTACAGATATCTTGCAGGGTAATCCCGCTAAACCATGCCCACGAAGAGGCCACGCCTCTCGTGGAGTGCGCTCTGACACCCAAGGGGCACTGCAGGCCCTTAGAGGTATAAGCCAGCGCTATGCCATCGACTATCCATCTGGATAGGCTCTGTTTTAATGCGGCAAGTCCCTTAGAACGTCCGCCAAACAAAACGAAGAGCTGCTCAGTCTGTCTAAAACCAGACGAGTGGGACACATAAACTCTTAGTGCCCTGACAGGGCAAAGGAGACTCGCGTCCTTCTCATTGAGAACCGGAAGGGCGGACAGGGAAATCACCTGGGCCCTGAACGGTGTGTTGAGGGATTTTGGCACGTACCCGTGCCTAGGTTTGAGTATGACTTTTGAGTCATTAGGCCCAAACTCCATACACGACGCGCTTACCGAAAGCGTTTGTAAGTCCCCTATGCGCTTCACTGAAGCGAGAGCCGTAAGAAACACCGTTTTGAAAGACAGATGTTTCATGTCTGAAAAATGGATTGGCTCGAATGGGGCACCTTTCATGGCTTCCAAAACCGTAGAAAGGTCCCACACCGGGACTGAAAGGGGTCTGGGAGGGTTCAATCTCCGAGCTCCCCTGAGGAAACGCACGACTAAGTCGTTTTTCCCCAGTGACTGGCCAGACACAGGTTTTGCAAACATTGCTATGGCCGCCACATATACTTTGAGCGTGGATGGGGTTCTGCCCTTATCCAGCAGCTCTTGAAGGAAGGAAAGCACTTCCGTAACCCCGCAGTCTACGGGTGAAAAGCCCTGAGCTTGACACCAAGCAGAGAACACGGACCATTTCGAGGAGTAGAGCCGTCTAGTAGACGGAGCTCTAGCCTGCGTGATCATGTTTAACACTCCCTCCGGGAGGTTAGCGGGTACCCGTTGATGGCCCATGCGTGAAGGGATCACAGATCCGGGTGAGGATGCCAAATCGAGCCCTCTGCCTGAGAGAGGAGGTCTCTCCTCAGTGGTAGAGGCCACGGGGCAGTGCTGGTCAGCTGCATCAGGACTGGGAACCAAGTCTGGTTTGTCCAGAGCGGAGCCAGGAGCAGCACCGGGCATCCATTTTCCCTGATTCGTTCCAACACTTGAGGCAGGGGCGAGACGGGGAAAAGCAAATAGGGGACCGCGGGGCCAGACGTGGGCCAGCGCGTCCTTGCTTTTCGAGAAAAAGTTCGGACAATGAGCGTTTTCGCGGGGCGCGAACAGGTCCACCTGCGCTCTGCCGAATGTTTCCTTCAGCAGTTGGACCGTCTGCGGGTGCAGCGACCATTCTCCTGCTGGGACATTGTTTCTGGACAGTCTGTCTGGTCCCACATTCAGGCGACCAGGCACATGCGCTGCTCTCAGCGAGAGCAGGTTGTGCTGAGCCCAGACCAGGAGGCGTTCCGTCAGCCTGTAAAGGTTTCGGGACCTGATGCCGCCCTGGTGATTTATGTATGCCACCACTGACATGTTGTCCGACCGGACCAAGACGTTGTGACCTTTTATCTGGGGACAAAAGCGCCGTAGCGCGTTGTCGACTGCTATCATTTCCAAGCAGTTTATGTGAAGGAGCTTTTCCCGTTCTGACCACAGGCCAGCGAACGGTCTGCCCTCGAGCAGTGCTCCCCATCCCGAAGTGGAGGCGTCCGTAGACTAAGGGTGTGACGGTTATTATATAACCGTGAGACCGACGGTTATAGTTGAACACCGTCATTAGAACTCTATAACCGCCAAAACAGTGTTGTTAAAATATTTTTTACAAACATTTTTTATCATAGAGAATGTTTAAATACTAATATCAGCTTACAAGGGAAACGGAGGCGAAGTTAGTGGTGCTTCGCAGGAGATGATTCGGGAGATGTCTGTGTGCCCCTTTATCGATCAGAGCGCGCGCTGACACGGAGTAAAGCCTTGTTTATACTCAACGCATCCGCACGAGCGCGAAGATGCGCGCGGCAAAAATGACGCGTTGGATGCGCAAGACCCCATTTCGCTTGGCTGTGTGCATGGCTTTTTTTGTAACCGGGCGCGCCGCATCCGAGGTTGAACGACTTCAAGCCGAATCTGCCCGAGCATGTACGTCTCACCGCACCGGCACCCAGTTTGCGCGTCTAAATTGCAGTTCATTGCAAAGTTGTTTTTTTTTAAGGTTTTGTTTACTGTGTGTGATTTATTTAAAACAAAGCACGTTCATTGCAACGTTTTGTTTTTTTTAAGGATTTGTTTACTGTGTGTGATTCATTTAATGGAAAGCACATTCACTTCTAGTTGTCTTGCTGTTCAAATAAACGTAGAGCAAGTAGCTAATCAGTGTCTGTTGGTTTATTCAAACTAAGTTGTCCTATAACAGACGAACGTCGCAACGCACCCCCCCCCCGGACGACAACGACGACGATGGTTATGTTACGAACCGTCATATTTGACTCGCGTCATCACCGATTCTGAAACCGGCACACCCCTACCGTAGACACCACCTTCACACTCGAGGAGGTCCCCAGACTCACACCTGACTGATAGCAGTCGGTTACTTTCCAAGGTTTCAGAGCTGAAACGCACTTTAGATTGACCCTGAGGCGAAACAGACCAGCGTTCCATGCCCGGGGCGGAACTCGCGCTTTTAGCCACATCTGCAGTGGACGCATGCGAAGCAGGGCCAGCTGGAGTACAGAGGCTGCTGAGGCCATTAGGCCCAGCATTTTCTGAAACCTTTTGAGCGGGATTATAGAGCCGCTGCGGAAGGATTTCACAACACGCTGAATGTCTAGTCCGCGCTCCGGTGACAGGCGTGCTGTCATGGATAGCGAGTCCAGCACTGTTCCCAGAAAATAAATTTTCTGACTGGTAGACACTGAACTTTTCACCCAATTAACTGTGAGGCCCAGATTCTCGAGGTACTCGAGTAATGTGGCCCTCTGTTCTATGAGCTCTGAGTGTGATCGAGCTAGAATCAGCCAATCGTCCAAGTAGTTAAAAACTCGCATGTCCCGAAGTCTCAGGGGTGCGAGAGCCGCGTCCATGCACTTCGTAAATGTACGGGGTGCTAGGGACAGGCCAAACGGCAGGACTGTGTATTGATATCCCTGGCCCTCGAAGGGGAATCTCAAGAATCGCCTGTGATGGGACGCTATTTGTATTTGGAAATAGGTGTCTTTCAGATCTATTGACATAAACCAGTCCTCCTGGCGAACTTGGGCGAGGATTTTCCTGGTCGTAAGCATTCTGAACTGGCGCTTCACAAGCGCTCTGTTCAGCTGTCGCAGATCTAAAATGGGTCTGAGACCTCCATCTTTTTTCGGTACCAGAAAATATCTGCTGTATAGGCCCCCTTCGCTCTGAGCCTGAGATAAAGGTAGTATCAGTAGTTTCGCTATCTCGGCTCGAAGTAGATGAGATACTTCGTTTTTCACCGTAGTTTCGACACGCGCCGTATAACGGCGGGGACATCGGGCAAATTGCAGCGAATAGCCTCTTTTTATAGTGTTCAGCACCCATTCTGATACCCCGGGGAGCTTTGCTCACGCATCTGCGCGAATAGCTAGAGGTAGAATGAAGTCTGGGCTCTGGCCACGGCATAACGGCGGCTCGAGAGCTCCGGTGTGCTGAGAACTCAACGCTGTGTTTACAGCGTGCGAGGCGGGGGGCGCGCTGATCACAGCGGGCAGCCTGGCCGCGCTCAGCTTCTCTATGACGGGTTGTGCAGAGAAGGCGAGCGGGGAGAATCCCGTGGGATTCCAGGCGAGTCCTCAGAGTCACCATAGGCATCAGCTCCCAATGAGGGCATCCGCCGTCAACGAGCGCGAGAGCCGCGTGATCTTCACCCAGGCAGGAAACGCAGATGAAATGGCGGACCCGTCGCTGAGTTGGGCTCGGCACGAGCCACAGGAAGGCATCTTGAAAAAGACGCTAGCTCTTTTAGGAGTTTTTGAGAGAAGTGTGAGTTGCGACGGCGAACAAACACTTTCAGCAGAGTAAAGGATATAGGCTTCAGCTTCAGTAAAGAGATGAAAATCAGTTTGTATCAGCCTATCGACCTGCTTTTATAGGCCGAGGCCACGCCCTTTCTGGCGGGATGTGACGAAATGGGCGCGAAGTGCCCCCATTGGACATGGCGTCACGCAGGGCCGCTCTCGATAGGCTGCTGCTTTTGCCGCAGGGCAGCCAATAGGCGTGCAAGCTGCCTCGCCTATGTCTGCATGCTGTCGCAAAGCGTTTTACATTGATTAAAAATTAAGGATAATTTTTGGCTTCAATATCTCGTGGAAAAGATGTTTTCCCCATAGCGTAAGATATTACACAGTACGAGAGATACTCTCGTAAGAGAACACGGCTTCAAGGGGCTTATTGCTTTTATAAAACGGTTACTCCATAAAAATATTTATTTTAATATTTATTTTATTAATAAAATAAATACCAGCAACAAAAATAACACATTTATTCGCCAAGTAATGTAGTTCCAAAGAGGTTGCCAAGCAACACATGCAATAACAAAGAATCACAAACGGCAGTTGCACAATAATACTAATGTAATGCGGTCACAGGTGTATGTTTGTTTAGTGATTTACAACGGCTTCGAACGCGGCTCAACCAATCAGAATCAAGGACCGGAACTATCCGGTTTATTATAAATTATATATTATGTTGTATTTTATTCTTTATGTAGTTTACTATTCATCCTGTGTGCCAAAACGAAGCAAGTCAGTTTCTTTTCAATCTTGTTTTGGCACAATTTAGTCTCCATCCTAAAAGCGATACAATATAAATGACAACACTGTGAAATTTATGCCTTGAGCAAACTCCGATCACTGCCAAGGTCCTTTTGACATTCTTCCAGTTGTTATGTAATCGCTTAACTCACTATGTGTATTCTCTCTGGCAGTATTTTCTTAACGGCAGCTCTGGGCTTCCCCGAAGCTCTGATTCCAGTTCAGCTGCTGTGGGTGAATCTGGTGACGGACGGTCTGCCTGCGACCGCTCTGGGCTTCAACCCACCCGACCTGGACATCATGAGCAAACCCCCTCGCAATGCCAGAGAGCCACTTATTTCTGGCTGGCTCTTCTTTAGATACCTGATAATTGGCTGTGAGTTCACCACTGACCTTAATTTCTAAATATTTTTATGTTTTTGTGGGTAAAGAAAGATTTGACTTGTCATGTTCTCCATGTCACCCTAAAGGTTATGTAGGTGCTGGTACTGTAGGTGCTGCTGCATGGTGGTTCATTGCTGCTGAAGATGGGCCTAGAGTCACCCTCTATCAACTGGTTAGAAACTCCCCTTACATTTTAATACTCTTTCTCAATCACATGCATTCCGATGTCTTGATCCGCTTCTACCATTTTCATCACTGCAGAGCCACTTCCTTCAGTGTGCACCAGACAACCCTGAGTTTGAGGGCCTGAAGTGTGATGTGTTTGAGTCTCCCTATCCAATGACCATGGCTCTCTCCGTACTAGTGACCATTGAGATGTGCAACGCCCTCAACAGGTCAGTATCGGAAGTTCGCTACATAAAGGCACATCTTGTCCCTGAAAATGTCACAATTATTTACATCTGCTATTAAGATTCATCCAATCACAAGCTGTTAGACGAGGCTGGTGTATACACCTGGAAGTCATTTTCTTGTAACAATGATCTTACCGATATTGTATTGGACTGTTCTACTTTTAATGCAAATAGAGAACATTTTTATGAAGTAAGCTCATCTAAGGACTTGTTTTGTAAGATTTTACCAGAAAAGGTTTTAGAAATGTTATCATGTTGTTCAAAAAATTGTATAATATTAATTGATGCATTTATTTTTGTTTACATGGTTTTTATTTTTATTTTATATAAAATCTATATTTTTGTAATTTAGTTTTTGTCATGAAGATAGATAGCCATAGATGCAGACTTGGCATTAAATTAAACTATGCTGAAGTGATCTTACCTTTAGAACGGAATTGTACTCTACAGATAGTGTAGTTGCATGCATTTTCAATGAGTTCTGAATAGAGTTTGACATTTTGAGAAATCACAAATCTTTTTATACCCTATTTATCCTTGTATTTGGCTGTGTCCAATTACAATCATATCAGCTCAAATGGATCTTAAAGGGATAGTTCACCCAAAAATGAAAATTCTGTCATTTACTCACCGTCAAGTTGTTCCAAACCTGTATGAATTTATCTTCTACTGAACACAAAAGAAGTTGATGGGTAACTGTTTAGTTACCCATATTCTTTAAAGTATCATCTTTTGTGTTCAGCAGAAGAAATGTATTTATTCAGGTTTGAAACAACTTGACAGGTTTTAAGGTGACAGGTTTGACATGCATAAGTGGTGGATTATATAAATATGCAACAAGTCAATCAATTTCACAATGTTATCTTCTTAATGTGCTGCCGTAGTGTTTCAGAGAACCAGTCTCTGCTTCGCATGCCCCCCTGGGATAATGTGTGGCTGCTAGGAGCCATCTGCCTCTCCATGTCCCTCCACTTCTTTATCCTTTATGTGGAGCCCCTGCCGGTAAGATCAAGTCTCAGTATATTGGTTTTTTTTTTCTTTTCTTTTTTTTTTTTTTTCTTTGTAGAATCTGTTTTTTTAAATAAATATTTTTAACTGTATAAACTCTTATACAATTAAAATTACAATTAAAAACATTATGCAATACAATTATTTAATTGTGACTTTTTTTTTCTTACAATTCTGACGTTATCACACAATTCTGAGAAAAAAAGTCAAAATTGTGAGATATAAACTCACAATTATGGGGGGGGGGGGGGGGGGGGGGGGGGGGGGGGAATAATTATATAATTTATAGTTTATATCTCACAATTCTGACTTCATTCCATTTCCAAGATTATAACTCGTTAAAAGAATGTGCAGACAATGTTGTTGTGCTGTAGCTGTTTTTATTTGTCTGTATAATAAAACATCTGGAGAAGTTTATAACTCACAATTCTGACTTTTTTTTTTCAGAATTGTGTGATATAAACTTGGAATTGAGAGGGGGAAATGGAATTGTGTGAGAGAAAGTTGCACTTAACAATTTTTTTTATTCTATGGTTACGGTTTACTTTATTTTTATTCATATTTTTAACATTTCTTTATTTGTGAAAAATACTATAATAGGATTACAGAATCAAGCAATCTAAAGGATAAATCTTTATAAATGATCAAGTTTAATTTTTTTTTCTTATTTTCATATTTATTTCCAATTTAGTAATTATGTAAAATAAATATTAATTTAATTTCAGTGATTATGCATGTATTTCTATCTTTAAATAGTTTAATATCTTAAGCAACAAAATATATTTCAATGCTTTTGCGTTTTCTCGCTTTTATATAGCTTAGTAATTATATTGTATGCAATTTACGGGAATCAAAGACCCTCTATCAATATGCATGGTATCGCTTTTTACCGTTGCTTTCAAATCCGTGATCAAGCGTACTCTCTGTATAGGAAGCAGCTGTACTGACCTCTAATTTTACAAGATAAGATGTTTGTCAATGATGCTCAGGATCAGTTGTGCACCAAATCCTCTGCCATCATCCTGTCAGTCATCTCTAATTGCTGTCTTCTCATATTAAGTGAAATCTAATGTACTGTAATGTAACCGACTACCACAGCAAGCCTAACCATGTTCCTTTAGAATGCTCCGTAGAATGCGTTATTCATGTTCCATGCCTTTCCAAATTCAAAATGGGGCTTTGGGCACATCCCTAATGTTTGTGTAGTGACTCTACCCTGGGCTTTCTCTACAGATAATCTTTCAGATCACTCCACTGAACGTGACCCAGTGGCTTATGGTATTAAAGATTTCCTTGCCCGTCATCTTGCTGGATGAATTGCTCAAGTTTGCAGCCAGAAACTACCTGGACAAGCCCAAAGACCTGGACAAGCCCAAGGGCATGGCCTGCTCACTCAGCACCTGCACGGAGGGCATTTCCTGGCCCTTTGTGGCTCTCTCACTCCCCCTGGTGCTGTGGCTCTACAGCATTGACACTAACTTGGCCGAAATGTTCTGGTCTTGACTGAAATGAGCACTGATGTGTGTCGATGGTGTGTACGTGTGTCTGTATGTGTGGTTGTGCGTTTAAAGTGTGCCTCCGCAAACAGCAAATGTGTACGAGAAGGACAGGATTAACACAAAAATAACCTTAAAATAGAAATAACTTTTTTTTTTTCTTTTTTTTTTTTAAACTGTCCATTGGTGATTTGAGACCATACAGACCTGAAGTCTTCAAGTATTAGTGACCATTAATATTATTTTTGGTCTTCTTGTTGGTTTCTTTTGTTATTGCGTTTTAAATTAATAATTTGTCTCGTCTCATTTCAAACCAGTAACAATAATGGTAATATCCACTTTGTTTTCCCCCATATGCTGTGTTCAAATTGCTGAATTGAGAAAAGTGCTTGTGTACAGACATTTAACACTATTTTATGCAATGGTTCATTTGTTATTATTTGTTTATTTTGCTAACAGAGAGTAGAGTAGGTTGGGTAGAAAAGAGAAAGAGAGAGAGAACAAGACAGAAGAACTGTTTACTAATGTTTACCTTTGTGTCTTTGGCGTGAACATCGCTCAGAACCAATGGACAAGCATGGTGTTGCAAAGCAGCATGGGAAAGAGAGTATGGGTCTGAACTTTTGAATGCTTCATGGGCAAATCCTCAGATGAAAGCTGCATGTTCTGTATTTCGCATGCATTTTGTGTGGTTTTTTCATTTATGATTTGTACCTGTATGTCTTTCCCTATGTGTAATAACTTCCATTTTTATGGTTGATACATTCTGTTCCCACTATTACCTGACACGTTTGATTAGTAAAGCCAGTTTTTCTGCACTAGGCAGAGTACAGCTACCTCAGGACTGTCAGATTAGACTCTCTCTGGTTGCTCCCCCCCCCCCCCCCCCCCCCCCCCCCCCAAATCACACACACACTTAGCTTTACACCGCCTGTACACATTACTGCATGAGGTGTGCCTCTGTTTGAAAACTCAGATTATTTTGGCCCTAAAGAATCTGTTTTAAGTTCTATTTTGTGTGTTTGTTTTCACTGTATTTTATAATTGAAAGAACTTGCATTAACTTAATTTAGAGGTTTTCTTTTGTTGTGGGGTGGGGTGGGTTTGACAAAAGATGTAAATGTTACCGTTTTCTTTGGCTCTGAGATAAACAAGTAGAAAATTAAACAAGCAAAGGTTTAGGTGTTGCATTCAAAACATGAATTTTACAATGCAAAACCAAAATGTTTCATGCTCCCTTTCTTTTTCTACTTTTAAGAAAATGCACTCATGAACCATTTGAATTAAAATGCGTGTCTTCATTTTACTAGCTGGTCTGTTCATTCCTGCAATGCAGTACGGCAAGTTTTAAGAGCAATTATACTTGAATAAATGAAATTAATGTACAGAGATTTAGTTGCGTAGCTGAGCACAAGATTGACAGCTGAGAGGGGTTTCCTTGTGAAGCAGCCTCTTGTTTCGGCCCTCACCAGCCAGTCTGGTAAGACGGCCTGTATATTTGTACACACATACCCGAACGGTACAAAGTAAAAAAAAATTCCTTTTCATTAAACTGAGCTTTCTGGCATTTCTCCATTGCATCACACTACTTGCTTGCTGAAATGGATGCATGTCCCTGACTATGCCCACGGTGTGGTATTCTGGTGTCAGTATTTTAATAAACAACCATGCACATTCCCTTAAGGCCCGTTCACACCAAGAACGATAACTATAACTATAATTGTAGCGTCCACACCAGCGGATGATATCATTCTGTTTATTTAAGTGAGCTGCAGCTTTGTTGTCTGCCACTTCAAATGCTTGAGCTCTTCAAACCAGGAGGGTTTCTGATTGGTTGTCAATGATTTTATCATTCTGAAAGTGATTCCAACTATGTAGTTTTTTGGTGCCGTTATAGTATTTTAATATTATCGTTCTTGGTATGAACGAGCCTTTATTAGCATTTAGTGGTCTTTCATTTAAAAGTTTAGGTCACCCAAAAATGAAAATTATCCCATGATTTACTCACCCTTAAGCCATACCAGGGATATATGACTTTCTTCTTTCCGCCAAACACAATTGGAGTTATATTAAAAAATATCCTGGCTCTTCCAAGCTTTATAATGCATGTAAATGGTACCCTAGATTTTGAAGCCCAAAAAAGGGCATCCATCCATCATAAAAGTAAACCATATGGCTCAAGGGGGATAATAAAAGGCCTTCTGAAGCGATGTGTTTTTGTAAGAAAAACATCCATATTTATAACTTTTTAACCTATAATCCCTGGCTTCCGGTAACGGCCGTATACGAATCTAGTTCCGGCAGAAGAGTGAACTCTGACCCGATGCATGACGTATTGACGATTGTGTAGGCGCAGAGGATGGAGCAAAACAAAACTGGTCACGAATTAGAAGTCTAAACGAGAATTTTTAAAGAAAAATGTCAGAGAATTTCGATATAAGAGAAAAGGAGCTTGAGTTTGTTGCCCAGCCTTATTGCTTTGAACCGCGAGAGGCGTCTACTCAACTAAGCTTACGCTACTCCTACGTAATGCGTCAGGTCGGAGGTCACTCTTCTGCTGGAACTCGGCTTGCGAACGGCTGTTACCAGAAGCCAGTGATTATAGTTTATAAAGTTATAAATATGGATGTTTTTCTTACAAGAACTGGAGCTGTATGGATTGCTTTTATGATGGATGGATGCGCTTTTTTGGGCTTCAAAATCTCAGGTACCATTCACTCCCAATATAAAGCTTGGAAGAAACCAGATATTTTTTAACATAACTCCGATTGTGTTTGGAGGAAAGAAGAAAGTTATTTTCACCAAGGGTGACATGAGGGTGAGTAAATTATGGGATAATTTTCATTTTTGGACGAACTGACCCTTTAAGAAAGTGTCACTGACGTTGCCACTACACATTCCTCCATTCTTTTCACCACACGTTACAACAATCCGAAGCCTCAAGTTTTCTGACAATGGACCAACCCTGCTAACTGCTAAATTCCTACTACGACGACTGCTGCTGTTTATAGCTGCACTTAACACATGGCCATGTCAGCTTGAGTACATTCCACTGCAATATATGATGTTTTATAAGAAAGATATAATATATTGTTACTTGATGGTCAAATTACATTCAAGCATGATTGTTTCCTTTACCCCATATAATTTCAGTCTTGTCTTTGAATGAAATTAATAGACTTCACCATTAGTTTTTATTAGAATGGTCCGTACACTGTGGTCTGACTTGCTCAGGAACTGAACTTGGATGTTGGCATAAATAAGAGTCAAATGAAAACACTATTGACTTTTTTTTTTTAATTTTTTTTTTTTTATAAATGTTGCCTTTTGTATCAAGTACTGACAATTATTTACACCTTATACTTGGTTATATGCTAAATATTTATTTAGTGCACTTTAGCATTTCCATTTCATTATAAAACTTGGTTTTTTTTTTTATTCTGTATTTTTTGGCAGTTAATGCTAAGTAGAATCTGCCTCTGCTTGTGTTGGGAAACCTCAGGCTTCTTGAGTGGCTTCATTTTGCTGAATATCAGAACCTGCATGTTGAATGTGCAGTTCAGAGAAAATAGCCGCCATTGCAGATCATGACATGTAAGAGTGGACTTAATAATAAAACTCAATAATAATGAGTACATGACAGAGAGAGGAGAATAATAAGTGTGTACGGAAGCAAGCAGCAGCAGCGTTAGTCTTCTACCATGCATGACAATGTCTACCATTGCCTATTGCTGATGCAAGGAGAGTTTGTTGCTTTTTTTCTGTGTAACTTGTCATAGTTTTATATACATGTATTATATAGTATAATGCATGCCTTCAGTTGTAATTAGCCAAATAATTTGATCTATATTTATATAGCAACTTCCTGTGTACATCGCTGCTAAATGTATGATATGATTAAACACATCATTTTACAAATAAACTGCAGTTAATTTGACCAATGCTGATGTTCATGCTTTGTGTTTCTCCATGTGTATCTGTTAGGAAAAGCCATTGAATAAATGTAAAAGATATATTAAATGATGGAGTAGGATTTTCTTTTATTACTCACTCTATTATGCAAATTACATGAATCAGTGCCATTGGCCAGCAGAAAAAAACTGCCACTTGTATGTGCCACTTGTTCTTGGCCCTAAAATAAACATGTATGCCATTCATTCATATGAGTTGCCGTAAAATATATAAATAAATAACGAAAGCAGGCAATTTGGAGTATAGAGATGTCCTAAACTGTACGTCCCTTACGGCTGTAATGTCTAAGATTGAACACTTGAAGGCGTCAGAGACAAAATTTGGCTAAAGAATATAGTCCAATTACAATGACATCATCTTATTTCTCTTGTAAACACAGCTGCATCTTTTATGTAACCAGTGACCAAAATCGGTTTAATTGACAATAGCACTGAACTGACTTCAGCAGAACAACAGCCGGAATGCATAATTCTCCTGTTTTGAAACAATCTGTGTTGGCCTATTGTACAAAGCGCTATATAAATAAAGGTGACTTGACTTGACAATAGCACTATTTCAAAAAAGACGAGACACGAAAGGGTTTATTTTTGCAAATGACACATATTGTTGCATTATGTGCTGCTTGAACCACAGCTCGTGAAATCTCTACCTAATTTTTTTTTATCAATTCTATATGTAAAAAAAACAACTGAAAGAAAACATAAATTATATTTAGTGCAATAAGGACATTAAAAAAAGTGACAGCATGTCAAAGCAAATATATTTGCAATACAGTATTGTGCGTTTTCCTTCTCTCACAGTTAAAAAGGCTGTACGTGTATGTAAACGCGACTCCGTTTCAGATTCAGACTTAATTCCTCCTAACTCATGTAAAAAGTCTGATATTTACACCACGCCACACACATACTACAATCTCCCAATCTCCTATGCGGTGAAGTAGCCTGTCTCTTTAAATCGAACCCATGCTGTCAATCATGTGCCGTAGTCCCGCCCTTTCCTGCAGCAGCAGCAGCAGCAGCGGTGTATCGTTCACACGGAGGCATTACGTACAGCAGATTCACCAAATATGCACAGTCTAATTATCCGCGACAAAATGGGATAATCGTGAGCCTCTTCAGAGAATTTCATCAACGGGAACTAAAAGAACAATCGAGGAGAGTGATTTTTTTAACCTTCAATCTACACAGACGTAAGCACAAAGGGTTTTGGTCATAATGGTGATAAAAGAGATCTCACATTATCAACGCAGGAAAACTGGAATACATCGCCACATACACGACCGGACCCTATAATTTGTTTATGGCGACCAGCTTAATTTGAAAAGCTTTTTAAGGAGTATTTTGTTCATTCCGTGCGCTCTGGAGAACAGATGCTGTCATTGTGCTGGGGACCGAGATTTGTGCGCGTGTTATTCTGCAAGTGGTCTCGTCGGAATGGTGCGCGAGATGAGAATGCGCGTGCCTTTATTGTTTCCGCGCGATATGCTCAATAACTGTCTTTCTTCTGTCGTTGAACAACTCGACAACGACGACAATTTTGGTACAGAAAGATTGAGACTTCAAGTGACAATTCCAGGGAAATCATGAACGATGTGTTTTGTAAACATTTGTATTAAGTGTTATTAAAGAAATATCCTTTATTATGAACGGGCAACTGCCAATTTTTCATACTTTCATCCTATTTGCTTTTCTTCGGCTAAATTCCACTTAGTTGGAGCTTCTTGACAGTGTGTTTCTGACCAATTTGATATTTTCAACCTGAGAAAACACAATGGTGGAGCCTGTGGGTTTCATTGAAGCCTGGAAAGCACAGTTTCCAGAGTCTGAGCCTCCGAAGATGGAGCTAAGATCTGTTGGGGGAATCGAACTAGAACTAGAGAAGTGCAAAGCATCCATACGACGTTTGGAAATGGAGGTGAACAAAGAGCGCTTCCGGATGATCTACCTTCAGACGCTGCTGGCCAAGGAGAGAAAGAGCTATGACCGACAGAGATGGGGTTTCAGGAAGCCACCTCACATGACAGAAGGGGACCCACAAGCTGTTGGGGCTGATTCCCAGCAATTCCAAGCACAGGAGCACGGACAGTCAGAGCGCAGCAGGTTTCAGCCGTTGGGGGAGACCAGAGTGAAACCACGACCACCCCCTGCCAGAAAGTCAGCCTCCCATGGCGATGGATTGGAGCTTCAATCGTCGTTTGAGGCACACCAAGCAGGGCCAGTCAGTGAGACCGATGGACTCTCACCATCCACACAGAGGGGCGGAGTCTCCCCTCGCAGGCCCCATCCACCCCCTGACAAGGAGCTGCCCTTGGATCCATCCTCGAAAGACAAGCCGGGCATGGGGCTTGGGGTGGCTGCATTACGTTCGAACTTTGAGAGGATCAAACGAGCCAACTCGCACTCAGCCAGCGAAGGAAAATCAGGCCAGGAGAAACCGTTTTACACCAACGTTGAGTTTCATCATGACAGGGGCCTAGTAAAAGTCAACGACCGGGAGGTCTCGGACAAAATCAGCTCTCTTGGGAATCAAGCCATGCAGATGGAGCGCAAAAGGTCACTTCATTCACTTCCGGGAAACCTTGCTACAGTCGCAGGTGATCTACGCACCAGGCCTGTCTATAGGGGGCGCTCTACTGAAAGCACCTGCGGATATGACGCAGAGTATGAAGACGGCGAACCAAGTCCTCGCTATAGCACTGCGAGACCGAACGGGGCCAAACCACCACCGCCGCCATGGCAGCCATCAGATTTCCAGCCATATACTAGTGTTTACGTCGGAGGGATGATGTCAGGAGATGGTGGTGACGGTAGGGTCACTATGAGGGACCATGGAGGAAGCGACGACCATCTTCTCACCTGGCCCAGGAGGTCTTGCTCGCCCGGAAGTTTCGAGGACGTGGGAGGCGGAGGAGGCGGCTACACCCCAGACTGCAGCTCCAACGAGAACCTGACGTCTAGTGAGGAAGACTTCTCCTCGGGACAGTCCAGTCATGTGTCGCCCAGCCCTACGACAGCGTACCGCCGCCCACTCCGAGAGAAGAGTCGCTCGCCTTCTCAGAACTCCCAGAATTCTCAGCACTCGTTTGACAGCAGCAGCCCCCCTACACCGCAGACACAGAAACGGCACCGGCAGCAACATGTCGTGGTGTCCGAGGCCACCATTGTAGGCGTAAGGAAAACAGGACAAATCTGGCCTCACGATGGAGACTCTATAGCTTCCAGTCGGGCTTCCCATGACAACAGTTACCATGGAGATCTAGGTAAGTCATGATTATTACTTTTTCATGTTGTTGTTGTTCTTCTTCTTTTCCCCCCACAGGTGAAGCGGTTCCTAACAAATATCGAATGTAACAAAAATGAATGGTTTTAGATTAGCAAAATTGTTTGTCACTGTAAGACTAAATGAGAGATGCCATCATTAATGACATCATTGTTAATTTGATACACCGGGTAGCAATTTGTAGCATGGCTGAATAATAGCAACTCAATGCTTTTGGCCAGACACACTCTTCTTAGAGTGCAAATGACTGGGCATCTTGTGTTTTTCTGCATTCTTGACTGGTCAGCATATTTGTTTTATATCCCTTTATATTTTGCTTGCTCTTCCATTAAATCCCTCATCTGTCAGTTCCTGCACTTCCCTTCCCAAGCTATTGTCTACCTTTGTTTCACGCTCTGCCTGTATTGGTCAGACACTGTGACGGCCGCTTGCTGCGGTTAGTTAATCCGGCCTGATGAGACTCATATATAAAGAGGTAATTAACTAAACTGCTAATATATGATCATGAGGTCAGAATGTGTGTGTCAGAGTTTGTTTCTTTGTACAGGACATGAGCTGAGTAGCTTTCACTCATGTCACATGCTGCTGTGGAAATCTCCCAATCAGGACAAATACCTATTTGATGAATAAAAATGGTCATACGTAAATACCTTGCTTTTATTTTTATGGTACTGTATGTTAATGCAGTGATTTAACAGACTTTGGAGTTTGTAAGGAAAAATAGTAAGAAATCATTTGATTTCTGTGAGTTTCAATGGAGCGTTAAGTCGGTGGAGCTCACTTGATACATCTCCTGTGAAGATCTAAGATCTATCTAGCTGTAAGATCTATCTAGCTGGCTAAGTTAAATTAGGTTTTGTTGAATTTACAAAAATGCTTGCGATAGTCTTGAAAAGCATCAATAAGAATGTGTTTAATAGTAATGTTTATAAGCAGTATAATTTCCAGCTCATTGCAGATTTTTATTTGTAAAGAAAAAATATTTTAGTGAACAAAAAATGTTCAAAAGATTCTGGAAAGTTCAAAAGAACATTTTTGTAAATGTCTTTATTTTTGATAATTTCAATGTGTCCTATAATGCAGAATAAAAGTATTTCTTTCTTTTTTTTCAATCGTACTGACCCCAAACCTTTGAACGGTATTGTAATTTTACGGATAATTTCATAAACACAATTTTGCTGTGAAAATTATAGCATGCGATACAAAACATTAGTGATTGGTTCTTTAGTTTTCGGCACAATTTCTGCCAATTTGACAAAAACCTAATTTTTGAAGGCGTAAAAATAAATGCACAAAAAGAATACAGTATTTTTAGTAGCAGCAACACAGTGACAGTTCTGTTAACTATCCTGAAGTTGTATCACACTGGCTCCAGACTAGCTGGCAGTTTTTATTGTTGAGTCCCGCAGAAGTAGGAACTCTTACTACTGACTAGCAGTACAGTATACTGTTACCTAACAAGCAGGTGTCTGGAAGATTCAGCCAGAGACAAGGATATCCATGAGCGTGACTTACCTGGCTGCTATTTACCATGTTAGACTGTCTTCATAAGCGTTAGAAACTTTGAACTACAATGTTTTGCTTGTGTTATCCAGGATCTTTTAACCTGTTTCTCACCAAGAAGCAGAATGACATCAGCTATCAGAATGACTACAGGGGAGGCGCTGTCATGTGTCAAATTTGGCTTGAAATCCAAAGGCTTTGAGCTGATGAGGTGAATTGCACTTTAGTGTGAAGCAGACAGACCCAGAGGGCGTTGGCACGGCCCGTCCATTCAAATGCCAGGAAGATTCTCTTTGTGCAAAAGTGAGATAACACAGAGTGTGGATGAAGATGGATAGACACCAGCTGAGCACAGTCCAGTATGCTCCAGGTTCTTTTGTCCTCATACTGACTTGAAAATCGATGTGAATAACTTTGAAAGCCACCTCACATATTTTAAACAGTTAGCAAGCATGCTTAGTGTTACCAGAGAGCGTTGAAGTAAAAAGCTGTAGATCTTTAACCTGATGAAATGGCAAATGCTTCCCTACTTTAATATGCAATCAGTTTTCTTCGGATCAATTTACATTTCGTCTTGAGATGATTTGCAGTTTCGTTCCTCTTAAACAGTGAATCAAGCTGGTCCGAACAAAATCAATACAGCGGCCATTCATCTAATGAAGAAAGCCCTCGCAGGCCTCACAGGTTACCATTAGCATGACAGTATGCAACTTATCTTGCCAAGAAAGAGATGCTATCTTATATGATCCTGTCTGCCTTTTTATTTAGTTTGACTTGCTGCTTAAAAATGTGATATTTTTAAAGGACACTGCCAAGGAGAGGAATGAAACCCAGTGGCCCAATAGCTTAGTGCTGTAAGAGAAAAGGGAGGCAGGAGGACGTAGTGTGGTGTGGTGAACTGAACGGCTGTCTCTCGCCTCAGTGGAGATGTGGGGGATGCTGAGACTCAGATAGGAGAGGCTCTCATTGCATAATGGTGTGAACAGTCCAATTCACGCATGTGTGCCTATGCACGTGTGATCTTACGTTTGCACGCATTTATTAGCTCTTCAAGCCTTTACAATAAAAGAACATCCCTGAAGTAGATATAGTAGATATCTTATAGGCACCCACCGACCCAGCCTAACCCTGTCATCCTTTTACTTGTGCAATTCAGAAGTATTTTAATAAAAAGCATTATTTCAGCACACAGAATCATCTGAGGTTTATGCATCTCGTTTCCTCGTCTACCCCTGGGGACTGTTCCCACAGTCAATGTCCCCCTTGTAAACAAGAATTGTAATTGTTTCCGCATGGTCCTCTGGCGTTTTGAAGCAGGCATTCAGGAAGAAATGTCTTTCTGTGGTTTACAGATCAGTAGTAGCAGTGTCCTTTGGGGTGAAGAGCGAGTGAGTCACGGAGAGAACAAGAGGCAGGGGATGACTGAAAACAGAAAGTTCTCAGACAAATACCCAAGAAAACATCAGTCATTCAGGATGAGGCTTAAGACAGCTGCTGTGCTCTGTGTTGAATATAGTTGCATAAGTCATGAATGACGTTTACAGTGAAGTTGGCATTTCAGGTACTGACGGACGGATGGTTGTGTGGAAACTCTTTTAGTGCGCAGGGGAAAATTGTGACTTTTGAATATGAACACACAGGCACAGCATTTTGTGTTGGAGCCGGAGGATATGCTAATAAAAAGAAAATGTAAAATTCATTGTGAGTAGATATGTTGGGATATCATTGTCATTGTTTCAGAAATGTTTTATTTACTAAACTTGATTGTTTCACTATATGATTTTTGATTGACTAAAATAAACTAGTTCATTAAAAACATTAGTTCAGAATCAGACTACATTCCTGCCTGCATTTAAAAATTCTTTGAATAAATGTACTACATTTGACCTTTGTGATGTGACCTGTCAGCGTCAGTTGTGTTGCTTCACTTCCATTAACAACTCTTCATCCGTTGCCTCATGGGATAGTAAAGTGATGCAGACTTCAGAAACTACCCGAAAGTAGTAGGTCATTTCAGGTACATTTTACCTGTTTTATGAATACTGTGAATGCAGACATAATACCTTTTCACCTAATATATACTAGGGAACCATGCATATTTGGATCAGCCATTGTTCTGTAAATGAACAGGGTCATAACTTAAGTCATTTGTTCAGGAATCAGACTACACTAATAGGGCTGCATGGTTTTGATAAGCTAAAAGGGGGCTGTACTGCTCTTCTGCTGCCTCTTCATAGAAAATATTTCCTATATTATATAAGATTTGTCATGAGGTTCCATGAAAGTGTTACCCATGCAGTGTCACATCTGAATGCCTTTTAAAAGGGTGAGGTTGAGAGAGAGCTGTGGACAGGAATGGAGGTGTGGGTTCAGCTCAATGCTTGCATTGTCCAGCAGCACCATGTTGAGGTCAGGCTTTCCAGTCGCTTATTTTTAGACAGACACTCCAGATCCACGGAAGTGTGCTTTCTGGTGGCAAGTAAAAATCAAGAACAGAACGCATACTGAGTATGTGGAAACGATGACTGTGGTCTTCACTCTGAAAACAGGTTGTTTTTTGTTTTTTATTTCAGGCGAATTGGGAAACTCAGAATATTTGGCTAATCCACGTGTCTCTGCTGGTAAATTTTGTAATCTTTGCCAGATTTTGTGAATCCACAGTATTACAGAAAATAAGATTTCTACTCTAAAGATAGTTTGTTGTGTTTTCTAAATAGAAACTGTGGCAAAGAATGGCAAAGTAATAGTAGGGGATATATGTGCGAAAAAAAGAAGTCGTGTTGTGAGAAAGAATATCACATGTATAGGAAAATGGATTAACGCCAGTACAGCAATGCTCTGCCTCCCAGTGTGCTAGGAAAGAGAGAGTGAGAGCTTGTTGCCTGAGGACTTTTTGCCAAATAGCAGCAAAGACAAAATTTTCACAACCCTCTTTTAGCTCCCTTCTCGCCTGGTGAGGAATGAATTGGAGAAAGAGAAGGGGGGCACTTTACTCAGCTAGTGATTGGTGGCGTTAACACTCTAAAGCCCCTTTCACACAGATTCTGGAAAATACACTGATAATGTGTCCCGGGATTGTTTGATTTTGGTTCATCAGGATGTGACGTGTAATGTCTCCTTGATGTCCGACGTGAATTTAACATTTTTTTCTGATTCAATCATAAACTAGCGCATCACGTACCATTCCACTAAGCTGGCGACTTGAAAGTTTAGTGTGGGATGCCCAGCTTTTCTCAGTAGTTGTTACCAAGTGGGAAAATGTATGATGCCTAAAATTAAGGATGTCCCTATCCGATCCACGTCATCGGTATCTTGTAGATACTGGCCCAGAATGCTAGATCGGAGATCGGAGGGGAGAAAAAAAATACAGGGTTCTCAAGTTTTATCAAAAGCTTGGAGTGAGACCACATGCAGTTAGGGGAGGAGCCCTAATGGAGCCCCGCCCCCGCCCATCCCCGCCCCCCAATTTTACCCATTGTTCATAATTAACCAGCGCAAATTGAAATTATAACAATTGGTAAATCTGATAAATGATAGAGCAATTCATCACATCAAATATACTCTTTAATGTTATATTTCAAAATTACAAATATACAAAAATTACAAAAATATAACAAATTGCTCCAAACAGTTTGGAAAAACAAATCTTTTTGCATTTTGAATTATTGTGTGGTGGGACATTGTGAACAAATGGACATATTAGAGTATGTGTGTGAGTGTGTGTTTGTGTGTGTGTACACAAGAGTACACAATCCAGCTTATGAAATGTGTTTTGTGTTGTAAGTGTTTGTTGCACATTTTGATGCCTTGCAACCTTTTTAGGGGGCTTACCCTTTGGTGCCCAGAATGATAAAATATATTTTTGCTTTTTCCCTGACATCTTTGAAAAATACAAATGCAATGGCAGTGATTAATGTATGTTTTGACAGGATATAAAACATTACCCAGAGCACTTTGCTTTAATACATGTAGCCTTAATGTAACTAGAAAGACCATTAATACAGTATAATATATAATTTAAAATAAAATGAAGAAATGCATCTTCATTCCTTCCCATACCCACTAACATTTCCCTTAGTTTCAGATAACGTAAGCTAGCCAAACTGAGCCAAAGCTTCTGGCCTGGTTGCAAAGTAGTTGTAGAGTTTTTGACTGCATCAATAATAATGTATAGGATGGGGTATATATTAAATCTTCTAGCCTAAAAATGTTAGACGAGCTTTCTTCCAATTTATCTTCTCCATCATGTTGTTGGTTACCTAGTAACGAACGTACGGAGGCCGAGAATGTTCCGTCAACTTCCGCGGCTTCGCGCATCTATGATGCCGCTAGTAACGAACGCAGTCTGGCCGAGATACGTGCTGGCAGCAGGAAACTTCACTTTGTGTGCCTGCGCCTCGAATACAACGTTATATATAAAGCTCGCAGGACAACTTGGTTGGCATTCCTTTTCAGCGTGAGAAATACACGGTGTGGCGTGTGAGCGTGTGAACTAGTTGAATTGCGTGTGTCTCACGGCCAATACGTGAGACTTGAGAACCCTGAAAATATGATCCGATACCTATCCAACACAAACCATGGGAAAATCTAGCTTAAACCATCGCCTAAATGCTTGAATATTAGCATTTCCCTTGCTGCGACATTGCAAAAATTGCAGGCAAAAATGGGTTTGGGCGGGTGGTTAAAAATTGGGCTGGTTTCGGATCAGTTCGGCGGGTTTTTGTAGCCGAAACACCGGCACTTCAGATCCTTCTTTCGGCGACCCTCTGTTCACCAGGCAGTAGTCTCACTCACACACACATGGTGGCTACATCTCTGGCTGACGTGCCCCCTAAACTCACAACAGACACTCCCTCCCACTACCTTCGGTGTACTTTTGCGTCCATTCCTTTTTCCTTTTTCAACTCGTAGCCTAATTGAAAAACGAAAAACATGCTTTCTTCTTTATTCGGTTTTAGATTGGTGAAAAAATATTCACATACAAACTTATTTTCCTTATATACAGTGCTTAGATATTTAAAGAGGCTACATGCGTTTTTACTGAAATTTAAACTCGCGACTGACACCTGTGGCCAAAAAACAGAACTGCTCTTCCTTTCTGCTCGCTCTCGTACGTGCACAGTTCACAAGTCATCTGCTGCAAGGAGGTCAACATTATGTTTACAGAGGTAAGAACAGTCAAATACATATATTGTTTGAGATAAGTGCTGGCAAGTGGTGGTGGCAGAGTGATCTGAAACGTTTAACATGAACGCGCTTGACGTCACATCCGCCGACAGCGCGGGAAAAATCCGACCCGACAGAAAATAGGAAAAATAGGATACAGGCTTATAGGTGCACCCACTGTGAGCGGACAAGGTGTCAGTATGCTCAACAGGAGATGTTTGAGTCATAAATGGTAAAATAAAAAGGCTATTGTTACGTTTATTTTGGGGAAAAAGTTATATATAGTCCCTTTAATTGAAAATCAAATAATTGACACAACTTTTTTTTCATTTTACGAAATTTGATTTCTGCATTTTATTTGCGTTGCCCCGGAACATTTAGATAAT
This sequence comes from Tiaroga cobitis, assembly GCA_030578255.1. Taxonomy (NCBI): domain Eukaryota; kingdom Metazoa; phylum Chordata; class Actinopteri; order Cypriniformes; family Leuciscidae; genus Tiaroga; species Tiaroga cobitis. Next base: position 25,944,902 of record CM060611.1, on the reverse strand, counting down.
AGCCTACTGAGCCCTGGAAGTCACCTGTGAAGAAAAAAAAACACGGTTTTGCAATCGGTCTCCTCAGTTTATAAACCGTAGGCTGTAAACTGTAGCTACTCACGGATTTGTCTGTGCCGGCTGATTCAACCAGGCCAGCTATTTAGGTGCAGGATGCACGGGATACCATTGTGTTTAAACTTTATTTTTCAAAATGGATAATTTTGAGAAGTCCATTTTTTGGGAGGAAAAAGCTCAGTATAATATAATAAGCAAAAAAATACTTCACATATAAAAAAGAAATATAGCCTAAAACAAAACATTTCAAAAACTGTAAAATGTTAGGTTATATAAAAATAAAACATTAATAAATTATTTTATGCTAAACATATTACTGTCTAAAGTGAATCATTTAGTTATAAATGCAAATAATAATTGTCATTATTATTATTATTATTATTAGCCTACATTTAGGCTAGAAGATGCTTTTATCCAAAAAAGGAACCAAGGCAATTCGTCAAATGTCAGTCATAATACAGGTTAGACAATAATAATACATGATTATTAGTATTAGTTCAAGAATAAAATAAAAATATCGGATTGATATTGGTATCGGCAAATAACCAAAGCTGCGGCATTGGTATCGGTATCGGAAGCGAAAAAGTGGTATCGGGACATTCCTACCTAAAATCTGATGAAAGTGTAAGATGTTTTAAAATCTTTTTTAAAAGTCGTGTAGTGTATTCCAGCCTGTTAGATAAACTGCTGAAATGTTTAATGGCTGGTAAGTGTCTGACCTAAGACTTTACACTTCAGGCAGCAGTTGGATTTGCTTAGTGAGTGTACATTCAATTAAGGCACTCGGAATTTTGCAGCAAAGCTTAATTTTGAGATACATTTGAGTTTCATTAGGCATATTATAAGCACAAATATAACATGGCATTACTGCCCACACTCGAGCTGTTGATGTATGGCTGGTGTTGTAGTTGTAGATCAGGGCATAACAGGCGATGTGAGAGGTGTACGGCAGTTGGCCAAGTTGATGCGCTAGGCCAGGCACAGATGGCCAAACCCCTGCAGAGTGTTTCCTGGTGCAGGGCATGAGCTCTGTACAGGCCTGGGAACGTGGAGTAGACAGTGACCCCACCCTCTAAGGAAGAGCTGCCCAACATCACCCCATTACCCTTGCACACTCCACCCAGACCTCGGCTTCGTCACCCTTTTCCAGAGCACGCGCAAGTACGCGTGTGGGGTTTGAGCGTGTGTCTGTCGCTGCATGTGCCAAGGGCTCGAACACAGGAGTTTTTGTCACCGCACAGATGCAGCCATTCCAACGGACAGCACATGGAGAGAAAAAAATCCAAGGAAAAGCTGAGGCCCACCCTGCACAGATTTACTGCCTATGTAAACTACGGCTGTTCTGTTTGCTGGCCTTTTTTGACAGCAGAGCCATTGTGGCAATCACAGTTTACATTCAAAATTTGCGAGTCAGACAAGAGAAGGGTATTTGGATTAGCATAGGAGTTGACTTCTGACGCACTAAAGATTACGACGCAATGTTGTCATATAAACATAGGCAGCACATAATCTCAAATCCTGTTTAAATCACATTGAGGAACAGTCATCTTAATCTGTGCTTTATTCATCACATTGAATGCCTCATCTCTTTCATAAGACACCAAATGGCCTGTACAAAAACAAGCAAATGCTTCTTGGCTTATTTAAAGTCAATTTATGAAAATGGGCTTGTTTGCATGGTCAGTGCCTTTTGTTTTTGGCCTTCCTGAAAGTGCATTTTGTGGCAAGACATAAATCAACCCTAATCCCACCTCTGCTGATAAAACTAAGACATTCCAGATTGTTCTTTCTTGTGGTTTAATGAAGCTTTCATTTATTTCAGCCAGAACTGCTCCCTCATGTAGTCTGGGCAGCTGCTATGAATCTAGACTGCTTGCAGCCAATTATTACACTTGCGCCTTTGTGATGTGCCTGTGGGTTTTCAACCAAACAAGGGGGAAAAGCAGGAAGAGATCAAAGCATTGGCCCCCAAGAACGCTGGGGGTACCCTCATAACTGAATTATTTTAAAGAGCAAAGGGGCAACCCACGCCAAAGGTTGCTTTTGTCAAGCAACCCCTGCAAAAAAATGCAGGCTTTATGTGTTGTTCATGTTTTTTTTTTTTGTTCCTTTCTTATTTCCTTCCTCCCTTAAAGTAAGGTATTAAAAGTGATAGTTGACCAGAAAACTTAAAATCGGTCATCATTTACTCACCCATGTGTCGTTTCCAAACCTGTATGATATTTTTCTTCTGCAACTTTCGTTATATGGACAAAACAGCTAAACATTTTTCTTATTTTCTTTTGTGTTGAACTATTGCTTTAATATCTGATTACATTTTGTCATCACATGCCGCACGATAACTGTAGCTTTAATATCCTAGATCATTACCAGTGTTATTTTAGAAGTTTTTTTTTTACTATTTATCAATATATTATTAATGTTTGTTTATTTTTTTCTGTTTTCTGTTTTCATTTTATTTTTAGAATATTTTTTTTGTAATTTTGTTGTGCTTTTCATTTTTAGTAATTTTTGCTTTTTGATATTTTTGTCTAAATAGTTGTTTTAATTAGTTTTTATTTTAGTTGTATTTCAGTTAGTAATTTTAGAATTTAAACTGATTTTAGTTTAAAAATACTAAGGCAACATTTAGACATTTCTGTTGTTTGTTTTTAATCTAATGTTTATATTTAATTTTATTTTATTTCAGCTTCATTTCAATTCACAAAATTTTGTCTTTTAATAGTTTGTTTTAGCTTTCATACATGTGCTCCGCCATGCTTAGTTTGAACTCTTTGTTTAAGAGGCACTACAGTGTTCTGTTAGCCTGTCTGACTTTAATAGGATCTGTCACCTTCGCCAACCACACGCGCCCTCCTTCCATGCTCAGAATCAAGATTTTCTATTTTCTCTGGGCTTCACGATACTCTCTCTTCCATTCCCCAGCTGTCAAACTCAACCGTCAGACTATTCAAGAGACAAAAAAAAAGAATAAAAGAACAACAGTGTGGTCTGTACTCTAAGCAAGAAATGGATTGTGTATCATGACACCGGTCCATTGAGGCTTATGTCAGAAACAATAAATCTGGTTCCCATCACCACGACTGTAAAGGATTAGGTCAGTGATGTGGCAAAGCGTCTTATGACTATAGCACCCTTAATAGGGCTAAAAGTGGCTTTTAGAGGAAAGGGTTAATACTCAGGTTATGCCAGAGTTGATTTATGCAAACAATGTTTGATATTTAGCTTGGTCTACGTGCCATTATGGCCAGTCTCTAAACGGCATAGTAATAAGTAGTAATACTTGTAGTAATACTACTAACGGCAGCCAGTGACAACTAATTTAACTGTACAATTATTGCAATCCTTTAAATATAGACTGTGATCGTGAATTTTTTTTCTCTTAAAGTTGTAATTGTAGTTAGCTGCGGTTATTAGTATGTGATTGAATGGTGGATTGGCTTTAATAGACTGGAGGGAGGACGTGTGTTCATAGGAGAGAGGCTGAACTGGGTTTGGCAGGACACTAGGGAATGTATTTGTATCTGCTCTAATTTTCTCTCAGTGTAGTGATATGAGAATACTGTACAGTCACAGTGGCTTCAGGATTAATCTCTGTCTCTCTTATACAGCCTGCAGTTTATATAGCAAAATGAGCATTTTCTTTCATATTTGCCCAATGACTAATGCATTTGAGTGATACTAGAACAAACTAATGCATACAAAAGATGCTCAGTATATAGGGACCATATTGACCATTGTCTGATGACTTTAGCGATCTGTATCAGATTTAATGGCTAAATATAATGGCTGGATATTTAATTGTGCTTGCTCACTTATGGCTATTTTTATTCTGCATTTGTGTTAACGTTATAAACTCAATGAAAGTTATTCTTTAAAATCACTAATAGTTTTAAAAACGGTGTTAAATTATTAATCTTTTGAAGATGACAAGATGAATAGGCCTATCTGTCTGCATACTTTCAAATATAATGTGATGGTTCAATACCCTTTTTAATGGGTTTAAAATGGTTAAATAATTTTTATGGTTTAATTTAAATGATTTAATACCCTTTTAAATCATTTAAAACTGTTGATTTTATTTGTATTTTTACACAAAATCAGATACAATTTTATTATTAGCCATTTTTTGACCAGAAATCTTTTGCAATTATTGGACAAAATAGCATGCATCTTTGTTATCAGCAACAAGTAATCAAAATGGAACCTATTTATTTTCAAATACATCTAAATTGACAACATTTTAATGTCATTGACATTTTATTTTCTATATGTTCCTGTTAAATTTTGTTATTCTGAAGAAAAATGTCTGTTTTCATCACAGTGCAAAAGTGTAACTTTCTTTAGCGAATATCTGAAATTACTTTTCTTTTCCTCTTCTTCACTCTGAAATACTTCACATGACGAAAATTAAATGTTGCAGATGCGGTTTCATACTGTTTCGACTATGCATTAATCCCTTAGGCATTCTCGTCCCATTTTCGTTTTCTGTCTCTCTCTTTTTTCCTCAATGTCTTAGCTCTCTCTTTTTTCATCCCTTCTGGCTCTTTGTAGGAGGATTTATATTAGTGATGCTCATCAGGGAGAGTTTTCAGAATAAACTGCTGTCGGGTCAGAGGGGAATTTTGGTTATAATAATAACACATTATCAGATTAATGAGCGAGACTGATGTTTAGTGGCCAGCTGCAATCATATCTAGCAGTCCCGGCCCGCTTGTTCCTCGCTGCCTCCACCCTCCTTTTGAAGGCAGGTGGGCTAGTTCTGATTTAAGGCTCAGAGGACGGGCGGAGTGCCACAGTGCAGCTGGCTACAACTCAGAGCCGCGATGTCTCCTTGACTTCGTCAGCCAGAATACAAATCAGCCAAGAACACAGCTGAGGAACACAAGCGTTTGACAGAAGAGGACTGAATATTTAGGGGAAAAAGATGTGTTTGAGTACAGGATGTCTTAAACTCTGGGCTTGTATTGAGTTAGAGGCTGTGGTGTCTCATCCATCTGTGCTTGTATGTGTCTGTCCTCTTGTTCTCCAGGCTGTAGTGGATCAGGGTTTGGCCAGCTCCTGCTCTCTCCCCCTGGGTTCTCCAAGGGAAAATGTGCTTTGGATTTTAATGCTTTGGCTCCAGTGCAGTTTAGATATCCAATAAAACTCAAGCTGAGGTTTGGCCCTGCTACTTCACCTTTTTTTTCTTTTTTCTTTACTCCTTCCTTTTCTATTTTATTTAATTTTATTTATTTTTATTTTTTTTTGAGATGCAATGTACAATAAATATACAGTGCTTTGGATATTTTATTGTTCATGGTTATCAGCCATATTGCCATATATATGTTGCTTCTCTTCTCTTCTCTTCTCTTCTCTTCTCTTCTCTTCTCTTCTCTTCTCTTCTCTTCTCTTCTCTTCTCTTCTCTTCTCTTCTCTTCTGCTTTTCAACTGCATTAAGGCCACATATTAGCCCAAATATTTACATTTAGTCATTTAGCAGACGCTTTTATCCAGAGCGACTTACAACTGAGGACTAAACCAAGCGTGTCATCGTGAATACAAAAACAACGCAAGAAGTGCTCAAAATACAAAGTTCAGACATTGCTCGGAGTAGCATAAGCCAGATAAGCAAGGATTTAAAGGAAAAGGAAATTATTTTATTTTTATTTTATTTTTACGTTAAGTGTTCCAGGAAGAGATGAGTTTTCAGTTGCCTTTTGAATGCTGTCAGGGATTTTGCATTCCGGATGACGGTGGGGAGATCATTCCACCAGCATGGAACCGTGAATGAGAATGTTCTGGAGAGTGATTTTGAGGCTCTCTGTGATGGTACCACGAGCCGTCGCTCATTGACTGATCGTAGGCTTCTGGTAGGGATGTACACTTGTAGTAGTGAGTGGAAGTAGGAGGGGGCTGAACCTGTGGTCAATCTGTAAGCAAGCGTCAAAGCCTTGAACTTGATGCGAGCAGCGAGTGGTAGCCAGTGCAGAGAGATGAACAGAGGAGTGACGTGGGCCCTTTTGGGCTCGTTGAAGACCAGACGAGCTGCAGCATTCTGGATCAGTTGTAGAGGTTTAGAGAGTTGCACATGATGGAAGTCCAGCCAGAAGAGCATTGCAGTAATCAAGCCTAGAAATGACCAGGGCCTGGACGAGAAGTTGTGTTGCATGCTCAGTTAGGAAAGGCCCGATCTTCCTGATGTTGTGCATAGCAAACCTGCATGATCGAGCTGTCTTTGTGATGTGGTCTGTGAAGGTCAGCTGATCATCAAAGATTACTCCAAGATTTCTGACTGACCTTGATGGGGTGATTGAGGAAGAATCTAGCTGGATAGTGAAGTCGTGCTGTAGAGACGGATTGGCAGACGAGGATGAGAAGCTCAGTCTTTGCCAGGTTGAGCTGCAGGTGATGTTCCTTCATCCATGCCGAGGTATCCGCCAGACAGCTTGAGATCCGTACAGCTACTGTGGGATCATCTGGTTGAAATGAGAGGTAGAGCTGGGTGTCATCAGCATAGCAATGGTAAGAGAAACCATGTGCCTGTATGATGGGTCCCAGTGATGTGGTGTAAATGGAGAAGAGGAGCGGTCCAAGAACTAAACCCTGGGGAACCCCTGTGGTCAGTTGATGTGCTTTGGATACCTCACCTCTCCGTGTGACCCTGAAGGACCTACCTGTGAGATAGGACAAATATTATGGCCACAACCAGACACAGCAGCTGTTACACAGTTAAGTTCCATAGAAAATAGATTATTGGTCACCATTACGAACAAAGCCTCATGGCAGCGCTGACCACGCCACAGTGTCCCTCTGAACAAACACACTCTGGCCTAAATGGCAAAGTTTATCTTCAGTTCTGTTGTCTTTCACTTACACTCTACTATCCTACTTCATAATGTCTTTTCCCAAGGGGAAAGGCATGTGCAGGTGACTATTATTGATGCTGGGACTCTTTTCCTGCCCCACCAATGACTGCTATGAGGGAGTTTTCATGTTTTCAAAGTTTTTTGTAGCAAAGACCCCTAAATATGATGATCCACTTTCTAAAATGTAAAGGCAGCTTTATAATTGTATGTATAAAAATCCATTTGTAATGTTTGTGTGTGTGAAATCAAATGTATTGAAACCATCAAGCCATTTGTTATATTCATATTATAATAACAAATATTAAATAACAAATATTTAATAATAGAAATATTTGTTTAAAAAATGATAAATTCTCAATTTTCTGTGAAGACCTCTTGGCCAATATTATCTAGGCTATAGTTATTATCTATAGGCTAGTTATTAAACCTTTGTTTGATTGACTGGTTTCAGTGTTATACGTTTCCTGGCTGATGTGTAAATAGTGACACTGTGACAGGAGTGGTGTCCCTAGAGGGGAAATGTAGTCTGTGTCCTCAGACTACACAACGGTTTGATGTTACGGTGTTGTATGAGGTGTTGCGTATCATTGAGGAGGCAGGCCTTATATCACTTACTTTCTGTACACAAATATTCAGGGCTCTACATTAAAGCTCTTTAGGTGGAGGTGGAATAAAGGTTTTTACATTGGACTCCCTTGAATGAAATCAAGGGTTTAAACAGACAGCCTTGCAATTCATTTAATGTAAAGCCTTGATATGAATGCAGATAAATGGATATTATATTAAATGCATTATAAATGCTCTGCTTTGTCTGGTTATGTTTTTGTGTCCTTAGTTCAACTCTAGTCAGTCATCAGTTTTTGACTCCGCTTCCTTCTTCAATACAAAATACCAGACCCCCACACACCTCTGCTAAAATGCTGTGCATTCCTCCTGGCTGCCACCTTGCAGTCGTGTTATCCGATAGGAAGGATCTCCCTTAGCGAGGCGTGAAATATTCTTGCTGATATGGAAAAAGAGAAAGGAGTGAGCGAGGGGGGTGAAATGGTGGAGGGGAATGGTGTTCAAGGTGACCTTGCGTGTAGACACGGAACAAGAGATGACGTTTGATGTTGCTGTATCCAGGAAGCTCAACCCATTGAAAACGGTAGCAACAGTCATAGAGAGACACAAAACTCTAAACTAAAATGACTAATTTTAGTCTTGTGGCAGTAAGGACAACACAAAAACTTTCAGTGAAGTAACGTGATTACACGCAATGAATTGAATTACGCTCCGAGGTAAAATGGCTTCAGCTGAGAGTACAATAAACATAATCGAAGACAATTCGATGTGGCTTAAATTCAGAGCATCTTGAACAGCAGCCAGCACCGTAGAAATATAATAAGCTGATATTGGGTCGGGGGAAGGGCCAGTTAGTTACTTGGTTTTGCTGTGTATGGTTTTTGTCTCTCCAACCTTGAATAGCCTCTCCAGATATTGACAATGGGTAAGATCAAAATGGCTTCTCATTGGGATCTTTCAGTGGTTGAAGAAATTTTTGATATAGACAAAAAAAAAAAAAAAAAAAACATCTGACCAAAATCAGTTCGATTTGTGAGTGTATTGAGGTAGGAAATACTTTATTTTCTTGACGCCCCCAGGCTGAGACAAAGCGGTGGCCAGGCTTTGAACCTTCACTTCTTCATCTGTTTCTGTTTCCTCCCTGTTGACACTCATTAGCATTTCCCTTCAGGGCTGTTCCAGCCTACTGGCCGACTGTCAGTCAAGTCACTCACCTTTTACTGTGACTTTCTGTGTGTGTATTTGCATGGTTTCCTCTGAAGCAATGACATTCTCATTGGAAAGATTCAATGGATGGGAAAGGCTTTATTTTACCCACACAAAATAAAACATTTCAATGATATTTTGCATTCTTAATTGAGTCTTTATAGCAGTATCTTTCCCTTCAGAAGTGATTTTATTCAGTTTATATATTTCAGTAATCGAGTTTGGAGCTTACTGGAGAACTGAAGTTGACATCAAAAGTTCGAATCTGGTGTCATTTCCTGATCCAGTGCCACCCTAGACTATAAAAAGAAGTCTAGATGACTCATTTTATTGGCACAGGGCTAAAATGTTGGGTTGTGGTTATATAGTGTGAGATGTCTGTATTCTTCCTAAGCACAATGCCTGAACGGGAGACCTATTTTACATTTGTCTCTCCATTCTATCCTGCTCACACACCAGCATCACAAATCTTTGGGTTTTATGTGTGCTTTGGCTCCAGATTGGAGCAATTACCAGGCCGTGGCCCCCCATCTCACACACACACTGCTACACACACTCCTCCACATACCGTGTGCCAATGTGGCCACCCAGAGCTATTTAAACTTCCTAATTATAAGGCAGATTACTGACCCAAGAGAGCTCTAATTATCGGTGCTAATTTTGGGTCATCAGACACCATTTTGATGTGATTGTGGTAACTGTGTTATACGTTAGAATGATGCATGGCACATTGTGGCTCCACAGTAAAAGAAATAGTGCCTTGCTGTCTACTGGGTACGTTAGGCAGCATGCTAACTGAAATGGTGCCTGTTATAAGTGTTTTGAAATGCTTAACTTGGGCCATAACACATGTGAAACACACAATATTCCCATAGAGTTTGCTGTTAGCATGTGTCCAAACTAGCAACATGATGTTGGGTTTTTAAATAGTCTGTTTCTAATTAGATTGAATTGCTTTTATTTATGCTTTTTGGTATTAAATGAAATACATCCATCCAATATCTTGGATTAATTGTATGCCAGAGCATTCTGAGATTGTCTTCTCTCTCTTTGGCCTTTTTTAGAGCAAGTTTTTTGATTAAGGTCATGTTGAATTTTTTCACTGCCCTGACACGAGTCATTATGTCATGTTCCACTCGACCCGGATTTTTAATGGATAAAAACGACTAAAAAACGAATTGTGTTTATGATAAATTACCATGCTTGGCACCCTGTTGAACATTTGTTGATATTGATTTGCTGGAGTGCTAACAGTACTGTATTTGTGTGCTCCTGACTGAGTATTTTTTCTGAGAGCCAAGTTATATATTAGCCTGTGTTGCAGTTTGGTTAAGAACTATATTAGCCATGCACATCAGAACTCTCACACAGACATGTGTAACTTGAAAAAAACGCTGGATTAAAATCACAAAGATGACACATCCTCAGTTGGGACTAGATACCTTCAGACATACGCTTTCCATGAGCTCAGCAAGTTTTAAATAGCTCTTCCAGTCTTTTCAAAAGGATAATACATTTAAGATGGCTTATGAAAATAACTTTCGGAACTGTTATGGCTAATGCACTGTATTTGTACTTAGTGCTGCAGTTATATTACAAGCTCAGATGCCCTAAAACCGTAATTCGTGCTTGAACATTTAACCACCATTATCATTTCAGGTATTATTTTTATTTTCAGGGTGACATTTTAAAAGTTTCTTTACAGAGTTAGTGCAAATATCGAAACACAGTCCTAGCTTTTTGTGTAGTTTATTGAATTAATATTGACATGGAGGTTTTTATATCCATAGCCAGACGCCTGAGCTGTCGATAGTCCATTATCTGAATTTTTAATGCATGCAGATTTCTGTTCTTGTCTTTGGTTGCTGTATGAGCTTCAAATGACTCAGTTTTGTACTTGAGATCACAAAAGTAAAGAGGATAATGACAAACGTGACAACTGAATATAACTATCAGTTTTTTTTTATTTTTGGTCACATTTACTATTTGTATCCATACTTGTGGCCATTTAGTGTATGTAAACTACTGTTCAAATTATATATGTATTTTTTTAAAGAAATTAATACTTTTAACAGAAATGCATTACATTGATCAAAAGTGACAGACATACAACATATTTCTATTTCAAATAAATGCTGTTCTTTGAGGCCTTCTATTCCTCAAAGAATCCTGAAATAAAATGTAAATTCTTGAAAAAAATAGTGAAAAGAATTTCCTCAAAAATATTAAGCAGCACAACTGATTTCAACATTGTTATTAATAAGACCTGTTTCTTGTTCTTCTTATTAAATCTTCTTATTAAATCAGCATATTATAATGATTTCTGAAGGATCATGTGACTGAGCACTGGAGTAGTGGCTGCTGAAAACGAAGATGTAGACAAGGATGATGAGGATTGGAGACACAGACACCCGCTCTGCAGGGGTCAGACTGCTGGAGCCTTTCCTGTCTCTCTCTCTCTCTCTCTGCCTCATGGGGCTGAGAAAAGTAATAAGCTTCAGGAGTGGCACGGTGCCCTAAGGAATGCGAGAGCTACATACAGCCTGTCAGAACATACAGGATTTATGATGGTTATTAAAGAATTCAATTATAAACCTATTGGTGGTGTGAGTGTTTGTGCTGCAACCGTAGTGTAGTGTGTGTTTGTAGGTGTGCTTTATGGCACATGAGATGGTGTGTAGTAAATGTTGAATGAGAGTTTGTGTGTTAGTGTGTTGATGCCATATGACAGCTCTCTACTCACCTTGATAAACTGTTCTATTGGAGGTGACCAATCACAGCAGCCGTACAGCTGATATTGTGTGTCACACGGTCCTCTCAGGACTCCATTCTACCCAAAATTGTCATTCTTGGTGATTTAAAGGTAAAGTGTGTCCTTTTTGTGCTACTATAGTAACATCATCTAACGGAATTGCGACATTAGACATTAATTGTTTTCCAACAGGTTTCCTGAACATTCCCCCTATCTCACATTGGTCAGAGAGAAATTAACTAGAAGGAAGAGATGATCGGTTCACGATCATCTCTTTAATCTGCTTTAATCTGTCATTACACATTAAAGAGCCACAAAACTGTATTTATCGTTTCAATTTCTTAAAACAATTACCAAATTTGAAACCTGAGACTTTGTTTCATATCAAAAGTAACCTAAAAGTAACCTGGTCTGTCCTGTCTGTCAGCACGTTGTCAGTGTCCTCTCTGCTCCGCAATGTATTTTTCACTGCGTGAGAACATGGTGTGGCGTTAGAGCGGCATGGCTTGTCGGACATAGCAACAGTAACTAAAGGGGGCGGGTCTTTGCGAACGGTCAATTGTGTCAGGTTGGTCAAAGGTCAGTGACGTATACTGTATATATGTAAAGTTTTTACATAACTCATAGATTATTTTTTGTTTCCTTATACCTCAAAGTTTTTATATGTACTGTACTTTTTCAAGTTTAAAAGTATCATTAGAGATGCACCGATCGACCGGCCAGGGAACGGAATCGGCTGATTTTCCTCATGATTGGCTCTGACCGGTGACCGACCGGTCAGTCTGACGTCTTTCTGATTCCAAGCCGGTCTGTTTTGTTGCCAGCGGCACAGGCAATAACGTCAACTGTGCGTTCTCGCTCTCTTCTCTCCGAAGACGAATTGACACACACCCGCCGCCTATCACTCACTCGTCTCATTCGCTCCGGTTAAATAGTGCTTGTATTGCGCATAACTTTACTACGTTAATTCCCACAGGTTTCACGCTTACTCCAAAAGCGCATGCACCACTGATGTATATAAGTGGGAGCACACAAGCTGCCCCTCAAACAGCTTGTGAGTCGCAAGTACCAAAATTAGTGGGTTACTGCGCTTAAACGGTCAAATACACACAAAATGATGTCAAAATGCCTGTCTTGGTGAGTTTTCAGTTAAACACGAACACAAAAAAAAGTTTTGGAATGTAAATAGTTGATAGAAAATGCATTGTGTAACAGTAAATTGGATCAGTGCATCAACTCTAAAGTGACAGCAACCTTATAAACATGCTGATGTCTGTAATGTTAATAAAAGAACACAAGACAAAGAAAATTACTCTCTGCTCTTGACTGAATACCTTTTCTAACTAATTGTAAGCATCAAGCTGTATTTAATTTTTGTAGTGAAGACTAGCAGTGTTATTTTACATTTGATTACTTTAATTTCTGTAGTATTTCTTACCTGAATATACTATATATACATTGATATTCTTGTTGTAGCAGTATTTTTTCATTTCACACCTATGCAAGTTTTACATAAAATATATACTTTACACTATACATAAGAACTATATAAATAAACTACTTAAAACTTTTCTCTTTAATGAATTAAGGTCACCCCCCCCCCCCCCCCCCCCCCCAATTTGATTGTATTTTTGAATACTTGAATACATAGGACAAAAAAGAGCAGCACATCATTGACCCATGTACTTTATGGGGGGAAATCAATCTGCTAATTTACTTGCAGTATTCTCTGCCTATTGAACTGGCTTTTTGATTTTTACAAAAAAACAATTACAGCTTTAACGCACATACACATTTACCCTTGTCCTGTCGTCTCTAGGTCAGCTGACACACTCTCATTAGAAGGTGTTGAAACACTGATGAGGAGACCAGGTTTAGCTGGGAACATGTTGATGGATCGTGTTGTTTCAAGAGACGTGAAAGAGCTAGTGATTTTGGCGAAAGGGAATGGAAGAGAGAGAGAAATAAAATAGGTCAGCAGTGACATATTGAGGCATGAAATAAGAGTTTCTGTCATTTGAATCAATAAAACAGATGGTGACTTGCTGTCCAAAACTGCTTGTTTAGATAAACTCTGTGATCCCTGACACTCAGACCACCGTCGCCTTCATGGCTAGTTAAGGGGCAGGGCAGAATAAGGTCGTGGGTTATCTTGTTTTAATGGGCAGCCATGTGTCTGGAGTCTGGACGCCCCCACAGACAACAGGAGCCCAGGGGGACAAAAATGGGAGGGCATCGCTAGGAATGTAAAGACATTGAAGACTGAACTTGTTTTGAGAGAGGAGGAGAAAAGGAGTGTGAACACGTGCTGGGTTCCCACACTCTCTTCTTCCTCTTTTCTAAATGCTCATTTTTCTTGGGGTCAGCGATTAAGGATTGTGAAGTCCCCTCCACACACACGCTTACAATAAATTCTGTCATGACTGGGTATTGTGTGCTTTGGAAACCCACTATGGCCACACCGCTCTGTCACATCTGATTGGTCAACCAAACAGAGCATGAGGTCACATGGACAACCTGAATCCCTCTAGAGTTTTTGTTTGAGTACATTAGAGTGTGACATCCTCAGCATTTTTTACCATTTTTAACCGAGTTCCTGCTCTGACTTTTATTTGTTTTGTCAAGTATTTGACAGCGGATATTTAAAAAAGCGTCTCTGAGAGACATTTTTAGGCTTGCATGCTCTGGAACATCAAGTCAGTGCATGTCTTACAAGAACAAGAACAAGAAAAGAAGACAACTGAAATGATTTAATGTGGCTAAATCTGTCTTATTGGCTAACCAAACCCAGTGGGTTCAGTTAATTTTTAGTATTTTTTTCCCCTTCAATATGTATGTTTTGTGTTTTTAGCTTTCCTGTCACATACTCACCTTCAGAGCTGCTTTCAGTTCTTTAATGCTGCGAGTTGCTCTTGGAAATGGATGTTATAGCACCAATGGCGTTGATATGTTGGCCAATGGAGCATAATACTTTTGACTATTGTAAGCACTGTATGCTTCAATCAGATGCAGTTTGCAATAGATACTTTGTGAGAGCACTGAGCAGCACTAAAGGTGTATTGATGTGTTTTGGAATATTATGATGCTGCTGATTGATAATGCAGTAGCATGAGCCAATGCCCTGCTGTCTCATTAGGGGCTGCTGAGCGACCCATTAGTCGCCTTTGTTGTGTCGTAGATGGATGCATACGGTATGGCTTTAGGCTCATGTATCAGGGTGGGTTTTTGGTGTCTGAGGTAGAGGCAGTTCATTAATCATTGATGGGTGTAGGTTAGGATTGTCTGTCCGTCTTACACGCACACACACACACACACACACACACACACACACACACACACACACACACACACACACACACACTGAGCTCACAAAAAGTTGTACATAAGCAAATGGCCACTGCTCAAGGGCCTCCTTATTCAGACATACTCAGAAACTCATAAAAAAGTAATGCAGCTGCTGAAATTCCCAAACCGAAAAGCATTAACGATCATTTGCAAGTTACAGTAAGCCCTAGTGTATTAGCTTTTCAGATGGCAATTTATTTATTTTATTTATTAGCTCCATGTACACTGGTGTCAGTATGACTTTGTCTGTTTTGTGAAACACAAAGAAAAAATTTGAAGAATATCCTGTTTACACCATTCAATGTAATGAAGGGATTGAGGATAGAGTATGTCAAGAATTAGGGGGGAAAAGTGGTATGTACAACTTGTCTATTATATTCAAAGTCTTCTGAAGTCATATGATAGCTTTGTGTAAAATTAAGTTGTGATTCACTGAAAAATATTGACAACTGCCTTTTTTTTTTGTCATTTAGACTACTTTGGGAATAATTTAACACTCATTTAAAGTTGATATTTAACACTAATAATTAAATGAAATTTTAAGCATTTATTTACTTTATTTAATGCATTTTTTGTACATTATAATGTTGTGATTTCTAAATTCACTTGTAACATTTAAAATAACCAATTGTTGTTTCAAAATATTATAGATGTTATTCAACATTTTAAATATATGTTATTTTAATAGATATTGACCATAATATGGAAAAATGCATATTATATACTTTATATCATTTTTTTTTAATTGAATATGTTCTTATCATTTTAGACCAGAGTTTCAATATCATAAATACATTAAAATAACTTTTATTGAACGTTTAAAGCTGGAAAACGGTCCCAATTTATTGTAATAGAGCTCCGGACGTCACGTGACCTATTCTGTTTATACCGCCATATTGGCAGGCAGGAGGCGGTCCGGGATGCGAATGAATGAATGACGGCAGCATGAGTTTCAAGGCAACAGAGTTCACAGCGCACATTAATTCAAAAGACATAGACATAACAAAACTTAATAGATTAAACATAACAGATCCCTATAATGCCCCCGGGGTGCTTTTCATGTGTATTGATGAAGGAACTGATAGCTTTCCTGACCTGCAGTATCCTGATATCTACAACTACCTCATCAACTTTCCCTCGTCCTACTCCGGAGACTCTCGGGTGAAAGAGGGTTGTCACTCTTTTTCCCTAAAACATTAGTAAACAGAAAATGGCAACAATTTAAACTTCTTTTAGCCAAGCTAATGTTACATTAACATCTAATCATTTATCTGACACTTTAATCCAAAGAGACTTACAAGTAGCCCAAGTACTAACATTGAAGTTACAAAGCAATGAACTTTAGTTAACAGAAAAGAATACTAACTAGTAATTAGCTTGACGGAGAGATAACTAACGTTACAATCTCAAGTCAGTGTGTTCAGCGAGTGAAAATAAATATATGCTAAATGTATACGTTACTATTACACACTGACGTGTAAACTCTACGAATTTATTAGCCAATGGCTAATGATAGACATTATTTAGTCTCCCAGAGTGAAGATTTAGTCGCATATATGCTTTGTAGAGGGTTGAAAACTTAAACGTAATGGCATTACAATCGTCAGAAACAATATTAAACATGTTAGCTAGCCAAGTTACATTAGAAAGAACAACCCTGATATGAAGTGATCATTGCACAAGCGAAATCCATTGCTTGATGGCTCCCATCTCACTGTTTTGTTGTGTTGGTTAGCACGTTTTATTGCAGTGAGCCATTTCAGTCGTCTATCAGGATCCTTTTTCCTCCTCCTGTTCTGGCATCCAGGCGCACAGCAGCTGTCCACCATGTTGAAATTTTAAGGTTTTACATTTTAAATAGACTTTAAATCATTCGACCGCTATCGATACCACTGCTACAGCCGCTCTGGCGCTCTCCTGATTTGCCTGCCAAAATGGCGGAGTTTAGATTGCGTGCCGTCAGCTTCCGGAGCTCTATTGCGTACATTATTCAGTATTTATCCTTTTGTGATCAACGTAAAGAAAGTAATACAGGAACGACATGAGGGTGAGTAAATTACTTAATTTAAACTTTTGGGTGATCTAATGTTTAACCCTCTCCTGCTTTGCACCATTTACTTTACAACACACAGATATCACTCTTTGATTTTTTTTTAACAAAATAAAAGTGAATAGAAGTACTGTTGTATTTTGCATGGACAGATAAAAGGGAATTATGTGCACATACAGTGCATTGCGGTGGCTCTCATTGAGTAAATGGGCTGTACAGATCACTTCAGTCCCACAACCCACTTGAAAAACATCTTCACATTACATTACCACCCACTGAAATGTGACAGTTTGCCGCTTCTGCCCTGAGGTTGATGGGAACCCTTGGTGATGATATCACATATTCTTTTTATTTTTCAGTAACACATCTTTCTTCTCCACACGTTCTCCTCCACAAATTGGCCAATTACCCCCACAAAAGCCTCTCCATCGACAACCATTTGTTTTAGTAATCTTTCAGTGGGATGTTTCTGGTCATAGCCTACTTTAAATGTTGTTATAAAATGAATAGTTCTGGTCCTTGATTCTGATTGGTTGAGTGCACGTTCGAAGCCGTTGTAAATTACTCAACAAACATACACCTGTGACCGAAGAACAAGAGGCGAAACTCTGATGCTTTTTTGGTAACAGCCACTAGGTGGCGCTTCGGTAGCGCAGCCGCCATTTTGGGGTGAAAATTCCAACTGGAGTTTAGTTGTGGGAAGTTCGGATCATTTTACTGACTTGGATCTTTGAGTCTCGTTCAGCAAAATGAACGAATCTTTTTTCGAGTCATTTCGTTCATTTCGTTCATTTCAGCATAATATAATTAAAATGGGATGTTAAATATCCCAACACATCTAGTACTTATGAAAATTTTGATTACATTTGTAAAAAGAATAAAAATAAACTATAGGGTAATGCAGCCAAAGCCAAATTATAAGAAACCGAAATTTTTATTAATTGATTAGTTGTTGGGTCTTAAAGGAGAACTCCGGCGCAAAATGAACCTTTGGTCTAATTACACATTGTTACCTAGTCAACCGTTATCTGAGATTTGTTTTCATGATTATCGAATGTAAATAGTTTTATCTCTAAAAAACAGTTTAGCCTATAAAGCTAGTATAACGCTAGTATATTGGGCATAGTGTAATGACAAATAAAAATCGCTTGTTAATACCACTAACAAGGCTCAAAATAGCCCCACACTAACACAGTAGCATAATGAGGGTCCCTACCTTCAAACCGAAGCATTGAGAACTTTGTCAGTGTCCAGACAGTTTAATAAGAAGATATTTTAAACATACAGTCAACTTCGCGTATACAGACAGGAGCCATCTTTGAAATACAGTCTTTACCAGTCGATCTACGAACGCCGATCCAAGCCTGCTGTTCGCGCTCACCTTATCACAACTTATAGCTCGTTCACGTTCGTAGATCGACTGGTAAAGACTGTATTTCAAAGATGGCTCCTGTCTGTATACGCGAAGTTGACTGTATGTTTAAAATATCTTCTTATTAAACTGTCTGGACACTGACAAAGTTCTCAATGCTTCGGTTTGAAGGTAGGGACCCTCATTATGCTACTGTGTTAGTGTGGGGCTATTTTGAGCCTTGTTAGTGGTATTAACAAGCGATTTTTATTTGTCATTACTCTATGCCCAATATACTAGCGTTATACTAGCTTTATAGGCTAAACTGTTTTTAGAGATAAAACTATTTACATTCGATACTCATGAAAACAAATCTCAGATAACGGTTGACTAGGTAACAATGTGTAATTAGACCAAAGGTTCATTTTGCGCCGGAGTTCTCCTTTAAGTTCAGGCTATTGCAGTCTGATTCTGTTAGTTCACCTCACCTCCTGATCCAAGACGTTCTTTCCTTTGCAACTTCATATTTATCAGGTTTGTTCTCCTCCTCTCGTGTCTCGAGACTTGTCGACTCGTCAGTGTCTGACTCTGATCTGTGCTGTCTGCTGGGCCGTGCCGTGTGTGATACAGCAGGGCCGGAAAGAGAAATGATTAGTTCATCTTTCGAGTCTCGAGTTCGGGTTCGGCCGGGTCCGAGTCTTTCGTTCTTCCTGTCAGTCCCATAGAGGCTATGCTGTCAGTACCGGAAAGAGTAATGATTAGTTCATTTTCTGAGTCTTCGGGTTTGAGTCCTTCGTTCTTTTGTCACGTGACCGCTGGTATCTCGCATCAAATACAACATTAGCTTCGTATTATTGACTGCGTCTGAATGTATATTGTTTTATATTTAGGAATTAAAATACAAAATATGTGAAATAAACATTATCTGAAAAATAAAAGTTCCATCTTATTATTGTCCCTGTTCGTCTCTTTTCTAAATGTTTCTTGTGCATCTGTGGTGTGTTTTATTATATATTATACATTAATTCTACTATTATATTATACATTAACTACGTGCTTGTTTGTAAAAAGGTTGTGAATTAGTAGGCTATTCAATGCGGTGACAAGTTATCCGTGCCTAACAACGGCCCTTAGCTGTTCTAAATTCACTGTAAAACACGGCTTTGTGGGGCGTATTGCTTTAATCTATAGCTTCATATGGAGTGTCAAAATAAGATCTTAGAAGATTGCAGGTGGATGCCGGTGAACTGCATTTTTTTGTGAGCTCCCGGAGGTGAATCCATTCACTTCAGGAAGGAGCCAACGTTGTGTTGCCATGACACCGCACCGACCTTGTCATCTGATTGGTTGGTTAAGCGCTTGGATGCTCCCATTCTAGTCCTGTTTAACGTGCATTGTTGCAATGTTGTAATGATCAGCATCCAGGACAAGCTTTTTACAATACAGTTTCACCAATAACAATCTTTTAAAAATGGTCTTCTTTTAAAATGCACCTGTGCTGGTTGATCTTTTGACATTGATTGAGAGGTCATTCAACCTACACCATTAGAACATTTGCTCTCTCACCAGCACACTTCAAGATAAACTCTCTAGATTCTAGATAAACACTCCTCTTAAATGTTGGGAATTTTTGCATGTGATCACTGCATCTCACTTGATTATGTAGTATGAGAACAGGATGACTTGAGTAACATTTAATGAATTCTCTTTGGAGTCTCCTTGTATTATATCCTTTTGTGTTGAATCAGAACCCTGGCTGTTTCCCTGTTTAGATGACAGCTCCTGTTGAGAGGTTTGCTGCGTGGGCGGCTGACCTGTGGTACTTCCTCTTGGCCAGTTAGTACTGGTCGCAGTGGGGCTGGCTTTCCATCAAGTTCTCTCTCTGTGTGGATACAAGGACGAATTTACATTCAGAGTCCATAAAGTTAATTATATGAAATCTAATTTATTTTAGATTTATTTCAAAGTATTATATGAAGAACTTTATTTAAAAAATAATAATAAAAATTACAAAAGCACATAACAAAATCACAAACATTTAAAACAAATGGAATGAAAACTGAAAATATAAAAATTATAGCTAATTCAAAAATATTAATAAATACAATAGACAAATAAATTAGGCTATATAATAAATTATAATATAAATAATGCTAAAATAACAGGGGAAATCTGCTTATTAAATCATTCTAAAATAACAACGGGGAAATTTGCAGGATTAATTTTAACATGAAGCATAATCAAAAAAGAATGAATGACGTGCAATAAAATTGCCGGGCAAAATGACGGGCATGCATCGAATGCTCTTGACAATCTAGTCTGTGTTCTTACTGTGTTCAGAGGAACAGACAGATAAGACAAAGGGAAGTCAGTGCATCAATCCAGCCTCAAGTTGTCTTCAGTCCTTTTATGGACCTTTTATCTGTAATCCTTTTATCAGTCAGGGAAAGAAAACTACATGTCATCCTGAAATGATATTGGTTGTGTGAAGTATTGACAGCATGATGGCTGTTCTAGTGACACATCCATCCTCAGTGTCCACACTATATGTGCCTAAAAACCATCTGTCTGTGGTAACATCATGAATCAGTGGTTTAGTGGTTTTAGATGCCTTTTGTGTATTAGCTTTTCCTTCCCCCTTTTTTGGCCATTTTGCTCTCTGTACTAGGATCAGTTTTGAAAAGTGAACAATGCTTTTGGGGATAATTAGAATCATTTTGTTTTTACTATTTTATAGTGTATATGGTGTATATTAGATTTTTTTGTATATTTGATTGTGGTCCAGCTGTAATGGTCTGTGTTAATGTTTGTGTGTGTGTTGATCCGTGGAAAAGCAGATCGTGGCCTGAGGGTTTTTGAAGTCTCAGGGGAATCGGCCACATTCAATTTGTGCTATTGAATGGCGGTTTCTGTGAATCCACCCCAAATTTATTGATTTTTCTCAGTGTCTCATGTCACAATGATGACCGAATGCAGTGTTCTTTTGTTCTTTTGGATTGGCACATGCGGAATTTTGCCCCTCCTGCTTGTTATCGCTCTCTCTCTGTGTCCATTTCTTTCTGTCTTTCTTGTTCTTCAGCACCTTTGGTCTGTGTTTTGGATTGAAGTACTGGGTTGTTTTCTCCGGTCTGGCAGGATCACATCCACCTCACTGCCATCATTAGCCATGTGTGTTTGTACATTTGCGAAAACCTTATATCCATCACTTTGACCTTGATGCATGTTATTGATGATTATGTTTGTGTGTACTCACTCCCAGTGCCCTTGATATGCTGTATTGTGTGTGGCAGCCGTGCACATCTGGTCGGTGTAGTAGATGGGGGTGCAGCACTGCAGAGGTTTTGTAGTACCACCTCCCCATTATCCCTTTCTTATTTTTGCCCCTCCCCCAACCCGCCTTCAACTCCATCTCAGTCCTAGACCCCCTAGCATGCACACGGAGGTCTTTTCCACATTGTTTTAGGACACGTGCTCCGTAGGGAAATCTCCTTTGTTTGACAGAGGGCTGCCTCTGCTGACGGAGGCATTCTCCTCGTTTTGATGGAAAGACATTCAATTTTAAAGGAAGCTTTCACTAGCAAGTGGAAGGGGGTGGGGTGGGCATGGAAGTTGGCAGAATAGATTTTTTTTGTATTTACAATTAGTAGTTTGATTAACTAAATCTGGATTAGAAGAATATAATTTACGATATTGTGAGAAAGTAAGATAAGTAAGAAAATCTTAAAATCTTAAAAAATAAGCTTTTTATGCTCAAGGATACATTTGCTTGGTCAAAAATACAGTAAAAACCATAATATTTTATATAAGTATTACAATTAAATTAAATAAAACTATTGTAATTTGTAAAAATGTCATTTATTCCTGTGATAGCAAAGCCGAATTGTCACTAGTCATTAGTCTTCAGTGTCACGTGATCCACCAAATATTATTCTAATATGCTGATTTGGTCCTCAAGAAACTTCTTATTATTATCAATGTTGAAAACAGTTGTGCCGATTAATATTTTTTGTGGAAACCATGACAGTTTGTTCAGGATTCTTTGATTAATAGAAAGTTTAAAAGAACAGCATTTTGAACTAGAAATCTTTTGTAACACTAAATGTCTTTACTGTAACTTTTGATCAATCTAATGCAAAATCGTTAAATAAAAGAATTAATTTCTTTAAAAAAATCTTTTGAAAGGTAGTTTATGTAAATGAAATACATGAATAAAAAGTGAATTCATTGTCATAACAGAATTTGTAATGTTGAAGAATATTCATGAGAGGTTTCTAGTAACTTGGTGTTGTCCTTGGAAATTCTCTAGATATGTGTGCACTGAGGGGGCCTGATGTTTCAGAGTCTGGGTCAGATCTGCTGACTCCACTGGTTGAGTCTCACGGTGGAGGCCATCTATGAAGTGTGGTCAGGTCAATGCATCTGTTTCAAGGATTTTTTTCCTTTTCTCTGTTTCTATTGTGGAAAGGGATGTTCATTTATACACATTCATACACACAAACATGCACAGATACAATAACTTGACATAACAGTTTTGTGCAGCATGGAGAAAGTGAAAATTCACTGGAACATTAGTAAGATGTTTAAGAAAGAGAAAAAATTAAATCATTTTACTCACCTTCACTCTTATAATTTTCTTCTTTTTTTCTCTCTCCATGAAACACAAAAGATGTTTCCTCACACAAACCTATTTTATGGCTTCAGAATGCTTTTTATAATTTTTGAAGTTTGACAGCTCCTGGTCAGCATTCACTTTCATTGTATAAAAAAAAGAGTAAGAGCAAGAGTTAGATCTTTGTTTTATTGATAGGTTTATATGAAATATGCCATTTTAAGGTGGCAGTTTTTACCCTAGGAGTCTGAAACTCTCAATCATAAATGAGAGTGAAACAGAGAGAGAGCTGCATTAATCCTACGATCCCCACGCTTTACTCGCAGGCCAGCCAAGAGTTTTTGTTTTAAACGTACTCCTTTAACCCAAGCTGAATATATTAACTCCTTCCAAAGGAGCAGAAGGAGGATAGATCTGATCTCTACAGCAGCTGGAGGATGTAATGAGGTGTGTTACAGTGGGACATATCTTCAGATCTCCCTGTGCTCTGTTGTTTTGACAAAGTGAAAAATCATATTGATGTGACATGAGTGATGGAAGATGAATGAACCAGGTGTTGCTCAAAAAAATTCAGCAAAAGAGATGGAAAATAGACAACTCCATTATGTACATGGTTCGTAAATGTGTAGCCCTGTACTGTCACCTACTGTAAAAGTACATTTTGTTACCCTCATCAATTAAACCCAAGAGCCCATAATTACACAACCAGCAGTAAAAATTTTTTAAGTGTTTGAAAGAAGTCTCTAATGCTCACTAAGCAGGCATTTATTTGATAAAAATACAGTGAAAACAGTGATATTGTGAAATATTATTACAATTTAAAATTTCTATTTTAATATATTTTAAAATGTAAAATCTGTTCAAAAGAACAGCATTTACCGGTATTTGACACAAAAATATTTTGTGAAATTAAAAATGTCTTCACTTTTGATCAATTTAAAACTTTGCTGAATAAAAGTATTAATTTCTTTCAAGAAAAAAATTCTCACTGACCCCAAACCTTTGAACGGTAGTAGTGTAGGAGATTTCTAATACATTTTCAGTCTGAAGGGCTGGTCATAAGACTGGATGGGAAAAAAAGAATGGTGTTATTTGCAGTTTAGAGCAAGTAAACTTACCAAACTCACAAATCCGACCTCCTTTGTCATTTGCCAACCAATCAAAACAAATTGAATCAACCTTTCAGTTTGCTTTGCCATTACCTGGGCTACATTTCCACGTTAGCTCACAAATCTTTCAGCTCGAATTCTGAAAAGAGCTAATGCCACAATGCCAGGGGTGTGATATTGGGCATCTGTTTAACAGCAGATTAAGCAAGATTTGCTCCTTTGTCAGAGGCTTCTGTTTGCTAATGATAAGAGCGAACTCTGCGGCTGCTGTTCTGTATGCCACTGCCAATTTTGGTCATGCTGGGCTCAGTATGTACTAATGTGCATGTGGATTTTTTTTAAGCTAGTGAAAAAAAAGGTGTAGAGGCCAGTATTAAGAGGGGTCTCTTTTCACTTCAAACTTCCTGTTTGCTCAGAGAGGTTGTGTCAGTGATAACAGCTGGTTTCGGATATCATGGATACTTATGGGTGGCGTGTTCTGCTTCAGTCTGAGCTTGGGCCTGTTGTTTTTCCTAACAAGGTGATGGTTGGTTTTTAGCTAGATACACAACTCATGATCAACAGGACAGATTCTTGACCCTGCTACTCATCTACTACAGAAAGAGTACAGAGATAGGACATCGAAAGAGACACACAGAGAGCACCGAGGTGGAAAGGGGAGTGTGGTTTTCCAGCATTAATGTTCAGGGCTGACTCAGCTTTTTCAGGCATCTCCTTGGTGACCAGCACCGAGAGCCATATGCTATTTGAAACCTGAGATACAGCACACAACAGGCCACCTTTAACCTTTCTCCTTACCGGTGACCCCACACACACCCTATATACAATCTTTTTAGGAACTATTTTTGACTGAGACACACTTGTTTTGTGAGACAAGTGGTGGATGAAAGAACCTGTGAAAGCTTAGAATAGATTTAACACCATGAACGGACGCTGATCTCAGATTTATTATTTTTGAATCAGCCTGATTATGCATCTATATACATCTCTTCTGCATTCTATATCTGCATTTTATGAGGAAGGAACATCTCTTGAAAGCTGGAGGATGACTGTAAAACACCTGGTAATGCATAGATAAATTAATGACCTCCCGCTTCAGATCCAGGATATCACATACTGATGGTGCATTAGGGGGAAGCAGTCATGTGTTTAAGAGCATCCTAAAGATTTAGAGCTCCAATGCATTCTCAGCCTGCCTCTATAACCTGGATTGCAAAGCCTCCTGGGAAATTGATGGTCCTGCTTGACACATTGTGTTGTGTTTTTAAATGCACAATTTCTTTTGGTTGAGCAAACAGGACAACTGAAGATAAAGAATACTGTTACCTAATTAGTAGTGTTTGTTAAAGGAGCTGTATGTAAGAAATGTATTTCAATTAATCATAAAAAGGCCCTGATATGTCACTAGACATTAAGAAATGATGTTCATTTCAAATACTTTAGTGTTTCCCCTAGAAATTTTTCCAGCAGCGGTGCTGTCCCGTGCCGGAGCATGTTACCAAGTAACATGGAGGGAGGGGGGGATGGGGGGAGGGGGAGGGGGTAACACTTGGTAACATGCTCCGCTACATGTACAGGTTACATGTACCTCCGGAAGAACTTTTTTTTTAAATAAACCCTTAAACCATGACTTCTGGCAAGTTTTGTGGATACAAATTGACAGTTTGAGACATACAATTACGACATACCATCAACAGATTCAAGGTGATTATTGCAGCACGCACCTTGAACTGGTCACAAGCAGAAACCTTCATTTTATAATTTTAGACAGGATTTTTCACGTTTTTGTTTTGTGTTCATTTTCAGCTATAAGGTAGATATTGATAGGGGAAAAATTAAATGGCACAACCCAGAAAAAGATTATTTAGAATTTATTGAAAATTTTAGGCCACACCCAATCTGTGAGCACTTAATTTTTTTAATTTTTAATTTTAACATTTTTAAAATCAAAAGTTTTAAGTTAACATTATTTAATGCACAATGAATGAAGTGAACAAACATGAACAATCAAGTGTTTTATTTGATTTGACTGTGCCTTTATTTAATCCAAAACTGTGTTCGTATTTCATTTTAAAAGACTTTTTAAAAGAGTTATCCAGCCAAGAATAAGCCTAGATCTGCTTTTCTGGCGGACTAATAACAGCACTCGGGTGTCGGTCAGAGACTGTGCTCATGTACTCCTGCTCGTAAAACTACCCGGATACAACCGCACCAGAGTCCACTTTAGGGGCCGTTCACATATCGCGTTTTTTGTGCGCAAATGCGTTATTTCAATTGTAGGCGCGCGTGGCGAGATGAAAACATCGTAACATCTCATCTCAACACGCCATGTGACAAAAACCAACCGATCAGCTTCGGCCTTTCCTTAACAACATCGACAGCTCGGCCGAACAGCTGATCATAGCTGTACAGGGCGGCTTTTTATTTCTCATCTCCATAAATATATCTAGTAGTAAAGCTAATGCAAGGGCTAGAAATCAATTCATTCTTTGCTGCTACTTCCTCGTCCTCATGGAGAGCGCCGCTTTCTCCTTTCTAAAAGCGCTTGCTCTCTCCCGTGGCGTCTGTCGTTGCTATGCAACCATGAATAGAGGCGGCCTGGAGAAACGAGCGTGCTTCCCGCGCGCCTACATTTGAAATAACGAATTTGCACGCGCAGAAAAACGCGCTATGTGAACGGCCCCTTATGGCAACGTGACATTAGCCTAATCGAAAATATTTCCATATGTGGCTCGTTCCTCCTTTCTTGTCAACAGTGGATTCAGAGTCACCGCATTAGCAGCGCCGGCGCACGCCACGTCTCAAGTGTTTTTAGGTGTGTAAGTGGATGTCGTGATATTACTGATCATGTGAAGATTTTGCAGCGGCGCTGAAAATCCAGTGGCGGCGCTGCGCCGCTGCTAAATACATTGTAGGGGAAACACTGACTTATATCACTGACAACAGTAGTATGGCTAGGATATTGTCATTTAAAAAGTGGACTTGCAGCCCTCAACTGATGTTGATGTTGTCATGTTGTGTTTTGGTCTGATGCGCCACCCGCCACCTATCCACCAATCACGAAGTCAGTAGTGTTTCGGGATCCGGGTTGCCAGCTTTGCTCTAATCTACCCTAACTGTAGTCGGATAAAGATGTCTAACGTTACTAAATCAAAAAGACCTCGTTATGATTCAGAAATTCGTCGTGACAAAGTCAGAAATAAAACCAGAATTTGCATTGGAGATGCTTTTGAAAGATGGAGACGGCTGAAAACGGAGAAGAATTTGAACACAGACGCCAACGTTGCTGAATTATCTATGCTTGGCTAACTTGTACTTGATGTCAATGGACATTTCATATATTCATGACAGTCGAACAAAGTTATGCATGTTCGTGCAAAGTAACGTAACGTAAGCTCACATGGACGTATGCTAACATTAGCAATGTATTATAGGAGCCAGTTTCTCTGTCCTTATGCTGAGACGCAGAGGAAAACAACATTAGCACTCCCATTATAGCAATTTGAAGCGTAATTGAGACAGAAGCCTAACTTATATCGTGGACTAAGTTACACATGCTGCAAGTTGACCTGTATGAACACTGCTAATCAAGTTTAGTTACTCTAACAATATTTTATGATGAAACTGAAAACAACCATGTGATAGCCATTGGTGATATTGAATTTGTCCGGCGTTATAATTGCTGTGGTAAATGTTTGGGTTATTTGTTAGCCCGCTTATGACAAAAACTTTAGCACTTGTAAATCGTTTTTTTTTTTTTTTCGTCTTTAAAAATAAGGAAGTTTTATTTTGTGGTTATATGTTTTTGGTTTTGTTTTACTATTATACATTTATTTTTCCACAGACTTTTTTAAAAATTGTAATTGTATTTATATGTTCAAAATAACGAAATAAAATCAAATTAAATATCAAATCAAAAACGCTTATCTCTTCAGCTATTATGGCCCCAGCACCTCAACACCCAGCTCAACACCGCAACACCTCAACACACCAAAAACTTACTGTGTACGTCTCGTTGTCACTTGCCATTGGAAGCAGCCTACGTTTCTGCTGAATCCTGCAGCTAATCTGGCAACCTCGAGTCAGGGGGTAGGGGGAGGGGATACAGCGCTCTATGGTATTTTTAAAGTGATTGCAGTACCAGTTTTGGCCACAATCCTACATACGGCTCCTTTAAGACAGGCATCACTATTACAGTGTAGTCCGATTAAAGAAACAAATGACTCTCATGATTAAAAAACATACAGCCGAACAAGTGCAGTCAGATACATGAACAAATGACTTGTGAAGTGGTTCCTTTTAATGATTCAAAAACATACAGCACAACCAGTGTAACCCAAGTCACAAACAATGACTATGAATAAGTTATTTTTAGTGAATCAGTAACATGTAATCAGTAATACAGCGTAATCCGTGTCA
Organism: Tiaroga cobitis; assembly: GCA_030578255.1. Lineage (NCBI taxonomy): Eukaryota > Metazoa > Chordata > Actinopteri > Cypriniformes > Leuciscidae > Tiaroga > Tiaroga cobitis. Next base: position 25,916,592 of record CM060611.1, on the reverse strand, counting down.
GCTGATTAACAGACAAATGTCTCTTAACCTGTTCTCTTTGACTCAAAAACATACAGCACAACCACTGTAATCTGAATCATGAACTAGTGACTCTTCTGAACCAGTTCTGTTTAGTAAATCAGAAACATGCAGTGCAACCAGTGAAGCCTTTTTCGAAGCCAAATGACTCTTGTGAACCTGCACTTTTTAGAGTTTCAGTAACACACAGCGTAACGGGTCAGATTCACAAACAATTAAAGGTGCTCAAAGCGATGCTGGGTGACGTCACTTCTTGTTGACGTTCAAAGTATTGTCAAACAAAACGGAGGCTAGCTAGACCTTCCCTCCTCCTCATCCCGTCCCCTCCCTCTGTAGTTTTACTGATACTTCTTTCAAGGATGGTGTAATGTCGCCAAGTGAGATAAATGCTTTCATATTATGAAAAAAAATAAAATAATGGAAACATTACCAGAAAAACACGATAAAACGTTTCGCCACCTGAGGTTATAACTTTAGCTCCCATACCAGGACGCAATAATAGCAAGATAACGTTAGCTTCAAATTTAGTCAAAGTTGTCAATAGGCTATGAATGAACATTCAATTTCATAATAAATAGTTGGTGAAAACAATCATTCACACAAACTGTCGCCCTACTGTGAGTTTGCTTGATTATTTACAATAGAGATCGATAGCTAGCTGCTAGAAACCTATATGTTGTATTCACCAAAGTTAGCGCTGACTGCATTGTTCTAGCTAATTATATCCTTGTGTTTGTTAGGCGAACATGAAAGTCCATTTAGAAAAACCAAACTGGATTGACCCACCTCTCCAGCAAAAACAGAGCTAACGTTACCTGAATGTCGGATTGGAAGCCCTTCTGCCGGCGGAGTTCTCACCACCTTTCAAAGGCTTTTCCAATGTAAATTCGGGCATGCGTTCCTTCTCCTTTTCCCTCTTCTTTGTATTTTTGCAATCTGTTCATCAGAACGTCGTCTCTTTGGTCGTGTGTCGGCCATATCAAACTTAAAGAGTTAAAATTATGACTTTCCTCTTCATGCTTCTCTCCTCCACACCCCCCCATGTACGCTCACTAACCCCACCCCCAGGCTGGAACACTGTTTGTTTTGTTTCGTGGAGCGGGTCGCCGCAGTTTGTTTTTGTTGCTGTTTGTGGAGCCTGCGCTGTCTACAGAAACCGCATTCTTTTACAGTGTGTTCAGGGGACAGGCAGCTAGCGGATAGTGAGGAGATGTTTGCTGTATGTGACAAAAAATGTTTTGGCCTAAAAAACACGTGACATCACTTAGAGCACCTTTAACTCTAATGAACTGTTTCTGTTTAGTGAATCAATGACATACAGTGTTACTAGTCTCTTTTAAACTGGTTATTTTAACTCAAAATCAATCAGAAAATGTACAAATCTAGAATGTTATGTCAGATTTGGTAACATTCTGAACAGATATTGTCATAAGATCATTTATGTAATGTATACCAGCCCTCTTTTAGGGCCCTATGATTTCCGCGATCACGGAATCGCGGACGGAATTGCGGAATTGGCCAATTAACGCGGAATCTAGTGTTAACGCGGAATTTCGTGGAATTTTACATATTTGGTTTGAAATTCTGTTTTTGTGTGGGAGAAGAACGTATGTCTGGTTAAAATGCAGACCGGGGGAAGCAAATCTGGGTGACACAACCCCCCCCCCCCCCCCCCACCCCCCCCCCGTCATTTCAGCTACAATGACGAAATCAAAACAATGAAAGCATGGCGAAGCGGCTCTCCACGGCTCTCCTTTCGTCGGCAAAAAGTTAAGAAACTCAACACACTATAAGCCGTCAGTGGCGAGCCGAGAAGTTCGCACGTGACTTATGCAGTGTTTCCCACACATAGACTAATTCGCCGCCACATACTGCGTTTCGTTTTTTAACACTATTTAAAACACACAGCGTATTCTTTCAGTTGTATTTCCCCGCTCTCCCTCCGTCTCTCTCACATACACACACACACAACGTGCACAACACGTCTGTCTATGAGGCGCCGGACTGGACAAAGGCGAAGCGAACTCCGTGAGCGACACTGGGCGAGAGAGAGACAGAGTGTGACTTTATTTAAACTTATATAAACTAATCTAATTTATATTACTGGACAGTTTAAAGCTCATAACCATATTTTGTTGTTACTTGAAGAGTGCAGTGTTGTTGCATCATGCAGTATTTGTCCTGAAAAGGCTACTGAGTAAATGTCTGTATTACCTCAATAAATTTAAGGTCATTCCTAATTTATTTGTATTTTTTAATACATTTTAATCATTAACTTTAAAAGCACACTCTTTTTTACGACTAAAATAACAGTCATGGGTAAAAAAAAAATAATTCCCAAAAATTAAAACGGAAAAAACGGAATTTGGGAAAAAATAAAACGGAATTTGGGAAAAAATAAAACGGATTTCATAGGGCCCTACTTTTTGGTCACGCTCTTCAATTAGGCCTAACTGCATAATTGCCCACTTGACTCGAAGATTTTAATGGTTGTCGAATTCGTAACAAATTGCAAAATATCAGTCATGCAGATGACATGACTTGATAATTAATGGTGTCATTAGAAGAGTGCTGTGACAAGTATGCTCCGCCGTCTACAGTGATCAAACAGTTGGCAGGAAGTCATCTCGCCGGGCCACCCTCTTTCTGCCATGCGGTCCTGGGGGGATATAAACCATGTGGAGTTGGTGAGTCTGACATCAGTGCAAATTGTGTAAAGCTGAAATCAACTGTGACATAATCACAGTTGTTATCGTCCAGGTTCCCTGCCGAGCCAGCCATCTCCTTGAAACGGATGCTAGTTTTTCATGTTTAGCACTTTCCTTTTCTCTTCAACAGGCATGAAATGTTGTCATGAAAGCAGATTGGTAAACAGAGTTACCATTGGGAAGGGTGCTAGATAAGACGGTGCCTGACACTTCTGGGAATTTCCTCTGACTTAACTGAATTAGTCATGATTTAATCACAGGGAACTATTTATGAAGGTTTCAGTCTTTCTCAGTCTGTTCTGCAACAGCACCTCTCCTCTCGAGAAAACATAGCACACATTTTTCTTTTTTTAAGTGACAGGACTGACATAGTTGCTAGAATTTAACAATAATATAGGCATCAATTCAGTCAGACAGGACTACTTTTGTTTTGATTTTTGTCATTTAATACTATATTTTCCAAATCACTTTTAAAGACTTGAATGTTTGGAATAAGAAGTTTAACGGATCTGAGCTTGTCGGAAAAATTTACAAAAGTGCATAGCATACTAACATACACATAAACATGCATTAAGACATTGATTTGAGTGTGACAAATCCGTGTTTAAATCATTCATTCACATAAATCTGTGGCAGAGGAAGGACTCAGGGGGGAATTTGTGGCCGCATCATGGACACTTTTTAACCCGATTCTGCTGTCATGCTTTTAAACATAGTCAGGGCAAACAGAAAGATAGGGTTTGGTAGTAGATGGCAGCTTGTTGTTGATTGCAGGGTGCCTCTGTGTGTTGGTGTGTTGTGATTCACTCTTCCTCTTGCTGGGACAAAGGCTAATTTACTCACACTTGGACACTTCCCTGTGCGATCGCAACACACCAGACTTGGCTGCTTTCCTGGATTCAACCCAATCACTTCTTGTGTTTATTTCTTTGGAGATAAACATGCCACTTAGATTAGAGATAACCACACAGATAATCTAATTGCCTTGTTTTCCTCAAGGCACATATTTGGAATAATCTGAAATGGGCTTCATTGGACATGTAGACCCTCAAATTCAAGGGTTAGGGTTAGTCTGACAGTAATTTTCTTAACATGTATTGTTCACGGTGGTGATTTTATTTTATTTTTTTATCAAAGCAGTGCTTAGATGGTTGTTGCAATGGTGCTTTAGGAACCAATTTAGAAACTTCTAGGAGAGGGCTGACTGTGTAGACTGTCAGCATGCTAAAACCCTTTCTGTTAAGTCACATCTCTAAATTCATAATCGGATTTCATTTTAATCATTACTTAAAAAACAGTAATGAACTTGTTGACCTCAAATCTATGTATGTATTTTTTTTTATTTAATCTGTGTTGTTGATACATCGAAATACCAAACACTTCACAAATGCACATGTAATTTTATTGTTTTCTACATTTTTTTTTGTTGTTTTTATATTGTTGAATTGATTTGGTCTCTCTCTGTGGACAAGACTGCAAAAGCAATATCAGGCAACACAGACAGTATTATTTTATTTTTATGCCCTTAAAATGACACTTCTCATCAAATTAGCTTCTTTGTGCAATCCCAATTTGATTCAGTCGTGGCCCGAGGTGGTGCTTTACTCATTTCTGTTTAATTTTCACCTCCCCTTTTCCATTCTTCATATTCATTTATTTTCTGTGTGTAGGATGGTTAGGGGTGGGGGGTATTAAATTGCCAGAAAATTGGATATTTAGGAAAACCAACTCTGTGGAAGAAAATGGACTGACTTCTTTATCCCTGATGTGTCATTTTCCATCTCTTTTCCCAGTTTTTGTCCCTCCCTAGAGGCTGTGCACTCATATGTACCACACATACACGTTCTTCTGCACTCTTATTTCCAGACTTTAATGGAACATGTGACACATGGGAGGAGGAAGGCGTGTTTCTTTAATTTATCTGGCAGATGCAGCCCCCGTCACTACCCTTACCTCTCCATCCAAAAGACCCCTGAAGGAGATGTCAGCACTCACAGAAACATTAGTACCCCAATTCCTTCCACAAATTCGTTATTTGTTTTTGTTTTTTGCCCAAATGATAGGATTATGTTTTGCTCTCTGGCACACATGATGATGAGATTTTGTTCATCTCCCAGGCTTCCCCACTTCCCATAAACCCGTTGGCCGCTAAGGGACATCATGCTGTAGGTTTCAATCTGCTCTTCATTCCTGCAGGGAATAACCCTGAGTTAACACACCGGAGAAGGTCAAGCACTGAGAGATTCTGGGATTAATTCTCTATGAGCAAGCCCACAGAATCATGGAAGAATTTAAATGCCAATGTTTTTTTTGGGGGCTGGGCTAGCAATATTATTGCAGTAGTATTATACAGTTCTTAACACATTTTACCATTTTTACCATTTTTGTCTAGACCTCACAGAGAGTCTGATTTTAAGAATTGTTTATAATGTTGATGATGTTTCCAGATGTGCATGGCTTGCTGCTCCTTTCGCTAAAGAGCAGCAGACATCTGTGGGAAGCTATAGGAAAGGATGAGAGAAAGAGTGAAGGAAAGAGAGAGAGAGAGAGATGACAGAGGCAGGAGTGCGAGGATGAACGCTAAGGCAATGACAAGGCTGCGTGACTCAGTCAGCTAAAGCTGTTTTATGCTCATCTGGCTTTATGCAATGGGTCTCATACTGCTATGCTTAAAACCTGTGTCTGAACATTTTCACACACATCATGATTCATTGATAATTTGATATTTAATCATATTCTAACTAAAGCTATACTTTTGAAGTATTTATCTATTCATTATTGAATCCTGAGAAAAATAGTATCTTTCCACAAAAATATTAACCAGCACCATTGGTTTCAACATTGATAATAAGAATTTTTTAAATAACTAAGTGACTGTTTTATTTCAGAATAACCAAACTGATCCATGAATTTTTCACGCTAGTCATACATACTATATGTTAAAGTTAACATCTCTGTTGGCTGTGCAATTAGTAAACACTATAACAAACACCTCACAAAACACTATATGTGTTTTCCACATCAAGTAAATACTCACATTGCCCATGCTCTCTCCGTGTGGTGGAAAAATCACTATGTTGCCATGGCCTTTTCTTTGGTTTGAGAATTGCAGGAGTTTTCCCACCTGCCAACAGACAACTCCCCCCAAAAAGGGGAGTTTCATCAGCAATGACTTTAAATTGACAGTTCACTGTGTCTGTCAGTCCTTTAAAGCTGGCACTGAGTCAAGGGTTTTTTTGTGTCACCGTTCTGAAGGACTTAATGTCCTGCATATTTCTCTCAGGGGGTAGCAGATGTGCTTGTCTTATACGAGGGCAAAACAGTTAGTTTTAACTGAGAGCTTTATGTTGAATAAATATGAGATCCTCCAGTGTGGCTGCAAGCAGCTTAATGGCCAAACCAGTCTGAGAATAGAGAACTTGGGCTGTTGTTCTACATTATGCGTTTGTCTTCCTTTGTCTCGTCCTCCGCTGGGAGAAACTCTTTAAGCCAAAAAGTTATGTGTGATCTTAAAGTATATAGAAAGTTCTGGTCTGTCTGCATTAATTCAAAAACTTAAAACCCACTCCAGACATAATCTCATTGCTCTTTAAGATCTCTAGGCTAATGTTAGACTGCCACTGAAACTGAATCAATTGAACACTGAGAATATGAAACTGACTCTCTTAGCTGATGACATTAAGAGATGGGGCATAAACTTTAATATTAGTTACTGTTCTTTACCAATCAGTTGCTTTATTTCTGTGCAGTACATGCTAGTAAGAAGTGTTAAATAATAAATAAATAATAGAATGCTGCTCTTGTACATGGTTTTGTGAACTATATCCCTCTTTTTTTTCCTTCCGTTTTGTCACAGATGTTCCATTTACAGGCACTCCGCCCACCTACGGTTACGACGCAGACCGAGCGGAGGAGCAGCGCCGACACCATGACATCCTGCCCTACATCGACGACTCCCCCTCCTCATCCCCTCACCTCAGCTCCAAGAGCCGCAGCAGTCGAGACACCCTCTCCTCCGGCTCGATCGAGTCCTCAAAGTCTGTAAGTCACTGCCTGTAAACTCCTTGCCAGACATTTTGACATTTGAATAACTACATTATTTACTTATTTATTATTACAGACTGCTATGAGAGCAATAAAGCTAGCACAGCTATGTATGAAATTCTTGCCAGGGACAATACAAAATATTTGACTGCAGATTGCCACAAATGACCAGTCAGACTTATCAGATGCCCATGTAATAATAGTAGCTAATTATTTTGATGGGCATAGAGAGATGAATGCATTCTTGGTGGAATTGCAAGGTAAAGAGATGCATTAGAGCTGTCTTTATGCATGCATTGTTCCATGATAAGAATCCACCCCGTATGCCATCTGTGAAGCAGTCCATTATAAATAAATGTACTAGTAAACCCACATGTATTTATAGCCTCAATGGTAATGGTACACAACAAAACCAGTGAGCTGTGAAATTTGCCAGTTTTCAAAGCTTGCAGATTCTGAAGTGCTGAGTCTGCATATAGTGCTATTCTAATTAAACATTTACTGCTTATCTTAGCTTAGTAAATATTATATAGCTCAGCACTGTGCAAAAGAATGTCACATCATTCATTTCATGCAGTCATGCGTCGTCTAAAGAAATTCTTTCTTCTCTAAATTCGTCAACCAAGGTTTAAAGTTATCATAGCTTTCATTTCAGGGCCTCAGGAAACTGTCTTCATCCTGCGTAGTGGTCATGCCATCAAATTAAATTACTGATGGTAAAACAGAGCTTACTTGCTTCATTGACACAGCTATTGGCTGTCAAATGGATTGATATCCCTCCCTGCCAATACCATGCCCAGAGGCAAGCATTTATTTGGATCCATATGACCTCAGTGTTTGGCTCCCACATGGGTTTTAATTAGGGGTGGAACGGTACACAGAAGTCACGGTTCGGTTCATACCTCGGTTCAGACATCACGGTTCGGTACGATTTCGGTACAATGGAGTGAAAAGCAAAACAAAAATGCAGAAGGCATTGTATTTTTTAAATAAGTTTTATTAATAAAGGCATAGAACCAGTTTATTTGTAGTGCACTGACAATAGTTTTGTATAATTAGTTTATTAATTAAATTAATAAAAAGACAAAAAGACCTTGCGATATGTTTGGTAATTGTACCTGAATTAATTTAAAATGATTTTGCTATATTTCAGATCAATATATTTGTTTTCCTTAATTTTAATTAGCATTATTAATTAACAATGTAACATTATTCTCATCTGAATTATAAATAATTGATTCCTGAATAAAATAATACTACCATTAAAAACACATTCGATTTTCTTTTTTAATCAATGTAGAATGTGTGAGATTAGCGCTCCGAGGACAAGAAATGAAAACCAATGCAATATGATGAATGTCCAAAAGATGGGACCCACAGACTCTTTTGAAAGAGAGTTGAATAAATATGTTTTGCTTTTAAAACAGTGTGTGTGTGTGTGTGTGTGTGTGTGTGTGTGTGTGTGTGTGTGTGTGTGTGATTTTGGTTGGGTGACAGTTGTAGGTTACAGTTTGACAAGAGTTTACAGTGTGACAAAAGCACAATGTTGTGTTTTATTGCGAGTGTACACAAATATAAGTAAACACTTTGCAGGTTTAATGATCTGTATGAACAAAATGACGGAGTATGTTTTAATGTTTCCACTGTTCGATCGCACCCGCGCCTCTCTCTCTCTCTCTCTCTCTCTCTCTCTCTCTCTCTCTCTCTCTCTCTCTCTCTCTCTCTCTCTCTCTCTCTCTCTCTCTCTCTCCTCTCTCTCACACACACACACACACACACACACACACACACACACACACACACACTCCACCATTGCAATCTTGACATCGCAGCCTGTTATGCGGTCACACCAAACGCAAATAGAGCGTCAAATTCGACGCTAGTCCAAAGCGCTAAGCCGATGGTACAGATTATGTGTCCCTAAAGAACCCGCGTCTCTAACAGTAGTTCCGCATTACATTACATTAATTTGCACGCGAGTTTTATTTATTTTTATACCGTGTATTCTCTGTGTAAATTCGTGCACCGAGCCGTGACGCCCGTACCGTTTCGGTTCAATACGAATACATGTACCATTCCACCCCTAGTTTTAATCAATACAAAGTAGATGCTCACCTGCATCCTGTAGCACACTCGTACACCCTTCCCCAGTAGCACACCTACATGCTCTGTGTTTACCCAACATACACACAGCCAGGGATTTAAAATATGGATGATTCAAAGAGGGATTTGCTATGTAAACGTCTTAAATTGAGCTGCAAATAAACCTGCAGATGACACTACAGAGGGATGGTCACCCATTTTTTCATGCACATTTTCTTACCCTCGTTTAGCCTTAAGAAATAGATAAGATTTTAATGAGTGCAATTTCTCTGTGTCTGCACATTTAAGAAATTTACATCATCTGTCACTGAAGCTGTTTTAGATGGCCACTCTATTCAAATTGCCCTTACGAAAAAGAAGTATACTTCAAGTTAATTTTATGAAGTATACTTAAGTAATGTTCAAGTATATTTTCAAGTATAATTATGTAGTAAGTATACTAATGTCAATATGTACTAGTAGTAAACTTGTAAGTGTACTATTTTAATACTATTTTAATATCGCTTGGGACTAAATTGGCCCATTTGCAGTATATAAAAGTATATGTTTAAGTGTACTATAAGTTTAACATTAGTAAACTTAACACTACTAGTTCATAATTACGTTTCTCATTTGTACTGCAAGTGAACTTATGGGTATACTAGTAGTTTACTATTTTAATACTTGTAGCAAATTTTTAGTTTATAAAAGTACACTTTGAAGTATACTCTCAGTAAACTACTAGTTTAGTACTTTTATACTACAAGTTTTCTTTAAGTGAACTTATAGTTTACTAATTATATATTCTTTTTGCTCTTTTAGTGTACTCTCAGTAAACTACTAGTTTGGTAGTTTTATACTGCAAGTATAGTTTGCACGGTTTATTTTAGTGTACTCTCAGTAAACTACTAGTTTGGTAGTTTTATACTGCAAGTATAGTTTGCACGGTTTATTTTAGTGTACTCTCAGTAAACTACTAGTTTGGTAGTTTTATACTGCAAGTATAGTTTGCACGGTTTATTTTAGTGTACTCTCAGTAAACTACTAGTTTGGTAGTTTTAAACTGCAAGTATACTTGCACAGTTTCTTTTAATGTACTCTCAGTAAACTTGTCACGGAATGGGTGGATTCAAGGTGCGAGGACTCAAGTGCATTACAAATGGGTATATTTATTAGGTAAAAAACAAACAAAACTCCCTCGTAGGGGAAAACAAGAACAATAACAGGCAGGATTAGGCAACACAAGGAACATCATGGACAAGAAGCTGGACTTGTTTTTTATTACGGAAACATGGCACAAACAGGACGATTGTTTTCTTTTTAATCAGTTGACTCCAGCGGGCTTTGGACTAATTGACGTTCCACGATCTACAGGTAGAGGTGGTGGTATCATAGCGGTTTACAAACTGCAATACAAGATTCATACAGTGTCCATTCCTCCTCCTAAAACTTTTGAATGTCTTGTTTTAAATGTGTTTGATACTCACTCTGCTCTCCATTCTGTTATGGTCACTATCTATCGACCTCCTAAACTGAATAAGGACTCTCTGTCTGAGTTTGCTGATCTTCTTTCTATACTGACTGTCAGATTTAAGAGAATTCTGATTCTGGGTGATTTTAACATACATGTAGATCAGAAAACCTGTCTCTTGGCCAAGGACTTTCTATCACTCTTGGACTGTTTTAATTTATCTCAGTTTGTAAATGTCCCCACTCACTGTAAAGGACACACGTTAGATTTAATTATTGCAAATGACTCATCTCTTTCTAATCTCTCTGTTGTGGATGCTGGACTTTCTGATCATCTAGCCATCTTCTTTAGCATTGAGACATTTCATTCTAGTAGAGATACTTCACAAACTATTACATTCCGTAAATGGCAATCAATTGATCATGTTACCTTTGCAAACTCGATTGTTTCTTCTTTAGATGGCATGTCTTCTGCTTCTCTTGAGGATAAAATTTCAGTATTCAATAATGTTCTTACAGCCAACTTGGACACCTTTGCACCCATAAAAACACGTAATGTTTCATTTGCACAGTCAGCCCCCTGGTATAATGGTGATTTACGTATACAGAAGGCTGTGTGTCGAAAATTAGAGCGCCAATTTGACGCCACACTGTCATTTGAGCCTTTTATCCAGAATACAGTTAAAACATCATTTTATCACCTCAGAAATATAGCCCGGCTACGTCCCATGCTGTCCTTCTCTGTAGCTGAGAAGTTGATCAACTCTTTTATCTTTTTGCGCATTGACTACTGCAATGGTCTTCTAGCTGGGGTATCTAAATCATCATTGGATAAATTGCAATATCTTCAAAATTCAGCTGCTAGAGTACTATTTGGGGCCAGGGCCAGGGACCATATAACCCCAGTCTTGGAGTGCCTGCACTGGCTGCCTGTTAGGTACCGTATTGATTTTAAAATCCTTATGCTGGCCTATAAATCTTTGCATAATCTGGCACCTAACGTCCGTCCTTCGGATGAGACGTTAAACCGAGGTCCTGACTCTCTGTGGTCATTAAAAATCCCATGATGTCCTTCGAAAAAGAGTAGGGGTGTAACCCCGGCATCCTGGCCAAATTTGCCCCTTGGCCTCTGTCCATCATGGCCTACTAATCATCCCTATATACTAATTGGCTTCATCACTCTGTGTCCTCTCCACCAATAAGCTGGTGTGTGGTGGGCAGTCTGGCGCAATATGGCTGCCGTCGCATCATCCAGGTGGATGCTGCACATTGGTGGTGGTTGAGGAGATTCCCCCCTACCATATGTGAAGCGCTTTGAGGTCCCAGAAAAAGCGCTATATAAATGTAACGAATTATTATTATTATTATTACCTCAGTATTTGACTAATTTATTAATCCCTTACACACCACGTCGCAATCTGCGCTCCTCGCAGAGTGGTCTTTTGGTTGTTCCAAAAACACGGCTTCATACCTGGGGTGACCGAGCTTTTTCTGTCTATGCTCCTAAGCTCTGGAATTCTCTTCCGGCCGACATTAGGGAAGCAAAAACTTTAGTGACTTTTAAATCTCTTCTTAAAACATTTTATTTTAGGATTGCTTTTACATGATCATAATGTCATGTGTTTTATTTTTGTATTTACGTTGTCTTACTCCTCTGCTGTTATGTCTGTCTGTAAAGCGCTTTGAGAAAGCTACTTTTAAAGGCGCTATACAAAATAAATATATTATTATTATTATTAACATGGACAACGAACCAGCACAGGACAGCAAACACAGGGAGATTAAATAGGGGAACAAACTAGGATGAGGCAGGGAGGTGGGGAAAATTAAACAATAACGAGATAACAAGATGGGCGGGGTTTGACAATTGACAGGAGAGCACATGGCACAAAGAAATAACATGACAGCCATGTGCTCACAAAAGACCAGACTAAACACAAACGCATGACAAACCAAGAGTGTCACAGCTCTGTCACTAAACCAAGAGAAAACCCAGACAAGGGTGACAGAACTGTGACAAAACTACTAGTTTAGTAGTTTTATACTAAAGTTTCTTTAAACTTTTCTTTAAGTGAACTTAACATTATACTTATAGTTTACTATTTATATATTATTTTTGCACTTGCAGTAGGCCTATACTACTATGTTCAAATGTTATTTTTTTATACTTGAAAAATACCTTTAATTTTAAAAACATTTTATTAGCTTCATGCATCCTCTTTTACCAACACTTGAATGTTGGTAAGTTTCATAAAGAAAGGCAACATTTTAAACAAAAAAGTTGAAAAAAATCTCATTTTTGTTAAAGACTACGCCTTGATCAGATTCAGAACGATGATCAAAACACAGATGGAGTAGATCGAGTCCAACACCCCCAAAGCTTTACAGTCCTTTTCTCTTCATGTGTAACGCTTCATTTCATTTGGTAACATTACGTAGTTTTGATTTGCACGCTGTTTAATGTTTGATGATAATGTTATTTTACATTTGCTTGAGCAATCTTCTATCACTTGTTTCAGCTTGTTCTTCTCCTGAGTTTTGATACGCAGATTCTAGAAGATGTGTCATAACGCACCCTACCGTTTAACAGTGAAAACATGGATAGCTGGAAAATCCAGTCAATGGCGGGGAAAGTGTAAAGTAGAATTAAAGTAAATTCCTATGTACACTACCAGTGGACTAGCCTACACAAAAATTCAGATATTTAGAATTAGAAAAGTGTTTTATCAATATTTTAATCAATATTTTCAAACAATGTAAGTTTCATAAGACTGTATATGAAAAACTATGTAAAAAAGTATATTTAATAGGCTACTCGATCAAAAGAGTTAACACAACTACAAGACAAGTGTACTTTGAATACTTAATTATACTTTAAAGTATATCTCGATCAAAAGATTGAGTACAAGTACAGGCCAAATATACCTTTCTCTCAGTATAAGTCAAGTACACTTAATTGTAATTTTAAGTATATTTCTGAGAAGTAGGGCCTACATAAAGTATATTTCTGAGAAGTATATAAATTGCAGACTGAAAGTATGCTTTCTTATTTTTAGTTGAAAAGAAGTACTAATATAACACTTGAATAAACGTATTTTTCGTAATGGATTATTATCGCTGTGTACAAGTTCAGGTTCAGTTCCATGCTTATTTTATTTACTCTATAAGCTATTCCACCTGAAAGCTTGAACATGTTAGCTTATAAGACAGTGTGTAATATTATGTTAAAAAAAAAAATTTAATAAGCTACTCAATCAAAATAGTAAACACAAGTACAAGCCAAGAATACTTAATTATACTTTTAAGTATATCTCGATCAACAAGTATAGCCCAAATATACTTAGACTTTTCTGTCAGTATAAATCAAGTATACTTAAGTGCAATTTGAAGTATATTTCTGAGAAGTACATAAAAAGTAGACTGAAAGTATACTTTCTTATTTTTTAGTTTAAAAGAAGTATACTAATAGCACACTTGAATAAACTTCTTTTTTGTAAGGGTGAGCTGAAAATTACCAAAAAAAAGTCCTGTGTCCTTTATTCAAATTCCCAAAGATTCAATCTCAAAAGATTGAATTTGGATGAGCAAATATGAACAAATTGTTACGTTCAAGAAAATAACTATATTGAAAGTTATACCTTTTCTATAAGCTTTTTTCTGTATGTTGGCCTCATAATGTCACATTTCAGTTTTTTATTAGGGCGCATTTCAAATTACAATATGATATATAACGTATGAAAATAGCTTCCAGTATACATATGGGGAAAGTTAATGTAAATAGTTATCTACAAGGTTAAATTAACTCCATTATTATATACCCTATGTTTAAAATGTCGTCTAAATACATGTGGCTTTTAAAAAAAAAATGTATCTACATTTTCCTTGTTGTCATTGATGTACTGGGCTTTTTTTTTTTTTACTTATAAGCCATTTGTAATTTTTCGCCTGTTTTGTGTATAATGAGAAATACTTTTTCATCCTTGTGTTTTCAATAAGCAAGGGTTATTGTTTGAGCAGTAGAGATGATCTCAACTCACTGTCATGCTCTAAAAAGCTGACATGCTTTGATTAATAAATATGTGGATGAATAAAAGATGGTGGTCTAGAAATACAGGGGTGCCCCCTAGGGTGAGATGTCTCGCACCCAAGAGTTCATGAATAAAACCTTGATTTTCCACCTTCCCCCTGCTGTAGGTTTCAATGGCGGGATTTACTCTGTCATCAGTTGGTGAATTTAGTAGAAATGTATGCAGTGAAAGTATTTTAGCATCACTTCAGCTTTAAATCTTGATACAAGCCAGCAGAGTCTGCAATGATAACACAGTCATGATGCAGATGGATGTTTTATCCTGAAATCTGGATGAGAAAGTCTCATGAGACTATCACAAACATCTGTGGTTCTCTTTCAAACATTCGCTCGGTATCTCACTATGGGAAACGCCTCTGGGCGTGACAGATCTGGAAGTACCAATCACACCACGTCTGTCAGTTGACAGACCAATCACGACAGTGATGCAGGAGTCCCACCTCCCTCATATATACCGCTGCCTGTGGTCCCTACTTCATTCTTCAATCTCTTCCTCGTGAAGATCAAAATTGGAAGCTATCCTTCAGTAGGACCTGTCTTCAAAATAGTTGTTTAACTGTTCTAAGACGAGCTGTCAAGGTACGTCGCCGAACGCAGCTGTTTTGTTAGCGGGTCTTTTTCCACTGTAACGGTGATTTTTATTGATTCTTATATACTACGAGAATTAACGCGTTACGGCGAATTCTCTTAGATATTCCTTGTTTTTGAGTGGCACGTTGTGGTGAACTTGGATACGGTAATTAGTATGGCATCTGCTAGTTCTGCAAGCGGCGGCCCGAAAGTGGAAACTTCACGTCCGTGTGCGTGCGGTTCAATGATTTTAGGCAAGGATCCTCATCCTCTGTGCATTGCATGCCTGGGGGTTAGACACGCTCAGGCAGCCCTCACTAACCCCGAGGGCTGTCCTCACTGTTCTCTCTTCCCGTCGAGGGTGCTAGAGAGAAGAGTGCGAGTCGCGGCCACTAACAAGGGAGATCCCTGCTTTTCTCCACCGCCCGCGGAGGAGACTAAACAGCCCGCTGCGTCATGCAGCTGGGGCGAATTTATG
The DNA here is from genome assembly GCA_030578255.1 of Tiaroga cobitis. NCBI lineage: Eukaryota > Metazoa > Chordata > Actinopteri > Cypriniformes > Leuciscidae > Tiaroga > Tiaroga cobitis. The sequence goes on along the minus strand of CM060611.1, from coordinate 25,901,135 downwards.
GACGAAGTCTTCCCCCAACTACCTCCCCTCTTTGGATCCTTTACGGATATAAGAGAGGAGGACGACGATGACGACGAGGCTATCGCTCGTCTGTTGGAGGACGATGGTGAAGAGGATGACGACGACGCGATCCTCCCGCCGAATCCCTCCCGGCCAGGCAGCACGTTAAGCGAAGGGTCACCCTCCCCGGCTCAGGCGGAGCTCGACCTACTGGAAATGTGCCGGAGGGCGGCGGCAAAACTCTCCATAGACTGGCCGTCTCAGCAGACGGGCCAGGGGACAGAGAGAGATCTCTATGACGGTAAGAGACTGCCGTCACGTGCCCCACCAGCTAAACAGCTCATTCCAGCAGTTCAGAAATGAAACGTTTCTGGGATAAGCCCTTTTCACACAGAGTTCCCGTAAAGGGTTTTTCTAGGCTGGAGGTGGATAAAATGGAGGAGTTGGGGATGTCAAATTCCCCTCCTGTCGAGCTGTCGGTTGCAACTGCAGGACAGCTTTTTCCTCGGCTTCAGCTTCACTGCCAGGACGCACTGAGCGTCTAACAGCCTCAGTGTTTCAGAAGATTTATCGGTCTTCTGCACTGGCAGTGAGGGCTATTAATGCCACCTCTCTCCTCACCGCTTATCAAGCAGAGCTTATGGAAGAGATGGGGAGGCAAATGGATGCTGGGACACCAAACCCAGCCCTCTGGGAAGAGATTTGCGTTATTGCAGATCTCAACCTGAGAACTTCCAGAGGTGCAGTCCAGAGCTGTGGCCGCAGCATGGGCCTGGCAGTGGTTGGTGAGCGAGCTCTCTGGCTGGGACTTTCAGGGCTGTCAGACAGAGAGAAAGCTGATTTCTTAGATGCTCCAGTTGAGCCCAAAGCTCTTTTCGGGGCATCCGTCACTGCTATGCGACAGCGGTGTGATCTAAAGAAGCAGGAGGGTGAGGCTTTCCAAACTTGCCTTCCTCGCAGATCCACCGTTAGGGTTTCTCAACCACCCCGGTCCAGGTTTGAACCCCCCCAGCGGAGTGGTCGGTTCTAGACCCTCTCAGCCTCAGCAGGCTGAGGCACAGTCTAAGCCACCCCAGCCGAGGGGAAAACCTTCCTTCGCAGCGGCTGCAGCCAGACACCGACCAGCAAACCCTCAGGGAGGGAAGAAACGGCGAGCAACCTAACATTCCATTATGTTCAGGAAAAAGGGATGAGCAACAGCACTCACGGAGTATCTGTTGTTATCCTCCCTCAAATAGAGCGGTCATTTTCTCCCCCTCCAGCCAAGAGAAGGCGTCGGACACGGGAATTGTTCTCAGAAAAAAGTTACCCAATGACCAGTTCAGTTGTGAAGTTTGCACCAGTTCCCCCAGTGCCTCACAGAGAAGTTACCCTCCCTCCACCCACAGGGTTACAACAGAGGGCAGAGGGCTGTTTTCTGAAAAATATGTGTGCTGTGAAAATAATAAACACGTTCTCTGTGCATCCAGGCAGTGGGCCGAGGGCACAGCAATGTTCAAAAATAAAAACACACACGAAAACACAAATTTCCAGATCAGAGCTGCAGTCCCCAGCTCCGCCGCTAGATGGCGCCGCCGCGGTCCACTCGCTGCTCGGGCGGAGAGCTGGCACATGCGCAGTACACCCCTGGGTTTTATCCACAATAAGCCGGGGTTATCGTCTGCAATTTGCTGTAAAACCTCCACTTTTCAACAGTGTGTTAATGTCAGCAGCAGAGGGGGAGACAGCTCAGATTGTAGAGGAAGAAATAACCTCTTTATTGAGCAAAAGAGCTATTCGAGTTGTGCCGCCGGAGGACAGCCATCAGGGCTTTTACTCCCGGTACTTCGTCATTCCCAAGAGAGGGGGGGGTCTCCGTCCTATTCTGGATTTACGGAACCTCAACAAACACCTCATAAAATACAAGTTCAAAATGTTGACCATAAAGACGTTATCTCAAATTATTCGTCCAAAGGACTGGCTTACGTCAGTCGATCTGAAGGATGCATATTTTCACATAAGCATCTACCCGGCACACAGAAAATTCCTCAGGTTTGCCTATCGAGACACAGCCTACGAGTTTTTGACAGTTCCGTTTGGTTTGTCTTTAGCTACCAGGGTTTTCAGCAAATGTGTGGAAGCAGCGCTCACACCGCTGAGAGTAAGGGGTCTAAGAGTGTCAGCATATTTGGACGATCTGCTACTGTGCACGCCAAAATGGCAACAGGCAGAGAGAGACACAAAAATACTCGTGTCTCATTCGGAGAGCTTAGGTTTCAAGATAAACGAAACAAAAAGCTGCTTATTGCCTACACAGGAAATAATTTACCTGGGTCTCAGACTGAACTCAGACCTCTATCAAGCTTTTCTGTCCGAGGAGCGCGTCAGGTCAGTTCGCGGCTGTCTATCCCTTTTCCAGAAAGGAAACAGAGTTTCATTCAGACTGTGTTTACGTCTTCTGGGGCTGATGGCCTCGACAGTTTCTGTCATTCCACTGGGACTGTTGCGAATGAGGGAGTTTCAGAACTGGACAGCGGCGCAGGGTTTGTGTCCAAAACGCCATCTCAACCGCAAAGTGATAGTGACGTCACTCTGCATGCGCGCTCTCCGTCAATGGAAAGATCACCTTTTTCTCGAGTCAGGGACTCCGCTGGGAGCAGTTTCTCTGAGAAAGGTGGTTACAACGGATGCGTCGCTCACAGGTTGGGGTGCGGTGTGCGAGGGCAGAATAGCGAAAGGGAAATGGCCCGTCTCGCTACGAAACGCGCACATAAACTTCCTGGAACTGTTAACAGTGTTTCTGGAACTGAACCGTTTTGTGCGGTTCTTAAGGAATCACCACATTTTGATCAGGTCAGACAACACAACGGCGGTGGCATACATAAATCGCCAGGGAGGCACACGTTCCCATCTGCTTCACAGTCTGGCACAAAAAATAATCGTGTGGGGCGTGAAGCATTTTCATTCACTACGGGCGACCCATCTCCCGGGAATAATGAATGTGGGGGCGGATTTCCTGTCCAGAGGGAATCCCCTGTATGGAGAATGGACTCTCCACCCTCAGGTAGTGAGCCAGTTGTGGGAGAGGTTCGGCCGAGCTGCCGTAGATCTCTTCGCCTCGCACGAAAACACCCAGTGTCCTCTATTCTTCTCTCTGGCGAGAGACGGTGCGCCTATGGGTGTGGATGCTCTGGCGCACCCGTGGCAAAACGCACTACTGTAGGCGTTTCCTCCACTGAGTCTGATTTTTCCAACTTTGAGAAGGGTAAGAGGGTACGGTCACTCAGTCATAATGATTGCCCCGAACTGGCCAGGAAAGTTGTGGTTGACGGAGTTAATTCAACTCCTTTGCGACCAGCCTTGGCCTCTCCCGTTGCGCAGGGACCTTCTCTCACAAGCGTGCGGGGAGATTTTTCACCCAGCCCCAGACAAGGTGGCTCTTTGGGCCTGGCCCGTGAGAGGTTAAACTTGAGTGTGACAGGTTTACCTCCAAACGTGATTGAAACAATTCAGAACGCACAGGCAGCTTCAACGCGCTCTGCATATGATCGGAAATGGACTGTGTTCGAGCGATTGTGCGCTCTCAGACATGTTGTTCCTTTTCTCTGTTCTGTTGCGGATGTGTTATGTTTTCTGCAGGAACTTTTGGATAAGGGCAGAGCGTTTTCAACTGTTAAAGTTTATCTTGCCGCAATTTCTGCGTGTCATGTGGGGTTTGACAGAAACACTATAGGTCAACACCCGCTTGTATGCAGGTTTATGAGAGGTGCACGGCGTTTGAACAGGGTTTCAAAGCCATTGATTCCGCCGTGGGATCTGTCTGTGGTGCTTAACGCACTATCTCAGCCCCCGTTTGAGCCTATGGAGAGTGTTGAATTAAAGCTCCTTTCGCTAAAGGCTGTTTTATTATTGGCTCTTTCAACCGCAAAGCGAGTTAGTGAACTTCACGCGTTATCGGTTCATAACTCTTGTATGCAGTTCGCTATGGATTACTCGAGAGTAACTCAAAACGAATCCAGCGTTTGTCCCTAAAGTGAGCGAGTCAGCTCTCGCCTGTAAACAGGTGGATTTACTGGCTTTCCATCCGCAGCCTTTTTCCTCGTCAGTGGATGCGCGGCTTCATTGCTTGTGCCCTGTCCGTGCGTTGCGTTACTATGTGGACAGAACAAAAGCGCTGAGGAAGAGTAATCAGTTATTTGTCTCATGGGCTGATTCTCATAAAGGGAAACCTATTTCGCGTCAGCGCCTGTCCCACTGGGTAGTGGAAGCTATTATATTAGGTTATAATGGCATGGGTCTTTGTCCTCCGGAAGGGCTGAGGGCTCATTCTACCAGAGGTTTGGCTACCTCATGGGCACTGTTTAAGGGCGTTTCAGTTCAGGACATATGTGCAGCAGCAAGTTGGGCTTCGCCTCACACATTTGTCCGATTTTATAGACTGGATGTCACTGAGCCATCACTGGCCCATTCCGTCTTAAGTGTGTAAAAAAAAAAAAAAAACTCATTGTGGAGTGTTTGTCGCATACATCACGAGTTGGTTGACATGCCTGCTTCGGAAAGCATATCTGCAATACGGGAGTTGTCTATATCCCATAGTGAGATACCGAGCGAATGTTTGAAAGAGAACTTTAGGTTACTTACGTAACCCCGGTTCTCTGATAACATGAGTGAGGTATCTCACCACACGTCCCTCCTTGCAGTGCACGGAGAAGAGATATGCAGAGAATGAAGTAGGGACCACAGGCAGCGGTATATATCTGGGAGGTGGGACTCCTGCATCACTGTCGTGATTGGTCTGTCAACTGACAGACGTGGTGTGATTGGTACTTCCAGATCTGTCACGCCCAGAGGCGTTTCCCATAGTGAGATACCTCACTCATGTTATCAGAGAACCGGGGTTACGTAAGTAACCTAAAGTTTCCACTACCTGTGCTGTGGCCATGGAAACCAACATTTCAGGCCCATTTAGCCATCATCAGCACTCGGTAACCAACACACATGACACAAGATAGATATGTTGCTTCTGGATGGATTTGTGGTCTGTAGTATCTTTGATGCTTTTCTCAGAGCTTGGTGGTTAGCAATTAAAGGCCTTATTCAGTTCAAAGGTGTTATGATTCTCATGTAGCCAAGACAGTTATTGTAAGACCAGGGAGCAGCTCCATTGAACCAGTCCCAAATCACTTTTTTATAGCTCATTCCAGCAATGCCAGTATGTAATTTAATGTCATGTGATTTAAGAGTGTGTTGTTCAGAAACGTGTGAGTGAGTTCTTTTTCTCTGTTAATGCAGGCGGAGTTGGACCTAGAGAAGGGATTGGAGATGAGGAAAAGGGTGTTATCTGGAATCCTGGCCAGTGAAGAGACCTACCTCAGCCATCTGGAGGCGCTGTTACTGGTGAGAGAGATTCAAGTTTGAATCTGACAACAGTGTGCGATTGAATTTGCACAAGGTGTGTTGTAAGGAGTCTTATTAGAGATGTATGGGTTGGCTGAGTGATTATGCCACAGAGCTTAAAGTCCATTACAAAATGGCCTATCCATCATCTGCAACAGGAATGCCATGCATTTAAATGCAAGTGTATGTGATGCTGTACATTAGCAGTGCTAATTTAGGCTAAATGCACTCTAAAACTGTGATTCAGTACATAGTCATACATTAAACATACTTTGTTTTTACACTACCACTAAGATTTTATTTGAAAAAGAACACATTAAATTGATAGTTAGTGTAAAGGCATTTATAACATACAAAATATTTATATTTCAAACTTTCTATTCATCAAAGAATCTTTATAACGGTTTCCAACTGAAAAGCTATTAAATTGTAAAAAAAAAAAAAAAAAAAAAAAATCTCACAATATTACGTATTAAAAATATCTTTCTCTTTTTACTGTTGTTTTGGTCAAATTTCATTTAATTTTCATTTCATTTTATTAGAGGATAACCCCTTGCAAATAAATGCAGACTTGGATAACATAAGAGACTTACTAACCCCACACTTTTAAACAGTAGTGTATGCTTGATTATATTGTTAAAACACATACCATTGGGTCTTTCTCAGTTGCACTGCAAATTGAGTTTGTTCATACCTTGTCTTTCTTTAGTGATAAGCAGACTTACTAAATCATGTTGACATGTCCAAATGTCTATTCCTGCTCCTTTGTCAGCCCATGAAACCCCTGAAAGCAGCAGCCACCACCTCTCAGCCTGTCCTGACTGTTCAACAGATCGAAACCATCTTCTTCAAAGTGCCTGAGCTTTATGAGATCCACAAAGAATTCTATGATAGCCTTTTACCCAGAGTGCAGCAGTGGAGTCACCACCAACGCGTGGGAGACCTTTTCCAAAAACAAGTGAGTAACATTTTCTAAACAGCTATTAAATTCAAATTAACCCAATTTAGTAATTGTGAAATTTTGTGTCATCTTACGTAATACATTTTCTCATTCTCTGACATCACCAAATTCTTGTCTTACTATCAAATCACCTGACTCCATTTTGGTTTGGAAAATTGTTTATGATCCAATAAGATCTTCATAGATACAATCTTGTCCTCCTTTTTTCTAGAATATATCCTGTTTACTCTGAAGTATTTTAAGTCAACAGCAAACAGATTTTCATGTCTTTTTTAAATCTATAAATGATCAGAATCTGCTTTCCTTCATGTGATGTAATTGTTCATGTTAGAAGCAAGAGTCAAATTTAGAGTCAAATTTTAGAGTCAAATTTTACTCTTATCATAGTGGAATCTCCTCAGCTGTCCAGTCTCTTTTGTGTGCCATGAGGCTGAATAAAAATGAACATTTATCTCCAAATCAAGAATCCTAAATGAATCATGTATGGCCCTAGATCAACACCGCACAGTCACACAATGTCTGGAATGCAGGAGCCTGTGTAATGTTGAAAAACACATCTCAATGCTGTCTTTTTTCACCCAGCCACTTGGACAGATACTACAGTGTGTGCTTTGTGTCTCGAGGAGAGGGTTATTAATAGTGCCATTCGAAGATTGTGTTCTCTATCTCTTGCACACACACACACACCCCCCCCCCCCCTTTCCTAAGTTCTTTCCTCACGTGACTCTGCTGTGAGGGGGAGGGGGGGGGAGTTACAAATCCCCCCTCTCTCTGTCCACGCAGTGTGTGCGGGAGTCTTATTCTACATTTATTTATCTTTCCATTTTCCCTTTCATTGTTCCCCACTTTCACTGTCCCACATTCAATAATCGAAAGCTATAGTCAGCAAGTTGTGTTTTCTTCCAGAAGGTGTTGGGTTTTCCTCAGTTAGTCTGTCATTTTGACCGGAGGCTATTTGTCACTGATCCCCTCGCCCTCTCCCACATCCATTAGCGAGAATCCGGAGGCAGGAGGCGAGGCAGCGCTTGAGGAGGCAGCTCCCTAAAAAGACAGTTGCTCACAGCTGGAGAGAGAACAAGATGAATGAAAGAGAAAGATATAGTCAGTCAGTGGTAGAAATGTCTCCTGCTGTTTGTGTTGTTCCTTCTTTCCAGACAGCTCATGTTGAGTAAGTAAACGCAGCGCAAATCATGAAGAAAGTCAAAGGTGACGTTTGTCCTGCTCAACTGTGAGAAAGATGCTAAATATTCCCGCTTTTACTTGCACTTAATGATTTACGGCTGTCGCTGACACTCGTATGTAAATTCACTCCTAACAGCAAGAGATTCTGAAATTCACGTTTTTTTAATGCAGATCTGTGACCTACTTAAACATTGTTAAGTGCAGAGGAACATACTTTCATCTTCAGCTGGGGCTAGCATATGGTCATGTCATCATGAGGAAGTGTGTCGAGGCTGAGAGGATGTGAACACTGCTGTGCTGAAGCCTCTGACAAGCTGTCTCAACCAGCTGACGTATCAACTTTTACATTTCTGTCATGTTTAGATGCATCTCAACCTTCTCAAAACAGCCTTAGCATACATCTCTCCTTTATCAATACTTAAGGGGCTGGTTATGTGTTATCTGAATAATGAATACTGACCTGTCAACAGGGTGTCTGTGACAGCATTTGCAGAGTAAATTATAGTTTTTCTTTTTGATAGTGGATTGTTGTGTCATGTTATCAGATTTTCACATAATTATCATGGCCAAAAGAATTCACAATAACAATATTTATACTACATACAAGTTGTATCTATACAACTTTTTTGGTCAATGAATCACACGCAGAATATGACTGTAGGGACATGGAGAGTGAGTTTAAAACCATAACCAGCGTACAAAAAGAATGTACTGGTGATCTGTATTTCCTGCAGACTGGAGTGTATAACACCCCATCTTTATCATTAAATACAAAAATACTACTGTCTGAAAATCAGTGGTGGAAAGAGTACTGAAAAAGCATACTCAAGTAAAAGTACTGTTACTTGTCAAAAAATGTAGTGAGAGTAGAGTAAAAGTACCGGTCCTAAAAACTACTTAAAGTAGGAGTAAAAAGTAGCCTTTTTAAAAGTACTCAAGAGTAGTGTGTATTATGCTATGAATGTTAGTCCACCTTATACCCTGCAAATTGAAAATGTAGCTTACTCTTTTATCACAGATTCATAGAAAAAAAGAAACAGTATTTCAATATTTCTCCAACAGTTTTATTTTTGACTGCTAGCACTAAAAATACAGCGTTTCCCCTACCATTGTTTTGGACGACCCCCGCCCCCCCTAAAATTCTGACAAAATCCAGTCATAAAAAAGGAATTTATGACTCGGAATTTCACGGAATTTGTAAATTTTTTGAGGAAAAATAGAAAGGAGTTCAGTACACTTGAAATCAAATCGCGATATAGTGTGAATATTAAACCACAAAGACAATTTAAATACGAATCCTGCATGTTCTGTGTGAATGAATGGTGCAGCCGACGCGCAGTTTCATTTACCACACACACACACACACACACTGAAGCACGTGTGAGGTGTGACACTTGCGCTGTTTTTTTGCCTATATGAAGACACAAATGCATGAACTTCCTCCAGGCTCAAGATCCACTCCGAAAGTCACTTCGTGAACAAAATAAATTGGCGCCAGGTGTCTCGAAGTCTGTTGATGCTGGTTTGATGCAAAGTTTTCCGCGCGCGATTTGATGGGAATCACGCATGGAGTCACATGATGACTTATTATAAAAATAAATATTAATATAAATGTAGCAACGGCAGGTTCAGGGAAAATAGCGCAGTAAAAGTACCGATACAGCACTTAAAATGTCTACTCAAGTAAAAGTAAAAGTACACTGTTTTTAAACTACTTAAAGTACAATTCCTAAAAAAAAACTACTCAATTACAGTAACGAGAGTATTTGTAATTCGTTACTTTACACCACTGCTGAAAATCGAATTGAGTTTCTTCCACTAAGTTTTTTTCTCTGTGTTTTCTTGCCTTAATGATTCTCACATAGTACACAACATTGACAACCGGAACAATTTGTACCCCTTTAAATATAATATAAATATAATATAAATATAATATGATGTCTCCTCTGATTATGGTCTCTTAGATTAGTTGGTTTTGTATGTTTTAAATGCATTTGATTGAAGTTGCTTCATCATGTCTGTTTACATTGCTAAATTTACATTCCAGTTTCTTACTCCAGCTTAACCCATCTTCTCACAGCGCTCAGCCACGGTTTGACTCGGCCCGGCATGTGTTGTCGTTGCTTTATTACGGTCATCATCTCTCTCCACGCTATAATGAGGTTGTCGCAGAGTAAATGCCCGTCCTCCACGCTGCAGATAGATTCTGGCCCAAGGCGGCTGTTTCTGCTCAGCATGGAGAGGATTGCACACACTGAGAAAATGACTTCACTTATGGACTCTTTGGCCAGTGCAGAATAAAAGATTCCCGGACGTACCACCAAGCCTGGACGTGTACCAATGGGGTCATACCAATTTATCTTTCGTTCCTGTCCAACAGTTGTTGGATGGTTCAGGGATGGGTCACCCAAAAATGAATGCTCACCCTCATGTAGTTCCAAACCTGTACGACTTATTTCCTCTTTGGGAGATAAAAGAAGATAATTTGAGAAATGGCTCATTTCTGTTTGTTTGTTTTTTTCAGTGGAAGTCAATGGAAGTCAGTAGTCACCAAAACTGTTTGTTAACCAACAAACTATCATCAAAATATCATGTTTTATGTTTAACAGAAAAAATAAAGTAAAGGCCAATTCACATTGCTCCGACAGACACCAAGCAACAGCAACAGACACTTTGCCGGATTTTGTCTGATCAGTTTGTTACTCATCATCTGTTTTTGTTTTTTTGTGTCTGAGAAGTGAAGTACTGTAATCTGGTGATTGGCCTCGTTGGTCGGTGTCTGTCAGTGCAGTGTGAACTGACCTTGATGTATGTATGGAGTGAGAAGAGAGTAAATAAGGATAGAATTGTCATCTTTTGGTGAACTATCCTTTAAAGGTACAGTAACAAAAACATACTGTCCAAGGGCCCAAAAGAGTGGAAAATTTAAGTGTAAAGCTAAATGACTACAGATTAGGACTGAGTAAAGAAATCAGAAACAAATTTTACAGTTTTGTAAACTGTCCAAATCCGCATAGTCAGTACAGACAGACAAATATTGTTTTAGTTGGCTCTGCTCCAGCTTGTTTATTATCACGCATGTACACCCACACAAACTCTTTATCATCTAATGTATACAGTATTTGTCTTCTGAGAGATTGATTGATCTGTAAAGAGGTTTCCAGCACTGGCAGGAAGGCTATTGAGTTTGGATGGGCTAAATCAGATTTCCAAATGTGCTTTTTACAAGCGCCAGCCACATGCATTAATTGCTCACTGAAGAGTTGGCCTCTGCTGCCATGGAAACCACTGTAGGCTCTATAGCCACGCACAGCAATGGCCCAGCTGCTCCTGCAGCGAAGACACTGTCCCGGCTGTCCGTCCCATGTCACCATGGCGAGTCCATGCGTGCATTTCACTCATTAATGATAGTGTCACTGTTAGCCAGGAGCGGGAACTGCCATCTTGGATGTACTCCTAAATCTCCACAGTTTACACCCCACTGTTTTAAAGTCCACCATACATGGGCAACAAAGACAAAAAGATGCATGAGTGGGAATGACTCACTGTGTTTTCTCTTCCTGCAGGCTAGCCAGCTTGGATTGTACAGGGCCTTTGTGGATAATTACGAACTCGCAGTGGAGACCGCGGAGAAGTGCTGTCAAGCGAACACACAGTTTGCAGAGATCTCTGAGGTAAGGCCTACTGGATTGCTCAAGGTCTTTTTTATTTTAATACTTGAACAGATACCTCTACCCAAAATCCCCAGCTTATTTCTTACCAAAGCAAACAAACACAAGCTTCTGATTGGTTAGAAGCAATAGCATCCTGTAACAACCCAGGCTAGTGAAAATATTAGTTGCTACTAATACCAGTGAAATTGAATGATTTTGATTCCAGAGCAAAAACAATTATGCACTTATGCTTCAAGTTTATAAACTAATTATCCACAGATATCTTTGTGAACAATTCATACATTCATTTTTCATTTTTAAAATTTGTTTTGACCGTGTACATTTTTTTTTCAAACTCTTTACATTTACATTTATTCATTTAGCAGACGCTTTTATCCAAAGCGACTTACAAATGAGAACAATAGAAGCAGTTAAACTAACAGTAGGAACACAATATGCAAGTGCTATGACCCTTCCTAGTTTAATCTAACAAAGTACATGTACTATTTTTTTTTTAGGTGATAACGCACCATAGTTACTTAAAACTCATTTAGTCTGTTAATACTTTAACTGTTAATATATAATGCAAGCATCAGGCCTACTTGGCTGCATTGAGATCTGATATTGTGACACAAATTTGATATATACATATACATATGCAAGTTAGAAAACAAGAAAGTGTAATTGTAGTCTCAACAACCTCCAATCAGATCTACTGTGTATTTGATGCATCCTGCCATCAAAGAACAAGTAATTTCCATTGTTTATGCAGGGCTTTACCTGCTGCACTCCTCCATGTGGTCAATCAGAGTGAATGATTAAAAAGAGAGACCATTATCAACCAGCATAGCAGATCTAAAAGCGGTGCTCAATCCTCTTCAGAGTTCAGTGGGAGATTTTATGTCTTGCTAAATGTTATGAAGAGAGGGTGTCTAGAATAAAATCTACATGATGATGCTCACCTTGTCCCACTTTATTTCCCCTACCAGCGGTTGTCATGCCAACTACTACTTCCTTTTACACTTTGGATTTTCCTCCCTTCTGTCATGACCGAAAGCAAGCATTAGGATAATTGTTTGTTCGCACTTGTATTTTTTTAATGGACTATTTCTAGTGGGTTCTAGAGTGTATTGCCGCCAGTGTAAAGCTTGCAATAGGAAACATTTACTTACAGCAAATATATAGATCAAATGTGACAGGCTAATTTATTCATTTAGTCTCTCCCGAAAGGGATTCTTTCGAAATACAGCAAAGGGAGGAGAGAAAGTTGAATATACACAGTAATAGAACAAGTACACTCTCAAGCAGGTAACAGCAAGCTTTGTTTGTTTTTACATTTAATGTTTAGACTATTGTGTGCAACACTAATAAGCTCTGAGGTTGGCAAAACAGCTAACTAGTGATGCCAAATTAACCATTACTTTGTTCATGACTGTGAAATGAGCTGAGAGCCAAAGAACACCGTTTGTTAGGAGAATATGTGCTATAATATGTGAAATGGTGGTTTTGTAATAGTAATCTGATGTTCTTTTTTTAGATTAGAGTTACCAGGGCTGTGTGATGGTGTGCACTTCTCAGGTTTATTGATCCTGAGTTTGTCTCTGATATCTCTGCAGAGTCTCAAGGTCAGGAGCACCAAGGAGTGCAAGGACCTGACAGCCAAATACTCACTGGAAAGTAAGATACAACCAGATTGCATTCATTGTTTTCATGTATATCGTTACATTTAAATGATCATTATATTATCTGTGGTATTTTCATTGAGTTTAAGTGTTACGTATTTTGCTCCCAGCATGTAATATATTTCCTTCTTTTAAAATCAGTTGCATAAAACCCATTGAGTGGGTGGATTAGATAAGGTTTCAAACATCGGCATTTGAGCCTGCAGTATGAAAGTGGCTTTTGTGAATAATCACCCACTGTGTGTGTTCCCTTCTGTCTTGTTTCTGCCAGCTCTGCTCTATAAACCAGTGGACAGAGTGACACGGAGCACGCTTGTTTTACATGTGAGTCAACCTTCATTTATCATAATATTTTTTTAAGCGTTGCTTAAATGTGTAGTGTTTATAATTATTACTATTGCTCATATTTAGAGAACGTTCCATTTGCCAGATAGTGCTTTGTGAAGTTCACTTCGCAGGGTATTCGGCCATCTTAAGTAAGATTCTAAATCGCAGGGAGTGTAAATGTGAAGTCCGAAGGATACTGCAAACAACATAGGAGACAAGTGTACATTGATATATCACTTTCAAAAGTTGTAGAAATGTGGAGTTCAAAAGTGGAGAGAGAAACGCACTTCTGCGGACATATTTGTGGCAATACCAACTTGTGGCATGCAGGACCAACTCCTATCTATTTGAATGGGGAAATACTGAAATCTCAAAAACTGCTGGCCAAACTCACATTTAAATAACATTTCAAATCAGCCATAAAATCTGACATCAATGGTCTCATAAAAGTTGTTTCTTACTCTCAACGGGTGTTTAAAAAAGCATGCGAATGTGCAGTTCTCAGCACGAGCCTCCGGTTTCTAAAGAAACTGGAGCTTCTAACAACCGCTGCAGTGATACAATACCGTTACCAATTGGTGATTGACTCTTTTATTTAGAAGGTGGGACTAACACCGTGTCTACACCAGACGCGAGCGGCTCTATGCAACAGAAGTAGACAGAACCTATTATAATCATTGATGCTGTCTACACTTGATGCAGTGTAACATATAATATATACCACAAATACTGATGCCCCATTCTATTTCGGATGTACTTCAAGTGCTTGCGCTTCTTCTCACACATATGGATTTGCAACGGTTGCTTTGTCTTGCTTCTAGTGTACATACTGTGTAAGGTGCCCTGTTGTCGCCACATTGCAATTTGGAATTTCTCCTATTCATAGCAATACGACTGCACCGTGTTGGTATATTTTTTCCGTTTTGCATGGACAGCCATTCTTTTTTTAGTTAATAGCATTAATTAAATCATTAATTAAATAAATGTTGCTTTTATGTTTGATGTTTGTGTGTATTTTATACAGGATCTTCTGAAACACACACCCTCCAGTCACCCAGATTACCCCCTCCTTCAGGACGCCCTCCGCATCTCACAGAACTTCCTGTCCAGCATTAACGAAGAAAGCACACCTCGCCGCCAGTCCATGACAGTGAAGAAGGGAGAGGTGAGTGCAGAAACCCCTCCTTTCTTTCATCTTACCCTTCTCCCTCGCTCTCATATGTCCTCCATCTTGTTTACGATAGAGTGTATTTGTCAAAAACGTACTTTTAAAGGGCAAAGAAATGTCAAAATTCCAGGTCGCATATAGTTGCAGGTGGCCTGAAGCCATTCAGCCAATGAACTCCCATCAGGATATACAGACTAGTCATTTCCATCCATCTCAGAGCCAACCCACCCTCTGCTCTCTGCACAACCTATCCTTGGGCGACAATGCCTTCTCTTTATTTCACACTAACATATATTCTCAATCTCCACAGAAGCTTTACACTATAAATAAAACATCCTCTATTTGTTACTGAACTCTTTGCTGCATTTGAGTTGTTTGTGCTCAGATCTAGTAGGATTTATTTTTAATCACCTCTTCGGTTTCTGCTTACTAATGCTCTTGAGTCATGATGATATCACAGGCGGTAAGAAAGCGCATTCCCTTCCTGACCCCAGCAGAGAAACTCATCCTTGAAAGGATCTTGGGAATTAAAGATATGTTTGGTGTTCATTCCAGCAATGTGGCCTCAGGAAAGTGGCAGATGAATTGTTGCTGTGTGATTGATGGTGAGCAGCGCTTGCTTGTAGTTTGCCTTAATGAGCCACCTTGCTCTGACTCGCAACTCATTGATTATTCATAACAGGCCATCTTGTGTGTAGCAGGCACCACCCACTTTGAGTAAACGGTGAGGAGGAGTTTCTACAACGCTCCCACCTTCCTCCCTCGGGCGCGTGCGGACAGACCAACTGATCAAATATTGATAGTGTGTGCATGAAACGAACTCATGGAAATCATTGTGTTGTTGTGGAGCTTATTGTCTTTCAGTCCAGTCAAAGAAAATACAAGCTTTAGTTTACCTTCCATTTGTTTTTATAGCTTCTAGATGATTTAATAAACATGCTTTCTTTAATAGCTAAGACTAGCTCCACTAATACTATTGCTCATGCTTCAGGGATTTAAAAAGACCATGAGTATTTGAGATACTGACTTGAATCACACGTCTTGTTGACGATAACCTAGCGAGCACCCTGATTACCATACCAACTATATATCAGCATTATAAAAATTACTTTGAACACCTTAGCAACTGCGTAGCTATGCTCTCAAAAATATTTTGTTAGCGACTAAGAAGGCACAATATATTGTTTATAGGCCAATAATAGAGTTTTTTTTTATTTTTTATAATTCATCGATGTTGGACAATATTGGAGATATATCAGCTGATATGTTAGGGATTTTAACCCTGGATTATCCTGCATATACCATGATCATTTGCCAGCATTGACAAGTTAAAGCTGTTATTGATGTTTGCAGAGCTACAATTGACTGGAAGGGTTAAAATGACATTTATTTTTGTCAGCTACCACCATAATTTGACTCGCAGATCTAGCATTGCGTCTGCTTTAAATCAGACAGAGATAAAGTAGTGTGGTAAGGTTAAATTTTTTGATTGAATTTCCACCCATTATGAATCGAGTACTCAGACAGACAATGGCAGAGCCGGCCCGAGCCTTTTGGGGGCCCTAAGCAGAATTTGATTTGGGGGCCCCTCCCACTACGCGGAGTCACCTGTGCTTGACGATTATTGACACAAATATCACGCAACAATGATACATTATAAATTAATACAGTGAGGTTATGTATAAATACAAAATAAATACTTAATAAAAAATAGATAGCCTACTTAAATATTTTTTTTAACTTTTACTTTACTCTTTTACTAACTCTTTGAAACTTCTTAAAACAAACTGTCTCAAAACATATCAAATAAATTATTTGCTAAAATAATGACAACTGAGAAATCAAAAACATAATAAGAGCAAGGGTTCAACAATGACAATTATTGTTGAAAACTGTAAAAATATTATTATTTCTCAACTGTCTCAATACAGTGTAACTGTCCACAAAGTTTTTTTTTTTTTTTATTAGTATTATTGTAACAGACTTTGTTTGATTGTACATGACAGAATCCAACAAAGTCTATTACTATAATACCGGTAATGATGTACTGGCGCTCGTTGTATGTGTATGCAATGTATTTTTCCCCTCTGGGCTTGCCGTAGATAGGAATGGTTCAATTGCTGCACAAAACATACCGTAAGTAATCATGCAAACATACTTTTATCTTGCTCTTTTTTTCTCCTCCTCTGTCATTTTCTTCGTTATATTTTTGGCACCAGAGGGATACGTCCTTTTTTATGACATGGCTTAACATTACCGCGAGTCCGCGACTATGCGCAGTTGCGCACGAATTGTCAATGCACGCGCGAGGTGTCTAGATTATGCGCATGACTTAAACGCTGGAAGACACAGCAGCAGTTGTAGGGAGGTATATTGATCATGAAATCAGAATTTTCTTTTATTGTCTTTAATTATTCATTCATTCATATTAATTCATTCATTTATGGCACTTGTTTAAGTTATCTAAAAAAATATTTTTCGATTTTTCTACTCGATTGGGGGGCCCCCTGGTGGCCAAGGGGCCCCAAGCAGCCGCTTAGTTCGCTTATGCCTCGGACCGGCCCTGGACAATGGTATAATGGATATGTCATTGTACCTGCTCATCTCCCCTTTTTTCACATTTAGGTTACCATCTAATGCTTTTTTAAAAACCCAAATCATTCATTAACGCTGTTAAATGTAATCTTTAGAAAATCTCTAAATGAATATCCATTTTTTTATATTGTTGTGATGCCTAAATTTGCTTGTAGCTTTTTAAACAATTGATTTTAGTTTTTAGTGTTTTTTTATTTATTTAGACAAAATAGTATAGTATATTTTAGATACTATTGTTTGTATAGCCATCAGTTTCCTGCCATAACATAAAAATAATTATTAGCTTATTCTTTTCAGCTATAATCTTTACATCATTATTACTTTATATTGTTTCATTTATTTATTTCATTTAGTTATTCTAGAGATGCATCTAGCTTGAGCTGAGAGGTACAGTATGGTGCCCTAAGCACACTTCTTTGGTTGATGCCACTTAACAATGATCTCATTATTTAAGAGTAACTTCAGAACTGATATCAGTGGGCAGCTAGAAGCATTAGCATGATTGTTCAGGTCATGGTTGCGTTGATTAGCTAGCGCTTCTAGTGTTACCCGTGCTGGAAACTGGAGGTATGCGGGTGAGAGAGAGAGAGAGAGAAAAGATTCAGGGTGGCCCCAGAGGCCTGCACTAGCTGGGCCAAAGCCACTTAATTAAAATGCAAATGAACCTGCCGTTTTCAGAAAGCAGCTCTCCGCGTCTGCGATACAAGCGCACAGCGATGTGTTATGGGCTTTTTATATGTAGCTGCACACATGTGTCATCGCTGACTGCGTACATACACACACTCATTCAAAATGTAAATATGCATATGAAGTGAATGCACTATGCACTAAAGACACAAACGCAAACACACAGAAGAAATTCAAACATGCTAAATCCTGTACAATAGATACACATCAAACGAAAGTGCATACACAACCAGATGACCTCGGGCTATCAAAAAAGACTATCAAAAACATATGCATGTCAACGTACCTCACACAGACTGATGTGAAGAGCGTTTTGCTTCTTACCTTTAGGGAACAATCTGTTGAGAGGTGATTTAAGCACATAAATGTGGGGCTTTATTCCTTATAAACTACGTGACACTATTAATGATTCTCATAATACTAATAATAACAGAAATATTCATATAAAAAAAATGTAAGTAGCATATGTTAAGAAGGCTAAAAATGTGCACTCCAGAGGGTCTTTTGTTATTACAAATACACATTGTTCAGTGGTTTCAGTCTGTTTTTAGTGGGTTATTATGAGATATTGCCATTGTCATGTTTCTACTGGAGGCGAACTGTTGGAAAATGTCATCTGATGTGCTGAGACAGCTCATTTGAGCGCCTCCTCTCTTACAAAGAGGGAAAAAGCACATCATGTTAACTTTAAACTGATACAATACTGGTATAGATTTGCACACAGTGTGTACAGTGCATTACAGTGCAAGTGTTTGCAGATGAAATTTAAGTAGGATACCAGGCCTGTTTGTTTTTGGACAAGTGTGTGTGTGTGTGTGTGTGTGTGTGTGTGTGTGTGTGTGCCTTGCAGAGTGAAGGAGAAAGAGGAAGGAGAAGAGGCTTTTGTCTCTTTGCATTTCGCCTACAGTGAGACTGTTCTGGAAATGCCTTTCATGTAAACACTGAAATATGGTGTTCTTTGAAAGAAGAGTTTTAGTCTGTACTGTTGGGTGTATGTTTTTATTACATTGTTGTTTGTTGGAAAGTATAATGGATAAATTAATCAATTATAATTAACTGGTCACTGGTCTGCTAGGGGTACAGTGATTTTTATGTACAATGTATCTTTTAGTCTAAGGTTAAAATAATATTTTTTGGCTGCCACTATGCAAGTAGTAATAAATAAATAAATAATAATAAATAAAAACAATTGATATTAACAATAATATTAACAACAATAGTTTTTTTTATTTGACCAAGATTAAGAATCAACAAAAATAATCATTTTTTGCTGTTTGATTTATAATAATAAGTATTATTGTTGTTGTTATTATTATTATTATTATTATTATTACTATTATTGCCAAACTGTCAATTATACAATTTAGTGGTCATAATGCAAAACATATCTGACTGCAGAATGCCACAACAATAAAGCTCCCTACTACCATCCCCCGGATGCCTGAGTGCAT
This sequence comes from Tiaroga cobitis, assembly GCA_030578255.1. Lineage (NCBI taxonomy): Eukaryota > Metazoa > Chordata > Actinopteri > Cypriniformes > Leuciscidae > Tiaroga > Tiaroga cobitis. Next base: position 25,882,053 of record CM060611.1, on the reverse strand, counting down.
TACCATTGGGACAAGAATCATAAATATGTGCCTCATCCTCCCTTTTGATTAAAGGCTTGTGGCAAAGTGAGAACTTTGAAAGGTCCCTCACTCACACTGATGTGACCAGAAACTATTGTTTCCTGTAAACATGTGGCCCTCCCTGCTTTTCCCCCATTTCTCTTAAGAAGAGTTCAGCAAACACGTTTTGGACAACCTCTTTTGCAATGATATGCGCTTACTGCATGATTCGCCTTTTGAATCAGGATAATCTTGGTGGTGTGGGAGCATTTGGGAACATTGTGTTTCCCAGGATCCCGTTTCAGTATTGCTGAGTGCGATCTTATGGGCACAATCAGCTCTTTGAGTCTCTGAATTCACTGGAATCATCTACCCTTTCTCAAGACCGTAACCAAACTACTTACACAGGACCCCGCAAATGATTTACTGTCAAAACGGCTGAGCTAAGGAAAAAGAGGCGCTGTTAACCGCTGATTGAACTGTTTAAACAATGTAATTGCTCTTCCTCTTGGTAGAGATGTGAAAAGAGGCTGTCTTTTCTTGTCCACTGCATTTTTGTGTGCTAAAAATGGAGCCATGTTTTTGGCGGTGGCATAAGCTGAAATCAAGCCATTGCACTTTGTTCTTGAAATGCAATGACGTACTACATATCTGGCATGCTGGGAGTTTTGGAATGAGTATGTGGTGACTCTTCCGTCTCTTCCATGTTCCCAGCTGCAGACAGCGCATCACTGGGAAATTCACTCAAGCATCCAGTGATATGTGTTTGGGTTAGTCAACGGCAGTAGTGATGTTGCACCAAAAAATTCATGGTTTTGGAATGTGGCGGTGACTGGAGCCAGGTTAGAGCGTCCATTTGGATGAGATGCTTGTGATATCATCTTTTGTTTCCCCACTGCAGAGGTGATGTGTCGTTGTGGGAGCACTGATGCATGACATGTGGCCAGGGGCTGTGTTATGCGTATATGTGTGTGTTTTCACACAGTAACTACCGGTTAGGCTTGCCGGACTATCACTTAACATATGCTCTGTGGACAGGAGTTACCTGTTTCAAAATGTCCTCCCAATTTTTTCATTTCATAAACACAAAGACTCATCAACACACCAGCTCTTTTCTGAGAGTTGAAGTCGTTTTTGAAAATAAGGTGGGACTGCCACCTAGTGGCACTTCAGAAAAGTCAGAATTGTTCTATTGTTATATTTGACAGATACTAATATAAACATTTGGGGTCAGTAAGAAAGAAAATGAATACTTTTATTCAGCAAAGATTAAATTCAAAAGTAACAGTGAAGACTTTTACATGGTTACAAAAATAAATATATTCATATAAATGCTGTGCTTTTGAACTGTTCATCAAAGATGACTGAAAAAGTATCAGTTTCCACAACAACAACAAAAATTAAGCAGCACAACTGTTTTTATTTACATTGATAATAATATGAACTGTTTCTTAAAGACCAAATCAGCATCTTAGAAAGATGTCTGAAGGATCATGTGACTTTGTGTGTGTGTGTGTGTATATATATACTCTATATAATTAATTGTATTTATTTTGTTTAATTAAAATGTTCCTATTTTATTTTTCTGTTTGCCAGAACCGTCAGCTGTTGAAGGACAGCTTTATGGTGGAGCTTGTGGAAGGGGCCCGGAAACTGCGCCATGTTTTTCTCTTTACTGACCTCCTTCTCTGTGCCAAATTGAAGAAACAGATTGGAGGGTAAGGAAAATCTCCTTGTCTCTCATCTTCTCTATTCATTTCTATCTTTACCTAATTCTGTCTACTCACTCTCTTCCTATTTTTATGAAATTCAGCTCGCAATTACCATATAGGTGTTGTTGAGTCAGAAGCCCCGTTCACACCGCCAGCGATTTTGTCGCTACGTGTCGCTAGTCTCTGTACTGTGAACGTGAAGTCGCTTGTGGGTGTTCGTAGTGCTGTCGCTCTAATGTTATTGGTAGACTGCACGTCTGGCCATATATCTCCAAAATACCATCAGAAGTGACATATGATAAAAAATAAATTGAATTGGTTGTCGCTCGCGAAAATCGCTTCTCATTTGCATAAAGTTGAAATTTCTCAACTTTTGTCGCTTGTCTCTTGTCGCTTGACAGGCCCACATTCTGTCGCCAACGGTCACTGTCGCTCGTGTCGCCGGATGTCACCAGCGCTTCATTGAAATGAATGGGATCATGTCGCTTTGTCGCTGCGTGGCGCTGGCGGGGTGAACGGGGCTAGACACTCTTGTTATTTTCACAATATGAGCCTAACATCCCGACCCCTTGTTTTGTGGGCCCAGTCTGCACCATCATCCATGCTCTACAATCAAATTCTAGGATGTTTTTGTGTCTGATTATTAAATTATTTCCCCCATCACCCCTTCTTCCCCTCATGCTGTCTGTCTGCAGGAAGAGCCAGCAGTATGACTCTAAGTGGTATGTTCCTTTCTCGGATCTCACCTTCCAAACAGCGGAAGAGTCAGAGCCCCTGCCTATCCCGCAGGCCCCTGATGAAGAGCTGGATGCCATTAAGATCAAGATCTCGTCCCTGAGGAGTGAGATCCAGAGAGAGAGGGTACAGGATATTTTAGGCAACTTTACACTCAAATTGTCATGGATAATTTGTTATCAGTTTTTATGAAATTAGAAAAATAGTAAATATAAACATTTGTGCTAGTCTTCTCAGACTTAGCAGATCTGACTGTATATTAATTAGTTTTTTGAGAATCAAACCAGCATATTACAATGATTTCTGAATGATCATGTGACACTGAAGACTGGAGTAATGATGCTGAAAATTCAGATTTGCCAGCACAGAAATAAATGACATTTGAAAAGGTATTGAAACGGAAAACAATTTTCACAATATTACTGTTTTTACTGTATTTTTGATCAAATAAATTGAGCCTTGGTTCTTTTAAACACATTCGAAAAATCTTACCACCCCAAAACCTTTCAGTGTCAGTGAATATTTGACTGTAGGAAGCTGTCTTGCTTATCTAGACTTTTTTGGGCCGCATACATGCATTCAAATGTTGATGGGATACTAGGTTTTAAGAGTGCTTTTACTTCTATCTCAACAGAGAGCCAACAAAGGGTCAAAGGTTATGGAGAGGCTGAAAAAGAAGCTGTCAGAACAGGAATCGCAACTGCTGCTGAACTCTCCTAACATGCCCCTCAGAGTGCACAACCGCAATGGAAAGGTAGGAGCCAGTGATTCACAGCCTTCCTGTCGTATCTGATTTTCATCCTCAAACTCCTTCTCAATGTTCCTTCTCATGCTCACAGTCCGTGTCGGTTATGCATTTCAGAGCTACATATTTCTGATCTCATCGGACTATGAGCGTGCGGAGTGGAAGGAAGTGATTCGAGAACAGCAGAAAAAATGTGAGTGGCATTGTCACTGAAATCAGGATTTGAATAGGTGATAGTTTTTTCCCCTCAACTGAATGCTTACTTATTTTCCAGGCTTTAAGAGCTTCAGCCTGACATCCATGGAGCTTCAGATGCTCACCAACTCTTGTGTCAAACTCCAGACGGTCCATCAGTTACCCCTCACTGTCAATAAAGATGGTAAGAAAGATGCACAGGTCTTAAAGACTACATGAAATCAAAGCTGTGTTGTTTTTAAATGTTCCTAGATTTATTGTGCATGATTGTTCAGTGCAAAATGTAAATAAATAAAAAATATAAAATTCAAAATTAAAAACCCCTTCAAATATAAAATTTGCTTGCGTCTTGAATGACATTTTTTCTGTTGATATAACCAATAATACCATATCTTATCCAAAGCAATTTGATTAAATTACAGGAAAAAAATCCAGACAATTATTTATTTATTTATTTATTTATTATGGTTCTATTGTGTTTAAATAATATTTATTTTTTTATTTTATTCTTTTTTTATGTATTTAAAATGCATTGAACAGTCCTCTCCACTTTTTTCTCCACTTAAAGAGGATGAACCTACTGGACTGTATGGATTCCTGAATGTAATTGTCCATTCTGCCTCTGGACTTAAACAGAGCTTAAGTACGTGTCTTTTTCCTTCTTCCTCTCTCTGTGCTCATCAAAGTTCATGTATACATTTGCTTAGCCTGTCCTAGCACCACATTAAAGCGTCAGTAACTCTTCCTTTTCCTCTCTTCAGATCTGTATTGCACATTAGAGGTGGACTCCTTTAGTATCTTTGTGAATAAAGCCAAAACAAGAGTGTACAGATACACCACAGAGCCCAAGTGGAATGAGGTAATCCCACATGCCCATCCCTGTCTATATACCACTGATGTGAAAAGTCCTGCCTGCTGATACGCTCTTGAGGCTTTAATTCTTAATTAAGAGCAGCATAAGTGAGGCCATGTGGAATATGAAGTCCTCCTGGACAAATTATATTTTATATTTTAATTAAAAGCAATTAACATCCCCCAAAGTAAAGGGAAGAAAAGGAAATGAGGCATAGCAGGTCTTAAATCTGGTCAGAGGTACCCTTACATTGTTTGATGAATTGAGTTCAAAAGTGACACTGTATTTGGTTTTTCTAACAAAATGTTGGCATTCTGTGTTGTTTTATTATTAATAATAATTGTACTTTTATTCAGTAGCATGCAGTTTTTTATTTATTTTTATCTATAATTATTTATTTATTTTCCCAAAAAGATGTATTAGCTACTGTATGTATATATTTGTTATATACTGTATATTTGTTATATATATATATATATATATATATATATATATATATATACATACATATATTCTGTATAATGTAGTTCTTCTGTATTGTTTCTGCCTCAGGAGTTTGAGATTGAGTTGGAGGGCTCCCACACATTACGTCTACTGTGTTACGAAAAGAGCTACAACAAAGCCAAGATGAACAGGGAGGATGGAGACAGCACGGATAGAATTATGGGCAAAGGACAAATCGCGGTATGATCTACAGTCCACTGCATAAACATTGCAACAAACATTTTACTATTGTTATTTTATTGATAAGTATTTAATCATATTTTGAATTAGCTTTTATTTTTATAATTGCTGTTTTCATTTATTATTTTACGTCCTTTTGTCTTTTTTGTCATATTCGAGTAATTTTAATACTTAAACTTATTTTGTTTCAGTTAGTTGCTAAGGCAACACTTTCATTTTTGTTTAAATATTTCATCTAATGTTTTTTTTTCCATCTTATCTTATTTTATTTTATTTCAGCTTTATTTCAATTAACAAAAATGATAGTTTTAGTTACCACCCAGGCCTTTAGTATACACATTTTAAACCAAAAATTGGATGGATGGTCGACTAGTCATTTGTCACCCCCACTATTTAGTTAGTGAGGTCAACTAATATGTTTGTGTGTATTTTGTAGTTATTTAGCCTATATATTGTTGACATCAATATATCAAATTGGCAAATTCCTTCTGGTTAAACAGGTGCATAAATTAGCTTGGCTCTCATGTAAACTATTGTGAGCTAAGTGTCATTCTCCATCTGGGCACTCAGTGAGTCTGGTCAAAGGTATATCTGCTCTTATTAGAGACATGGTCCCAGATGGGGACTGGGCTTTATACTCCAGACATTTAATCTTCTTTTTAATAGGTAGGGTGTTATTCACTCTGCCCTGGCTTTTAAGGCATCAAATCATCCATAATTCATGTGTCCTGTCTGAAAATGTCACAACCAAAAAAACGTCAGATCAGCTGACCTATCAGTCCCCTCCCCAGAGAGTTTTGTGGGATCATACAAAGAGCACAAAATTCTTTTGCCTTACAAAAAATTGCTTGTAATGTCTAGGTTTAGATGCAATTGGTTGAAAGTGTCAGTTGGTGTATGATGTGGGAAAAGGGGGGGATTAGTGAGCTGTGCTATGATCCCTCTGTGGTTCTGAAAGCAGACTTGTTTTAGGCAATTTCAATAATTTCAGGTTTTTTAATGTTAGCTTTTATTTTAGATTTAAATTCATTTCATTTACATAAATTATGACAACACTGCATGGCAGCAGTATAAACCTGCTCTGATTGGTGCACTGGATGTTAGTGGCTATGGAGGGATTTATGGGCAGGGCAGGGCAGCTTACTCAGACTGAGGTAAGTCAAGGGATCATCTACTCTGGGCTTGAGGTGCAGAAAAAGACAGTTATGCAGATTTACTCAAGGAAACGGTGTCGAGAGTCGAGACAGTAAATAATAAAATAAGAGGAAAATAGATCCTTCAGTGAACAGCAGTAGATTTGGGAACTCTTGAAGAATCTGGATGCATTTGCAGTGCAGTGAGTAATTGGATCTCTATAGCTCAACACTTGCACCAGACTGAGGATTTATTGCTGTTAAAAACACTTTATCTGATAGTGTAGACCTTCTGAGTTATTTGAGTTTACGACAATAGCTCATTGTTGAATTGCAGCAATGGATCTTTTAAGAACAAATATAACCCTTAAGGATGATCCTCAAGGTCCATATTACACCACATCCTAAGGGATTTCCAGTTCCAGCTGAAGATCTCTGCTCAGTTTCTACACAGTCGTAGATGGGAAGGAGATGAGTGAAGATGCGGTGGTAGGGCTGGCTGAGGAGGGCAGGAGCTGCTCTCCACCCTTCAAGGACTGTGATGTGGGGCTGGTGGAGGGTGTAGAGGTAGACATTTCCACGCAAACTGCCCTGGCAGGCAAAGGAACAGGGTTATGGTGGCGTGTACAGAATGTCCTGCACAGAAGAAAGGTAAAGAGAGGGAAAATGACATTGTTGTTTGTTAAAAGGGAACTGTATTCAATCATAATAAGCAGTTTAACAGTTGTATATGGGTAAATGTTTAAGCAATCATTAGTAGTGTCCTGCAGTGTGACATGATATACTTCATCTAAAATATAAAAAATAATAACAATATTTTACAATTAGAATGCATACATTTTTATAGCCTTAAATTGAGAGACTACATTAAATATTTGTAAAAAAAATAAATAAATACATTTTGTTCATAATTTTTAAAGTATTGTATTATATATTGCACTTTGATGTTGAAAGAAATCCATGTTATCTGTCAATCAGTTTTAATGATTTTTTTCCCCAATTGTTTGGTTATCATGAATACAATATTTTATTTACAATTTATTTCGGTCAACTTGGAAATGTCAATAGTAATATCATCTCCTGTGGTTCATATTTTCATCTACTCTGGCTTCCTATATAATCTGGATAATTAAAATAAATAAAAAAATGATAATATTATTCTATCATTATAATTAATATTAATATTTTTCAAGCCATAAGTCAAAAGGTACCAAAAGGTAATATTATAACTTTCAAACATTGCCACTCATGTCAGCATTCTCACATTGTTATATATATATATATATAAATTATTATGTGTGGGTGGGGTCAGTAAGCCATTGGAGCTCTAATGACCTTAGTTGGCACTGGTGTTTGGCCGGGCTTCTCACTCCCTCTCCCTGCCCTGTTGACAGACAGGTTGTAATGACTGAGATGATGAGATTAGATAGCATAGCAGGATCAGGCCTTACACGAGACCATATGGAGATTAGGCCAGGATGAGGGAAAGGAACATGCTGAATTTGGCCCACTCCAGATGGCCCCACGTTTGCTTAGAGGGATAATGGAAATTGGCTGGTGATGTGCAAAACTGCTGTATAAGGAGAACTGGCATTAGGAAAAATGTTAACATCACTTCAGGCCCTTGATAACATCTGTGGTGTACACTAACCTAAAGGATTATTAGGAACACCATACTAATACTGTGTTTGACCCCTTTCGCCTTCAGAACTGCCTTAATTCCACGTGGCATTGATTCAACAAGGTGCTGAAAGCATTCTTTAGAAATGTTGGCCCATATTGATAGGATAGCATCTTGCAGTTGATGGAGGTTTGTGGGATGCACATCCAAGGCACAAAGCTCCCGTTCCACCACATCCCAAAGATGCTCTATTGGGTTGAGATCTGGTGACTGTGGGGGCCATTTTAGTACAGTGAACTCATTGTCATGTTCAAGAAACCAATTTGAAATGATGCGAGCTTTGTGACATGGTGCATTATCCTGCTGGAAGTAGCCATCAGAGGATGGGTACATGGTGGCAATAAAGGGATGGACATGGTCAGAAACAATGCTCAGGTAGGCCGTGGCATTTAAACGATGCCCAATTGGCACTAAGGGGCCTAAAGTGTGCCAAGAAAACATCCCTCACACCATTACACCACCACCACCAGCCTGCACAGTGGTAACAAGGCATGATGGATCCATGTTCTCATTCTGTTTACGCCAAATTCTGACTCTACCATCTGAATGTCTCAACAGAAATCGAGACTCATCAGACCAGGCAACATTTTTTCCAGTCTTCAACTGTCCAATTTTGGTGAGCTCTTGCAAATTGTAGCCTCTTTTTCCTATTTGTAGTGGAGATGAGTGGTACCTTCTGTGATATCTTCTGCTGTTGTAGCCCATCCGCCTCAAGGTTGTGCGTGTTGTGGCTTCACAAATGCTTCGCTGCATACCTCGTTTGTAACGAGTGGTTATTTCAGTCAAAGTTGCTCTTCTATCAGCTTGAATCAGTCGGCCCATTCTCCTCTGACCTCTAGCATCAACAAGGCATTTTCGCCCACAGGACTGCCGCATACTGGATGTTTTTCCCTTTTCACACCATTCTTTGTAAACCCTAGAAATGGTTGTGCGTGAAAATCCCAGTAACTGAGCAGATTGTGAAATACTCACCGACCCGTCTGGCACCTACAACCACGCTCAAAATTGCTTAAATCACCTTTCTTTCCCATTCTGACATTCAGTTTGGAGTTCAGGAGATTGTCTTGACCAGGACCACACCCCTAAATGCATTGAAGCAACTGCCATGTGATTGGTTGATTAGATAATTGCATTAATGAGAAATTGAACAGGTGTTCCTAATAATCCTTTAGGTGAGTGTATATAACAGATAAAGACACACGTGTAGCCAATAGAACACCCCTCAAGATCACAGCAAAGACAAATGTTCCATGTCTTTGTTGGACTTCATGTTGTAAATCCCATTGTATTTTACTTTTTCTGTGCCTTATCCAGTTGGATCCTCAGATGCTCCAGGGTAAAGACTGGCAGAGAACGGTTATCCCTATGAATGGGGTGAGTATATCCACATCTGCTCCTCTGCTGTAATCCTACCATCCATCTCTATAATTACTAAATATACACCTTTTTCTGAAGATTGAGGTGAAAATATCCATGAAGTTCACCAGCCGGGAGTTCAGCCTGAAGAGAATGCCCTCACGGAAGCCCATGGGTGTGTTTGGAGTAAATATCTCCTCAGTGACAAAGTGAGTCGGCACACATTTTACATGAGGATTAGACATACACTAGAAAATAATTTGGTCCTTTTTACAAAAAGGAGCTTAAAGCACACACATTTTGATGCTATTATTTTGCATGTTTATGCATTCAATGTGGCAAAGGAAATTAGAATATACAGAAAATTATAGGCTTCATAGAACTGCCTTTTTCTGTGTAGTGTTTATGGTCTGATTTGATTGACAGTAATGAGGATTGTCTGGAATGAGCTTCCTAATGGGTTTAAGGGCAGGACCAATTAATGCTTTAAAGACAACATGACAACACCATTACAGATACTTAGACCCTAACATGCGCACTAAAAGTCTCTACATAAGCAGCACCTACCGCTGATTAATGTAAAGCATTAAAGAGATAATTCATCAAATGATACATTTTGCCATTTACTCACCCTCATGTCATTGCAAATCTCTGTTTGTTCTGTTGAACACAAAATGCATTATTCTACTCTTTTCCATATGATGAAAATTGTACACAGACTTTAAACTATTAAGCAGCACTACTGTTTTCAACATTTATAGTAATAAGAAATGTATATTGGGCACCAAATCACCATGTTAAAATGATTCAATGATAAAATGATAAGAAGGATCAAGACTGGAGTACTGGCTGCAAAAAAAAAGAAAAAAAAGTATAAATGCGAACCCAAAGAGTAATGTCAAAATGTTAGATTTTGTTTGCATATCTTGTTTTTGCTGAATGTAAAAAAAAAAAAGTGTTGCTCTTGTTTCTGTCCATCATCATTAAAATCAAATGTCTGGTCTCGTGATGTTGTTATTATTTCTTGTCTCAGACGGGAGCGCTCTAAAGTGCCCTACATAGTCAGACAGTGTCTAGAGGAGATCGAAAGAAGAGGAATGGAGGAAGTGGGCATCTACCGTGTTTCAGGAGTGGCCACTGACATCCAAGCGCTCAAAACTGCATTTGACACCAGTGAGTGACCATTGTCATTTCATTTCACCTTTATTTATTTAGCACTTTATACAACACAGATTGCTTCAAAGCAACTTTACAGTGGTGAACAGGAAAATAATGATACAACGATGCAAACATAGTTCAATTCTGCTCATGAGCAGCTCTAAAAAAACAATAGTAAACAGTCGTTATTCAGTTAAAATCAGTTCAGTGTTGATTTAGTTTGGTTCAACAACTGTGTGAAGTTCATCAATTATGGAATGAGTGGAAAACAGTGATTTCATCATCCATCTCTTTTCAGCTCTTATTCAATAGTGTCAGTGCATTTTAATGTCCCCAACTAAGCAAGCCAAAAGGCCACAGTGGCATGGAATCTAAACTCCATTGGTGACAGAAAATGGAGGAAAAAAACCTTGGGAGAAACCAGGCTCAGTGGGGGGCCAGTTCTCCCCTGGCCAGAACATAGTGGGCCCTATTTTAACGATCTAAGTGCATGGTCTTATGCGCAGGGCGCAAGTGCGCTTAGGGCGTGTCCAAATTCACTTTTGCTAGTTTAACGACAGGAAAAATGGTCCAAAAGGGTACTCCCTATTCTCTTAATGAGTAATTAAGAAAGAGTTAATTCTCTTAAAGGGTAATGTCCCTATTCTGTTAATGAGTCATTAAGAACCTCGCTCGTGCGTGAGGTTAAAGGGCACAAGCAGACCATCTACGGGACAAGCCGGATTCCACCATATCTTTATGTGAACAATATTAATCTTTTACATTGTAATCCTTTTATTTTGAATATTTGGCTAGTTTGTGTGCTGCAGTCCCTGTGTGTGTAATAAGCAGAGTGTACGTGCGTTGTGGACCCGCCTATAGGCAAGGCAAGGCAAGTTTATTTATATAGCACATTTCATACACAATGGTAATTCAAAGTGCTTTACATAGGAGAAAATAAAATAATCAAAACAAATAAGAATAATTAAAATAGTTTAGAATAAAAAATAAAATAAAGTACAGAAAAACAGTCGGACGAACAGTGGCACAGTGCTCATTCAGTAAATGCATAGCTAAACAGAAGTGTTTTGAGTCTGGATTTGAATGTGACTACTGTAGGAGCACATCTGATCTCCTCTGGAAGCTGGTTCCAGCTGCGGCTGGCATAATAGCTAAAAGCAGACTCTCCGTGCTTAGAGTGAACCCTTGGTATTTCTAGCTGATGTGATCCTAATGATCTGAGTGATCTGTTAGGTTTATATTCAGTGAGCATATCTGCAATATATTGAGGTCCTAGGCCATTTAATGATTTATATACCAGTAATAATACTTTAAAATCAATCCTAAATGTAACTGGGAGACAGTGTAAAGACCTGAGGACTGGTGTGATATGTTCATATTTTCTGGTTATGCTCAGAATCCTAGCAGCAGCGTTCTGTATGAGCTGCAACTGTCTTATGGTCTTTTTAGGAAGGCCAGTGAGGAGTCCATTACAGTAATCCACCCTGCTGGTGATAAAAGCATGCACAAGTTTCTCTAAGTCTTGATTGGAAACAAAGCATCTAATTCTTGCAATATTTTTCAAATGATAGTATGCTGATTTAGTTATTGCTTTGACATGACTACTGAAACTAAGGTCTGACTCTAGAGACACACCAATATTCCTGACTTGATTTTTAGTTGTTAGACCTCTAGAGTGAAGGTATGCATTCACCTTGAGAACTTTATCTTTGTTTCCAAACGCAATGACTTCAGTTTTGTCTTTGTTTAACTGAAGAAAGTTTTGCCACATCCAACTGTTTACTTCATCAATGCATTGGCACAGGGAGTCAATGGGGCTGTAGTCGTTAGGCGATAGGGCTAAGTAGAGCTGTGTGTCGTCTGCATAGCTGTGGTAAGAGATTCGGTTCTTTCTCATTATTTGGCTCATTGGGAGCATATACAGGTTGAATAGGAGTGGTGCAAGAATTGAGCCTTGAGGGACTCCGCATGTCATGGGAGTCCACTCAGACTTATGGTCTCCTATACTCACATAATAACCTCTCCCTTCTAAGTATGACCTGAACCATTTTAGGACTATCCCAGAAAGCCCCACCCAGTTTTCCAGCCTGTCAAGAAGTATGTCATGATCGACAGTGTCAAATGCAGCACTGAGGTCGAGTAGTACCAGCACTGATAATTTGCCTGTATCAGTATTTCAGCAAATATCGTTTATTATCTTTATGAGAGCTGTCTCTGTGCTGTGATGCGATCGGAAACCAGATTGAAAATTGTCAAAGTATCCATTCAAGCTTAAGAATTTGTTCAGCTGATTGAAGACAACTTTTTCAGTGATCCTATGAAAGGAAGATTTGAGATTGGTCTATAGCTGCTTAAGATGGTCTTATCCAGATTGCTCTTTTTCAGGAGGGGCTTGACAACTGCAGTTTTCAGGGAGGTTGGAAAACTCCCAGAGAGAAGTGAGGCATTTACCCCTTCTAGGAGATCTGCTTCTAAGCTGTTTAACACACTTTTGAAAAAAGATGTGGGAAGTGCGTCAAGGGTGCAGATTGATGTTTTAAGGTGCTGTACGGTTTCTTCCAAAATTTTGCCATCAATTTCTTCGAAAACAGACATAGTAACTACTTTCTCAGGTAGTGGTCTGATCTGTTTGACCCCAGAGCAACTCAAGGATGTGCTGATCACCTTTCTGATATTATTGATTTTCTCAGAGAAGAAAGAAGCAAACTCACTGCACTTGCCGTCTGAGAGCATTTCACTGGGAATCTGGCTTGGGTGTGTTTGTCAGTCTCTCTACAGTAGCAAAAAGAGTGCGTGTGTTGTTTAAGTTGCTGTTTATAATATTCGAGAAGAAAGTCTGTCTAGCTTTGCCTAGTTCCATATTAAAAGCATGGATGCTGTCCATGTAAATGTTATAATGGACTACAAGTTTTGTCTTTCGCCACATGCGCTCTGCTTTTCTGCATTGTCTTTTCATGTTTTGCAAAGCTGTTGAGTTTCTCCAAGGTGCTTTTTGTCTACCACTATTTTTCCTGACTTTCACAGGAGCAATATCATCAATTACACTTTTAATTTTTGAGTTAAAAGATTCAAGAAGAAAATCAACAGTCAGCAGATATGCTTGGTTTTAAAGATATGGCCTTCATAAATAGCACACTAATGTTCTCATTTAAGCATCTCTTCTTGACAGACACAGATCTAACTTCAATGGGAGGAGAGATCAATATATCAAAGAAAATTTAGAAATGATCAGACAGTGCTACATCCTTAATAACAATCGATGAGATGTTTAGACTCTTACTGATAAGTAAATCTAGAGTGTGTCCACGATTGTGTGTGGGTCCATGTACATGCTGAGTCAGATCAAAAGTTTTGAAAACAGTTTCGATTTCTTTTGCCATATTGGTTTCTGCATTATAGGCACACATTACTAATGCGCTCTTTAAATAACAAAAAAATGCGCCATTGACTTTAGACCAGGTTTCAGTTGGTCAATGGCGCAGTCTATTTCAGTTGCCTCAAAATAGCAATGCGCCTGAAGACACCTCTTTATCAGACCCTGAATTTTTCATCCAGTTCCTTCTCTTTGAAGATCGGGGTACATCACGCCGTGTTTTACATGGAGCAATGACAGATATATATTTTGTCAGCCAATTTGGTTGCTGATCTCTCTCTTTTTCTCTCTCTGTAACAGATAATAAAGATGTGTCAGTAATGATGAGTGAGATGGATGTGAATGCCATTGCCGGAACGCTGAAGCTGTACTTCAGGGAGCTTCCTGAGCCTCTGTTCACCGACGAGCTGTACCCTAACTTTGCAGGAGGCATTGGTTCGTCATTTGTTTTTACTTACAAAACACAATGCCAAGTATTGAGCAGGCTTGGCTTCTGAAAGGTAGAACTATATTGATTATGTCCTTGTTACTCTGCAGCTCTCTCAGACAGTGTAGCTAAGGAGAGCTGTATGCTGAACCTCCTGCTGTCTCTACCAGAGCCCAACCTGGTCACCTTCCTCTTCCTGCTGGATCATCTCAAGAGGTAGACCAGATTGAATTGACTTTCACAATGTTTTCAGAGGCTTAACAACAAGGAAGACAGATTCCTGGATCAACATCAATTGTTTCTGGAACATTCATATGAAAAAAATAAATAAATAAATAAATTTAAGAAAAAAAAGCTGGATGATTTTAGGGGTAGGATTGAAGATAGTGTGAAGGTTAAGGTTATGATTGGCTAATAAAAACATTGTTTTCGGAGCACATTTTGCTTGTTTACATCACATGGTCCTTCTTGGAGTGCTGCTAGCTTCATAATCAAAATATTTAGTTGGGTGAATCTCACCATGAACATATCTAGGTCAAATTTCATCCCAATTCCAAGAATTGAATAGAATAGAATTGAATCTTTTCACGTTTTATGGTGAAATATGGCTTGAACATGTTCTTGACAGGTCATCCAGATGCTTTTTTGCACTAATCCTCTCTCCTTCTTCACTTTCTGCTCTTCCTCTTATTGTCTTTAGGATTGCCGAAAAGGAGAGTGTAAACAAGATGTCTCTTCACAATCTGGCCACCGTGTTTGGCCCGACCCTGCTACGACCCTCTGAGAAGGACAGCAAGATCCCCACTAACCCCACACAGCCTATCACGATGGGGGACAGCTGGTCGCTGGAAGTCATGTCACAGGTATGCTCAGAGTGAAACCATAAAGAAAACCATGATTGACTATTTACAATTTAAGGTCTATGAATATGCTGGCAAGTACCACAGAAAATGATTTAATCGTGTCTCTGTTTGTGAAAGCAATGGGAAACACATTTACAGTATGTTTGTTTTTTATCAGTTACACGTCTCCTGACATGCTCTGTCTTTTTTTGTTCTGTAGGTGCAAGTTCTGTTGTATTTCCTTCAGCTGGAGACCATCCCGACGCCAGACAGTAAGAGACAGAGTATCCTGTTTTCCACAGAGGTCTAAAGGAGTGCTTATTCTCATTGTAAGTTTTACACCAGTGGGAAAGAGAGCAAGCGAGTATGTCCACCCACTAGGTAATGGACACTGGAATGCACAAGAGCTACGTCCTTCTGGGCGAAAGCAGGAGTGCTTCGCCTTTCGCGCATTTTCTAGCTGCCGCCACTAGGGGGCACCTCAGCCCTTGTAAGCATTGAAGAACTCTACTCGGAGCACATCTTGAATATTACTGAACCCTCCATGTAAACCGCCTATGTTTCTCTGAACAACAGAGTTCGTTCAGCAGCTTCGCTCCGCATTCTGTGACTCCTCAGATCTGTGAGCCTCTAACGGTCATTCATATCAGCTGGTGACAGTGAATTCTGTCTCTTCTGGCTTTATGTTTGTCCTCATTTTGTCTGTCCCCACTGGTCACTGATGCTCTTTCTGTGCTGCTACAATTCAGTATCCAGCTCCAAATCCTTTTATGTGATAGATAATTACATGGGAGTTCAACATAGTTCTTATTGCAGACTCTTTAAAAGTCAAATGACTAGTTTCTCTTAGTGTTCGTCAATCATTTAAAGGACTTAATTTAATAGGATTTCTGTGTAGATGATGGTGTTTGGTTCGGTTTTTGTCAGTGTTGATGTGATTCTAATTTAAGAACATCAAGGAACAATCTGAAAAATAGATTGATCTGAGTAAAATCTCGTTATTATTTAATTTTCCTCTCTTTTTTTTTTTTTTTTTTTTTGACCCATACATCTCTAGCAAGCAATATTTAAGGATTCATGAGTGTGTTTAAAAACAGTGTGTTTCATTTTGCTTTTGTAGTTTAGATCTGTCCCTCATATTTTGGGAGAGAGATAAACCTTCTAAGTACATAACCAAAAGGGTCAATATATTTTTCTTTATTCTAAGTTTTTATGTAATACATATAGAATAATTATGATTATTTATTTGGGGACAGATATCAACATCATTTCAGAGTATGTCTACATTTATCGCTAACTTATCTGTGTAATGAAGTACTGTAGATTCCTTACATATCCTCTTATTTTTCCTTTCTTTTTGAATCCGTTCAGGATTTGAAGATGCTCTGAGAATAGCACACAATACTAGCGTTTCCCCTGCCGTATATCTAGTGTTGAGAGTTGACCAAACACAAAGGTTTTTAGCGTGCTTTGGCTTCACTGCACACTGTGGTTTATGTTCGCTGAGAACCATACAGCTGTGCCTCTCTGTCTCATCGTAAGACATTAAAGGAATAGTTCACCCGGAAATTAAAATCCTGTCTTCATTTACTCACCATCAAGCTGTTCCAAACCTGTATAAGTCTATTTCTTCTGTTGAACATAAAAGAAGATATGAATGAGTGAATGTGTATATGAAGAATGTGTGTAACCAAACAGATTTTTTTTAATCATTGAATCAATCCATAGTATGGAAGAAAAAATACTATGGGAAAGTCTATGGGAACCATCAACTGTTTCGTGACACACATTCTTCAAAATACCTCCATGTTCAACAGAAGAAAAACTCATTCAGGTTTGAAATAACTTGAGGGTGAGTTAATGATGACAGAATTTTCATTTTTGGGTGAACTATCCCTTTGAAGGTAAGAACACAATGCTGTATATAGCACAAACTGTTATCCTTGAGTCCTGTCAGATGGTTTAATGAAGGAAGGGTTAATAATGGACGCCAAGAACGATGCAGTACAGGAACAGTACAGGTATTCTATCCTTATAGCACATCTGTTAATCATATCAGTAAAAATGAGTGCTCTTAATTATTATTTCAGTTAAAGGTGCTTTAGTTACATTATTTAACATGCAGGCATGTTTTTTGATTTAAAAGTGTTTTTTATGTTGTTGTTTTTTTAAGTTTGATAAGTGTTTGTTTGTGTGTTTGAGTTGTAATGTTAAACCAAATTCTGGCTACTGTAGAAGGATTTTTGAAGTCTGTGTCATATATACAAAAAGGGGTTTAGCAATTGAAAAGGAATTTCTGTTAATCCACCGTCTTTTTCCGTCACCGTGTCCAGTAGAGGTGCGTTCCCATTATCTCATCTGTCCTATTCTCGGATTGTCGGCACTAAATGTACATTTTCTGTATCTTGCACCCCTGTCCGAACTGAATTCAGCATACAAGATATTAATAATCATAATTTTACAGCATCACATGTGGTTCCTTCTAGAGATTTCCTCGATTTTCTTCTTGTAAAATGAAACTCTTAAACTCATAAACTGTGATCTGTTGCTATCAGAAGGCATTAGGTGATTCAAAGCATTCCAGTTGTGTTAATTGCTTATTTAATGTGCTTATTTAGATTGTTGAATGTTACTGGGTTAGAAATATTGGACATATGCTCCAGTTCAATGGGAGTGATACAGCGCATGATATTTGAGAAGCAATTTCTTTGCACTGCACATCGTTTAAAGACTAATATGATGTAATGAGATTGTATCACACACAGAGAGAAACGTCTATAAACATCACACTCTCTGCAGTCTGAAATTGCATTATGCAAGAAACAGATTTATTTGTATCCACGAAGTATAACAGTTTTGAAATGATTGGTCATGAAAGCACTGCAAGGGGTCCATCTGTGTCAACCATTGTAATGTGCTGATGATTTATTTTGAAATCTTGCCTTTAAACACATGAAGACATGCTGGACAGCCACTGGGACAGGCTATGGATGCTCTCCCCTTTTCCTCTTAAAGTTTTTGTCACTATTTATTATTGCTAATATCTTAATGTTCTGGTTATAGGACTGTACAAATAGATAATGAATTCTGCAGACTGAAACGTTTGGAAGGCATTTGCGGCCTATGTTTATACACAAAATGTTGAATAAAACCTCCTGTATATGAATACCTGCTGCTTCATGGTGTTTTTTCCCCACCAAAATGTTACTTTTCATATTTAATCTGGGGTGCCACAGTAGTTTCCTTGCCTTGTATTTGAGTTAATATTCTTAATTTATTTGTTCATTTTGAATGTTTAGCAGAAATGTTTTGAAACTCATTTGAGTTTGTATTACACATATTGCAATGTTTATGTGTGCCCACATTGGGGCAGCACAGCCGTACATTGCTTCATATAAATACATGGACGGAAGATTGAAAACTTTGTGTTGTTTTCATCAGTGTTTGCATGCTAGATGTTGACAAAAATAGCACTGTTCGGTAGATTAAATGAAACCCATTTTTTTTTTTCAGGTCACGTGACTTTTCAAAAACAGTAATAGTATTGCCAATAACATTGCAAATGCTGGAAAACATATGTAAATGTAACTAGGTAATGCTACCGATTAATGTTTCAAAATTGGAATTGTATATTTTTATATATATTACTATATTTTTAATTATATAGATGTTTCTGTATGTCAATGTTTTTGTTCTATAGAGCCTTATTTAAAAGTATTCCTCAATATGTCATGATGACATCAGGAAAGATGGCAGCTTCCTATAAGAGCAGCTTAGTAGATTTATTTTTGGTGCATTTTGGTTCCAGTGTCCGATAAGAAGCCCTGTTTCCTCTTCATAATATGAGACTCTGAGCTTTGAGGAACAGGAAGGATGGACTGAGTTAAAATACAGACTGACATTCTGTCATAGAGCTGTTATGAGAGCGAGTGAGAAAGAGTGTTGTGTCGTCTGTTGCTGTCTGATTACTCATGTCCACAGTTCTATCTCTCCTCCGGCTGTCGCTCCTCCCTCAGCAGGCCATGAAAGCTGTGACCGTTGCAGTGTGGATGGGGTCAGATAAGACTATCCCGCTCCCATCACGGCCCTGCCTGCTCTGAGAGGCCTGCTCCCTTCAGATTTCACCAACCCTAGGGTTGTTCCTCCTCTCCCACTTAATTTCCATGTCTCCCCTTTTTACATTCGCTCACTTCTAATGTGTGTTTTTGTTTTCTCTCCAGGCCGTTTTGATGATCCTTGTTGTGTCTGAGGCAGTTTTGGTCCTGGCTGGTCGCCGAACTTGGTTCAAACCCTCTCACCCCTCATGGCCGGTATCTGTCAATCACTCAGTATCACTGGTTTGCCATTTGTATGTGACCTGACATGTTTCCTGCTTCCACAGCCAGACAGATCTGCTCCCTTTAATCTTCAGAGGGAAATTTGTATTTAGCCATGTGTTGTAACCTCATTGGGTTAAAGAAAAAAAAACAGATTTTAATGTGCAATTGATTTATGGGTCAATGTTGTCATGCTTAGTTTCATCATCTTATCTGCTAATTTATTCAAATTAAAAAATGCAATTCATACATACAGTGACTTGAATATACCTCTTCTACGATAAGCATATTTAATTATATGAATTATTTTATAGTTATATTAATTGTTTTAAATATTAATATAAACTATTATTTATTATTCATTATTTTAATTATATTGATATTGTATTATATGATATATATTCTATATAAATAATTATTTATACATATAATTATTTTATAATACGATATTTTGTTGTGACAAGCCGAGGTTGGTTCTGGTTGTAAAATGTCATGTGGTGCGACTCCCCCAAATGTAATATATAAATTAAAAAGTCTTTGTAATTGTAAAAATAATAAATTATTATAAAATAAAATTATTATAATTATAATAAATGTATATATACTTTTATTTATACATTCATTTGAGATATTTTGAGTCTAGTTCAGGTTGTAAAATTTCATGTGGTGCGACTCCCCAAAAGTAAATTTTTATGAATTAGTAAGTCTTTATATTTGTATAAAATAGTAATAATGATAATAATAATAAATACTTAATACATTAAAATTATATATATTTTTTTAATTGAGAATTAAGATTGTACACTCATATCAATGTGTGTGCAATATAGGATAATGTTAATAGAAAATGTTAACTTTTAACTTGACATTTTTAGAATCATTCAACTTTTCTTGGAAATGGTGCAAAAAAAATTCTAAACCATGACACCAACATAGCCAACACATTTCTAAAACCTTGGCTCAGGTGTTGTAGACCAGGTTTTTATAATTAGAAAATCCTATTTGATCCTATTTGATCCTATTTGAAAATCCACTCCTATTTGATTATTTTTAACTTCACTGTCCGCTCAAAATCATATGAGATCATATGACACTCAGCATTGCACAAGCAAATGCACAAGGAAAAACTAATGCAATAAAAGCATTCATTTGGTTTCGCTATATCTTTAGTTAGGCACATGCATAATCCCCTGAGTGGATTTAAATAATGATTGCCCCTTATCTGGTGCTGTCCCACTCTAATCTGTGTGGTTCGGGCCTTGCTGTGTCATCGCTCCACTCTTGGCGTGACGTGCCAGCTGTCTATCTGCGTCTTCTCCTCATCTCCAAACCCATAAAACTCCCTGACAGGCCCTTTATTTGAGACGCGCCTGTAGAGCTGTTTAATATGTGGACTGAGGTCTCATAAGACACAAAACCGTTCATGTTCAGTTCTTTGTGAATGACTGCATATGCAAGCACTTTGTATATATAATCTTATGTTCAAACACATGATTTCCATATACTGTAAAAAGAAAGACTTTAAAATAAATATTATTTTTTTTGCATCTGTAGCAAGATGAGAGACTCAGCCAAACATGTTTTAAAGTAAATATATTCCTCCGCACGATTCATTTTCTGTGTTTGTTTTATGTTTTCTACTTTTAGATTCTTTCAAAACCTTCGTTTTGGAAGAGGAGCTTCTCTTGCTTTTGTGAACATAAAATGGGTGATGTATTTCTGAAAATCCACAAAAAAGTAGCATATAAAGTTCATTTTTGTAAATAACAAAGATAATGTTTTGCCAAAGCTGTGTTTTTTGCCATTTTGTCATGCTCTGCTACACAATCAGTCAGTTTGAAAGCTCAAGTCTTTATTTTCTAATGTGATCATTTTCATTTATGATAGTCCTTTCTGTGATAAGGTCTCTGCTTGTGCTCACACCGTCGACTGCTGCTTTGCCTCAGGCAAGCGCAGTCAGAGTGATTTGCATATCTGCTCATTTGTTAAGCAAATCTCTCTCCTTCTATCTTTTTTCTTCATCCCTCCCTGTTTTCTCCCTTTCGCTCTACCACTCTGCTTTTGTAATCTTGAAAGATGTTGTGGCCTTTTGTGAATGTTTCTGTGCATATATGAATTTATGTGTCTGGAGTATGTGTCATATTTTGTGCTGATGCATTGGTTCAGTGTGGATGTGTTGACATTGTTTATATGAGCGGACTGATGTACACTGTAGGTCAAATTTCTCTTTTTGCCTGCAGGCTTCAACAGCTTTTGGCAGCGGACCTATTGAAGTCGGCCAGTCCAAAATATCTTAAGGCACATATCTTTATTGTTCCTGACAATTAATTCTGAATCAACTGTTTCTACAAACACAAAACAGCTGCAAAAGCTGAGTGAATTTAACATATGGTGGGTATGATTCATTGGAATATTAAAAGATTCAAATCAAACTTTATACATGCTTAACTGAATTTGTTTCTCATTATCTCATGATCGATGAGGTTTGTGTGTAAATGCCTGAAATCAGTATTGTAGACAAATATAATTTGTGATAATATATACATTTCTTCACAAAATTTTTTTGTAGACAGTTTCAAAAACTGTTTTAAAAACAAACTTTGTCCTGGTAACTGGACACTTTTTACTGCCTTTTTTCTCTATCACATATTTTAGTAATCATCATATAATTTGAAATTGGACAATTTTTTAGATATCAAATTTAAATTTGGAATGCAACTTGGTTAGGCTTTGATTTTTGAGTCCAAATTATTTTGCAAAATATTGTATAAAATAAGAAAAGTTTAGTTCAGTACATTTGCTTTAAACTTTTATAACTTTTTTACACTTCCATTTGTTGACGTGCTTTTTTGAAACTCTGCTGAGTGTCTTCATGAATTACAACCATTTAAATTCAGTTCTACACTCAGAAAGGGGGATGACAGTCAACAGGTTAAGAAGTCGGTAGAGTTCCGTGAGTCCATGGATCTGTCAGAGCGGTTACTGAATCAACATCTGATTGAATCTCCTACTGAACGATCATTAGTGTCCATACGTTAGGCACTTAAGTGTTTTTCATATGACAATGTGCAGTTAAAGATAAAGACCTACATAGGCAAGTTTTTTGACCTTATGTAACCCCGCCCCTTTTCATCTGTCTTCCGGTTTGTATTTCCACAGCACGAAGTTAAGATCTTACGGATTAATGAATGAATCGCTCGTTTTAAAATCTTCCCGGTCTAATGACATTTTGTTATGACATCCACTTCAAACATTAGCATGTTTGAAACATCCACTTCAAACATTAGCAAACATCCACTTCAGCTCATGATAACTTTTGTCTTTTTGTCATGTTAACTCTAAAAAGATAGTTCACCCAAAAATGAAAATTCTGTCATCATTTACTCACCCTCATGTTGTTCCCAACCTGTATGAATTTTATTCTTCTGTTGTACACAAACGATATTTTAAAGAATGTTGGTAATCGAAAAGTTGATTGACTTGGAAGTCAATGGTGCCCATCAACTGTCTGGTAACCAACATTTTTTAAAATATCTTCTTTTGGGTTCAACAGAACATATATGTTTGTTTGGAACAACATGAGGGTGGTTTGGATACACACAGGTTTGGAACAACATGAGGGCGAGTAAATTACGACAATTATTTCATTTTTGGGTGATCTATCCCTTTAAGTAAATCCACTTCAGAAACATACGAAGCGACTGCAAAAACAGAAGTTCGAACACAAAATTCTAAAGATGGCTGTGCTCTTTTTTTCTCTGGTGATTAAGGTCTACTATATATACGTTCAAAAGTTTAGGGTCAGTGATATTTTGAAGGAAATTAATACTTTTATTCAGCAAGAATACATTAAATTGATCAAAAGTGATAGTAAAGACATTTCTGTAATGTTACAAAAGATTTATTTTCCAAATCTGTTCTTGTGAATAATAGTAGTAATAATAAAAACAAATCCTGAGCACCAAAACAGCATATTAATGATTTCTGAAGGATCATGTGATACTGAAGACTGGAGTAATGATGCTGAAAATTCAGCTTTGCCATCAAAGAAATAAATGACATATAAAAAAGTTATTTTAAATGGATCATGATGTTTCACAATATTACTGTTTGTAGGAACTAAATCCAGCCTTGGTAAGCATAAGAAACTTTTAACATTATATTATAAGAAACATGATATATAGATTTTCTATCTACCTCTCTATATCTATCTGTCTGCCTGTCTGTCTGTCCCAGTATAACACAGCCTCTTATACCTCATTGAAAGAATAGGTGTGTCCAAAGTTTTGATGAAAAGTGTATGTTGTTACTTAAGGTGTAAGCGTGGCGTTATACCAAAACCTGTTTAATTTTCATAATGAGAAATTACTGTTAGTGCACTGTTGCGTAAATGGTGGACAAACAGTTTTCTGATTTACAAAATCATGCAAAATCAACACACACACACACACACACACACAAAAAAGAGGGAGTGGAACTCAGGTGTGTGGTTGCCCCTTCATTTCCCCTTTTCTCCATTCAAGGCTACACCCCTCTTGTCTTGGTCCTAAAATCCTGTTTGCTCATACATTGTCTGTCATCCAAATATGACACCGATTGGCTCCCTCAGCAATATTGTGATTTGCTATTGGATTTACTGTTTGTTCCAGGATGTGGCTGTAACTGTCCTCAGTCTGACTCAGACCCCGTTGCTAAGGTAATGAAAATAATCATTTGCATAGGCACCACAGATTTGTTTACCAACTGTACTAGAGAGGCACTATTTCCACCCTGATGCGGACACTGATTTCTGTTCCTAATTTTTCAGACAGGCGAGCAGGTGTGCAGAGCGCAGATGGGGAACAGGTCAGCAGTGGAAGTGATGAGATTTCTGATCAACTTCAGCTTTTTTCTCAATAAGTTCCTCTTTCCTAAATGACTGCACATACCTGTCCTGTTTTTCTTTTGTGATCAGGCGATACCCACTGTTTAGCATTCTGAGGGAACCACAGAGATGTGTAATGTGTGATTTATGTTGCAGTACGGTGTAAGTGGATTGGATTTTCCTAACTGTCTCTCTTGTTTGAGAGGGGAGGTGTGCGTAAAGCTGTGTCGGTATAGGAATTTGTTTGGCAAAGCAGCTGGAACTCCACTGATGGGGAGTGACCTGAGAAGAGACGTCAGTAAATCTCTGAGTTTTTGTAGTCTAAATGTTTGCACAACTAAGACTAAGAAGTCCCAGTTGGTCAAAGTTTAATCACAGGAATCATCCCATTCATAAATATACATTTCTTTGTTTCGCTGCACTGCCTTTTCCTTCCAAGCTCTGGCCCACAGAGACCGTTCGTTCAGACACATGAAGTTTACAAACCTGCCAGGCAGGAGATTTGCATGTAGAGTTCCAGGTACCTATTTGAATGAAGCTTTATCTCCAGTCACACCAGAGATTTCACACAGCCTCCGGCAGTGTGCAGAACCATCGGCAGGGCCAACGGAACTGTGTATCCGGATCCTCGACAGGGCGGAGACACAAGAAGACAAACACCGCAAAGCCTTGTTTGCTGACTCTTCTCATTTTTCACTGTAGCAGGACTGATTTCTTACACATTTACAGTACGTGCACCCCTCCTCCTTCTCTTCATCTCACAACTAGATTTAAAAATCCACTGTTATGAATTATTGATCAAGCACTTTACATCTGATTTTAAACAATTGTATTTATTTAGTACTATTTTTGTGATAAGAGTTTCTATAAATAACATGACAAAAAAAAGTTCAACCTAAACACTAACATACAATCTTACTACTTCTTAGACTAAAAGAAAAGAAAATGAAAGACATGTTTGGACTCCTTCATGGTGGCAGTACCTGGCATGTGGATTTAGTTTAATAGCTGAAATGGACATTTAAATCATTCGATGGACTTTCTGCTTGTTAGATTACAGTTCTGATGTATTATTGGATATAATAAAGTCATTTTGAAATCAATTGAAAGGTCTTAATGAAAATGTTGTCATCATTTACTCGTTGTTCCAAACCTGCATGAGTTTCTTTCTTTACAAAAGAAGAGATTTTAAAGAATGTTGGTAACAAGACGGCCATGGACTTCCTTTTTCCCTACTATGGAAGTCAATGGCTACCATCAACTGTCTGATTACCAACATTCTTTAAAATATCTTATTTTGTGTTCAACAGAAGAAAGAAACTCATCCAGGTTTGAAACAACAGGAGGGTGAGCAAGTGATTTTAGCTTAAGTCATTTTGTTGTGTGCCTTTGTCATTTTTATCATTCTTAAATGTAGTTCATTTTTTGAGTGAACTATCCCTTTAACATGAGTCTTTTTTTTCAAGCAACAGCCATTGGTGCTCTTCATTTCCTCCCCGCTGTCCGCCACGCCATGTGCAACCTCCGTTATTTAAGGCTGTGCTGGCTCTCGTGGTGTCTGCGAAGATCTACCTTCCTCTGGAAGCCTTTGGAACAGATCTCGCAGCCGAACGGCTTGAATCCGGTGTGTTTGCGACTGTGTGTGATGAGGTTGGAGCTCTGGCTGAAGGCTTTGCCACACACCTGGCATTTGTGAGGTTTCTCACCTGCAAACAAACAGAACCATTTTTAATAAAATGACCTTTGAAACCCATTTTAATTGGTATAAAACACTGGAAAAATCTTGCTTTAAAAACAGCTTGAAGCATGGATTTGCGTGCCACACAGATTTGTTCTGTTTTTTTTTTTCAACACAGGAGTGGCTGTCTGCTACACGCAAAGGTAACTTTACAAGAGTCATCAGGAAAGCAGGAAGACCAGCTATGCAAATCAAGACAGCATTTGTTTAATCTCCTTTTCTTGATTTATCTGTAGCTGTGCTGCTCTTGGAAACACACCCTAGAAAGCAAGCCAACTTCAGCATCTGAAGTGAATATCTGTTCAGCATATTCAGTTTGAATGATTTACATGGAATGAGTGTATAGATAACATGCATTTCCAAATAATATGGGAAGAGTTTTTGGGAAACTGTTATTGAGGGGGCATTAAACCGCATGTGCTTTTTATCGCAGATCTCTTTTCAACCACGACATAACAAACACGCAGTCACACACCGTGGAGTCTCACCTGTGTGGATGTAGGTGTGTTTCTTCATATCGGATTTCTGGTGGAATCTCTTTCCGCAGTACTGGCAGGGGTACGGCCTTGTGTCCGAGTGGATCAGCAGGTGAGTGGACAGCGTTGAGGAGCGTTTGAAGGTCTTTCCGCACATCTTGCACTCGAAACTTCTTTCCTTTAAATGCAACAACAAAAAAAATTCATTATTTCACAGCCATTATCCAAATGCCAGCTGATGTCCAATGGGACTAACTGGATCAGCATGGTTTGTTCTTACCTGAGAGTGGACGTTCATGTGTTGCTCTAAGCTAACTGCGTGGCCAAAACTTTTTCTGCAGATGCTGCATCCAAAGGGACGTGTGCCACTGTGAGAACGCCTGACGTGAACCTCTAGTCCATGAGGGGTGGAAAACACCTGGAGAAGAGGACAGAAACCACAAATGAAATTGAGATATAAAAAAAAAAATATATATATATATATATACATACATACACACACACATATAGAGAGTTACAATTTTCAATAAAAAATTATATTTTTTATAATCTATTATTCCTATAATTTACATTTTTAAAATCTAATTTTTATATTTGTTTATTATTTTTATTTATAAATAAATTAATATATATCATGTATTTGAAATACAGACAATATTTAAATGTTATCATTGATTCATATATCAATATATATCAATATATATATATATATACACAGGCATAAAATATACATAAATATTATTATATACACACAAAACATTTTTTTGTTAGATGCGATTAATAGTGATTCCATTCCTCGATTTAAAAAACACTAATATATATATATATATATATATATATATATATATATATATATATATATATATATATAACAAAATGTCATTTTGTTTATTTTTATCTAGATACAATAATTTAAAATATAGGGGTAAAATTATTTTTATATAGATATGGTGTGTGTATTATAATTTATTTAGAAAACATTAAAATAGAAACAATATTTAGAAATAATATATTTTTAAAAGAATCAAAAAAAAAAGAATAAAATAAAAATACACATACAAAACAAACAAACAATAAATAAATAAATAATTATCTTACCTTATCACAGGTAATGCAGTGGTAGGTGTTAGATGTAGGTGAGTAGTGTGTGCTGCAGTCCAGCGGCTGTGGAGTCTCCGAGCTCTGCTTCAGATGAGCTCCGTACAGGCTGCTGGCGTGCTGCAGGAGCGATGGAGGGAAGCCCATCTGCCTGAAGTCATATGTAGTGGGAATGTGATCCCAGGCATAAGAGCTCTTGTAGTAGGAAGGAAACTCTGCCAACTGAGGCTCTGTTGGAGGAGGTACAGTGAAATCATTAAGATGATGATTGTTATTGTGTCTAAATCTGCCCTAGAGAATTCACATGATACTTAACAAGATGTTTTTTTTGTGCCTTACACACGCAGATATGTATGCCAGTGCACCGCCACACTCACCAGATAAGTAAAACGGCCGTCTGGTTGTGACGGACAGCTCAGGTAGAGATGGTACTGGGCAGTCGGGCTCTCGCTCACACTTGATGAAGTCATACGGGTCTCTGTGGGAAGGTCGAGTGAGGGAATCTACCTGGGGCCGCTCTGGGGAATTACGTTCCTTTGGTTCCAAAGGGACCAATGCTGGGACTAAGAAATCACAATGATCGTAAAATGCATGTGTAACAAGGTTGCAGGTTGTAACGACAGCAATCAGCAAGTGAAATTTATTAAAATATTAAAACATGATATAGTTTCCATAAAACACTTTTTTTTTTTTAAACACTTAGGTCACACATAAATATGTCTGAATGTCAGTGTATTAGAATTATTTATTTTTTTAAACCAAGTTGTATCTGATGCATATATATATATATATATATATATATATATATATATATATATATATATATATATATATATATATATACAGTATATATATATATATCATAGATTTTATCTCAGAGCTAACTATACTTTTCAAGGCTTTTTTGCAATAATGATCACTGGGATGCATGAACTCAGTTTGTTTTGCTTCAAACGCGAGCTAAAATGTAATGCCACTTGGTTTTATATTTTGTTTTCTAATGCAGTGAGATTATTATGGAAAAGCGTTCATATATTTTTAATAGGCTACTCGCTGAGCTATCCAAATAGTATTCATCCAGCCAGCCAAATATTTCACTCGGGCATCTCCTCTCTAAAGACACTTTAAATAAGAGTATTAGAGGTGTGTGTGTGTGTACATAAAAAAATCTATGGTAGCATGAGACTGACAGATCTGAGATTGTTCCTAACCCTACATTTTCTCCAAATGAACCCTAAAAAACAGTTATACTCTAGTGACAGAACTGCTCTCTTGTTTGAATAGGCCTAGTTTGCATATTCGTAACATCCACCGCTAGACAGTTTACAAACTTCCATGGAATACAGCCTATTGAGCTATAAGTTACCTCCATAAAGAGCACAAATGAGGCCCAAAATGCTGTCTAAGCAGCTGTCAAGGTTTTGAGACACAGCCCTAGAATCAAATAACAGTCAGCCTGAGGCTGAAGCATCAGCAAACATCAATCTGACAGGTGATCAGCACATCCGCTCACCACTCACTGAATCATTTATTTCCCCAAATAAGAGAATTAAGAGATTTCTAATTATGAAGAATGAATTTAAACCTCCAAAAACAAACAAAATTTGAATCATATATAGATTGTTCGTCTCATGAACATCATATGCCAGATGCACACAGGGGAACTTAAGTCTAGTTAAAATAAAATAAATCCTACTGAGCATTTCAGTATAAATTCAGTATTTATGAAATCTAATAATGCCATTTACTTGTTTTGGGTGCTGGGTCCGGGACTTTCTGTTCACTTTGCTCCGTATCGATGGGTCGGTGCACATTGTAGGACTTTTTACTTTTCACCAAAAACGATCGTGGCATGATTCTGTAAAATGAGATTTGTTTACTGTGATACTTCCATTTTCACATTTGTATGATAACATGTCCATAACTATTACAAAACTTATAACAAAACTGTAAAATTATCCATCTAAATATAAATGAAAAATATAGCTACCCAGTATGATGACAAAGTTATTTTATAAAAATAAAAAACAACAACCTCAAAGCTCTTGTATTAAGATAATTTTCCTTTCTGTCTAAAAAAAGTGTGAAAATATACAGTATACAGTTATTATAAGCTACAATACTGTGTTGCTGTTGATGTTTTGTTTTGTTTTGAAGTTTCAGTCGAACTTTGTTCTGGTTTGAGACAATTTAATTACATGTTATATTAAATATACCAAATTATTGTTGAATACTAAATAAGAATTATTTAAATATAAATAAGTATATAAATATATTTTAATAATAATGGGGATGAAAAAACTTTTACATGTTACAAAACTTTTAAATAACTGATTTTAATTGCAGATGTATTATAAATATGAAAACAGCTTACCTGAAATTGCGTAGATCCTGAAACAATTATGTTTAAAGTCCTTTGATGGTTTTCGCAAACTTCGTGATGAAAAGTGCTGGGAAATCCGTTGTGATGTTTAGAAACTTAAGCACTGCATCTCTGTGAGTTGGTTGCGTTGAGTTTTTTTTTTTCCAACTCCCCTCCCTGATTTTCAATCCGATAATTCTGCGGTGGAATCTGACTGAGCTTTCAACCAATTACAGGCAGAGCAGGTGCGATATTTGACTACAAAACGCAAACACATCCTGGTTTAGGCACTATTTGACATAATGGTAAACTATATTTAAGATATTTTAACAAATATTAGTTATTAGTATTAGTTCATTTGAAACTAATAGTTAGAATATTTGTTTACATTTGTTGGTCGATATATTATTTTATTTGGGGTAGGCCATAGCCTTTATTAGACCGCATCTCAACTGCTATATGGAGCGTAAAAAGGTTAATTGGTTAACATAGCAATGCGTTAAAGGTTCGTGATATTTTGTAAAACATTTTCTCAAATCATCTGCTGCCAATTTAGTAATTTGTTATCATTGTTATTGGGCATCTGTTGACTTGACTCCTGTAAAACATCTTGCGGGCTTAAACATAAAACCATTAAACCAGCAACAAACTTTGCTTGAACGTACCCCTCAAAAAAAAACAAAAAAAAAACACACCAAACCTGTAATGTTGGTACCTCAGAATGTTTGCTTACTTTTATTTGCACAGTTGTGTTTTGGTTGCAGCTTTAGGCGTTTTATCTTTGATTATTAAAAGCACAACTAAGGCTAACAATTCATTGTTTGTTAAACTAAGCGCTGGAAGACTCTTATATGTGTATTTATTGAGTGTCTATAATCCTGGTGCGTTTTGCCCATTTAATAATTTTCATTTAAAGATTTACCGGGATCAGTTTTATATTGCCTTGTGCGCGGCATTAATGTATTTCGATTAGTGTATTTACCATAGACTGTAAAAAAAGGTATTTACACGCCCCCGTGTGGAATTGGTGGTGAACTGCAGCTCATTTTCAGGTGACTTCAAAATATAATTAAATTATTTCTTATAGGGGCGCTTAAGAGTGTGTGTTGCATTTTTTCTTTTCTTTTTTCTTTAACGTGCTTCACCTTGTATAAAATTTATAAAAGTTTGCTGAGAGCTCAAACATGCATTAAAGTTACAAATTATAGCTATTTTGACTGGCTAGTTCGAATCGCAAATTCTATTGTCACGAGGATTTCTCAAATTTTGGCCAACGTAGCTTGTCGTAAAGGAGTCATTATGATTAAGACACTCAATTTCTCCAGCGTCAGCCATCTAGCAGAGTGGCGCAGCGGAAGCGTGCTGGGCCCATAACCCAGAGGTCGATGGATCGAAACCATCCTCTGCTAAATAGTTTTGTGTTTTTTTTTTTGTTTTGTTGCGATTTAAAGATAACAGCTTGTAATCTCAAGGCTGAAAATACAACCAGGTTTATTATAGAAAACTAAAACTATAAAAACATTTTCTTTATTTGAAATAAAATACCTAACTATTTCTCCCTATAATCTAACTATTTCTCCCTATATACGTCATCGAGCAGAGTGGCGCAGCGGAAGCGTGCTGGGCCCATAACCCAGAGGTCGATGGATCGAAACCATCCTCTGCTAAATTCTTTTTTTTTTTTTATTGTGTAGCGATTTAAAGATAACAGCTTGTAATCTCAAGGGTGAAAATTAATATAGAAAACTAAAACCATAAAAAAAAAATCGTTATTTGAAATTAAAATAAACGTAAACTGAAATACAAAGTTATTTTATTTCGGCTAGTTGCAAACATTTTTCATTTTCATTTAGTTTTACTGAAAAAAAAAGTCTATATAAACACAATAACAAAAAAAAAAAAAAAAAAAAAAAAGGACAAAACACACAACAACATTAAACATGAAAATATACCAATAAAAGCTACTCCAAAATATTGATAAAATATTTATAGCCTATAGCCTAATGGTCAGTAATAGCCTATATAACAATGTTGCTAGGAATTACACAAAAGGGGACATATGAACATTAAAATGCATATTAGGCATATTTCTATCAGAGATGAACAAAAAGGACATGCATAGTAGGGAAACACTATCAACTGAAGATGAGTCAGGCAATTTGTAGCCTACTATTTTGAGGCAAGACATCTTTGATATAATTAAATAGAGGTCTGTGACCGTGATTAACCACTAGAGGGACATCTCCACTAAAAAACAGTCTCATCCAGAACATTTAAACCATAACTTGCATTAATAGGCCAACTCCGTATCAGTTATTTTTCACTCCTTATATTCATGCTCTTTTTGATAAGCAGAGACGAGTGTACGAAATTAAACATTAGCCTACTGTAAAATTAGATAATTATGAGTCTAATGAACGGATAAGGCTGTGAACGATCAATTCGTAAAAGAACTTCTGATCTCTCCCTCGTGTGATTACAAAACCCGGTAAAAACTTTTTCATTGGAATATAAATGTGGATGTTTGACAGAATCAATGACAGTCTCAGTCACAATTCACTTCAGTTAAATGGGGAAAAATGTAGGCCAATTACTAATGAAAGTAAATGGTGAGGCTTGTCTTCTGCTTTACATCTTCTTTTGTGTTTAATGGAAGAAAGTCATCCCATGGGTTTCCAATAACATGAGGGATGAACAGTCCATATGATGTATGTCAACTGTTTTTTTTTTAGCGATTTATGATTATCGGCCTATGTCTTGAAGCTATATTTGACTTAATTTTTCCCTTACATTTTTTTTGTGTTATTTATGTATATATAGGAAAATACTTTTTAAATGTAAATAGTTTATTAGCCTTTAGATTTTACGCTAGCTTGTTTATCTCACCCTCATTCATTCATTCGTTCGATCTTTCTACCGTTCAGTCGTTTATTTATTTAGCTACTAAAAAATCCTTCACTAGTTTATTCTATATGGGATGCATCATTTATTTATTTATGTAGGCCTGTAGGCCTATTAGGCTGTGTTTAGGGAAAAGTGATTTTTACACTTATAGTTATTATGGGCCTATTTGGATTTTAAGGTAGCCTATTTTATTTTATTTTCCTCACCCTTATGTATTACTGTATTTATTGTTTAATGTTTAGGCCTAGGAAAAAGTAGCCTGGTAGCCTATAGGCCTACTTAAAAAAAAGTTTATACTGCTGGTCCGATTCAGCGTCCCCGCTCGCCACCTGAGTCACGCGAAAACCGCATTACAGAGCGCTGCATCCCTCCACCCTTCAGAAAAACAACTCAGGGCCTAATTGCAGGATTCTCTAAAACTTTCATACATGAGTCTTACTCCCACCACAATTCACTGTATTTATAAAGTATGACTGCTGATCATTTCTGAGAATATTCACGTCATACAACAATGTTCTGCTTCCAGATACAGGCGTGTTTTTGAGCGCTCGGGGATTATTTCTCCTGCACAGTTGCGGATGGGGACCGCGCAGGGAGGGGTTGTGAGGTGTTCAAGATGGCGGCGCCCTGTGGAGTGCAGTTGCTCTAACAGGTAAACAGGTTTATTATACGATGTTTTTTTGTGGTGATATTTTTACATCATACGCAGTGACAGTCTAAATGTTAGATTTGCTCGCTCCTCCGAATTTTACGTGCATTATAGAGTCTTTCAGGCGTTATTTCTGGTTTGCACTAAGCTTGTCGAAAATAAGGCTCTCTTGATTGGGACTGCCAGTGAAATAATAGTCCTCATTCATTGATTGTTACAGTTACGATGTGAATCTTAACAAATCTCCACATGCATATGCACGAGTTTAAGGGGGAAGTTGACATGCATGGGGGTATGTTACATTTGCTGGCGCATTTATGGAGATAGTCCCGCAGATTCTGGCCATTGTTCTCGCGCGCTGTTTACGCTAGTGGTCATTTCAACACAGAGCTGCTGTCATTGTATGCAGCCTAAAACAACATCTAGCTGCCCATGTTTGCACTTTATTTTTATTTTGCACCATGCATGGGTTAAAATACAGACATTGGCTATGTTGTGAGATTTGTTTTAAACAGAAATCCTTTTGCAGGCAAATGCAGTTTCAAGCTATTGCCTTATTTTATTTTATGATTACTGCAAATTGGCATAATTTGCACTATGACTCTCATGTCTTCTCTGTCTATCTATCTATCTATCTCTTAAATTTTATTTTTTAAAACAATGCAGTCTGGTCACTTGCAGAAAACGCGTTTCTCTACCTCTGTAAGGATGTGTTAACGACATATAAACTGAAAGAGAGATTTGAGACCCAAAACTCAGTTAGGCTTTGAAAAGCAATAAGTCTTCATGACAGCTTGTACACAACCTCTTTAAGGAATTTGTTTCTGTGGCCCTAAATGTGGCATATAAAGCTTCTTTGTGCTGTTAACAGCCCTGTTTTCCAATTGGCAGGCGCAGCCACAGTTCGCGATGAGGTCGTCCAGAACTTCATCTTATTAGTGTTTTTTCCTCCTCAGTGTGATGCATGCTCTTATTTTGTGGGATACGATCATGACGTTAATCAATGAACTTCTTTGTATTTCCATTGAGGGGTCAGCTTGCCATCACCCTTCCCTAGATGGTTGTCATCTGGCACAAAGTTATGCTTAGAGCAGTGCTTTGTGTTTTATAACAGCTGTTTGTTTGGTGGATAATTGGAATGGTCTCCAGCAAGTATGTTGTATGATGTTGTATGTTGTCAAATACAAAGAAAAATCGCTATTATATAGGCAAGATGTCCTGATAGTCTGCCTTTAAGCATAATGGCTAGTGTGGTTCGAGCCAGTTAATGGATCTGTTTCTAGAACTGGAACTTTTACTATAGTCTTGCATTGAAGCATTGCGAACTATTCTACACTTTTATATCATTTACATTAATGCAAACAATCATTTATTTCTGTTATGTATTGTACACCATTCTTGTGAACTGTGCTGATTTACCATTCCAAACTTTGGGGGTCAGTAAGATTTTTAGTAATAATACTTTTATTTATTAAGGATGCATTTAATTGATTAAAAGTGACAGTAAAGACATTTATAATGTTACAAAAGATTTCCATTTCAAATAAATGCTGTTCTTTTGAACTATTAATATTGAAAATATTAAGCATCACAACTTTTTTCAACATTGATATAAGAAAATGTTTCTTGAGGACCAAATCAGCAGCATATTAGAATACTTTCTGAAGGATCACGTGACACTGAAGACTGGAGTAATGATGCTGAAAAATCAGCTTTTTAAAATATCTAGATCAATGATCCATCCACAAATTCCTATAATTATTTTTTCTTTTCCCTTTTGTGTACAGATGTGTAAATGTATTGCTTATGAAGCTGTTTATGATGGTTTACCCAGGGCCTGTGAAAATGTCGACTGTACATGTAACATTTTAAGCCACTGGCCCCCCAATGCAAGCAAAAGCAATTTCTTGCTGATTATTCCCGAATAAGCTGCTCTATCACTCCAGGCATAGTTAAACCTCACTGCTCATCGTCAAAATAGTGTGTTGCGAGTGCATAACATGATACAGTGTTCTTGTAGTATGTAGTCTATTCTTATCAGGCCATTGAGTCATGTCATAATTCTCTGCTCTCGTGAATTTTCTTTGACTTCAGCTTGTTCTCGTTGACCTGATGTTGTCAGGCTGGTGTGACAACTGCTGACTTTTTGTCATGTTTGTGCAAGAACAGGTCGCAACATGTGAATCTTGTATGCTTCAGATTCATAATCTGTTGTTGTACTTGGCTGAAACTTCCAAACCACATTATCACAGTTGGATGTTAATGAGATCAAGTAGTACTCTTTATAATGGTACATCATAATTCTCTGTGAACTTTCGTACATGTTGCAGTGTTTTTTTCTCACTCTTAATTGAAAAGTTTACTTAAAGGGGTCATGAACTCGTTTTTTTAATGTTTAATTTTCTTTGAGGTCCACTTATAATGTTAAAAAAACATCTTAATTTATAAGTAATAAGCTAGTTTCCTGTTTTTGAGCCTCTCAGTGTTTCCCACAGGATTTTGTGAAACTGTGGTGGGTGGACATCAGGACCCCTTGCCTTTATTGAAAGAAAATTTTATAGCCTACATTTTTAGCTTAAATTAATCAATCTGGTGCACTTTGAGAGTTCAAAATTAAGAGCTCCAAGCCATATTCAGTGTGCAAATTGAACCAAAAAAAAAAAAAAAGTCTATGCATTGACTTGTACCTAAACTTTAAAGGTGACTCAAACCTCTTTTAGTTGTGATATAGTGGTCAACAATACACTATTAAGTATTAATGTTAAAACATTTTTTTTGAAAAATATCTTGTTGCATAGTAGTTGAAACATTTGCCAACAATGTCAAAACATTGTATTACATGGGCTTTATACATCTTGGTTGTGGCAAATACATTTTAAAGGGATAGTTCACCCAAAAATGGAAATTAGCCCATGATTTACTCACCCTGAAGCCATCATTCTTCTTTCATACGAATACAATCGGAGTTATATAAAAAAATGTCCTGGCTCTTCCAAGCTTCATAATGGCAGTGAATGGCTGTATGTCTTTGGAAGTCCATCAAAGTGCATCTATTCATGATAAAAGTGCTCCATGCATCTCCGGGGGTTAATAAAGGCCTTCTGAAGTGAAACGATGCGTTAGTTAAAACTTTATCGACTAAAATAACTAGCTTCTTCCGGCAGACGGCCGTACGCATCGACTAACGCCAAAAGAGTAACCCTTGAACTTGACGTACAACGTAATGACGAACGCGGTTGCCCAGCCCTGTTTGTTTGAACCGTGAGAGGCGTCAATTGCCGTCATTACGTTGGGCGGGGCTAAAGAGGCAATGATGTAGAAGTAGGCGTTGATCATCTTCTGCAGAGGCGGTCTTTCATCGCACTATTACGTCATAATGTGTCATCCAAAACGAGTCGTTTGGGCCGCTTGGTTTCAATAAAAGCTGTTTTTGAACTAACAAGGAAGTTTTGAGTTCTGAAACTTACAGGATATATTAATAGTACAATGACCCATATAAATGTACTGTATACGTAGATGCCACATTCGACCACTCGCATTCGTAACGGTCAGTGTGTCGTCACTCACAGTAAGAATCAATGATGCCACAACATTATGCTGCTTCTGGTTGTGAAACCGCTGAGATTTAATTTCCCGTAGAAATGGGATAACCTTTCACTTGTGAGAATGTGTTGGTTTGTGTTTTTATGTGTTTTAACTCAATATTACAGGTTTTTACTATTGTACTTTTTAATGTTTTTACTTTTACCATGGTAACGTTTTAATGTCGTGTTAGCTAACGCATTAGTCTTGTATTGTGTTAGTTTAGCAAATCATCATCAAGTCTATTCCAGATATAGATTTTTATGCGTCTGGTCTAACTACGGTTGCAGACAGTCAACCTGCTCTCGAATGTTCACGGACAGCCTCTAATGATATGTTTATATTTATCTATATGCAATAACCTCTTACATGTCAAAAGATCAAGGAAAATTTGATTTCTCAATTCATGACCCCTTTACTTAAAGGCAGAAACTACAAAATGTTCTCATGAATATTTCATCGAAACCGGCACTTCTAGACAAGTGAAGTGATGTAAGCCCTTAAATGTCTCTTGCAGGTGTGCCTGGAGACTGTATCGACGGGCGGCCCTGGAACCCTTCCAGGCTGGACAGGACACGGGACGCTGTGAGAGTGACGTCTGAAAGTCCTTCCCCTCTCTCTTGACTGTTTCAGAGACACCCGCCTCCGAACCCTCCATACCATCATGTCCAGGGAACAGCTCAGCATAGGGGACCTGCTTCCTCTGCTGGAGACCTCTGACCTCCGCCAGCTGGATGAGATCAAGGGCCTTATCAATGAACACCTCAGCACAGGTCCAGCCAAGTTTGAAAGTTGAATTTTGAAACTTCTTGATATTTTCATGAATTTGCATGATTCATATTTTAATTCCCTGCCTGCAGTGTTTTATTGCATGACTGACAGTCAGTGTGGATTCATGTTTTGTAGATCGAGGGTCCGTGCTGCTGAACGGCTTGGTGGATTATTTCCTGGAGACCAACTCCGCCCAGGCAGTGCACATCCTGTCCTCAGTGAGGGAGCCACACGATAAGGTGAATGACTGCTCACGCATATCTCTTTTTCACCGTGAGTTTTTTTTTTCTGGTCCCTTTGAATGTTTCACACTCAATTTAAATCCATGTTCCCTGGGCTTTTCTGCCAAAGAAAAGCTCCATGGTTCAAACTTTGAAAATGTAGACATTTCGTCATCAATTTTAGTATTGTAATTTTACAGTTGTGCTAATATTTTTTTTAAAGCAATTTTTTTTATTAAATACCTTTTTTTTTTATTAATAATTTTCACTATAAAAATCACTTTAAAAATCAAGTCACTACCTCAGTTTCTCTTGCTCCAAATTATTGGTTACTACATGGTAAAATATTTTTAAAGACAAAATTGTCTGGCTTTTAGTGATGATTATTTATTATAATTCTTTTATATGATTTATATATTATTTGTATATCTATTATAACCCTAATCCATTTCATATGAGTAAATTTTGCATTATTTCAATTATTAAGCATTTAGTCTAAGGCCGTGTGTCCACCAAAGCGTTTTTCCACGTGCCTGGCGTATGTTTTCAATGGGAGCGCCGCGTTTTTAGAACGCCATGAGCGTAACGAGGCGCTGAGTGGTTATTTCACGCTGAAGCGCTGAGAGCTCGGCGTTTTTACAGGTCGCCGAGAGTTGAAAAATGTTCAACTTTGGATAAAACGCAGCGCTCATCACTGTCACTTTTTACCCAGCCGTCCAATCACAGTGGAGGAGGGGCGGGACTAATACCACACTGACCAACTGTCACAACATTCTTTCTGTACAAAGACATCAACCAGCAGAGCTAACCGAACAAAATGGATGAAATTTTTTTTTTAGTATGAAACAAATTATCTGCAAAATCAGTTGCAAGTAAACTGTGCTGGGGATATTCTGTATCATAGCAACGAAACGTCTCAACGGAAAAAACGCTACGCTGCCAAAACGCTCTCAAGCGCTCACAGCTAGGCGTTTTCAGCTGGCTAAAAACGCTTTGGTGGACACACGGCCTAAATGAATATAAAAATATAATGATAATATGCCAAATAAATAAGATTTGAAATCAATAGATAAAGCTTAAAAATGACTACATGTGAGCTTACATGTTTAAGTCTCTGTATACATATAATGTTCTACTACTAACTTCACAACTTTCACTTGCACTGATACATCAAGATATTTTCTTGCTGTATAAATTTGTATACTTTATATTCTTCAATATCTTGATCTTCAGCAGAAGGGTAAATTGAATCTCGCTGACTCTGAAGTGTTTCAAGGCATGCGATTGGCTTTTTGCTACTGATGTCACACTTTCATGTGCACACGCTCCATGGTCTCAGGATCAAAGCCTGAGTTGACAGAGAAAGTTGATGATCAGCGTCATGGTACCAACAAAACACGATTGGATTGGTTTGGTTTTGTCAACTAATTCCTTAACCCTGAGTTTGTTCAACTACCATCATGCTATGGGCACCAGATCTTTGAAACCAAAAAATGTTATAGAAAATAAATTTTTGTAACTATATTTTGACTTACCTTATAGAAAAAATTGTTATAGTTCTTGACAAGCCCCAGAGCAGCTTTGATGTCATACTATAGTATAGAAAAAAAAATCAAAATAAACAATTATTTCATGCAAAGAATTATTAATGGACATGCATTAAACATGACAAGTTGTAGCTTGAGCACAGTTAAAATGTATTATAATATAACATCATTGAAAAGAGGTTTGAGAACACCCACATTTTTCATGTTTTTCCCAAATTCAACCATTAGTCTCCAGAGTAAAAAAATTATGGGTTTTTAAAAATATTGATATTTTTTCTGCAGATGCCCTACCCTAAAAAATCACCCAATCATTCTAGAATGATTGTTTCCAAGTCATCTGGTTATTGTTTTGTATTGTATTGTTTCCAAGTTATTCAAGTCATCTGGTTAAAAAAGTTTTTTTTTAATATCACAATAAATATATCAGTGTAATTGAGCACATACTATAGGTTTATATAATTTACGAACAACCCATATCCTTAAGCTAAATAAACACCTGTGCAATATGAACAAACGAAAGGAGCTTTTCATCTAACCAGCATCATTTAATCTCCTCTGAGAATTTGTATTTTATTTCATTTATATTTAATAATAATAATACATGTCTAGGGCAGAGAACAACATTATTAACTGTTACGGTCTGGCCTGTAATGTGACTTGGCTGTGTTGTCCGTTTCTCAGCACCTTTTTGATAAAATGAATGAATGCATGGCTAAAGCCCCCTGTCGCCTGCCCACTCTCACTCTACTGGGTCACGTTGTCCGTAAGCAGCCGTCTTGGATCCACAAAATCGCTCGCTATCCGCTGCTGCTATCTCTCCTCAAATGCCTCAAGGTAAGCTCATAACGTTAAAGATCTTTCAGATATGCCTCTTGGTCTTGGTATCAAGTGCATGGTTGTTTTGTAGCATGCAGTATATATACGATAATTTGTGTGTTACAGACAGACACAGATGTTGTGGTCCTAATAACTGGAGTCCTGGTGCTCATCACACTATTACCCATGATTCCTCAAGCTGGCAAGCACCATCTCTATGAGTTTTTTGATATCTTTGGCCGTCTGGCTTCCTGGAATCTGAGAAACCCAGGTAAGAGTTACTAACATTCAAATACTGTATGACTCTGTTATGCGATATTTTTACCTTTGATGTATGTATTATTATTCATTAAAAGTCTCTGGATCAGTTTAGTCTCCCACAGAAATCCAGAAAATATTTTGAGGCCTCTTTAAAGTACCAGACAAAATGATGGTTAACTAGCTGTATGATCAATCTCTGTTGACAGGACACATACCGGAGGTTTATCTCATCCACCTGCACGCAAGTGTCTACTCACTCTTCCACCGGCTGTATGGGATGTACCCCTGCAATTTTGTGTCTTACCTGCGCTCCCATTACAGCATGAAGGAAAACATGGACACTTTTGAGGAGGTGGTCAAGGTGAGCTGTTAGTCATACAGTTTCCCAGGAGGTTTTCCAAATACATTAGATGTAAGGGAATTCCATCATTGTTTGCTCATCCTCGTTTTCCTTTACTTTTTGTTCAGTACAATAAAAGTAGAAGTGACAAAGTGCCTAGTATGGATATGAGTAAGGATCTAGGATAGTAGGATGCATGAGTAATATATTGGTTATCGGTTAATGTTATCAGTTGATAATTTGTATATATATATATATATATATATATATAGACACTGTTAAAAATAATCCTCAGCAAATCTCAAAATTAATATCCATGTTTTATACTGTATACTATAGTATTGTGCTGCCTAAATTCACTTGTAGCATTTAAAACTATTATTGATTTTAGTTTTTACTGTTTTATTTTTAATATATATTAGACAAATAGTATAGAATTTGATCAACCATTTATCAGTTATTTGCCAAAACATGAAAATAATTATTGGTATACACTATCGCTCAAAAGTTTGGAGTGGTACTTTTTTTAAATGATTTTGAAAGAAGTCTCTTATGCTAACCAGAACTGCGTTTATTAGATAAAAAATATAGTAAAAACAGTAATATTGAAAAATTGTATTACAGTGTCACAGGATCCTTCAGAAATCATTCTAATATGCTTATTTGGTGCTTATTATCAATGTTGAAAACAATTGTGCTGCTAATCATTATTTTTGTGGAATATTTTTGTATTCATCTTTGATGAATAGAAGGTTTAAAAGAACAGCATTGATTTGAAAGAAATATTTTGAAACATTATAAATGCCTTTACTGTGATTTTTGATTAATTTAATGCATTCATGACAGTTTTAAGAAGTATTCATTTATTAAAAAACTTTTGAATGGTAATTTATGTCTGAATTTTAATATTGCTGCATCAATAACCAGTAAATGTCCAAAAATGAGAAAAAGTACCTTAATTTGACTTATGCCGTGATTGGTAATAGTCATTTCAGTCAAATATAACTAGTCATGTTTATTTTGTATTTATGCCTTTGTATGTGTTTCAGCCCATGCTTGAACATGTCAGAATACACCCTGAGTTAGTGACCGGAACCAAGGACCATGAACTAGACCCCAGCCGGTGAGGCAATACTGAATCATGTCACTTATTTAATTGCATAAACCACGAATGTCACAGTCAACGTTTATCCTTCATTTGCTCTCTTTTTTTCTGTACAGGTGGAAGAGATTCGAGATCCACGATATAGTTATAGAGTGTGCCAAAGTCTCTCTGGATCCGAAGGAGGCGTACTGTGAAGAGGGCTATACCAGCATGCCTGAGCATTTCTGTGCTCATCTACAACAACGTCCAGCTGATTGCACTGCCAGCCCTTACGGTGACTTCCACAGTAGCTACGGTAACACCCTCGTCCTGTCTGAATTACTTACTCAAACTTTGCATACTGGAATATAGCACTTAAAGGGGTCATATGATGATATTTTAAAAGTTAATTATCCCTCTGGTGCTGCTCACGTGGCAGTCAAAAATGACAGATTTTTTTTCATTTCAATGAAATGAATACACCATATACACTATATATACTAAATATATTTTTATTTAATAGTTTGTATCTTTAGGGGGTTTTATGGCACTAAATTATATTTATGGAATAGTTCTAATCAATTTAATCACTTTTTGAGCACCTGAAAAATAAATTTCCAACTTAAACTGTAATAAATCTTGAATGTTTTGTAGCACAGACTTAAGTTTGGTCTCTTTTCAAAGAAGACACTTGGCAGATTATTGCTAAAGGGAAACTAAAGAAAAGTTATAGAAGCTTAAGTTTATTATTATTAAAAACTGCAAAACAATACTATTTGTAAGTTTTATATGAAATGTATATTGTCCAAAACATGTTTTACTGTAAAACTGTGAGAAAATCGAAGCCATAATTTCAAACAAGTTGTGCCAAATGTGCCAAAACCTTTCCCAAGTTTTGTACCAATTAAAAAAAAAAAAAACTAAACTTAAATTAACCAAACAACACCAGAAGGTTTGATTATTGGGTGCAATAGAATATGTTAACATGCTTTAATGGTCAAAAAACACATCTTGCACATTATTGCAGCACCTCTATTCCCAGTCTGTCTGAAACACTGATTTCTACAAAGCCCCTCCTTCTGAAAAGCCCAGAGTGCTCTGATTGGTCAGCCGACTCCTTAAGCGCGTGTCAGAAATGTAACGCCCCTTACCATAATTGTGAGTTTCAGCTTCCAAGGCATCTAAAGCAATTGAAAAAACAATTAATAATGCCGTCGGTATTACCATGTCAGTTCTAGCCTAAGTCGGTTTCAAGCCGATCGATCTGAACCAATTTAGCGAGCACGACTTGAACAGTTTCACAGTGGTAAGTTTTTGTTAAGCTTTTACCTTTCAGAGATACAACGTTATAATGGTTTAATTTGCCTTCTTTACTGTAACAACTTTATGTCCTGAAATAAACTTTCTCCATATACAGAAGTGTATATTTCTAATTTATTAAAGTGTTTTTATCCTAGAGATGGTGTTGTGACTATATAAATAGATGAAAGGTCATGAGTTCAGTTCCCAGGGAATCTGTGAAGTGATAAAATGTATATCTTTAATACACGACTAAATGAAAGCATCGGCCAAACGCATAAATGTATTTGGAAATGAAGTTAGACAACTTAACCAGCATTCTAATTCAGTCACAGTCTATTTTCAGGCAAACTCTGCTTTTCTAGCAGTGACAGGATGTTTTTTGTGGACATAATTTTTCTGTCCCTTTCCAGGAAGTTCTTCCTCAGCTCATTACTCCACCCCTCGTCAGCCTGTCGTCCCTCCCTTGGCCCTGTCCTCTTTCTCAGGGAATCAGCCCCCCTATCGCAGCCCCACTGGAACCCGTCGGCAGGTAAGAGCACAACCAATGATGTGAGGTGGAACTACCTTTTTGAATCCAAGGAATCAATGCTCTGCTTATAAAATGTGCAAATAAACTGATCCAGTGCAGGAATTGGCATCTGCTTCCCTCCTCCCTCTTGTTGTTTGTCAGCTTGTCAGCTGTTGTCCATAAATCACCCATCCCTGAACCCCTCCCTTCCCGTTGCACACCAGAGC
Source organism: Tiaroga cobitis (assembly GCA_030578255.1). Lineage (NCBI taxonomy): Eukaryota > Metazoa > Chordata > Actinopteri > Cypriniformes > Leuciscidae > Tiaroga > Tiaroga cobitis. Next base: position 25,838,093 of record CM060611.1, on the reverse strand, counting down.
TCCCCTCTCCCACCATGAATCATCTCCTTGTTCTCCAGGCAGTCTGAGGAGCTGAAAGGAAAGGAGGGGAGAGGTGTTGAGTCATTCCGGTGGGTGTGCAGGGCTTTAAAAAGAGAGAAACATGCCATCTCTTAGCTGACGCAGAAATGGTTGTCTTGACAATGTGAATGACGCAAGAGCTCTTTCTCCTGGTCTGTCACCTCCCACTATCAGGACTTTTATTCTGAATGCTCTGCTGATGGAAAACAAACAGCATTGTGTTTGTGTTCTAGTGAGGCTCATAGCTATTGACATTTGGTCATATGTTAATGTTTTTTGGTGTGATCATGGTTCAAATTTCTCACAATTCAAGATTAGGCTATGTGATCACAATTATGTTGTGATTTGATACAATCTATTAGTGGGGCACTGATAGGGGATGCAGATAATGGCTATTTTAACACTGAGATTGGCAGTCAGATCACTATCAGACAATGTTTTTGTGCTTCCAAAGGCAAGATGCTTTTTAAAATATAGTACTTTTGCAGAGTTAAATGCAAATATATCACTTTAAGTTAGTGCTAGATCTTGATCTAAATCTTAAAATAGACAGAAACATTTAAAGACACAATACTGGCTCTGGCTGATAAAAATATGCAATATTGGCCAATATAACCAATATGTGTTTCCCTTTTTACTTTACTACACTTTTACAACCATTTTGTTATATGATGCAAACACATTGTGAAACTGCTGGCAAAAATTTTAATTTGTTGAAATGTCAATGTGTAAACACTACTGTTAAAGGGTTAGTTCACCCAAAAATGAAAATTAAGTCATTAATTACTCACCCCCATGCTGTACCAACCCCGTAAGACCTTCGTTCGTCTTCGGAACACAAATGAAGATATTTATGATTAAATCTGAGAGGTTGATCACTCCTCCATAGGCTACCTAAGGGAATGAAACCTGACGGCCCAGAAAGTCATTAAAGAAAATGTTTTTTCTTTGAGATTTCCACGACGCGCACGCGCGAGAACTTAACTGAAGTAGTTGAAGGAGATCGCAATTCTCGCGTATGCGTCGTGGAAATCTCTTGAAGTCTCGTTTCAGGCCTACAAGGAAGAAAAGGAATAGTCGAATAAAGTCGTTATTTTTGTTTGTTTTTTCGCACAAAAAGTATTCTCGTCGCTTGATAAACTTATAGTTGAGCCACTGTTGCGACATGGAATATTTAAACATTTTCTTTAATGACTTTCTGGGCCGTCAAGTTTCATTCCCTAAGGGAGCCTATGGAGGAGTGATCAACCTCTCAGATTTCTTTCTGGGCCGTCAAGTTTCATTCCCTTAGGGAGCCTATGGAGGAGTGATCCAGCTGTCACATTTAATCAAACATATCTTCATTTTTGTTCCGAAGACGAACGAAGGCCTTACGGGGTTGGTACAGCATGGGGGTGAGTAATTAATGACTTAATTTTCATTTTTGGGTGAACTAACCCTTTAAAAAGGTTTGGGTTGGTAAGTTTTTGTTTTTTATGTTTTTGAAAGAGTGCTCACCAAGGTTGCACAAACTACTGTGGAAACAATTTAAATAAATGTATTCCTCTGATGACAGCTGAATTTTCAGCAGCGATTACTCCAGTCTTCAGTGTCACAGAATCCTTTAGAAATCATTCTAGTATGCTGATATGTTGCTCAAGAAACTTTCCTTATTATTAATTTTGAAAGCAGTTTTGCCGCTAAGTATTTTTGTGGAAACTGGGATACATTTTTTTCTGGTTTCTTTGATGAATAAAAAGTTCAAAAGAACAATATTTACTTAAAATAGTAATGTGTTGTAACAATGTAAAAGTTATCGCTGTCACTTTTGCGACTAATTTAATGTGTCTTTGCTGAATAAAATATTAATTTCTAAAATCTTACCCTCTGAAGAAGCAGTCAAGGGACTTATTTTGTGTGTGCTTGTTTATTTATAGAACTCCAGCTGTGAATTTAATGCAACATATGGTGTAAAGGATTCCCTCTGGAGCCCCTCCTCCCACTGTGGCATGGCCACACCCTCTTCCTCCCGTGGGATGTCACCGAACCCGGAACTGTCCCAGAGTGCCTCTTACCTATCGAGCCGCCTCTACAGCACACCCGGTGACTATACTGTCTATGCTTGTCTGCAAACAACTTTGATATTTTGCATGTTGGCACAGGTAGGCACATCGGGGTGTTCATTTCCTCAAGCACTAGTATGAATTTGGTCTTGTCACCTTTCCTGCAGCGGGTGGCAAAGTCACCCCATCATCCAGCACCCCTGCGGCCGCCTCACCTCCTCCCAGCTTCTCCGATGAGTTTCCCCCTGTGTCTCTGCCACGCAGTACCGCTAGCCCACCATGCAAGGTACTTTTGTAGAGGATGAACTTTTGTGTAAATCTGTAGTATTTCCTTAATGAGATCTTCTGCAGAATACTAAAAGATATTTCGAAAATTGTTTTTGTCAAAAATAGCTGAAACGTTCTTCGTTGAAGACAGAATTTAAATTGAGTGAACCGTTCCCTTTAAGACTTCCTATACCTTCCCTTGTTAAAACAACTTCAAGTCTGCTCTGAGATCATTTTGCTTGTTTCACTACAAGCTCTTTTAACTTTTATGTGCTCCATAGGACGGTAGACCTTTAGACCACACCAAACCCGTCTTGGTCAGACAGGAGCCAGTCAGAGAGCTTGAGAAAATTGGACCTGAAACGATCAATCACAGAGGTATGTTACGAGTAAGAATTGTTTTATCATAACTAACATAGCCTGACATTGAAGTAACGGTTTGATTTTCTTTAAAGTGTTAGTAGAACTATTTCTTTAACCTTTGGCATAATTAACATTTTAAAGTGCTGAGCGGAAAAGGCAAGTGTTATGGGTCGTTCACATCAAGGACGGTATACGATAACTATAACTTTTTAACAATCATTGGAATTCTTTGAGTCCACACCACAACTCTAACAAGACACAGAAAAATGATATCGTTAAAACCCTTTCAGAATTATTTTTTCCCAGCTGATTGACAGAATCAGAATCCACCCAACTTTAATGAGATTGAGCTTTTAAAGCGGCATTGTGTGGCTATCGTGCGTTAGTGTGGATGCTAATATAGTTATTGTTATAGTTATCATTCTTGTTGTGAATGATGGGCCTTTAGATGTGTCATTATTAAGACCGAGTCTTTTATCTGACCCAGATGGCAGAGGTGAGAACATGCCAATGACCCTGACCGAGCTCTCCGTGTACATGAAGGAGCAAGAACAAATGAGGATCGAGAAAGAGCGGGAGGATGGTATGAACTTGTGTTTCTTTCACACTCACACTTCCACAGTTGTGTCCTTTCCCAACAGACAAACTAATCCATTAAACAACAATCATTTTCTGTCTTCCATCCTGTCAGCTGCCATCACAGAGGAGCTTCTAAAGTTAACCGAGGAGAAGCAAGATTTAGCTGGCCTTCGTGGCTTCGACTCTCCGTTCTTCAACACCACGGAGACCCTGACCGGCACACAAGAGAAACCCCTGCCCTCTTCTATCCTCTGTGGCTTGATTAGAGACCCTCACAACGCCATCTCAACACCTGACAAGACTGAGATCACACCCGGGGACAGAGGCAGAGTGAGTAGAGGCCCATCCCAGGAGCATCCCTGGTCTTTCCAGCCAGTGTTCATGCCCATCGAACACCCAACACACAGCCAACTCCATCGGAGCTTTTCCGCACCGGAGGACGAGGTCCTGAAATACGGCCTCTGCTCCCCTAGCCCGTGCAAACCGCCACCCCTGCCGTACGAGGCTCTGTTTGATATGGCCCTGCCTCGGGCGGCCTCTCTCTTCGTAGAGAGGAAGACCACAGAGATAGTGCAGCGAGTAGCATTTGAGAGGTTCCTGAGAGGTGATTTGAGCAAGCAAGGGGAGGAGGAGGGTGTGGAGGGGGTTGTGTCTGCCTCCCCACTGGAGGTGCTGGATCGCCTCGTGCAGCAGGGCGGTGATGCCCATGACAAAGTGCTAAAGAGGTAAGCCCTTTTGCTTTCACGGTTCGCAATAATTCAAGCTTGTGGTCATGTGTGGTTAAAGATCAATCAAAAGTGTGCAAGTTCAAATCAATGTTCAAATGTATGATTAATGGGTTGTCTCTGTTGTAAACCCTAACCAGACTTTCCATGATTCCACCAAAACACGTGAAATGACAAAATCAAAGCCAATCAAGGCCTATTTGGAGAGCGACCTTCAAGTGGTCCTGGCAAGCTCGTACCCCCAAGTCATTGGCATTTGTCTAATCAGCTATATTTATATATGTTTTATACAATACTGATTGTTTCAAAGCAGCTTCACAGTAATAAACCGGAAAATAACAGAATCGATGATGCAAACTTCTTCAAATATAAGACAAATTCAAACTCTTCAGTAAAGCAACTCCCAAAACAGGCAATAGTGTCATCATCTAGCGCAAGTCAGTTCAGTGTTGAGTCCGTTCAATGACTGTAAAGTTCATCAATAATGAAACGAGTTCAATTCAGCTATAAGCAACTATACAGAACTCTAACACCACTGTTGCCTTCTGTAGAGTTGCTTATAGCTGAATTGTAAAGTTCATCAATAATGAAACGAGTTCAGTGTCGATTTTGGAAAATTCATTACCGTAATTATGAAACGAGTTCAGTTCAGCTATAAAGAAGCTCTACAAAGACAGAAGAGTGTCATCATCCAGCTCAATTCAGTTCAAGTTTTGTTTTCATCTGCCATTTCTATATTATAGATCAGTGTTTTTACAATGTTTCAGATTAACTGTAAAATTCTGGAGTAACACTGATTCAGACTTCAGAGTTTGCTTGGTTATTCATGTGCTTGGAACTCTTGGAATTACGATATTTTCGACATCCACCCTGAACATCTTAGCAGCCATGTAGCAACATGCTAACAACAACAACCCAGGACACCCTAACATTTGTATAACATGCTAACAATCTTTTAGAACACCCTCCTCATGATGAATAACTCGTTTTCTTTAGAAAATGTAAAACAATCTAGTTTAGTTTCCAATCTATAAGACTTGCTAAAGGGCTGCTGGTGTTGCTCTGAGGCTCTTTAAGAAGAACTGGATCAGACTAGTTACAGATTTGCCCACTAACTCGCTATCACACTAAAACAACTGTCTGCTTTGTCCCGTGTCACATCCACTGCCACGCAAATCAGTCCACAGCGCAACAGCAGAGCGTGTGTTAACCAAAAGCAATCAGAGCTCTTTCTGTCTCTCTCTCCTCCTGGCCTGTACGGGCCAGAGCCGTTGAAAAACAGAGTTGCGACACTCCCATAGACCGCCATAGGAACTTTGGAATGCGGAAGTAACGCGTGTCGTGGAGCAGCCAATAGTTCCAAACACTGATAGTTCCAGCATTGAACCCCATTCATTTTCAGTGTTTCCGAAGTACGCTCGCTGGTAAATTAATGAAATTACTGTATTTTTTTTACTTTTACACACATTAGCCGACCTCTCGTGAATCTAGTCAGTAGTTATATTTTATGTAGCCAGTTTTAGTTAATGTTTATTGGAAGATAATAGGTTAATTGCAGCTATAGCTTACGTGACCAACACTTCACTAACCCCTTCCCTCCAAAATTCAAAACACAACAAAATGTATTCAATTCAAAGGGCTTTATTGACATAAAAGTTAAGTAAATCAATACTTTTATTCATCAAGGATGAATTAAATTGATCAAAAGTGACAGTAAAGACATTTATAATGTTACAAAAGATCCTATTTCAAATAAACACTGTTCTTTTGAACTTTCTATTCATCAAAAAATCCTGAAATAATTGTACACAACTGTGTTCAACATTGATCGTAATAATGAATGTTTTTTGAGCATCAAATCCACATATTAGAATGATTTGTGAAGGATCATGTGACACTAGAAAATAGTTATTTTTAATTGTCATATTTAAAAAATACTTTTTTTTTTTAATCAAATAAATTGCAATTTGCAGCCTTGGTGAGCAGAAGAGATTACTTATTTTAAAAACATTAAAAATCTTAGCCTACTGATCCAAAACTTTTGGCTGGTAGAGTATGCATATATATATATGTATATATGTGTGTGTGTGTAACTGGAGAGATGGTTACTGAGTGAAATAATTATAAATACGATCTAACATTAACGTTTTAGGATTCATTTAAGTATGGCTAATGTACCCCTACATCCTTTCAAACCAAACCATTCATCAGAACGCACACAAATACATGCATACGATGTACTGTGTAGCTACTGTATGTAAATGTATAGCCTACTGAAGTTAATCCCGTTAACAGTAACGTTAATGTTATGAATCATTCCACTCAGTAACCATATCTCCAGTTTAATTTCAAACTGACCACACTCTCCATCATATTTACAGAAATTTGCTGCAAATGGTAGTTGCTGTATTCTACGTTATGGGAGCACCCCATTTCCCTCCTAAATAAACACAAAAACGTATTAATGCTGTGTTTTTGCTACTCCCCAGAAAAAAAATTATATTATCCAAGTCATTTAAGTGTCAAAGTAATAATCAATGTACATTATGCGTCAATATTTACCGATTATTGCTGCAAATATAGCTGCTGCTGTCTGCCCCGCTTTAAAAACCATTGGCAACGCGGATTTGTTTGGAACTATGTAGAGCTACATGAACCACGTGACCACGTGGCGGCGAGATCAAAGTGTGTCGCAACTCTCATATTTAACGGCTCTGGTACGGGCCATATCCGAAAACACATAATTGAGGTGTTTTGGCTCTGGTCAGAGAGGGTTCTGTGAGAAAAGGCTTGCTCTGCCAGAAAGGCAGTGTGTCCGAAATTATTTTCACATTGCCACTGACCTTGTTGATTCCCTGTGTTTTTTCCCCTCTTTTTCCAACATTTCCGCAATCACTCTCAGATTGCCCCTGCCAAGCAAGTCAGCTGACTGGACACACTTCGGAGGTAAACAATATTGCATGAGCACACAATCAGCTACTTGTGGAAAAGTGGTTCTTTCAGAGTACAGAGAAATAATTCTGTGTTCAGCCGGGGATAAATATTTAAATTTTTACAGTGTTTTTATATATATAAAATGGACTCAAATTAACATTTCTTTTTTTTTTTTTTTTTTTTTTTTTTTTTTCTGGGGTACTTTTGGGTGCGTTGCCATATGGCAACATTGTGCAACAATGGAACAGTTTTCTCCCAAAATGACATGAAATTCATAGATGATTACAGACCTGTCTTATAGAAATTAAAATTGTTTTTACTATTTAAAATGTTTTCAAGAGCTTTGTATACAAAATATGAAACTAATTTTCAAAGTATTATTTCAACATTTACAAAACACCTGGCGCAAACTGCCAGAACTGTTCAAGTGAAACTACTCAATATGAAACGATTATTTCAAGAACATTTACAAAACATCTGACGCAAACTCATAAGAACTGTTCAAGTGAAACTACTCAATGTGAAACGCCTTGAAGCAGTTCCTTTTCCACCCCAGGAGGTGCAGGTGCCTACCCCTGAACTTCAACTTCAAATGAAATATAAGAAAAAATTGTTACTGCTGCCATCAAGTGTAGGATGATAGAACATGCATGTGTGTGTGTGTGTGTGTGTGTGTGTGTGTGTGCGTGCGTGTGTGCGTGCGTGCGTGTGTGTGTGTGCGTGAGTGTGTGTGTGTGTGCGTGTGTGCGTGTGTGTGTGTGTGTGTGTGTGTGTGTGTGTGTGCATCTGCATGGGGACTGCACAGCGACTTGTGTATGTGGTTATTTTTTGTTCACCATACAGATTTTGCAATGACAAAACCTTCAAATTCTTGATATACTTTACACCTTTCCCAACATCAGCTCAACACTGTGCACTGTGCATTTTCTGAACAAAATTTGCGTATATATATTTTACTTTTATACTTTACTTTTACTTTACTTTATAAATATATAGTGCATCCATACAAAGCTACTCTGCATTAGCATGGGCAAAATATTGTTCCATTACTGCACAATGTTGCCATATGGCAACATACCTTTTTTATTGAATAAAAAGGTAATAGTAGTATCAAAACAATGTGACAATGATTGAAAAAAGATTAGAATTTACCCCAGATGCTTGACATATTTTTTAAATTCTGAAGAAATATGAAAAATTTAGGAAAATCTTCACATATTCACGAGCACTTCTTCAGCAACTGGAGTCATCAAAAGTGTGTGAAGAAATGACAGTTTAAGGGTGTGTGTAGTGTGATGTGATGTCATCAAAGCATATCATTGGGTACCACCAGGTTCTACCATGAATTTAAGATTAAAATGAGCTTATGTTTATTTTCAAATTTCAAGAAATGTCCAAAGAAAGGGTATGTTGCCATATGGCAACACCGTGCAGTAGAGGGTTAAATGAGTATTAAAGGTATAGTACAACCGAAAATGAACATTCTGCCATCATTTACTCACCCTCATGGCTTCCAAAGTTTGAAGTATGATATTTTGAAGAACAATGGTAATTCAACAGTTTTGGACCCAATTAAATTTCATTGTAAAAAAAAAAAAGATATTTTATGTTCCACAAAAGAAAGAATTACTTGACTAAATGACAACATTTTCATTTTTGAGTAAACTGTACAGTTTTTTTAAGTAAACAATTTATACCTAAAGTTACGAATCATGCTTTAGACATATATATATATATATATATTTAAAATGTACACTTGTATGTACACTTATACTTAAATGTGACAGAAAAATACTATTTTCATCTCCTCAGGGTGGACCCCGTATGGTGGCGGCCATCTTTATTATCATGTGACAAGCTGATTAATGCACAAATTATTTTAGTAACACCCATATTATCGCCACTTTTAGTTGTGTAATAAATTAGTAATGGGTGACAAATATACCCATCTTGAACCTGTCACTGAAAACTTTGGGGTTTTTTTGAAGGATGTTTTTGAGTATATAAGAACCTTGCCCAAAAAAAGGGCACTGGTAAAACATCCATTTTAATATTTAATGTTTAAATTCAATATTTTTGATTTATATGATGCTTGAAAAGAGCTACTTTTAAATGGCCTTCAATGGAGAAAGATGCTTTTTGCAAGCAGAATAAAAAATATCTTAATTACTTAAATGCATAAATCTGAATAATCTTTCTTTCTTTCTCATGCACAGGTTCTGCTCCTCTGGACGAGCTGCAGACACTGCGCAGTCAGCTTCTGCTGCTCCACAACCAGCTCCTGTACGAGCGCTACAAGCGAGAGCAGCATGCTGTACGTAACCGACGTCTGCTTCGGCGCATCATCAATGCTACCGCGCTCGAGGAGCAGAACAACGCCATGGTAACTTAAACACAATTTCATGACCTTTCGAAAAGCGTTTGGTTTAAGTCATTGGAATAGTAAACTGTAAATAGTTCTCTTTTTCGCAAGGCTAGTTTAGTGGCACCAGACATTGACCTTTGTTGACCACTAGAGGGTGGCAGGGACTAATGCAGTTGATTTGTAAATCTGTGTTTGTTTCAACAGAAGGACCAGCTGAACCTGCAGAGTGTGGATATCCTGTCTCTGAGAGAAAGTCTGCAGGTGGAGCAGCAGAGATACCGGCAGCTCTGGGACGACCGAGAGACTGTAGTTACACGCCTGCACAGCCAGATTCGCCAACTACAGCAGGCCAGGGATGACTACTACACCAAAAACCAAGAGTTACAGGTGCTTTAAACACTTCTATCCCCCCACCTCCAGGATATTTTGCTATTTCAAATAAATGCATCAAATTTGACTTCATCAAAGATATTTTATAAAAAAGGATTTCTGTCACTTTTGAGCAATTTATTGTAGCCTACCTTAATAATAAAAAAATAAATTAAGTAAGCCCAAACTTTTGAATGGTAGTGTATTTAATTTAATGGTAGCAAAAGAGATGGCCACAACATTCAGAAACAGGATGATGATTTACTATGCATCTGTGATGCTCCACTCAGAGTAAGCTACAAGAATGCCAGAAGCGAATAGGTGAGATGGAGGCGGAGCTTCAGAAGGCGAATAACAAGGTGTGCCAGACGGGACACCTGCTGAACCAGCTCACTGTCAAGGTAAAAATAATCACCTCTTGTCTCTTGAGCTCCAAGAAGAGACAGTTTTAGTGTATTTCCTGTAGTAAAAGATGATTTTTAATTTTGGAGTGAACTGTTCCTCTAATTTTTGGAGTATAGTGTGATTGTGTCATTATCATAATCATTTTCCCCTATCATCTTTTTTTTTTTTTTTTTTAGTTGTCGTCGAGTGAAAGTATTCAACAGCAGTTGAGTTTTCTGAATAAGCAGCTGTTGCTGTTGGGAGAAGCTCATAAACTGTGTGTTCAGGAGCTGCATCAGGCTGGACCGGATACTAGCAAGGTACAAGTAAAAAAACTAAATACCCAGCATCTCTTTCATCATTGCCATAAATCAGATTTACATTATATTCTCTGTCTTCCTCCACTTCTCTCCTGTAGGAGGTGCAGATGCTGCAGATGTCCTGGGGGAAGGAGACAGAGCGTCTTAAGCAGAATCTGTTACTTCAGAGCCAAAAGCTGGATGCTGCTCAGCAGAGAGTGGCGGAGCTGGAGACTCAAATCTCGAAGAAAGAGCACCTGATCGCAGAACAAAAGAAGTTTCTTGAAGATGTCAAGGCTCAGGCCAAGTATGATCTGAAGGCTGTTTATACCATACAAACAACTTATCTTTACATTATTAACTCTTGAAAACTCCCACTCCGTGTTCTATATGATATGCTTTCTTGTTTAATTCCATTAAGTCTGACAACTTTTCTTATTCGCCTTGGCTTAGAGGGGAACTGCAGGCTTCTGAGAGCAGATATCAGGCACAGAGGCGGGTAACTCTGGCTCTGCAGACTGAGCTTTTGCAGCTTTACAGCAGGCTGGAAACAGAAGACTCCTCTGCCACTGCTTTAGCCTTACCGGCAGAGGGCGCCACTGAGCCCCGCAGTTCCACCGAGCCCAGGTAGGACTGAAAAAACCTGAAAACTATAGTGTCATTCAAATATAAAAATTCAAATATAAGCAGGTACGTTGCATTTTTTCCTGTCCAACCTACTACTACTTCTGTGTTTGTATGATTTTATGACATGCAGTTGTTGGCAAACGTAACTGCTTTCTATTCATTATTAAAAGCACACTTAAGTACTTCAATACCACAGCTAAAACTACCAGCCTAACTAATAAAAGATAAGTGAACAGTCAGTAATAAAATAAGAACAAATACTCTAATTTCAAGTATAGATAAATGCAATAGAATAAAGTTACAAATAAAGTAGGTATATCCATGTACAGAAATGTAAAATACATATAGATTAATCTTTGTTAAAGCTTTTTTGTTGTTTGATTTATATTAATGACATAGACAGCAGCAGATGTTAATAGGCTGCTGACACTTTAAGACCTAATGGATACAATAATGATACACATCAGATTTTTTTCTCTCAACTGTTTGCATTCACTTGTGTTTAAAGGTAGGGACACACCAAACCGACGCCAAAGAACTAGCGCTGATGAAAGCCGATTGTGTTGTTGCCTGCATCGGGGGAAAAAAGCTGCACTTTCTTGAACACACGAGAGAATTACAGCCGACTGTCAGATAGCATGCCCGTTCTGCGCCTGTGTGTAAATGAGACAACTGACTATTTCTGCAGATATATTCGTCATTAAAAGGGAAACCGATGCTGCAGATTCACAAACCGTAAACAAAGCAGTGCGTGATTACCGTTTTGAATATCTATATTGCTGATAACTTTCTTTATTCCACTTTGCTAATGCCCCAAAAAAACAGACTGCGTCCGACTAGAGCTAATGGTGTGGAACACAACAAAAAAACTACGTTGGCCGACTCTCAAAAACGGCCTGACGTTACCCGACAGCCGATCGTTGGCTTGGTGTCCCGGGCTTTAGAGAATTCTTGCTGAGACTATTTTGAGTATTTTGACATCATTTTGTGTGTGTATGTCCGTTCACGCGCAAGAAGACACGAAAGAGCAATCAATTCGTTGTTCGCGATAACAGTGCGCATGTTCCGAATTGAGGCGCTTACATGGTTTAAAATCGCTTGAATGTGTAGACTGGCAAGACAAAACTTTCACTCTATGATTGTTAAGCTTTACAATTAATCCGCAAATCATATGCGTGATATATGGGTAATGGCTAGGTAATTTTTCACTTTTTTGTGCTATTTTTCATCCTATATAAATTTTATTTTTATGTTATAGTTATATCTTGCATATCTAATAATTCTCTTTCCAAATAACTTGCCTTTGTTACTTGATTATTGTGCATTTTCTGGCATTTTTGAGGCCCATCCCCCCACCCCCCCAAACCTCAATCTCGTTGTTGCATAAAATTATTAAGATTGTGATATTTTTTCTGGTTGTTTCTGGTGTCACAGTGTCATAGTGGTGGACGGCGCAGTAAAAACAGCCACCAAAGAGGACGGCAAGTCATCTCAGTCTCCGCGTGGCAATGGCAGCACTTTATCTCCAGGGCAGCCCAAGGCCAGCCCTTCCCCGGCCAACTCTGTAAACGGCAATCGAGACACTCCCCCACCTGTCCTAGTGGAACCGCCCCTTCACCGTCCCCATTCCCCGCTGGGACCCCCAGGACCCATGGTCCCTTCTGACACCCCAGTCACCGTAGGCTCCTACCCCAGCGCCAAGAGCTTTCTGGGTATGCGGGCAAGAGAGCTTTTCCGGAACAAAAGCGAGAGTCAGTGTGATGAGGATGAAGCCCCGCCTCCGCGTCTCACTGGCCTATCGCAGGGCCTGAAGACTGAGCTCTGTGTGGAGCCGACAACAAAGAGTACGCCCATCTCCACTGCTGCGCAGAGCTTCACGCTCATCACATCTGCTAAAGAAACCCAACCTGATGCTCAGAGAGCCAAAAACCGAAACCCGTATGGCTCACGATGCCCAGAGAGGCCCAGGCAGCAACCGTTAAGGATCATGGACTATAACGAAAGTCATCAGGAGCACAGCTAAAGTTATGGGGAAATGGTGAAAGAGAGGGAGGTAGAGATGTGCGAATTTAGATTATTAGAGCATAAGGCAAGACTCTTTCATTTTTCAGTGTTATCTGTCACATTTCCACAAGCTGACAACAGGATTTGGAGCCAATGAATCAGTAAAACCCTCACCAAGATTAGATAATTGGAAAGCATGGACTGAAACAGCGTGTATAGAGGTGGTCACACAATGTCTTTTAGTTACCCCACTACAGTTTCAACAGAAATGTCACCGCTGCTTCTCTTATTTTTTCTTTTTTTGCTAATTTATCCGCTCCCTTTATCCAAGCAATTCTTTCAGCATGTGGAAGCTTTGCATTTAGGCTGTGAGAAGCAATATAAGTTGATACATTTGTAGTAATGGTACTATGCTTACACCCTCACAGCTCACCCGCACAGAGCTGAAGTGTGTGTTTGGATGCCAGGAGGCGGGGCGGTCAGTCGGTTGGACGGATGTCTTGTGCCAAGCAGGAGTCAGCGTTTCTTTAAAACCATCAGTTTTTACTTTTTAGACATGTCAAGCTCAAGTCATGTTGATCTTTACTATGTTTCTGTGTATGTGCGATGTCTGTGTGTGTATGTGGAACATGATGCCTGTATCCCAGACATGATTCTGGGTTAAATTGCACTGTCAGTTGTTACTCATTTCAGAAAAAATCTGGATACAAGAAATGATACAGCCAAATGAGAGGAAGGTTCGACATGTTTTTATATATTTTAAATTATTTATTTTTTGTCCTATCCTCCTTTTTTAGCTTTTCAAGTATTACCAGTCAGGCACCAGTGCTTTTAAAAGTTATATTGCATTGAACAACAGCCATAGATTACTAATTAGACCTAGAAATCTTATCCTTCTCTAATCACTATAAAACATCATAATTCAAATCTAGATGGCCATTTTGAAGCCTTATCCTACTATTAAATAAAAGAAATTCGCTTTGACGATACTAACCTTCCAGTCTCAAGCTCAGTCATCATATTCGCTCAGAACTCAGTAGGTAACTGAAAATAGTATGGATGATCTGTCTTTTTCCCGCTCACTTTAGCGCTCTGCAGATGTTAAAGTATATAATTACTAATTTTGCTTCCTGAGTGCCAAATACTCAATAAGACAATGACGGTATTTTGTAGAGCTTAAATGTACTGGGTTTTGTTGTATTATTCGAGCACATCATTTCGTATAGTACCACATATCAGTTTGAGGGGGTAAATACAAGACTAATTTTTTTTTTTGATGAGCTGGAAGTATGTGGACTGTAGCGATGAGAGCTATATGATGCAAACAGTGTAAAATATCTCCGAATTTCCACAAAATGGCTACGTTGCTAGTCAAGTGTCATATACGAATTGCAGATGTGGTAAGTCATAGCTACTCAAATTGTTCCCAAATCCTGTTGTCCCCTTGAAGTCTCTGCTGTTCCTTCTGCCTTGCTATCTAGAGCATGTACAACAATCCTCTTTTAATGCCAACAGCAGGAACTATGACTTAAGATACAAGGTACAATCAGCGTGAAATGAAAAGAACGTTTGAATAGCTCCTTTGCTGGAGATGAAGTTTCTGGCGGTTTGTGGTGGGAGGGAAGGAAGGGTCGGTTGGAAAAGGTTCTTAAAGCAGTTGCTTGTGTTAACTGTGAATGACAAAAATAAAATCGTCTTCAATGTTTTGCACTACAGATTTGGGGTTGTCTTGATTATTTTCCTCTATTAATTTCGCGTTGATGTATGGAATGGAAATGTAATGCAATTTTAGGCCTACAAGCTATGCTGGGAAGATACCATCACTGTCTTGGCTGTTGCCTGTAACGATTTGAAGCGGATTTAAATGGACAATGCTTGTTTCAGAAATGTTACAACAGACAGACAATTTACATTTGTTTTGTTTTTTTAGGTATACAAAATGCATTTGGGCACATTTAAGTCACGTAATGTATGGATTTCATTGCATTTCAGTTTCAAATTCCCTTTATATTTTGTTATTTAATTGTAATGTTTAATTGGTTAAAATGCAAAAGAACCAAAGAAGTTTAACAAATTACAACGTTTGCAACCGGAAGAAATAGACTTCCATTTCAACTTTTCTTTTGATCGAGCACCTGTTGAAGGAACAATACTCCGTCTTTCTAACACAGGCTTTAGAAGACTTGGAACACCATACAGGAGTTGAACCACTTTTATGGTGTCTTTTTGTGTCTGTCTTTAGGTTTGACGTCTTTAGTCACTTATTGACTTTGGATTGAGAAACATTTTATTCAAAAACAAATTCATATATTTGTATTATTGTTGTTGTTATATTATTATTATGGTCAAAAATGCATATAAAACAGTTTGGCAAACTGACAAAAAAAATGTTTTGTTTAAAAAACATTTTTCCTAAATTGTATTCATTATAGGTCTATTTTTTTTTTTTTATGACCACTATGACTAATGAAATATTTCTTAAAAGTAAGCAGATAATCATCAGCAATATTCATCCACAAAGTTCTTCACGTGATCGACGACTAGAGGGCACTGTTGCTCTTGATTATCAACTATCAATCAACAGGTGCAGTCGAAACGCTATTTAGGGTTATGGCTCAATGCGAGCATATCTGCAGATTAGCATGCATGTTCTTTTGAGGTCAGACGATAGATTGCATGCAACTTTTTGCCCTTCCCTGCATAAAACATACAGTTCTGTAAGATTCAGTAGATGTCCTGGTCTTTACTAGCTTGCTGGTCGCCCTCGTCTTGTCAGTTGGCTGGTTTTAAAGTGGTTTGAGTAGGCCTGCATAACATCCAGTTTACTAATCCAGTTTTGGCCTGGCTGGGAGACCACCAGTTTTCCCACCAGTTTATCATAATTTAAGTTAGGTCTGTTTACTTACAAAAACAGTCATTTTCATCCATTAAGCCAGATGTCTAAATAGCAGTTTGTGAACCAAATGGAGTTCAAACAGCTTATATTTTATGTAGATAGTGACCTAAACATATGGTGCAATTATTCCCTCTCTGGGCGTCTTGTTTAAATTCAGTGGTAGAGCGAAACACAACGAGAGTTACTACAACTGAGAATGTAAGATTAGTTTATCAAACGTGTGCATATGTAGGACTATTTCATGACTGAGTAAAAAAAAAAATCTTATGTTTAATTTAGCAGTACTCTGAGGGGTCAGGGAAACTGATGCAGAATAATTGGACGCAGAGGGAATCCATACCAATTTGTGATTTCAGAATCTACTTGAGAAATTAGATGTCAGTGCAAATATGAAATTGCTCCTCAATGTTTTCAAAGATTGTATGAAATTTTAAGTATAAATCTTAAGTATTCACAGCAAAGGGATTTTTCTCTTCGCTGTTTGCCAACTTGGAATGCAACCCAGTGAAATTGTCAGGACACAGGAGGAGGCAAGCCGTGGAGTTAAAGCAGTGCCATGCAGTCATGAATGGGCTATAAAGAGGCTTATTTTTATTAAATTATTTCTCCGTTTTCTCTTGAAAGTGATGTAGATTCCTGGTATCAAGGGCTCATCTTTATTTATTTTTTCATGCATTTGAAAGTCATACCCTAATTAAAGTATAACTGTATCCAACTGTGAAAATGTGTGAAATACTTTCAGTATTGTATCTAGGTCTTGGGTGTAATTAGAAGAATTACAATTAACACGATTAATTATTATTTTTGCAGCATAACATTAGCAACATCCAAACATCAGCAACCCCCCACCCCTCCCCCTCCTTATCTTTCCAACAACTGATGCGTAGTGTGATTAAAAAAATAATAAAATATAGGCTAATTTTAATGTTGTATCGTGCATCCTAAAATCCCGGTTATATTTAAATGTTTTTGTTTATTCCACATGGACACATGCTGAAGCAGAAATGCAAAACAAGATCATTTTGGTAAGCATATTTCATACTGACACTCCTAAAAACGACTTCATTTGTCCTCATTAATAGCTTAAAAGTCCATGAATAAATAATCGTTAAAGAGGATACTTTTTGCTTTATGTTTCGCTAAACGCAAAGTGCACAGAAATGGAATGAATATGAGCGCGCTTAACGCGTTTATCCTTGAGCCCACCCCTGCAATCAGATTTATACAGCTGACACATACACACACAAACACACACACACACACACACACACCTCTACATCCGGTTTCACAACAGGGGGGAAAGCTTGCCTAGTTAGACCTTTGAGATGAGAGTAAATTCAATTAACTGAGGGTGGTTTGTGCTTTCCTCACTGAAATCTGTTAGCCAAGTAACGTTAGACTCAAAACTTAAAAAGGAGAGAAGAAAGGAAAAGAGCAAAAGTGGAAAGAGAGAGAGAGAACAAGGGATGCGCGAGCCAATCCCAGTGGTTTAATTATTTTAATTAACATCCTCTTTCGGCTTTTCTAAAAAAGGGGCCATTAAAGGATGCCCATTTGGGTTAATCTGGTTTAAAAAGCAAGATGGAGGGATAGATCAAAGGCTGGGGATGTCATAACTAATCAGGGGAGTTAAAACTGCTATTGATCTGGGACCGCTGTAAAAAATTTGTGTTGTATTTGAAACAGGAGAAATATATTTTCAAAATACCTTTCTCCTGTTTCAAATACACCAGCCTACTTTTTTTGCAGCCACTGTCCACAATCACCGTTTTTAATGTCAAATGTGGACAGAATTGACTAAGCTGATTTTTTATATTTTAAGTAGGCTATGTTATTTTGTTACGGGCGAAATCCTATCTTTTCATATACGCGAAAGATTTCCTCAAGCGGACCAACACACACCTGCTTGGAATTTATTGGTGCTTCACGTGACACAGACCTTATTCAGAGCAGCGCCATTTATGAAAGCGAGGCTGAGGAATAGACTTGCCGTGTTTTCAATGGCATCCGTTGTAAAAAGCCAGTATAAAGCTCCTAGATGACTTATAATTTTCCACAGCTTTATTGTCTGGGTTTTTTTTTTGGGTCCACATTACTTGGAAAAATATTTGTGTAGTATTTCGTCAGAAAAACAATCCAAAAACATGAAATAAGGGTATGCGCGATCGGCCGCAGTGCCTACGCACAGTGAGTGGCAAAAAGACTGAGCGGCTGCATTTGTTTTCAGCGTGAATGCCGCGAAAAACAAACAAAACACATATAAAGCGGGAAAGAGCTTTGCGATTGACTGTACAACTAGATTTGACAAAAAAATCGGAGGTATATTTTTACCGACTGCCGAAAGCTACAGAACAGAGGAGCAAATGGATCGCTGCAGTTCACAGAAACAACTGGACTCCAGGCAGCGAAAGGTGGATTTGCAGTTATCATTTTGTGTCATATGCTGAATTTAGGTGTAAAATCATACCCTACATATTGTATTGTTATATATATATATATATATATATATATATATATATATATATATATATATATATATATATATATATATATGTGTATTAACAACTCATCAATTAAATATTTATCATTGCATAATGCATATTCTGCTTTATTGGATCTTTTTAAATAAACACTGACAAAAAAAACTATACAAGTTTTAGGGCAGGACGATATAGCAGTTAATGATATAGGCTATAGGCCTATATAGGCTAACACTGATATAAGTGATCACCCGGATTTAGACCTACCTATATTGTATTTATATAAAGCGTTCACAGGCAAATTTGCTTTATGTTTATTGTTTAGGTCTATATTGCTTTTATTTCCCCGCTGTCGAAATCAGGCACACATAAATGGCAGGCAACACAATTCATGGCGCATGTCAATATCCATGGATCACAAGGAACACTATTTGAGTCCAACATTTAGTTTAAATTGATAAGCGTTCGTTTTACTCGCATTTTCGCAGTTTCCCCTATTAAATCCAGTCACGCAGCAGCTCTTTTGCCACTCAGTCCAGCTGAGGAGGCTTGTTCCGGCGGGAAAGCGACGTCAATGCATTCCCTCTATAACCCACTAAAGAGGCGTGTATCTCTACCAGCCTCGCTTTCATTCCCGTTAAAACCAAAATGGCGCTGCTGTGAATAAGGTCTATGGGAGTTGTTGTTTTTTCTCTCTATCTCTTTGACCTGTCCTGCACCTTTACGCGGCTTTCTGGAATACTCGCATCTGATTGGTCAATAGCGCCATTCAACGTTGGAATGGCGGCAACCAGAGCTACTTTCACACCCCCACTCTACTCGCTCTCACTTGGTTTATAAAAACACTCCCGGCGTAATCTTGCGTCTGTTATCGATTTTAGTGAACATTAATTCAGGACTTCAGTATAATATCATTAGTGTTTATTTTAGGCTGACTGTTTTGTATGCTACATGTCACTGACTTTTAGTCCTGTGAAATCTTAAAAGGTAATATCCAGGTAAGATTAGCCAATAAATTAACTCAAACTCAAATCATTATTTATTGTCCACGTGTTTATGTATCTGATGAGTAGGCTAACTGTGTAAGAAGCA
Organism: Tiaroga cobitis; assembly: GCA_030578255.1. Lineage (NCBI taxonomy): Eukaryota > Metazoa > Chordata > Actinopteri > Cypriniformes > Leuciscidae > Tiaroga > Tiaroga cobitis. The sequence continues at coordinate 25,818,628 of CM060611.1, read as the reverse complement.
TTATCCTTTACATACAGTGACATTTTTTAAGTAGGATATTTAGATATGTCACATTGTCATTGCTTGATGTGACCCGCCTATCTTAAGTGAACCATTCAATTTGCTGTTAAAGCATTGCTGTGACGGAAACTTTGTGTCTTTTCATTGAAAGTTACTGAGAACCTGACACACCATACTCAAATGCAGAAGCCTGGCTAAAACCTGCACAGGTGTTAACTTGAACCACAGCATGAAAAGGAGCAGAGAAAGATCCACTTTCTGAATAAATCAAGTAAAAGGCAATATCCAGCATGTGTAGAGAGATGGACGGGAGCCCATGTAATATTAAAAGCGCCGTGTCTGGCAACGCAAGCGGTGCCACTCCTTTCATTGCTCCTGCTCCCTTCACTACCCGGCCACTGGCTCTTCTCTCAAGGTGACACTTCAAAGCACCAACGCAGACGTGGAAGGCCTGGCTGCCAGCATGGAGCCAGCACAACCCTCCTCCAACCCCCTTCCTCAAACGCGCCTGCTACCCCGCTGCGCCAGGTCAACGCCAAGAATCCACACCGCTTGCCACTCGGGAACCCTTGTCAAAATCTGCTTCGTATCCTTAATTAATAACACTCCTTTCCTATTGCAAACACAAGGGGGGAGAGAGTGCCCGTCTGGAGTCCACTGGCACTGTTCCTTACTGGAGTCTCCATTCCGACAAAGAGACGTGCTGGAAATGGAGGAGATGTTATCTGTTACACCAATATCTGTTGGAATTTAGAGAATGTGTTTTATTGCATTTGTGGTCCTAATGTCTGTTTTTCTCACCTTTTTTGTCTTTGTTTTTACTCAGGATGCCCAACGAAACTCAACCAGATGAACGTGCATTTGTGAACGTTGAAGGGGGTGCTTTCAATTTGAGAGCTGAAAAATGCAGCAAACAGAGGTATAGCATCAAGCCACGTCCCTATCCAATGTTCTCATTCAACTGCAACATGCCTTTGCTGTCTATTATATCCCAGAATCCTGTTTGCTAGGGTTTGATGGTTGGTGGACAGAATGAAAAAGTTTTGAGCATAGCTCATGGTTTTGGTCTTAAAAACATGTTCAAATGGCAGTGCATTGCACATGTATCTCATACTTGTTAAACTTCTATGATAATTAAATTTAAGTTTAACCCCCAAAAAATGTAAAATTCTGTCTTAAAGTAAAGCCTAACTGATAACTATATGACATTCACACCAACACATAATAACATTCTGTTTATTATACAGTGAGTGGGAATGGCAGCTATGTCATCTGTCACTTTAAATGATCAAGCTCTTTGAAGCAGGATGGGTTGTAATTGGTTGTTATTGTTTATTGTTCATCAGCTGGAAAAGTTCTGAAAGTGATTCCAATGCAATTGTTCTTCTATGTTATTATTGTTGTAGTTGTGGGGTGGAGTAGAATTTGAACGATTATTATTATTTACTCACCCTCATGTTGTTTCAAACCTGCATGACTTTTGTTCTATTGCCGAACCCAAAAGAAGGTATTTTGAAGAATGTTTCTGTTTTTTATACAAGTCATGGTGTCTGTCTACAACAACACTGAATCTCATTGACTTACGTTGTATGGACTAAAAAAACTCTATGTATTATATTAATTTGTGTTCTGTTGAAGAAAGCAAGCCAAGCAGGTTTGGAACAACATGAAGGGAAGAATAAATTATGGCAGAACTTTAATTCTGGATCAACTATCCCTTTAAAAAAATAGATATTTTAGCGTTTTGTGTGAGTGAAGGAGTACTTGAGCCCTACTAATGGGGCTGTGGAGGGGACGTAAGGCAACAAACACTGGGAAACACTGATCTAAAGGCTAAGAGCAGTTCACAAATGATGAGATTGTGCTATGTTTGGATTCTTAGTTTGATCACAATCACCCACCACACACACTCACACTCACCCAGACAGTCACACAGCGGCATCAGCTGGGTCCAACCATAATCACCTCTCAAATCTGAAGGGAGAGTTTTACGAACACTGCCGTGATCGATATTTGCCAATCCATCCTCCACTATCAGCCCAAATAAAAGGCACGGGCGTCAGATGGGGCTGCCGAAGCAGGTCGTAGGGAGGTCCTCTGTGCCTGTTTGATGTTTGTGCAGCGCTCATCAGTGTGTTGAGGCTGGTTCACCTCTGCTGTTGTGGAATCAGCAGGTCATTGCTGTCTCAACCCCGCGCAGTGCACCGCTGATTGCCTAGCAGTTGCTGCGAGATTGCTTTTCCGCAGTTAGGGGATGCGCGTCCTGCCAGTAAGCTGGGCTCTGTTTTAATAGGGCCTCAACTCCTAACTCAAAGGTCGCTGTACTCCTTGCTGCTCACACAGGATTGTTTATGGACTTAGTTCACTGCAGTTTTCTGCCCATTAGATGTGCAATATGTAGCATGTCTGCTTATTTAGCCTCACGAAAGATGTGTTTCTCTGTTGTCTCATCTAACAGTCACATGATGTCGTTTTAATATTGAACCAGAAATTTAAAGCAAATACTCTGCATGATATTTAATCATCTTAAAGGAATATTCCATGTTCAAATTAAATTGAGCAGTTTCAAATTAAAAGCACCTGTGGGGATAATGCTGATTACCAGACAATATTTTTGATTTGTTTAAAAACGTTTTTAAAAAGCATAAATCGCAGTTGCAGTAAGGCACTTACAATGAAAGTAAACCATACCAGTGTTTCAAAGGATTCAAAAGTATTAAAGGGTTAGTTCACCCAAAAATGAAAATTAAGTCATTAATTACTAATTAATTACTCATAATTACCCCCATGCTGTACCAACCCCGTAAGGCCTTCGTTCGTCTTCGGAACACAAATGAAGATATTTATGATTAAATCTGAGAGGTGTATCACTCCTACATAGGCTCCCTAAGGGAGTGAATCCTGACGGCCCAGAGAGTCATTAAAGAAAATGTTTAAATATTCCATGTCGCAACAGTGGCTCAACTATAAGTTTATCAAGCGACGAGAATACTTTTTGTGCGAAAAAACAAACAAAAATAACGACTTTATTCGACTATTCCTTTTCTTCCTTGTAGGCCTGAAACGAGACTTCAAGAGATTTCCACGTCGCACACGCGCGAGAACTGAACTGAAGTAGTTGAAGGAGATCGCAATTCTCGCGCATGCGTCGTGGAAATCTCTTGAAGTCTCGTTTCAGGCCTACAAGGAAGAAAAGGAATAGTCGAATAAAGTCGTTATTTTTGTTTGTTTTTTCGCACAAAAAGTATTCTCGTCGCTTGATAAACTTATAGTTGAGCCACTGTTGCGACATGGAATATTTAAACATTTTCTTCATTGACTTTCTGGGCCGTCAGGATTCAATCCCTTAGGGAGCTTATGGAGGAGTGATCCAGCTGTCACATTTAATCATAAATATCTTCATTTGTGTTCCGAAGACGAACGAAGGTCTTACGGGGTTGGTACAGCATGGGGGTGAGTAATTAATGACTTAATTTTCATTTTTGGGTGAACTAACCCTTTAATTGCATTTTTGTTATAGAGTTTTCAGTAATTACTTTAATAACTAAAAAATTTAAATCATCCTTTTTTTGAGGTCAGAATAATTATTTAGGTGGATGAGCTTCTGAATATGGGTTACTAATGTAATTTTTGAGTTATTTATTTATTTTTAACAAACTGAGAGATGGGTTGAAATTATTTTCTGAGACCAAATGCTGTCAATAAAGCTTAAAGGGATACGCCACCATTTTTTCATATTAAACTATGTTATTCCCTTAACTAAGACGAGTTGATGCATACCTCTCTCGTCTCAGTGTGTGCACTCAATCGCTCTGTCTTGCAGCGAAACTATGTTAGCACTTAGCTTAGCCCAGTTCATTCATTAGGATCCAAGCAGAGAAGCGACCAGACACCTCCACGTTTTCCCTATTTAAATACAGTTGCACGAGTAGTGTAACTCGACCATGAATTGTGACACAAAACAAAACGCTGTGCTTTTCTAAGCGTGGAAAGGCGATTACTATAATGTATGGCCGAATACTATAGCACCATAGCAAGTGCTTGGGAGCACTTCGACTCGGCGCATATATATATCTATGGACTCGGCGCAGTAATGTCATCACTCCGGAGAGGGAGAGGGGGGAGAGGATTTTTCACGAGTGATGATATTACTGCGCCGAGTCGAAGTGCTCCCAAGCACTTGTCAAGTCAAGTCAAGTCATCTTCATTTATATAGCGCTTTTAACAATGGATTGTTTCAAAGCAGCTTTACAGAGATAAACATATAATTTAAGCTAACAGAGATTGTTTTGGCGTTATAGCGGTTCTTGAATAATGTTATTTCCAGGTAAAGTTAACTTTGATTGATTCACCTCCGTCGAAATGATCAGACTTTAAACGCGAACCTGTGATTAACGCTGACGGCGTTCACATGCTCATTCAGAATTGATTCTATAGTTATGTGCTTTTGAAAATATGTGCGCAGGTTTGTAATTCATACAACCCAGCCTAAACAAACTACTTGTCTTGCCTATAAATTTTGATACAGAATTTTGTTTTATTTTATCACTTCGGGGTACGCGAGCCGAAATTCACAACGCTCACTTCACTTGCTATGGTATTCTACCATAAATTATAGTTATTTACTTTACACGCTAAGAAAAGCGCAACGTTTTATTTTGTGTCACCATTCTTGGTCGAGTTACACTACTCGTGTAACTGTATTTAAATAGGGAAAACGTGGAGGTGTCTGGTCGCTTCTCTGCTTGGATCCTAATGAATGAACTGGGCTAAGCTAAGTGCTAACATAGTTTCGCTGCAAGACAGAGCGATTGAGTGCACGCACTGAGACGAGAGAGGTATGCATCAACTCGTCTTAGTTAAGGGAATAACATAGTTTAATATGAAAAAACGGTGGAGTATCCCTTTAACATCTATTAATGTACCTGGATAATTACTTCGATTTTCACCTCTCTTTGAATGATAGTATTAGTTTATATTGGCTAATATTAAGACAACTTAATTCATTAGTAGGTGTACCAGTCAAACAGAGTCAATGGCTTATGGGTTTTTGAGGGCAGAAAATATTTAGCAGAGCTAATGCGCAGGGGAAACATTAGTGCCCTACTTCCACCGGCTGCCAATGAGGCCATCCTCATACAGTCCCTGATGAGCTTTTGCTTTTGTTAAACTGAATGCTGTTTTTGACCATCGCAGACTAATATAGGAGGTCATAGACTCTTGTGTTTGTATTTAAAGGGTGTAGGGCACAGCGACCACTGGTGAAACAGAAAATGGTGCTCGGTTCTATTTCATTCTCAAGACAAATGAAGCTAGTCCAAGGCTGTACTGTAAGGACTTGCCTTTTTGCGTTACATGTGTCAGTAAAACAGTCTCTTCTTATTTAACCCTTTAAATCCTGACATATATTTTTTTACGAACTAGACAAAATATATAACATCTAAAAAAGTTAGCATATGTGTTTTTGTTAAAATAGTTCACTTAAAAATAAAAAATTCTGTCATCATTTACTCGACCTCAAGTTATTTCAAACATGTATGAATTTCTTTCTTCTGCTGAACACAAAGGAAGATATTTTGAATAATGTCGATATTTTGAAGAATAACCAAAAGTTGATGAACCCTATTGACTTCCATAGTAGGAAAAATAATACTTTGAAAGTCAATGGGGAACATGAACTGTTTGGTTACCGACATTCTTCAAAATATCTTCTTTTGTGTTCAGCAGAAGATAGAAATTCATTGAAACAACTTGAGGGTGAGTAAATGATGAGAGCATTTTCTTTTTTAAGTGAACTATTCCTTTAAGTATCATATTTGATACATCAGGCTTCTATGGCTCATAATATGATATAGGAGAATATGAAACTCGCACCCGAGGAGGAAAAACACCTCATTTTATTCAGAGGCCCAAAATGAACAAACGTGCAGTTTAGTGTTGCTGATATTTATGAACAAAAAAAGTAGATTAAATTCTGATAGATTATGTAACTCAATGACATCTTTATAATAGTATAGCAGACTACTTACATAGTTTACTACTTACATAATGCATATAAATATTAGCTGTCTTTCTCCCAATAATATGTTTTGGTTAGATGATATTTAAAGCTGCAGTCCGTAGCTTTTTTAGGTAAAAAATTGTCCAAAATACATTTTTGAGGAAGTACATAACCAGCCAGTGTTCAAAACTATCTGCTTGCCTTAGCTAGATTCAAAACGGTAAGCTTGTAATAATGTTTTTAATTCCAGTGGTACTGGTGGATTTCCGCGGGAAATTCGAGCATGTCTTTGCGTCATTACGTCACATCTGTACACATAAAGGAGTCTCGGCTAGTAGGCTATATTGCGTGTGAAGATGTTGGAGGTGGAGATTTATATCCTTTTCTCACAGCACTGTGCCGAGGCACAACCCACGTAAAGTTGATAATCCCGCGAATAACTGCAACTGCAGATTTCGAACAGAGATGGCGACAAAGAGGAAAAACTACGGACTGCAGCTCTAAATGCAGAGTTTTATGATCAAAGCTTTGAAGTTTTTATTATGGGAACAAAACATGTAATGCAGTGCAGTACAATGATGATTAAGAGATGTACAAATAAACTTTCATCAAAAGCCTGATGTTTTGTATGTGATACTCATATAAAAAAAAAAAAAAAATGATGTATGGATAATGAAGTAAACCTAAGCTGCTTCAGCTCAGTAATATTTCTAACAATATAAAAGTTATTCTTATCTTTAGTTTATAAAACTCATTAAAGATTTCACAAAAAAAGATGTGTACCACAACCAAAAGGGGGATGTTTTTATAATTGTGCTTTTTACTTGCTAACAAAGTATGAACTGTCAATGCAATGACAGAAAACATGTAGAAGATTGTGTACAACAGGTTTTTCAGCAATGTTTTGACCACGTTAATAATTTAAAAGCCTTAGAATCTTGTCTACCAAATATGGTACAATATAGGTTATAATTGCAGTTCCTTGCCAATCAATGCAATGAAAAAAGTCTTTATGACGTTTAGTCAAATGTCTAGCCATGCAAGAATAGACCTGCACAATCATAAATTAATATTATTTCCTTACTTTTTACATGAATACAGCATTTTGAATTTCTTTTCATTTTTAGCAGACAAAGGGATCCCATCTTTGTGGAGACGGCTAGGACGTGAGGTGAGTTGAGTGATTCATGGCCTGTAGTTGATCAGAGGGAAGCCATAGATTTATTAGTAGGCTTGACGACAAAGGGAGGAAGAGAGTCTGCATATGTTAATCCACTGGCTGAACGATGATCAAAGCTGAAACATGCTGGGCCCTTCTGAACGCCCCAGGGCAAACCAGGCTCTCCAGCAGTCTACTCAAAAGTGCAGAAGTGGAGTAAACAGATTACAAAAATCAATACGTCATGTTTGGAGTTTGGCTAGATGTTATGGCTCATGGGGAGCTGGCCTTTAAATGCATATACTGTAAAATTGAATCAGGAAAGTCGAGTTTAAGCTCTGACAACCCAGACTTAGACTGTCAATAATTACAAAAAAGTAGAACACTGTTTGTTGTCCTTGCGTTGGTATAGCAGATTTCACTACTGTATTGTTTACAGTGTTGCTGATTTAGATGCGTGTATACACTATACCGTTCAGAAGTTTGGGGTCAATACAACTGCTTACAACATTGATAATAAGAAATGTTTCTTGAACACCTGTTGTATCAAAAAAAATTGAGCATAAGAGACTTCCTATGTTATAAAATAAAAACGTTACGACTTTTGTACAGTAATATGTGTTGCAATCAGAATCGATAATGCATCCAAATATTTTTGGCTGCTGGATGGAAGCCGGTTGGACATCAGGTTCTGAGTATCGTCTTGTAGCTGCTGTACTCATGACTACACAGTAAAATCTTCAGCTCATCTCCAGTTTAATTCTTGGCATGACTCATCTCTTTGATGGCAACTGGTCTAGATTTCAAAGCAGAAGTGAACGCTATGTCTACTTGCACTGTCAGACCCTGAATCCATTATATGTTCCTCACCACCAATAGGCTATGCTTCAACCCAGTTGTGTGCGAACACTTGTATTCTCTATGGCCCTCACTCTCCGGAGTTATGGCTCCCAGAAGATCAGCTGTCACTTTCAGCTTCTACCTGCTCACCGCACTTAAACTCCCTGTTTGTCGTGCTTGCTAGGACTCCTTAACAGTTCTCTTGTCTGAGACTATGCTTGCCATAAATATGTAATTAATTACTCTCAATTAAGGGTGCTCTGCAGATTATCAAGGGTGGTTAGCAGTCTCTCTTTAAGCGTCACTTTCTTTGCAAAATAAATAGCAGCCACTGAATAATGAAAGTGTTGATTTTCTTTTCTCTTTCATGAAAAATTCTGTCAATTGTTTTGAAAGGATACATGACTTTTTCCCCCGTTAGCTTGGTGTCTTTTAACTTCCTGCTTTTTAAGATGAGTGGCTTGCGGTTATTATTTTTGTTTAATCTGCTAATAGATGTTTATCCCCTCAGGCTAATGTCTGAAAGTAGCTATCAGTTTTACTTATTTATTATGCACTTAATCTACATAAACGGCATGGAACTCCACCAGGACGTGCATGTGTGCTCTTTCTGTTCCGATTCCCGCTGTGGGTTTGAAGCAAAGCAGGTCCATATTTTAAGAAAGCGGGTTTGCAGGCACCTGTCATGAACTCAGCATTGAGTGATTGGCAGATAACACGATGTGATGCGTTCCTGCAGGATGATTGGCAGATCACTTCAGAGCTAATGAGTGGAGAAGATGTTTAATTAGAGAGCTATTACTTTGCTGTTGAATCACAGTGTGGAAGATGTTTCTGAACGCCCCCTCCACAATTTCATTAGACTTCAGTATTGTATGTTACCTGAGATAGTTCACCTAAAAGTATAATTCATCATTTACTCACCCTCAAGCCGTTCTAAATCTGCATGATTTTTATTTGTATTTATTTTTTGCAGAACACAAAAAGAGATATTTAAAAAATGCCCCCAAAAGAATTTTTGGACCCCATTGGCTTTCAACAGATCAACAAAAACTGTTGAAACATTATTTAAAATATCTTCTTTTGTGTTCTGGATAAGAAAGAATTCTTGCAGATGGCACACAGGTGAGTTATTGATGACAGTATCTTTATTTTGAACTATTCCTTTACATTTTTAAGTAAAAACTCAATATTTAAAAACCATCAACCAGTAATAAAAATATTAAAAAGCCACAAAATTAATACACTTTTATGTAAATTTTTTATTTTATTTAGAGCTGTTTTTATGTCCCAAAGCCCAATGACAGACAAGTACACATAAGTTTCCGGAAAATAAATGAACAACTGAAGTACAGCTTCACTTTACCATAAGAAGATTTATTGGTTTTCTTCTACAGTTCTTAAATTTGTCACAAGCTCAACAGATCCCTTAACTCCGTCTAATCACGCTCACCTGTCACCAGTGTTGATATGGAACATATGGTGTTTATTTGACACCATTTTCAAGAAGAAACGTAAAAAAAACGTTCATTTACTCAACAGCATTTTGGGGGCTTGAAAAGGGAAACTTTTGAAAACGAAAACTTTTTGAAACCAATACCGTTATCGTATCCATGTAAACAACAAAAATGCCAATTTGTGAAAACAGTGACGTCATGGGCATGCGTATTACGTGTTCAGTCTATAGGCGCGTAATGCTTCTTTACAAAGGGACATCGGCAACTACTGGCCTGGCATGAAAAATACAGTGTTTTTAGTCGTTTTCACAGATCCTTTTGAACGGGGATAGCAAAAAAGGGAAAAAGTTAAAAATTTTTGTACATCGTAGTCGTGCAAAAATACCCTCTGTTGTCTGGTCTCGTCTGTATCTAGCGAGGTAAAGGACTTGTATTACTTGCCTGTTGTTGCCGATTCCCCTTGATCGTCTGGCCATCATCCACCTCTTCAGCTCTGCCAATCTGGAAAGCAGACAATCTTAAATAACCAAGAAGTTTTAGTTGTATTACTTAGTGTTAAAGGGTAGAAATGAATGAGAAATATCAACAGAAATTAATTGCAGCTGATAAATAATTAATAGGGGTTGCTGGGATTGCCATTACTGTGGTGGTTATCCATCATTACTGGCATTTGCATATGTACGCCCATACCACTGGTACCCACAATGCATGATGAAGTGAAGGTCTGTTACCCCTCAGTGATGCTCTTGACTCCATCTATTTATTTATATGTTTCTGGATAAGAAGAAGCGTAGAGACATTTCAGCTGCCAAGTTCAAGTTCAGCTTCAAGCAATAAGTTGGAAGGACCCATCACAGCTGAAAATAGCTAAAACCACACTTATGCTCAGTTTTAGTATTCAAATCTCTTCTAAACATCCTGACTGAATAGTCAACAGCATAATATGTTATCTGTTGCTTGGCTATTGAGGTTATAATAAGAATATTTTACCCACTACAAAGCCTCCGTGGTATCCTCTCTCCTTTTCCCAATGTTGCCTGTTCAGAGCTTGGCTTTTCTACCCCATCTATCTCTCTCCCTCTTTTCCCCTTCATGTCAGAACAAATGCTTATTTATACTGCCTGGGAAAACAGCTGTTTGGAGGCACCAGTCGACTGGGTGACAAAAACAGTCTGAATGTGTAATGAGAAGAACACGGCAGCTTGTCTCCAAGCTCTGCGGGACGCCTCACTCTGCAAAACAAATAAAGGCAACAAAACGAACGGAAACGATGTTGGAAAGTGCTGTGGCAAAGTTTAATGTGCTCTCTAATTACATTTAGCCACAGTAGCAGATTGAGTACATGGACGCAGAGCTAAAGGGTTGGGGGTGAATCAGCGGTTGTTCGCTTGCCGCCACATTCGGCGTTGGAGGTCAGCAAAAGGTATTTGTTTCCAATCAAGGCCCACTGCAGCAGAAGATATCCGACAACAGCATGGGGAATCAGTTTAGTCGAGCGTACGCAGTGCTTGATTGTTCTACGTAGGCTTTGGCGTATCTGCTGGTAATTGGGAGTGCAACTGGTCCGCTGCAGTAATTAGTGCAAGCGCTGCCTGATTACACTGCGTGGATCACATTGGGATCACTCTGATTTTAGAGGATCTGTCAGTCATTTTCCTCTTTGTAATGTCGTCTTTGTTTATTTTTTTACTTTTAACATGTTCAAAATAAAAGCTATATATTGTTAAGGTCATATGTTTTGACATATATATTAAAAATATAGGTCACACTTCAGATTAGGGTCCAATTCTAACTAACAATTAACTGCGACCTTTGCCTCAATAAACACCTAATTACAGCTAATTAATAGGAAGGTAGTTGTTAAGTTTAGGTATTGGATAGGATTAAGGGATGTAGAATATGGTCATCCAGTAAGGCATTAATATTTGCTTTATAAGTACAAATAAACAGCCAATATCCTAATAATATGCACGCTATTAAGCAACTAGTCACTAATTGGTATTGGACCCTAAACTAAAGTGCTACCAAAAAAATCTTGCTACTACAGTGATTGAAGGTACTACCATAGCACTAGGCCTTTAAGCTGTGGTCAAATTTCAACCAAATTTTGTGGGCAGAAAAGTCAAGTCACCTTCAATTCAAGCATCTTTCTGTTAGTCAACGCAATGAATTCATGTGACCAACTTGAACATGAGCGAAATCCGCTTGGGAAACTTGTTTTTCCCCTGACGGGAACTCCCATTCTCGCAGATTAATTTTGAAGTGACTGGATTTCACCCACATAATTTCACAGAGCAACGGTAAACATGACCACAATTTTAGACTGAGGTTATTCAAAGGTTATTAATGAAAGTCTTCAAAGGTTATTATATAGTTTTTGCTTGTTAGTTTTTTTTTTTAATAAAAATAAATAAATAAATAAAGTCCGATTTATTTGTATATCACTTCATTTCAAAGCAATTAAGAAAGTCGTACTGTAATGTCAATAATGCCTTAGTGTTTTACCATATAAAGCAAGTTTTAGGGCTGGGTTACATAATGATATAAAACGATGATAGAAGTTATCCTCCAGAATAAAAGTACCAGACCTTTCTAACAAGGGTGAGATGAAAGGGTCCTAATGTTAAGTGATGTGACAGACAGCTTGATTCTCCCTTAAGAGGTCTATTAATTTTATTTAAGGGATCTTTTGTGGCGGGTCCGTGACGCATGGATTTCTGTGCCTGAGGGACTGTTGAAACAAAGGTTTGGAGCGTGTCTTCTCCCAGCCAGACCCACCCCGGTGTCCTAACCATCTCCTGCACTGCACATGAAGCCCTCGGGGAGCACCCCGGGACGACACGACTTTAATAATAGAAAAAGCACATGGTCCATGATTAGCTTATTAGGGCAAGGGTAACCAATTACCTAATTTTTTTGTCAAAGGGGGTAGAAGGGGGCAGCCACAGGGAAGAGTTTGGATCACAGGGTGCCCATGCAGCAAGAACGGTCTCGCTCTATCTCAACCTGTTGCAATGTGCCTCACGGCATCCCTCCCCCGTCCTGCTGTTCAGGTTCGTGTGACATCTGCTCCGAGACGCTGCGTGTCCCCCCGTGAGACACGCCTCCCCTCCTCCCACCTCATGCAGATGTTGCAGTCCCCTGGTCTGGTGCAGGCCTGCAGAGCGCGCCAGGCCCGTTTGAAGTGTGATGAAACGGAATGGAGCGAGCCGCTCGGGGGCCTTGGGAGCTGGTTGAGGTGTGTGTGTTGGGGGGGTTTGTTGAAGGGCCAGTGAAACTGGCTCATTACAATATCACTCAGAACCAGAGCCGAGGGTTGAGTTGTTCCCCGTCTGCTGTTGCATGTCCCAACGGGAAGAGATGGAGAGTTGTCTGGAGCCGACTACGAGTGTTGCTTTCTCTGTCTGTCTCTCCCAATTTTGTGCTCATTGTCTGTCTTGTCATCTGCCCCATTTTCTTTAGATTTATTTTATGTTTTTTTTTCTTTCTGGGCTTTTTTTTTCACAGTCCAGGCCTGCATTGAGTGCCCTGCTTTGCTGAGTAAGAGTTTGGATCAGTTTTTAGTCAAAGAAGCTGATGTAGCTGTCAAAAGTTAATCATAATACATTTTAAAGAAGATAAGATTGCAAATATGAATTATTATAGAGAAAAAGAAAGAAAATGTAAATGATGCTTGCCTCTGACAAACTGGCCATGTTAATTTTTAGTGCCAAAGCAGTTGCTGGCTAAGCAGTTTGGTCGTTTTAAATATGATTAAAATTTTTTTAAAAAGTAATATATGGTTTGGGTAATGGCATACCTCTCCTCAACAAATCACGTGACCTGAGATATCATTTGATTTTGTTGCACAAACGATGCAAAAGTTTGTTCAAACCTTAAAATATGAGCAGTAACATTGATAACCACTAAATAACAATTACCACTAAATGCACTGTATTTATTCGTTTTTCTATTACAGAAAGAACCAATTGTATAGTAAAAAATAAATTGTTGCAGAATCAGCATTACAACATTATTCATTACGAACACTGCAAAGGCACTTTATATTACTATACAAATTTGGAATTTATACTGTGACACATTTATACACTGTGAGTAGTCCTGATATTAACATAACTGGCTCTTTCTGCGTTTTCGCCGGCAGCGACACACACACACACACACAATACACTGAACAAAATTATAAACGCAACAGTTTTGTTTTTGCCCCCATTTTTCAGGAGCTGAACTCAAAGATCTAAGACTTTTTCTATGTACACAAAAGGCCTATTTCTCTCAAATATTGTTCACAAGTCTGTCTAAATCTGTGTTAATGAGCACTTCTCCTTTGCCGAGATAATCCATCCACTTCACAGGTGTGGCATATCAAGATGCTGATGATTAGACAGCATGATTATTGCACAGGTGTGCCTTAGGCTGGCCACAATAAAATGCCACTCTAAAATGTGCAGTTTTATCACACAGCACAATGCCACAGATGTAGCAAGTTTTTTTAGGGAGCATGCAATTGGCATGCTGACTGCAGGAATGTCCACCAGAGCTGTTGCCCGTGAATTGAATGTTCTTATCTCTACGATAACCCGTCTCCAAAGGCGTTTCAGAGAATTTGGCAGTACATCTAACTGGCCTCACAACCGCAGACTACATGTAACCACACAAGCCCAGGTCCTCCACATCCAGCATCTTCACCTCCAAGATCGTCTGAGACCAGCCAACCGGACAGCTGCTGCAACAATCAGTTTGCATAACCAAAGAATTTTTGCACGAACTGTCAGAAACCGTCTCAGGGAAGCTCATCTGCATGCTCGTCGTCCTCATCGGGGTCTCGACCTGACTGCAGTTCGTCGTCGTAACCGACTTGAGTGGACAAATGCTCACATTCGATGGCGCTTTGGAGAGGTGTTCTCTTCACGGATGAATCCCGGTTTTCACTGTTCAGGGCAGATGGCAGACAGCATGTATGGTGTCGTGTGGGTGAGCGGTTTGCTGATGTCAACGTTGTGGATCGAGTGACCCATGGTGGCGGTGGGGTTATGGTATGGGCAGACGTATGTTATGGACAACGAATACAGGTGCAGTTTATTGATGGCATTTTGAATGCACAGAGAGACTGTGACAAGATCCTGATGCCCATTGTTGTGCCATTCATCCCCGACCATCACCTCATGTTGCAGCATGATAATGCATGGCCCCATGTTGCAGGGATCTGTACACAATTCCTGGAAGCTGAAAACATCCCAGTTCTTGCATGGCCAGCATACTCACCGGACATGTCACCCATTGAGCATGTTTGGGATGCTCTGGATCGGTGTATATGACAGCGTGTTCCAGGTCCTGCCAATATCCAGCAACTTCGCACAGCCATTGAAGAGGAGTGGACCAACATTCCACAGGCCACAATCAACAACCTGATCAACTCTATGCGAAAGAGATGTGTTGCACTGCGTGAGGCAAATGGTGGTCACACCAGATACTGACTGGTTTTCGGACGCCCCGAACCCCCCCCCCCAAATACAGTAAAACGTCTCGGTTACGGATGTAACCCTCGTTCCCTGAGTAGGGAACGGAGACGTTACGTCGGATGACGGAGAATGGGGGTTTCGCCAGAAAGCCAATCCTCTTCGAGTATTAAAAAACGAGCCTATGGCAATGAAATGCCATGGGTCTGCGGAATTTGCATAATGTATCTCCGCCTCACTGCGTGAGTATTTAAGGAGAGACACCTGCAACAGCAGATCATGTCTTCGCTGAGGAGCCGAGACTGAACTCAGGCGTCTACCCAGCGGTACAGCGGAAGTGGCAGGGAGACGTAACGTCTCCGTTCCCTACTCAGGGAGCGAGGGTTACATCCGTAACCGAGACGTTCCCTTTCGTAGTCACTCCGAGTTACGTCGGATGACGGAGAATGGGGGTCCCCGTGTAATCACGCCACCTTCACAGCTGTCTTCCAGTGCCCTGCGAAGTCTGACCTCCCTGTCGTGATATAGGCACGGACGAAGGAGTCCTACTTAACACAGGAATACCAAGGTACACTGGGAAGCATATCTCATGGGAGATATGCCGCAGCATGCCTACCCATATGGAGGACTTAAGAATACACATATGGCCCAAGGGGGCTACATATGGAGGAACACTGGAGTGACCAGCCCGTAGGGTGGCATCTACTTTCAACTCCAGGAGTGGCAGGTGACTTGCCGAGGGAAAGACACATGCTCAAAGAGGCTTACAGTGGAAAATACACATGTGGGGGTTACTCAGAGGAGGAACCATGCACACGGAGGCACCTAGCCGACGCACAGGCAATAGACACTGGCGCCAGCGTCAACAGTGCTGGAGGAACTCAGGGCTTCAGAGAGGAAGGCTCACCTGAGGAATATCGCACGTATCCAGTCCGTGGAGTGGAATGGCGAGCAAGCGAGACACTTAACAGCTCCCATGTTAGCTTGAAAAAGACAGTACATGGGCGGAGACTGGCTCCACTCGGAGATTGTAGAATCTGGCGAATGTGTTAGGTGTCGCCCAGCCTGCAGCTCTGCAGATGTCTGTTAGCGAGGCGCCACGCGCTAAAGCCCAAGAGGACGCCACACTCCGGGTGGAGTGGGCGGTCACACCAAGGGGGCATGGTCGACCTTGCTGCTGGTATGCCAAAGCAATGGCGTCCACTATCCAGTGAGACAACCTTTGTTTGGAGAGAGCCTTTCCCTTCAGCTTCCCACCATAACAGACAAAAAGCTGGTCTGAGGTCCTGAAACACTGCGTCGTCTACGTAAGCACGGAGGGCGCGTACTGGACAGAGCAGTGCCAAGGCTGGGTCTGCCTCCTCCCGGGGCAGCGCTTGCAGGTTCACCACCTGGTCCCGGAAGGGAGTGGTGGGAACCTTGGGCACATATCCAGGCCGGGGTCTCAGGATCACGTGAGAGTGACCGGGCCCGAACTCCAGGCACGCTTCGTCAACGGAGAATGCGTGCAGGTCCCCTACCCTCTTGATGGAGGCCAACGCAACCAGGAGCGCTGTCTTCATTGACAGGATCTTAAGCTCAGCTGATTGCAGAGGCTCAAAGGGAGCCCTCTGCAGGGCACTTAAGACCACTGAGAGGTCCCAAGAGGGAACGAGAGGAGGGCGCGGAGGATTCAGTCTCCTCGGTCCTCTCAGGAACCTGAGGATCAGGTCGTGTTTTCCAAGAGACTTACCTTCAACTGCTTCGTGATATGCGGCGATAGCGGCCACATACACCTTCAGGGTGGAGGGAGACAGCCTTCGCTCCAACCCGTCTTGCAGGAAGGAAAGCACAACGCTGATCGAGCATCTCCTGGGGTCTTCTCGGCGAGAAGAGCACCAGTTAACGAAGAGGTTCCACTTCAACGCATAGACGTGTCTCGTGGACGATGCTCTAGCGGAAGTGATGGTAGCCGCCACCGCTGGTGGCAGGGTACTCAAACCTGCCTCGTCCCGTCCAGGAGCCACACGTGGAGTCTCCAAAGATCGGGACGAGGGTGCCAAAGGGTGCCCCGTCTCTGAGAAAGGAGGTCCTTCCTCAGAGGAATTGGCCAAGGAGGTGCTGTCGCGAGGAGTATGAGTTCGGAGAACCAGGTCCTGGTGGGCCAGTATGGGGCGACCAAGATAACCTGCTCCTCGTCCTCCCTGATCTTGCACAGAGTCCGTGCGAGAAGGCTCACTGGGGGAAACGCATACTTGCGTAGGCCCTGCGGCCAGCTCTGCGCCAGTACATCCGTGCCGAGCGTGCCCTCGGACAGGGAGTAATACAGGGCGCAATGGGATGAGTCGTGGGAGGCAAACAGATCTATCTGTGCGTCCCCGAACTGGTCCCATATCAGCTGGACCGACTGGGGATGGAGTCTCCATTCGCCAGAGGTTGGCCGGAGCCGTGACAGCTCGTCGGCTGCAAGGTTCCGCACTCCAGGAATGTAAATAGCACGAAGGGACCTCAGGTGCTTCTGACTACGGCGAGAGCGTAGACCACCCTGACGGTTGATGTACGCTACAGTCGCGGTATTGTCCGAGCGGACAAGTACGTGTTGACCCAGGAGCAACGCACGGAAGCGGTGCAGGGCAAGGCGTACTGCCAGCAACTCGAGGCAATTGACATGCATGAGGCGCTGGGGTCCTGTCCAGGAGCCCGCGGCTGCATGACCATTGCACATGGCGCCCCAGCCCGTGGCAGAGGCATCTGTGGAGACGACAACATGCCTGGAAACTCGTTCTAGGGGAACTCCGGCCCGTAGAAAGCTGAGGTTCCGCCACGGGGTGAAGGTCTGACGGCAGGTCGGAGTTATTAGAACTCTGAGCGTACCGCGATGCCATGCCCACCTCGGGACTCGATCGCGAAGCCACAGCTGAAGCGGTCTCATATGAAGCAATCCGAGTGGCGTTGCTGCGGCTGCGGATGCCATATGCCCCAGGAGCCTCTGAAAAAGTTTCAGTGGGACCGCACTCTTGCCCTCGAACTGTCGAAGACAAGTCAGCAGTAAGTGTGCGCGCTCGCTCGTAAGCTGCGCGGACATGGCGACCGAGTCTATCTCCATACCGAGAAAAGAGATCCTCTGCACGGGGCAAAGTTTGCTCTTCTCCCAGTTGACCCGAAGGCCCAGACGGGCTAGGTGCCGGAGCACTAAATCTCTGTGTTCGCAAACCTGATCTCGAGAGTGAGCTAATATTAGCCAGTCGTCGAGATAATTCAGGATGCGAACCCCGTGTTCGCGTAGGGGAACAAGGGCTGCCTCGACAACCTTCGTAAAGACGCGAGGAGACAGAGCCAACCCGAATGGGAGAACCGCGTACTGGTATGCCTGCCCCTCGAAAGCAAACCGAAGAAACGGTCTGTGTCGAGGTAAAATGGAGACATGAAAGTAGGCGTCCTTCAGGTCTATCGCTGCAAACCAATCCTGTGGCCGCACGCATTCGAAAATGCGTTTGGCCGTGAGCATCTTGAACGGCAGCCTGTGAAGGGAGCGGTTCAAGACGCGCAAGTCCAGGATTGGCCGTAACCCACCGGTTTTCTTGGGGACAATGAAGTAGGGGCTGTAGAACCCTGACCTCATCTCGGCTGGAGGGACAGCCTCGATTGCACCCTTCGCCAGCAGGGTAGCAACCTCCGCTCTCATGATCGGGGCATTGCCACCGACCATAGTAAAGCGGACTCCCCTGAAGCGGGGAGGAGACCGTGCGAACTGAATCGCATAGCCGAGCCTGATAGTTCGGGCGACCCAACGGGACAGATTGGGGAGCTCTAACCAAGCCCCCAAAAACTGATCCAGCGGAATCATCCGAGCCACAGGCGTCCCCCCGGAGGGGCAGCGAGGCGGAGTGACCGGCACAGGCAAGGGTGGCATAGCGGCCCTGAGCGTGTGCACAGCCAAGCTCCGCGCCCTGACAGAGGAGACCAGGGAAGGACCAGCGTTCCACGGGGGTCTGCTCTGCCAGGGGTCTGGCGATAGAGGGGGATGAGAGTGGTGTGGTCCGGGGACGGCACGCACTGTCATCCTCGCCCTCAGAGACAGAGGAGGACGAGATTGGCGAGGCACGGGGGCGTCGCGCACTGTCATCCGGCTCTGTGTGCTCAGTGATGGACATTTCGGTTCTTTCTTTAACCACATTAGGGTGCTGCCCACCCGTGGGTGAGCAGCGGGGAGTGGAGAACAAAAGATTCTCCCCCGGCCCTCCACCGGGGGAAGGAGGGGGCCTGCAACCGCCTCCTGGGAAAAAACCGACACCATCACTGAGCAGCCCGTCTCAGGAGCGCCGCTTGGCCTGGCGTTTAGCGGGGCGCGGGGCCTGAGGGGACTGGGACGCCTTCCTGCGGCTTCCTCCACGACGCGGCCCGGGTGAAGGCTGCTGCTGGGGCCGTGCGGGAGGGGCGGGAGCCGCAGGGGGGCGCCCTCGGCGGCGAGCAGGCTGAGGCGTCTGTGCCGACGGCTGGGTGGAGGCAGCAGCTGGCCGTCGGGGCAGAATATGTTTAATTGCCTCAGACTGCTTCTGTGCGGTTGAAAACTGCTGGGCGAGGTCTTCAACCGCTCCGCCGAAGAGGCCGGCCTGGGATATGGGGGCGTCGAGCAGACGAGTCCGCTCGGTGTCCCGCATATCGGCCAGGTTGAGCCATAGGTGACGCTCCTGGACCACGCTAGTGGCCATCACCTGACCCAGGGAGCGTGAAGCCACCTTCGTCGCCCGGAGAGCGAGGTCAGTGGCGGCACGCAGTTCGTCGAACGTCCCTGGGTCAGTCCTGCCCTCGTGCATGTTTCTGAGCAGCTGGGCCTGGTAGACCTGCAAGGTGCTCATAGTATGCAGGGCAGCAGCCGCCTGTCCTGCAGCTCTGTGAGACCTCGCCACCATAGATGACGAGAATCTACAGGCCTTGGACGGGTGCTTAGGATTGCCACGAGAGGAGGCGCTCTGAGGACACAGTTGCATCGCAACAGAGCGCTCCACCGGGGGAATCCCAGTGTACCCATGGACAGCTGCGCCATCGAGGGGAGGAAAGGCGGAGAAAGCTGACGAGCGTTCACGGGAGGTCAAAGGAGCCTTCCATGATCTCGACAGCTCCTCATGCAGCTCCGGGAAGAAAGGAATTGGGGTTGGCTGAGGCCGTGAGGCGGCAGCCGCACCCAAAAACCAATCGTCCAGCCGCGAGCGCTCGGGGCAGGGCGGAGGGTTCCACTCTAGCCCGATGCTCACGGCTGCCCCACCTTGTGATGCCGCGATCGACATCGTGTCATCCTCTGGAGCGCCGAATGAAACACGCGGGACTTCCGAAGAAGGACCCGCCTGAATCACCGCGGCACTCGCGGGTTGCAACACAACGGAGGGGGGTGTGGTCCGAGGACGCATCGTAGGATTGCTCCACACCGTCACCCTCAGATCACCCTGTCCCCCAGCCGAACTACCACCTCTCGTGGAGGAAGCAGAACGGGTGGTGGACGCGGGGACTCTCACTGAAAGATCATTGAGTCTTAATCTAAGTGTTGCGATGGTCATGTTCCCACAGAAGGAACATGAGTCATCCGCGAGCGCTGCTTTAGCGTGTTCAAAGCCCAGACACTCAAAGCAGCGCTCGTGCCCATCAGAGGATGACAGATAACGACCGCAACCAGAAGAACACGGGCGAGACATCTTTAAAAAGACGTGCCACGTGCAGCTCTTTTAGGAGAGGAAAAACTCTGCAATGCTGAGGCGACCAGGGAGAAAACACAAAGTCAGGCAGATCACTGCACAGATCGCAGGCAATGTGAAGACTCGCTGGGTACCGCCGTCACACCAACACTGGAGAGTTCGCTCGTCTCGAAGAGGTGAGTCACTTGTA
This sequence comes from Tiaroga cobitis, assembly GCA_030578255.1. NCBI lineage: Eukaryota > Metazoa > Chordata > Actinopteri > Cypriniformes > Leuciscidae > Tiaroga > Tiaroga cobitis. Next base: position 25,797,853 of record CM060611.1, on the reverse strand, counting down.
AACTCAGTTTGTGGCTGTGGAGTGAAGAGGTTCTCTTGGCTCCGAAGCGAAAACATGATCTGCTGTTGCAGGTGTCTCTCCTTAAATACTCACGCAGTGAGGCGGAGATACATTATGCAAATTCCGCAGACCCATGGCATTTCATTGCCATAGGCTCGTTTTTTAATACTCGAAGAGGATTGGCTTTCTCCGTCATCCGACGTAACTCGGAGTGACTACGAAAGGGAACTGCACATTTTAGAGTGGCCTTTTATTGTGGCCAGCCAATATATACTCATTTGTAAGCAAAAGTAGATGCCAAAATATGACAATTTGTATGTGTGTTCTACTCATGGTAAGCTTTAAGAATACAGCAATTATTAATGTTATTAAAGATATGTCATGTATAAGTGTCCAACCTGCTAAGGTTTGCAGTATGAAATATGGGATGCCGCATTAGTGGGGAGGTTAGGTGAAGTGCTGGAGGAGAGGTAAACTTTTAAAGATCAAAGTGAAAAACAAAAGCAAATTTCAAACAAGCCTCTGGAGCTCAGCAAGAAACTTTTCGGTCCTCTGATAATACTTAGATCTATAAATGTTTCCTTTATTTATTTATTTATTTACTCGTTTATTTTTAAAATTATTCATTGCAATAATAATTTGGGCCTAACAAGCACTTGTGGGAGACGGCTTTCTTTCGCATCTTTCTTTCACCGCACTATAGTGCAGGGAGCTGTGGGATTTAGGGAACTATTAGAGAGATTTTTTTATTTGTAGCTAATGAATGCTATGCATTCTATTTTTTTGCGTTTTTTGTATATTTGGTTGTTGTAACTAGGGATTGAATGTAGTGTCAGAGAATTTACAGGCCAAGAAATTCAAGGTTCTTTTGATTTATATATTATAAATTTGTTTATATTATGTGATTACACACACACACACACACACACACACAAATCAGCCAATCGCATGGCAGCAACTTATTTATTTATGCATGTAGACATGGTCAAGACGGTCTTCTGAAGTTCAAACTGAGCATCAGGATGGGGAAGAAAGGTGATCTACAGTAAGGGACTTTGAACATGGCCTGGTTGTTGGTGTCAGATAGGCTGGTCTTTCAGAACCTGCTGATCTACTGGGATTTTCATGCACAACTTTCTCTAGAGAATGGTTTGAAAAAGAGAAAATATCCAGTCAGGGTCAGTTCTGTGGGTCAGAAGAGAATGGCCAGACTGGTTCGAGCTGATAGAAAGGATACAGTAACTCAAATAACCACTTATTACAACCGAGGTCTACAGAAGAGCATCTCTGAACGCACAACATGTCGAACCTGGAAGCAGATGGGTTACAGCAGCAGAAGACACAGCGGGTGCCACTCCTGTCAGCTAGGAACAGGAAACTGAGCATACAATTCACACGGGCTCTCCAAAATTGGATAATAGAATATTGGAAAAACATTGCCTGGTCTGATGAATCTCAATTTCTTCTGCGACATTCAGTTAGGGTCAGAATTTGGTGTAAACAACATGAAAGCATGGATTTATTCTGCCTTGTATCAACGGTTCAGGCTGCTTCTGGTGTAATGGTGTGGGGAATATTTTCTTTGCACACTTTGGACCCCTTACTACTGAGCATCGTTTAAAACGCTAAAGCCTACCTGAGTATTGTTACTGACCATGTCCATCCCTATGACCTCACTGTACCGATCTTCTGATGGCTACTTCCAGCAGGATAACGCGTCATGTCACAAAGCTCAAATCACCTCAAATTGGTTTCTTGAATATGTCAGTGAGTTCACTATAAGTAAATGGCCTCCACAGTCACCTGGGGCCTCATTTATAAAACTTTGCGTAGGATTTGCGTCAGAAGTGGCGTACGGATGAAACATAGGATGTGCATACGCACAGAAATATTCAGATTTATAAAACTGTGCGCACGCACATCCTACGCAGTTTTCCCTTCATAAATCACAATCAAGTCTTAATGTAGCGCAGCTTTTGCGGCTTCATGTCACGCCCATAGTTGCCCATAAATAGTCCGTGAAACGCCCACAATTTAATTTTCATCGATTGCGAAATCATGGCAAACACAGAGAGGAAAACCAAGAAACGTAACTTCACTCAATGTGAAGTCGAAATTATCATTGCCGAGGTGGAAAAGAGGAGTAAAATGTTGTTTAGAGGGCACAGTGTGGGCATTAATGCCAAAAAAGGCACTTGAGTGGCAAAAGGTTGCATTACGCATTACGTCATTACGCATTGTGATGGCATGGCATTTTATTACCATCCATTTGATTGCATCTGACAAGCTACAGATGTGTTATGAGGATGAATTGCATAACATGCAATAATTATTATTGCAGAACATATTTCACTTTCATTTTTGCAAATATGTGTTAATTTGCATTTCTGTTGTTATCTTCGTTTGATTTTCTTTTTTTTACACTGCAGATCGATCAAACGGGTGTTCATGTAGGCTGTTAATTGTAAGACTTGCTTTTTGAAGTCTTCATGCTATTTATGAGAGCCAGTATTGCCATTTCTTTTACACAACGGTCTACAGTTTCACACACTTTCACATGTTTCTTCCTTCTGCCGACGGTGTCGCCATTACTCATTTCACCCGTTTTTGTGCGTACACCTGGGTCAGAGCTTGCGTGAAGGACCGCACATTTTCCCATCAAGTTTGCTTTTTATAAATACCAATTCACGAGTTCACACTTACAAATGATCAGAGAATAAATAGTTATGCGTATTTGTCGTGCTGTCCGGGGGGAGGGCTCCGAGCTCGGAAATTGGGCCCGAACCCAGAGTACTCCCCCCGTATCTTTGTTTAGGAAGATAATCAGGCAAGTGTGAGGAGATGGGGTGGTGGAGGGATGCTGAAAACTGTCGAGAAATATGGGTGAGTCGTCTGAGTATATTTATAGGCTTTACTCGTGCTGATTGAGTGGACCTGTTAATTACTGATTGCTGACAGCTGACTGGAATGACTTGATTGTTTGATCATTAGAACGTGTTCCTCCCGAACCTTGTTAATAAAACATCAATTCACGAGTTCACACTTACAAATGATCAGAGAATAAATAGTTATGCGTATTTGGCGTGCTGTCCGGGGGGAGGGCTCCGAGCTCGGAAATTGGGCCCGAACCCAGAGTACTCCCCATAAAGCAAAGTGAGCAAAGGACAGCCGCCTGCTTAAAGACCCCCCGAAAAGAGCGCAGAGATTGGCGGGCTGGCATTTCGAGGAGAGTCTGGTTGTTTTGGCTGGGAGAGCTCTTGCGGTGTCCGACAAGAGTTCAATGCTTACGGTGTCGGACGGGTAAGTATGGATGTTCGAACGGGAGGGTTCTTGTGGCAATGGTCAGGGCACCGGAAAGGGTAAGCCTCACCAGTCAGGAAAGAGAGAACAGATGCTTGACTGGGAGGGTTTGGCTACGTCCGCTGGGAGATCAATACTCGCTGGACGGAGGAGGAGATGAAGATGCTTGACCTGGGGAACTCTCGTTGTGTCCGCTGGGAGATCAATACTCGCTGGACGGAGAAAGAGAAAATATAAATACTCGACCGGGAAGCCTGTCTCTGGGTCCGCTGGGAGATCAATACTCGCTGGACAAAGAAAGGGAAGACATGGATGCTCGACCGGGAAGGCTCTTGCTGTGTCCGCTGGGAGATCAATACTCGCTGGACGGAGAAAGAGAAGACATAGAAGCTTGGCCGGGAAGGCTCCCGCTGTGTCCGCTGGGAGATCAATACTCGCTGGATGGAGAAAGAGAAGACATGGATGCTCGACCTGGAAGGCTCTCGCTGTGTCCGCTGGGAGATCAATACTCGCTGGACGAAAAAAGAGGAGACATGGAAGCTCGACCGGGAAAGCTCTCGCTTTGTCCGCTGGGAGATCAGTACTAGCTGGATGGAGAAAGAGAAGACATGGACAATTTTTTTTTTTTTTTTTTTTTTTTTTTTTACCGATGAGGATTTGGTGGGCTTTTTTGATATGGAAACGATTAGTTCTGATATAGGTTTGGAACGCGTCTGAGGACCATCTTCCAAGCGCTTGGATCTGTTGCTGGGAGAGGCCTTTTTGGGCTGCTGAAGTTGCTGCCCCGATGCGGAAGGAATGGCTGGAGAAATTCTCTGCTGGGATGCCTGATAGTTGGAAAACAGATTTTAGGTGTTTTTGGAACCAAAAGCGTGTCACGGGTTTGTTAGAGTCGTCTATGAACAGGGGTTCGAGATGGGATTTAGCCTCAGAGTTTCTCAGTTGGAGGTATGCTAGTATAGTTTGGAATGGTTGAATTGGTGACGAGAGGTTGAAAATATATATGAAGTGGCCTTTTTTGGTTTGGTCTGTTTTGCTTTGTTTAATCAGAAAAGAGATAGTTTCACTGTCAAGCACTGAAAGGTCTGAGATGTTTGGGTGGATTTTTGGGTCAAATCTGGAAGTGATAGCCAGTTCAGAGCATCTTAGGAAACCGAAAAAAGCTAAAATAAACATGGCGTCGAGAGTGCGAGAGGTATTAAGGGATCGGTAGCCTGTGCGGAGGGTATGAATACATTTGGTAAGAATATCTAACGTTATGGGTTGTCTGGTGTCTGGGCGGGTGGGCTGGGATCGTTGGATGCCTTTAATTAAGAGGGAGGTTTGTGAATTATTTATCTCCGGTGAGGGGGCGCCATGAATCAATTTGTGAAAAAAATTGGATGCCGCTTAAGTAACTTTTGACGGACCCGACTTGGAGGCTCTTAACGCTGTTAAGGTAAGAAATGAAGGAGGTTATTGTAAGGAGGGAAAAATCAGGGAATGGCGTGTTATAAGAAAGGTGGAAGGCTTTAAAACATCTCCATGCGGTCACATAGGATTGGAGAGTTCTGGGGGAAACTGCTTGGAGAATGGTGTCGAGTGATATGTTGAGGAGGGATTTTTGCAGGTGGGTTATGGGAATATTAATTCCGAATAATGAGGTACTGGAGTTGGGAGCTTGTCTGCCTCTGGAGCCAGCATCCTGAATTTCTGAAACATAAAGCGAGACAGAGAGTCAGCAATTTTTTAATTTATTTATTTTTTTGATCCGGGGATGTGTTTAGCAATTAAGATAAATTGATCACATGCTGAAATTCAGATTAGACGTCTTAAAAGTGGCATCAGTGCGGGTGAATGGGAACGGCCTTTGTTAATGCACTGGACTGTAGCTTCGTTGTCACAATGCACTATGATGCTGCTGGCAGTCCATTCTTTCCCCCACAGGAAGGCTGCTACTACGAGAGGGTAGAGCTCGAATAATGCAGAGGACTGTAGCGTGTCCTGTATTTGGGGGGGCCAAGTAGACGCGAACCAGCGTCCTTGGCAGAACCCCCCAAAGCCGACTGAGGGGGCTGCATCTGTGAACAGCTGGATATCGATGGGGGAGGAAATTAGATCCTTATAGAAAAAGGATAGGCCGTTCCACTGTTTAAGGAAAGTTATCCATAGGCTGAGTTCCTCGCGGCATGCTGGAATTAGGGAAATGAGATCCTCTAGTGCGTGAACTGAAGACGCGAGAGAGAGGAGATGAGAAATGAAAGGGCGGCCTTGTGGAATAATGCGCATGGCGAAGTTTAAGTGGCCGAGCATGGATAGGAGTTCGCGTTTGGAACACTTTGAACTGTCTGCGAGGGTAGATGAGATGAGGATTATTCTATCGATTTTCTCCTTGGGCAGGGAGGCCTGGTATTTAACTGAATCTAGATTAATGCCAAGGAACTCAATGGATGTGGCGGGACCCATGGTTTTTTCCTGGGCGATGGGGATTCCGAGCTCGGAAAAGACTTTTTGAACTGTGAGGATCTGGGCTGCTGGAATGGCGCCGGGAGGCGAAATTATTAGAAAATCGTCCAGCAGGTGAATGAGGTGAGGAATTGCATAATTGTTTGACAAGATCCAGCAAACGGCTTCAGATAGCATGTCAAAAATTTTGGGGCTGCTTTTGCATCCAAAAGTTAAGCGTACGGCGAAATAGAATTTCCCATGCCAGCGCACTCCAAATAAGTGCCATGAATCCGGGTGGATAGGCATCACTTTAAAAGCCGAAGTGATGTCAATTTTTGCGAGCCAGGCACCCCGACCCACGATTTTTATCAGGTCGACTGCTTGATCTACGTCGTGGTATTTGAGAGAAAATTCGTCGAGTGGGATCAGGCTGTTAATGCTTGGGAACAGGGATTTATGTGGAGCTGACAGATCGACTATGAGGCGTTTCTTACCTGAAAACTTTCTCGTAGCCACTCCAATGGGGCTAATGCGAGAAACTTTGAAAGGAGGCTCGTCAAAAGGGCCAATCATGAAGCCTGACTCGACTTCTTTTTTAATCAGGTTGTCTACCACGTTGGGCTCGGCGAGAGCCGATTGGAGATTATCGCAGATGATGTTTTGGGAGAGCGGACAAACCACTCCAGGTTTAAAACCGTGTTGTAGGCCAGACAGCAGATATTCGGTGAAGTCAGAGTCTGGGTGGTGAGCTAGTTCGATGTAAAGGCGAGAAATATTCACGGGAGTCGATAAATAATTTTTAGATCTTTTATTGACATCTTTATACACAGGGCATACAGGACGGGCATACAGGACGGGCAAAAGGGTTAGAAACAGCAGGAGGAAAAAACTGGGAAGCGGAATGAGAGCCGGCGGGCCCAGCTGTGTATGGCGCTGCAGCGGGAAGCGCCGTGTTGAAAAGCTGAGGTGAAGCGGGAGGCGGGCGAGGTCTCGTGGCGGTGGAATCTGGAGCGCGACCCAGGCTCGCAGAAATCCTGGCACCCCGGGCCGAAGCGCGCGGCAAACCGGACCTTGCACGGGAAGGTGGCGGAGTCGGGCGAGACGAATTCGGGGCCTCGCGAGAATTTCCCGGCCTGCTGGCCGCCTTGGAACCTGGGGTGGATTTAGGAGAGATATTTGAAGATTGTAAGGTAACATACAGGTTGTAAAGTTGCGCTTTAGTCATCCTGCGCGAGGGCTGAATATCAGAATTTATCAGCCCTTGTCTCAGACTCAAGACTGTCCACTTTCCAATAGGCGGAATCGTTGGCACGGCCGAACGATAGGAGGACGCTGGCGAGGAAGCTGGAAGCCTCGCCGGTGGAGGTGAGGGTAGATCTCGACGTCTTGGCGTGCGAGGAGTTTTTTGTACTGACCGGCGCCCATGAGATGAAACGTGGGGCTCGGAGGCAGTATCAGGCGGAGAGGTTGTCCTGGGGCCAGCTGATGGCGGCGGAGCATGGTTGAGCTCGTCATCGGACGGTGAAAGTTGCATTTGGGACATCTTTTAGCAAAGCAGTACGCCAAATGCTGAAAATTGTCGAGGAATATGGGTGAGTCGACTGAGTATATTTATAGGCTTTACTCGTGCTGATTGAGTGGACCTGTTAATTACTGATTGCTGACAGCTGACTGGAATGACTTGATTGTTTGATCATTAGAACGTGTTCCTCCCGAACCTTGTTAATAAAACATCAATTATTGCGTAGAGAGCGGCGTACGCCTTCTTTTGTGCGTACGCAACGTTTATAAATGAGGCCCCAGATCTCAATCCAATAGAGCACCTTTGGGATATGGTGGAACGGGAGATTCGCATAATGGATGTGCAGCTGACAAATCTGCAGCAACCGCGTGATGCTATCATGTCAATATGGACCAAAATCTCTGTGGAATGTTTCCAGCACATTGGTGAATCTATGCCATGAGGAATTAAAGGTGCTATATGTAACTTTTCTTCTAAAATGAATCCTTTTTTTATTGCCTGTGTGTGAAGGGGTTGTAATCACACATTACAATGATCCACTTTTCGGGTTTTGCTATTACCTCTGAAGGCCAGTATTCCTATTTCTATGTGAAGTCTCCGGGTCGGATTTTCTGCGAAATCCATCGGATGTGACGTGCATGCGCGCTCCCGAGCCTCTCTCCTTTTTATATACAGTCTACGCGACAGCTCTGCAGCTGACGACATGGAGTCTGATAACACCAAAAAACGACCTGCCTCCAACACAAACTCCACATAAATATAAAAAAACAAAACAAAATGTATCTGCTGAAGCTCGTCAGGCCAAACGTGAATCGGATCGACTTAGGACGACAACATGGATCAACATCGGCAGAGCGTTTGAATTATGGAGAAACCTCCGCTATTTTTATTGTGATAAATTACAAGTTTTCAGATATGCTGAAATAATGGTAAACTGTAATGAAATAGCAAGGTAAACTACAACATATATGAGACATGAAATGAACACAAAAGACTGTTTCAGGATAACAAAAAGTAGGTGCTTTAGGATGTAACTGTTATATTATGTACTAGATCTACTGTCTAACGTCACTCATCCCACTACTATCATATTGTTTAAAATACACATTTCCAGACACGTTCAGTACAGTAATGTTACTTCCTACGATCTTGTTACACTGAAATTGTTCAGTCTAGTTCACTAACCGTTTTCGTTATCATATTATACATTCACCTATGTTGACATTGCTGATTGTGAAAGATACACGAATAGTTAGTGAAATGCCTTAGATAACACCACATGTCGGCTAAATGCAGTCAATGTAACATTATCATGGTACGAGCATGGAGCATTAGTTCAACGTCAAGCTGATAAAAGTAGCCTATTATTGTAACGCTGCAGACAGTGGGAGTTTACATGAGTTTCCAGCATGTTGTGTGTGATGCTTTCTCCGGTGTGTTGAAAGTCTCAGTGTGGCCGTGTACCATGAGTGCTCGCTCTTGTGTTCGAGCAAGAGCATGAGCGCTCTTGTAAAAATTGGTTGCAATCTGAAACATCACCGATAGAGGCAGCTAAAAAATACATATAGCACCTTTAAGGCAGTTCTGATGGCAAAAGGGGGTCCAACCCAGTACTAGCAAGGTATGCCTAATAAAGTGTACCTTATAAAAATGTATATAGTGATAAACAATGACAGTTCTTACTTAACCTAAAGTTTTTCGATACTTATCCTGATGGAAAGTGGTTTGTGGTTACTAAATTGTTATTTGTAAATGCTATTGAAATATTCCTTATTTAATATGAAGTAAAAAAAATGTTTTACTTTAATTCTTGACTAATTTCAAACCCATCTGTAATTCACACTGATACTACAGATACTGCAAACTACTAAATCATATAGAAATTCAAGCCGTTTCTAGTTTGATGTTGAACAGAAATTCCACTTGTTGAATCGTGATGGATTATGAGGCACAGGCACACAGTGAACTCATGTCATCTGAGTAGTTGAGCATCGTCCCAGTAATATCTGCTTTCTGAGAACTTTGGCGGTGACCGGAGTCCACTGAAAACAATACTGTCAAACTGTTGTTTCAGCGTTAACTTTCAAACGTTAAAAAGACTCACGCATGAAGACAACTCGGTGAACGTGGGCTGATAATGACCTCCCTGCTGAATCCGGAGCAGCATTCCCCAGATGTCCCGCTGAGCAGTGCTCAGAGACTTTGATGTTTGCAAGATGCAACTCTCCTTGTAAATATGTACGTTATTGAGAGATGGAACGCTGTTGTGGTCGGTTTTATGAAGAGTCTTATACAGGCCTTATGCATGCTGAATGCTTGAATATTGTGGGGTGAACAGATGGTATGGTTTTCCCATTTTTTAGACTTGCCAGAGGCTCCTATCTTCAGCCCGGTCAAGGAAGTCTCAACTCATCTACTATGATTGCCCTTGGCTGGTAAGAGGAGATTGAAAACAAAGATGTCTTTTGGAATCTACATTGACAGCCCAGCTGTCATCAAAAGCATCACATGTTCTGTATGTAAACCATTGCAAATTTTGGTAGCCATTTCAAAGTGCCACTGGTCGTCAACATAACACATTTAATCGATAATTATTTATAGACTATTGAGATAATTGCTTCAGTCTAATGACTTTTACCACTTACGTTATTGTCTTCGAGGTTCAAAGCTTCAATGATTGTTTACCAGATCCAGGCTGCATCTTTAGGAGTGTGAAGTTGCTATGTGAAGGCTTTTGGGAGCCCCTCCTCTCAACCCCGTGTTGACAGCCCACCTGAGTGCTGCGCATGGCCTGCCCAAGGCAAGACCACAGGCGATGCATCTCTCCTGTGGGCCTCCTTCAGGATCCTCCATACCTCACATAGCCCATTGCAGCACCCCTCTCTCCTTCCCACCGTCTGCTTGTAGAAGGTATAGAGAAGATTTATTTGGGGGTGTCCTCAGGCATCCAGGTTTTCAGATGCCACCCCGTGCCACTGCCACAATGTTAAATGACTATTTTTGGAGTGCAAATCTCAACTATGTGACTTTCCGCTCACTGCACTAATGCACCGTGACTGCTGGGCTTTCTAAGGGAGGTTTGAGGGAGGAAGACGGGGAGGGGGGGTATACCTTTAGTTAACTGCAAGACACGTATACCAGACTGCCGCTTTACCACCATCCACCCCACTACATTTCTTGCTGTTTTTTTTCCCTGTCTTTGTGTCTGAGTCTTGACTATCAACATTAATGAGACGTTCTTCAGCTGGCCGGATTCACAAAGGAAAGGTGAGGAAACAATATGGTATTCTGGAAGCTCTCTGACTTTCTGCCTATTTGAGTCTTTTTGATATAAATGAAACCCGGAGAGCGGGACGGACACTGCATATGAAACAAGCCCCTGTATCGTTTGCCCAGTAGAAATATCAGGAGAGAGCAAAACTCTCTATATAGCGTGTTGTGCATTCACTTTGCTAATGCGAGGATCGAGAGTTGCTGGAATTGCAGTAATAGTTCAATTCATAATTAATAGTATCTGATTTGCCTGATTGCATTTTAGCAGTAAGGGATTAACTATATCTGCAAAGACATAATTTTTTTTTTTAAGTATGTATGATCCTTGATAGAACTATTAACGGCAAATAGCCATCTCCTTGAATATTGATTATTGCTAATTAAAAATTCATTTTGATAAGGTCTGACAGTCTCTCAACCTCCTCAATATTTTCGCCTGCTTAAAGTTGTCTCTGCTTGCGGTTTGGGCTATCAAATGCAGAGGAAAGCTTAACAAGGCACTCATTAGTTGTCATTAAGATGCGCACCAAAGGCAAAGGACATTGTGTTAAAGAAGGGCAACTGTTGAATTTTTTTCAAAGGTTGTGAGAGCCAGAGAAAAGTAACAGAAATGTACTGTTGTTTCTCCCAGATTATTCTAGGTCATGTACAATTTAAAATCTATTGACAGGAGCATACTGTTGATTGACCCTGAAAATTTTGACAAAAACAAAAACAAATGAATAACATGTTTACAGTAATACTTAATATGGATGCCTAGCGGGCAAGTGTGCAGCACTGCAAATAAATAAAATATGCAACTATAATACTGTTTTGAAAGTAACCAAAGCACTTTAGCACATTACACATGTTAGCATTAGACTGGTGTGAAAGAATTGCTTACCGACCATGCCTGTGCAAAGCTTTATCAAATATTTACACTCAGAAAAACTAAACTCTGTTCCTTTTTCTTAATTTAGTATATGTGGACCCATGAATATGCAAATTAGCCCCATCTCCACTCACTCACACCAGCTCAGAGATCCACTCACTTAACTCCACTGTAGTAAACGCTGCACTATGGCAAGTGGAAATACTGGAAATACTCAGAAGTGGAAGAGTGAATTATACAGGCTCTTCTACAAGTCGATGTATCAGAATGGTAATGCGTTTTATGTATCGCTCTCTACAACGTCAGACACATAACAGTAATTAATATGCTTAGCAGCCTTTTGCTTGACTACGTTATCAAACAGCTAATAATGTGTTGCTTATGTTACAAACCATGTTCCCGTTCGCCATCACAGAGTCAGACAGCTGCCTTTTAACAATCAGCATCAGAAACTTAAAACGTCAGTGGAGAAAGGCATATAGTTCATCGTAATATACATCATATACATAACATTCACCTGCTGTGTTGCTAAATGTACACGATTTTTCATATCAACAGAAACTTGTTGTCATTTGTAAAAATGATATCATCATTTTTATACTCTTATTTCACTACTGTCAAACTTAATGTCAGTCTCTAGATTAATTCTTAGTTCCCATGCCATTCCAATCCTGTGGGACTTACTTTCTTCTGTGGAACACAAACAACATTTTTGGAAGAATGTTTAAACTGTTTTTTATCCATACAATGAAAGTCAGTGGAGTCCAAAACATCAGAAAAATTACAAAATTTTCATTTTTGGGTAAACTGTCTCTAATAACTGCTTAATCATTCTTAAGATACTACAATACTGTTGAACTAATATTAAATGATCAAATATGTGTTAGTTGGAGCCGTGGCATAGTCATTTGTGCTGTCGCTGTCAAAAAGCAACTTTTTTGCAACTTTTTTGCAAAAAGTTGCAAAAAAACAAAAATTGAAATAAGTGCACTAACTTCAAAGTCTTTGAGAAGATGCAGAAGCTGCTGTAAAAATGGTAAACTGGAACAGGGGGAACTTTTCCCCAGAGCTGTGCCCTTTAGCAGACAGAGATTAGTCGCTACTCTCTTCAAGGCTCTGGATAAGTGAACAAGTCAGGAAGCTTTATCACAAGACTAGATTTATCCAACAGTGTTTGAAGTCAAGTTGTTTACACGCAGTTTATATTATAGATTTACTATATCTGTCATAAAACAGATGTAAGTTGGGTCATTAGAGAAGTTTTTGTTAGACACACCGGTCTCTCTGAATTACAAACAATTTTTTTTCCACACTGAAGATGATGGTGCTGAATGACATGACACAATCACAGCCAATCAGGGAGATATCTTATGTTTAATGTGGTAATGTGGAGTGGAAATGTGGACCAATGAGATTTCATTGTGGGCAGGGCTACCCACTGTGTCATGGAGAATGAGATAAGATTGTTGTGGTAAACACGAAACACTGACATAGGAAGAATAAAACAAATTATGTTCTTTTTGAATGAGTAATAATTTGTTCAGATATATTAAGGCTTGGAACCTAAGTTAATTAATTAACAATAATTAATAATTAAAGCATGTTAAATTATATGGGTCTTGTGTCACATTCGATTACTCAGTCTGTATTTTGGAAATGTTTTGTTCTGCCATTTTAACTCTGCAAATGAGCTAAAAACTTTGCTCAGACACAGACAGCTCCTTTTCACCTGGGCTTTCCATCATAACTTCCTTTTGTTGAGATCTCCTGTGGAAGTGGTTAAATAAAGAAACTGCAGATGTCAGTTTAAACTTCATCATGTGTCCACCATAAATGTACACCATACTGTTCAAAAAGTTGGGGTAAGAATTTTTTTATACTTAATAATTAACACATAATATCAGCAAGGACACATTGGATTGATCAAAAGTGAGAGTAAAGCCATTTGTAACTTTACAAATTATTTCCATTTTACAAAAGATTATTTTGAACTTTCTAATAATCAACGAATCCTAAAAAATGCATCATGGTTTCGACAAAAAAAATTTTTCAACTGTGATAATAACAAAAAATGTTTCTTGAGCACAACATCATTAGAACGATCCTGACAGATCGTGTGACACTGAAGACTGGAGTAATTCAGCTTTGCCATTACAAGAATAAATCACATTTTTAAATATATTACAGTTTTTCACAATTGCTAGGACACATTTCTTGAAACATTGACCCATTTTTTCACAACATTCAAAACAAAACCAAATCATCAAACTACTTTCACAAAACCCCTGACTCTTCTGGCAAAAGCAAACAATCGACCCAACACCATTTCACCTGTACTCAAAATCAGACAATGCTTTCAGATCATACACACATCCTTCAATATTAAAAAAATACAGATCATTCATTAGGCACTACATTAAAAAAAATGGAGAACGAGGCATGTAGTAACAGAAACATGTATAATGTATACAGTAAACAAATTATGCAATAAAAAAGTATTGTAATCAAAACTTAGTAAGGTGATATTGTATACTCAATATACTGCAAGTATTGGATTGAATATTGCATAGTATTGAATGTCTTTATATTCAACACTTGCATACTGTAAAAATACAGTAGTCCAAATTAGGGTGCGAATTACTCAATGGCCTTCAGGGGCGTTAGAGAGTTGGGGTGCACTTGTGTTTTTATAACTATTCTAGTCATGAACACATGCATTGATTGACAGATAAACTGTGCACTCTTATTGCAGTGTTGTTGTTGTTGTTGTTGTTGTTGTTGAGGTTTTATAATTAAACTGCTCAGGTAATGTTAATGGAATGGTATGACCCATTTCAGTGTGGCCAAAATTAAAATTTTAAAATCAGTCAGACTTGCAAATGTGTCTTCATATTTACAGGTAAAGCTTCATATTATGGGGAGACTTTTGTCTCATGCAAGTGAATCACATTGCAAAATGTGTTTTAGAGAGTGAGAATGTGTTTAGAGTTTTGCAAAAAAAAAAGGCTGAACTTGTTTTGGTTTTGCTTGTTTTGGGTTTAGACCATTGAGTATTTGTTTTCGGAGAATGGGGTTTAGTAACTTAGCAATTTTGAAAAACTGTAAAAAAAAAGAGAGAAAAAAAAAAAGAAAATGGTCATTTTAAAAGGTCATAATATTTTTTAAATAATTTCAAAAACATAAAAAATCTTACTGATCCAAACTTTTGCACAGAAGTGTGTGTGGAATAGTCCTTGCATTTGCATTAAGGCAACAAAAAGAAGAAGTGTCTTAACGTTGTTATGACATGATCAGTTTCACAGAGAGACAAACACTTTATCAAAACACAATTTACACAATTTAGCAAAAATAATCTCGTCTTTTTTAAATAATAGTTTTGTAAAAATGTTATTCATTAATAGTATGCTTAGCGGCTTAAGAAGCAACGTGTCTGACAAAATAAGTTTTTATTTCAAAATATTTATTTTTTAACATTGATAACTGACATCTAATCTTTGTCTCTTTTGAAAGCACCACTGATCAAATCATTTTGGGAGCACATTAGCAACGCCATAATTTCATATTCTCAGCCTGTGGAAAAGTATGTTTGCCAGAGTTAGAGTACAGTCAATCTGGATGCATGTATTCACTTTTATCAGGGCCTCTTTGTTTGGCTCATTGCTTTCGCTTTCTGTATTAATGAGTGTGTTTTGCTCTGTGCATTTGCTGCTGTTTGGATTTGTTTGTCTCAGTTTGTTAAGGGTTTAAAAGGCTCGAAATAGACCCAACCCCAAAAAAACAAAAACAAATATGGCCAATCGTGCTGCCAACCAGGATACTGTTTTTCCTCATGACTGTTCCAGTTTATGAGAACTTGTTCCCACGCCTCAAAGCATTTGCTAAGGCCTGCTAATTGACTGTAACGCCTGATGTTGACTTGAGAGCCAGCAAGTGTCAACTTGGACAGTGTACATGCAATTACCATGGCTAACACGGCTAACACTGGTCACAACTGGTGTCTTAGCATTTAATGAATTCTCTCTTTGCAAAATTGTGGCTCGCTCAGTCTTCAACTGAGAGTAAACACACTCAAGAGGTCCTAAAGGAGGCCAGAGACTTGACGCTGCCACGGGGATGCAAGTATAACGTACCGCGGAGTCCCGTGAGGGCCGTTGATGAAATAATAATGTGTTGGGTACTAACAAGCAGCTGAAATTTGCACATGAAAATCTGCTGCATGAAAATCTTTGTCTTATATACCGCCTATGACGATTCTTAGTGAAAAGTTAACATGCAAATAGACCCCCCTTGTCTTCTCTCCTTTGAGAGCAGTAGGCCCATTGTCTGGATTATGTTATTGTTTATTTTGAAAACAATTAAAGTAGTTGATTATAAATTTCTTAATTTGTCTTTCAGGAGAATTACTCAAATGTAGTCTGTTTGAAGATGCTCCTAAGACGGGATCCCCAGTGAAAGGAATGTACACACTTTTTGCAGTAAAAGGATAGTAAATATCACAGTGTGACTAATTGCGATTCATCTAATCAGGACTTCTGTGCATGTCAGTGTTTAAATTTCATTAAAACCATTTCATGTTGATTTTCTTGCAGGATTTTAAGTGCAGTTGCAGAAAAAGGCACTGTGTTTCCCTGTACTGATCTCAACCCAATGATTTAGCATGACCCTAAACTGTAAATACTCTCATTATATTTACTCACCCTCATGTTGTTCTAAATCTGACCTTCTTTCTTCTGTGGAACACAAAAGAATGTATTTTGAAGAATGTTTAAATGATTTCCATACAATTAAAATCAATGGGGTCCAAAACAAATTTATAAATTTTTTAAAATATCTTCTTCATCCCCTGAAGAAAGAATGGTATAAAGATTTGGAACGACATGGGATAGTTCAGGTGAGCAGACTGTGTCTATTGTTGTGACTTAGTTCAAATCAAATTTTTTAAGTACAATCCCAAATTCAAAGGGATCACATACTTTTCCCAGCAACTTTATGCGGTCCCCTGCATTCAGTAATTTCTGCCGAGACATAATGCAGGTTGTAGAGTTTCCTTCGACACTGACTTCCAGTGGAATTAATGTTCCGTTGACATTAGAGAAACCTAGTTCCTGTGTTTGTTCCTCTGTTTTTGACCAATCAGCATCTTCTATTTACACTCAATGCTCTCGTTCAACTTTTTTCTGTTTTTATAATACACTCTCACTGAACACGGGCCACTCTCTTTCCCTCGAATGTCACTGTGCCTTCCCAGTGCATTCTGAGGCTTTTCACAATGAAACGGGTATGAGAACCAAAGAGCGAGAGAGAGAGACATGTCAGCTTGCGCTCTAAGTCACGGCCGGTTAGTTAAAGCAAATGCCGTTGGCCTCCTGAGAGAGCGTGGGCCAGCCGAGGGTGCCAATCACAGCTGTACCCGGGGCTTTCCTGTGTTCCGTTCGCCGCAAGCTACTTTTTATTAATTTAATAAACATCCCGCAGAGAGCGGTGAGCTTCAGCCACCGACAGCAGCGCTGCTCGGATCCTAATGAGAGGAGCTTACTTTAACCCGACACTCATAAAGGAGACAACGCCAACAAACGTATCCACACAACCTTTGACACACAGTCTCTTTAACATCTCATATTCCAGAATGATGTGGGCCGTCTTATTTATTTATCTATCTAATACCTCATTTATTACTATTCTGAGATTGGCAGGCACTTTGCAGGGGCTAACGGAGTGCACCTCGCATGGAAAAATAATGGTGATCTTACTTTAAAAGCGGCTTCTTCCGGCCCTGATCGGCTCAGCGTGGACGGTGGCGGCAACGGGAATCATTAAACTCGCCCTCTTCCTCTTAGCTCATGAGTATACACACAGCAACGTGGTAAGAAACACTAACCATTACCATAATGCCTGGATAATGGGGACAAGAGAGTCTAGATGTCAAACACCGGAAAGTGTAAGTTCCCCAGTAATATAAATTTCACTTCTTTGCCTTCATTTCTCTCCTTCTCTATGTTCCCTCCTGTTCCCAACCCTCTTTATTCTGTACTGCTACATATATTCATGAATTCATGTTTGTGATGAAAACTTATGCGGATTGAGGGTAAAAAAACAAACATAAAGTGTATTTTGACGAGGATCTGCCTCGTTTCAGTGCCAGAGACTTGCACCAGCTTCAGTCCTCAGGGACGTACCAGGACGGTAGACCCTCATTCCGTATTACTCTTTCTCTTTTCTCCTACCCCCTCCATACTATGCTCTCTCTCTCCATCCTCTACCTTGGCCCTCCCTTGCTCCCCCCCCCCTCCCTCCCTCCTCTCCCTCTGTCAAAGTCAGTTACAGACAGAAGATTTCTCCTTCTTAAATAATTCACAGGTTGATTAATAGACTCACAAGGGTATAATTAGACAGGGGAGAGACAGTGGCTAGTGTAACCAGTACAGTGCTTATGGGAATTAGAGAGTGGGATTAATAAGGAAACCGAGAATACTGCGAGTGTTCAGAAAATGTGTTGGTGGTTCAGGTTGGAGAGCTGAGCGGGTTTGGGATGGGGGGAGGGATGTGTGCTGTATGAAGCACTTTCTCCAGGAGCAGAGAGCCAAGGTTTGTTTGATGTGGAAATTGGACAGTTTGAATCCGTCTCTTTTAATTTTTCACAAGTTACAGGGACCCTCTTGGTATACCACACTTTTCTAAAGGAAATAAAATTAATTTGCCTTTCCTTTTTTTGTGGCCCCTTTCTGAAATGTTTTATCCAGATCCCCCCCCCCCCCCCCCCCCCCCCCCCCCCCCCCTTTCTCCATTATATTTGCACTCGTAGATCTATAGGAGGAAGTGCAGCTATCATCAGCATATAAACTCAGTGACGGCGCTTCTAAAATGGGATTGGGCTACTTTTGCATTCTCAAAAGGGACTAGTTTTGTTGTGCGAGATTGCCGTTCGTTGCGAAAATCCGCCAGACAGATCTCCGCTTCAAATGTAAACAGCTTCTTATCCCTTCGCCTGCACAGAGCAAATCAGAAATGAAACAAAACGTATCAACGCAGAATCCAAAAACATATTTCAAAGACGTTTCTTTTCACCCTACAGTGAAGAGAGGAGGAGACTTATGGGACTTCACTTATGATGCTGCATATTATTTTGCTGTCTTACCTCTTGTCTTTTGTTTCTCATTTAAAAGATGCATTTGTGGAATGTATTCTCTGACCTGTCCCATGTGTGCGTTTTGAATGGAAGACAGCAAAATCCTTAGCGTGGTCTGAATGGGTCCACCAAACAGAGCTGGTTGTATTTATCTGCCTCTTTTCTCTCTCGTTTCTTCCATCTGTCTCCTCCAGATGTTTTCTTCCATTCTCACAATGCATCTTATCTGTCAGTGAAGAAAAGGCAACATGACAGCACTGTTTGCAAAAGCACATCCCGGGCCATTTTATCCTGCGCTGCAAGACATGCATCCAATGAGCCCCCAGGTGATTCAAATGGGGGATTTGATTCAGTCTGTCTCTGAAAATGAGAATAGTTTAATTAAACAGGTAGCTACATAAAAACTTACAGCCTCAGTACTTGTTGCAAGCTATTTGTGTTGTATAGCTTGCTAAGATATAGGCTAAGCTTTTCAAAAATTAAAGAAGGTAAAAATTAAAGTAGCTATACCTTAAAAAAAGTAGTTTGCTACACTACAAGCTACTAACAAGTTGAATTTTCTTTTTTTATGCAATATTGCAGTATTAGCTATACATTTTTTATCCATGAACACTATTATTATTATGTATCCATGAACACTATTATTATTATTATTTTTTTTTTAAATAATGTGCCTTCATAATCTTTAATTAAAATAATTTCTCCTCCCTCTGATGATGTGTTTACTGGCACGAGGGCGGGACAACATGTCTTTGTATGATTTCGGGCATTTGTCGGCGATCTCCCAAAACCTGTCGCCGAGCGAAAATGGGGCCTTAAATCGTTCAGTGTGAACTCGGCATTAGTTTAGTAGCGTTGCTACTAGTAACCTAAAGGGGGGCGCCAGTGTTCCCAGCAGTTTTTGGTTTATTTCTCAAGGATGGCATTAAAGCTCTGTACACCTGATAAAGGGGGTGTCAGGAGGCCTCTGACAGCCTCAGAGGCTGCTGAGTTTTTGCGATTTGGTTGCTACGCCGCCAAAACAAGGAGAGCCTATGGCAACTTTGAAGTTTTGACAGACGAAGGTCTCTGAACATCCCTTAATCTTGACTTTCCTCAGACAGTACACACGGCAAGTTCACGCTGTTTGCTTTCTGCTTCTTAATGACACAAACAAACATTCACCCACACCACACATCATAAGATTTCATCTACCTTAATGCAAGCTCTGGCTGATTTCTTCAGACGCAAAAGCCCCTTAACTCTCTCAGAAACTAGCCGTCTCCAAAGAGCGTACGCACGAGCGTGTGGGAAGACGCGGCTTTCCGCTGGGTGCCGATGAGCTCTCGCGTGTCGTGTGGGGCTTTTTGATCGTACCTGAGTGTTTTTGTTAGCATGCTGCAGGAAACTGCCTGGTGTGATGTGTTGAAAACCAGATCAATAGCTAGCAACTGTAAACGGATGGGCTCTGTCAGAACGGATTGTCCTGACAAGCGACAGACTGTGCGCTTAACACGCCTTCATCAAACTTCATTTGTCCCCCAAAAAAGAAGTAGAAATAAAAGGGGGAAAGCAGTAAGGAGTGTTTTGTCCATGAACAAAAATTCATTTTACATTGCTTACAATTTATAATAATAACCTATAGCCTACCTACCTATATAGGGTATAGGCCTTACACAAATGGTGGGAGTGTTACTCATCCAATTATACAGCCTACAGACATCAGTGATTCCTTGTATTGTGTAGTTTGCAATCGGTCTTTCTTTTTCTTACTTTCCTTTGAACACAAAATAAGGATGTGTTAAATACTTGTTATGTCCATACAATGAAAGTCTTTTAAAATATATTTTTCTGTTTGTGTTCCACAGAAGAAATGAAGTTGTTATACAGGTTTGGAATGACATGAAGGTGAGTAAATGATAACAGAAGAGAGTATTTAGACTGTAGAAAATATTTCGTGTTTTTTATAACAGGCTGACAATCTGATCTTTTTTATTTATTAATAATTTTATTCAGCAAGGGCACTTTACATTTATCAAAGACAATATGGACATTTATAATGTCACAAAAGATTTTTATTTCAAATAAATGCTGCTGTTTTGAACTTTCTTTCCATCAAAGAATCCTGAAAAAAAGTATTGTAAATATTAAACAGACCAACTTAACTTTGATAATAATATTTTTTTCTTGAGCACCAAACCAGCATTTTAGAATGATTTCTGAAGGATCATGTTTATGGGATTACTGTACAGGAGTAATGATGCTGAATATTCCGCTTTGCCATCACAATAATACATTATATTTTAAAATATGTTAAAATAGAAAACAGTTGTTTTATTTTTTAATAATATCATACAATATTACTGTTTTTACTGTATTGTAGATCAAACAAAATGGAGCTAAAATGGAGCTAGATAGATAGATAGATAGATAGATAGATAGATAGATAGATAGATAGATAGATAGATAGATAGATAGATAGATAGATAAATAGATAGATAGATAGAAAGATAGATAAATGACTGATTGATTGATTAAATTATTGATTGACCAATCAGATTCCACTTTCATTTAAAGGCATAGATATAGAAGACATTTTGTTCCACTGAAGAAAGTCAGTCAAACAGGTTTGGAGCGACATGAAGGTGAGTAAATGATGACAGTTTTTCATTTTTGGGTGAACTTTCACTTCCATACACATCACAGGTTGTATACTTACGGACCAATAGCGTTACCAACTTGACACCTGTTTGAGTAGTTGCCTGGCTCATTTTAGTAACTTCTTTTAGACAATCATGTGTTGTTTTGTTCTAGTCATACTTCCTATCTCTCCCACCTTCTGTTCTCCATCTCCCTCTCCCTTTTCTTGTTTGTGGCAATTGGAGGGCCAAATGGAAAGGACGGATTGTCTGGCGTAGTAAGTAAAGTGGAGTGTAGTGGCACAGTGCAGGTGGGCAGGAGAGGGCACAGAGGTTAATTACTCTATTACTGGGTGGCTCAGGCAGGAGCTGTTTAAACAGGACCCAGTCAGCGGGGGATTAGTCCTCATTACTCCAGCTAAAGCTATGCCGCGGACCCTTCCCCCGGCCCCGCACTGCCTCTGGTTTAGACGTGCCAGAGAATATTCATACTTACCCCGGGGGAGAAGGGAAGAGAGAGTAGGGAGGCTTGAAAGGGCTGACACAAACATGGAGAGTGGATGAAAGGCAAAAGGAAGGAGAGTTTGAAAGCAGGAAGTGGAAAGAATCAAAGGAAGATTGAGCAAGAGAGAGAGAGAGAGAGAGAGTGAAGGCAGAGCTTGGCTTAACTTCTCCAGATCAGTGGCATCAATCACCTGAGCTGAGCATTGCAACAATTATCCTTCCAATACCCACATGGGCAGATTAACATCTCCACTCCGATTACACCCTGACCTGCTCCCTCTCCCGCTCAAGGGTGTCTGATGGCATGGGCTGATAATCTTGTTCCTCTACCTGAAGAACGTTGTGTGAACTGAAACGGGGTCGAGATTGTGTGCGAGAACTGGACTTGTTGGTCAGTGCGTCAGTGAACTGGGTTTGTGGGTCTTTGGATCAAGCTGGATTGTTAATTAAGCTGGTTTGTCTGATAGCAACAGGTCTTGGTGGGCTCATTGTTTTTTGGTCACTGTTAAGAAGTTGTGTTTTTTTGTGGCATTTATAAAATAGGAAGAAACCTTCCACTGTATCCATGCTTTCGCACAAACTATCAGTGAAATGTGAACATTACACTACGTCCCCTTCAGCTATGTTGGGACTCACCTTACATGTGCAGTATAGCTCACGTGCATTTGTACATGCACACCGGCCCATATACAGTTGTGTGGCTTAGTGTTACCAAAATGACCCTCTTTTTCTGTGCCTGTACTGTAGAAGGCGACACTACAGTGCTGTTATACAGCATTAATAGCATACATAATGAGTGAGCAGTGCACTTGTGTAAGGCTCATTTGAACTACACAGGTTTAAGTCAGCCTGTATAATTTCCCAATACCATTCATCATTTCACTTCTCTGCATCCATCACACTTCCTTGTTTACACACAACATTTTGGTTCTGGACATAAAACTAGAAATGATTTTCTCTATAGAGATTTTTTAATGATAACATATCAACACATATATTAGTAGGCAATGATACATGGTTCTGTAGAAGCTACGAGTTAGTGTATCCTATCATATATATATTGTTTCAGCTTGTTGCTTCAGATCAAAATTTGTAATGTTTGTCATTCGTAATATTTCTCTAAGAACTGGTTGATTATTAAACTATTTTTCAAACCCCTATGGAGAAAAAGAATGGGAAAGATACTTCCGGAAACCATAGCTGCTACAAAGGTTACTGTTGTAGTCTATTAATATCATAAGTCCTTAAAAAAATCACAAGAAAAATGATAAATCTGTCCATGATGCTTCAGATGGCAGGGGCTTAAATAGAGCAACCACACACGTTTGTGCTTAATAAAATTGTTGGAACGTGCGGTTACGCACACACGCTCACATAGAGATTTCTGGAGAGATTGACAAACATTGGCAATAAAATACAATTAGATATGAGAAGGGGGAAAAAAGCTTAATTTTGAGAGATGCCAGCCCTTCAATATGTGATTTAGCTCAAATCCTGGACAGAGCAACCATTATATAATTGAGGAAAAAATCAATGTAAGCAGCTAGACGTGGCCGCTGTGAGCAGGGTTGCATCCATATTGAAAGTGTACAAGATCGATCGGTGTCTGGGATCAGCTTAGCTTCACTACCCTAATCACACACCGTGCTGGTCGATGCTGGAGCCTGAGCTATTGGCACTCACAGCATATGTTAACATTAGTTTTTCTCTGCCTGTTTAAAAGCCACACCTGTGATCTTGGCCATTTACTGGCAAAAAAACAGGGATTATATTAAAGATTGCCTGAGGTGTGAGTGAGATTCTCTGCCCCCCTGGTTGAGGACGTTTGGGTGGGCATTGGAGGAGAGAAAAGAAACACACAGGATATTTATTTTATCGACGTTCTGCTGTAGAAACAGGAAGATTTAGCGGGGCTCGACTGTTAAAATTCCCCACAGAGCTTTTCGCGTGCACACACACCCAGATACACATACAAACACAGGCGGTTTCCATAAGAGGGATGAAAAGCAAAGCAGTCAGTCAATACTTGGGCTGATTTGCACTGGAATAAAACTTAGATAGGAAGTCAGATAAATCTATAGGTTTAATCAGAAAACACTCAAAATTCAAGTACAATGAGATTTTGATGTTGATGTCCTGAGGTGTTTGTTTCAGTTTAGATCATTGGTGTAGCTTATCATATCTTTTATATTTGGAATTTCAGACACACTAGAACTTTATTTATTTAGAGTCGACAGGAAATTTAAAGAGATCTAAATGTAGGAGTTGATGTTCTGCTTTAAAAAAATTGATTGGATTGTAAAAAGCTGCTCTAATTTATTTACTTATTTTTTGAATAACAAGCTATAATGAATTATGTACAATAACCTAATGTTCATTAAGAAAGTAAATAGGATCAACTAAATCTACATTAAACACAATATCCTTAACAAAGTGTCTATTTACACTAAATTTACACAAGTTTTCACTAGGTGTAAATATCCCACCTTGTTGGCAGAGGCTATTTACACTAACTCTACCCACTGACGTCTAGTTGGGCCAGGAAAAATTACGGAAGATGCTGGATTGTCAACAGTAACAATAGGGGTAAGGTGCGTGGTAGAAAGTTTTCACACACATTTGAATTCGCCTTTTGCCGAACTCGCTCTACTCCCTTTTCCCATCACTTATCAGATGGGAAAGGCATTTATTTTCAAGAAAAATTCTGAAAATATTCAAAAAGTGGAAATAAAGTATCTAACGTGTGTTCAATAATGTGTTTATCAGTTAGGGTTAATTGTAGGGAGGGCTTTATTGTCCCAAAAAGGCGGCCATTTAATAATTTTAATAAATTTAATCAATTACACTGTTATTATTGCATACCACTTAATGTACAACAACACTGAGGTATAAGTATAAATAGTTTCTAACTACTATTTACACTTATTGCAAAGAAAATATTGCTATTTTTACATAATGTAAATAGAATCTATCGCTATTTTCACTTAGTGTAAGTAGCAGCTATCGCTATTTTGTACTTAGTTCTTAATTGCCTATCATTAAATCTGAATGACCATAATTATCAATTTAATTATTTTAAACATGCAAGTAAAATTTGTGCAGTGACACATCAAATTGTAGAAATTTTGTTAAGTTCCCTATTTGTCAAGTCAAGTCACCTTCATTTATATAGCGCTTTTTACAACACAGATTGTTTTCCAAGCAGCTTTACAGTGATAATAGGACATTAATGCAACAAAGATTATTTTGGCTGTACAGCAGCTCTAGAAGAAAGTCATTGTCTAGGTTAAGTAAGTTTTTAATTGATTCATTTCCATTGTAAAAATCATTTACACTTACACAACACCGTTTTCAACTGAAAATAGAAAACTTTTAATGCGTTCTGGCTGTTCCTTTACACGACAACAGCGTTTTGGTGGCCTGAGAATGCAAACTTTAAAGTGGGTTTCAAAGTGCAAGTTTTTGAAAACGAGTTTTGGAAGCGATACCGTTATCATCACCATGTGAACTTCAAAAACGTGTATCTGTGAAAACGGTTACGCATGCACATGCGTATTACATGTTTAGACTATAGGCATGCGGGTTTGAATGCGTATGCGCGGGCGCGTAGTCTTTCTTTACAAAGTGACATTGCCAATTACTTGTCTGGCATGCATAATAGTGTTTTTAGTCGTTTCCGCGGATGCGTGTGAACGGGAATCATTTTGATAACGTTTTCATCTGTATAGAGGAAAAACATCTGTCGTGGAATTTTTTTTTGTTGCGTTTTTGCTAGGCCAGTGGGAAGCCATGCTCTTGAGGGAAATGCATCTTAGAACCATGTCGTCCTGCGGACCCTCAAATCTGCTGTTGTGCATATTAGGAGCATTTTAAACTTCCGATGGGGAAGAGATCATAGCGTGCTTCCATATTAATTGCCCTCTGGAATGGCCCAATTATGCTATTAATGGGCCCCGGTGTGAGAACTAATGGCTGGAGACCTTTTTTGCATAGCATTAGCTTAATTGAGCTGCAGATAGAGGCCTAGTGTGACTAGCAGGTCAAGCTAATGTTACCACTGGTCCAGCAGAAGACCTTTAACTGACAGCTATATTAATTAACAGCTATCCAGTTACACAGGCTTTAAAAGAGATGAATTAGTAACATGTTTGGTGAAGCAGCATATTGGTCTTCAGCCGAGAGGGGAAAAAGGTCTGTAACATTGGATGGGCAAAGTCTTTCTGTACTATTAAGCTGCTAATATATGGCGGAAATTGTGGTGTCTTCTTTATAGGACCACATGTGGTTGAGGATGGATTTTATGTTTTAATGGCCCAAACAGGAATGATTTGCATAATCTGTGCATGTCAGTTGTGCTATTAGCTCTGAATCTAAATGAACAAGTTTCATTTTTTGGAATAAGTCAGCATTTTACAGTAGAAAAGTCCTTCTACTTGGAAAGTCCAGCTGCATCAGAAAGTAGGCTGAACGAAGCAGGTCAGGCAGGAAGCTCTTTTGTTATGTAAAGAGCTGCTATTTGATCCTCGCGCAGGCAAAAAAGGAAAAGAAAAGGGAGCCGTTCAGATAAACTCGCTTCATCAGATAATTGAGGATGCCTTTGCTCCAGTTTCTCTCTTTTGCATAAATGTCTGATCAGTTTTCAGAGGCTGATAACGGCACGCCTGTCCTTCTGCGGGCTCTCTGAAGCGCTCTGGCAGGGTGGCTGAGCTAAGAAAACCTTTGCAGGTCGATCTTTCTGATCTTCATCATGTATAGATAACATTTTCCATCGTGTATTTTTTGTTCTGTCATTGGAAATCAACAGTATTTTTATCTTTCTTATTATATTTGTTTTGTTTTATTCTAGTTTTCCAATAGACTTATCTAAAACGTAAAACAAGTTTGCATTAGATATGAATAAAAACTGTTAAGGTTAATTTATTATCCCATTTTTTTGTTTTTCTGGATTAAAAAGAAAATAATAAGCTAATAAAGCATACAAATAAACTTAATTTGAGATCTATTCTCTGAAAAAAAGATAATCTTACACAATTTTGCTTCTGAAGTAAATTCAGCATGTAATAAAGATGTTTAAAAAATTTAGCTGGAAAACAAGACAACAATACTGATTAAACTTTTTTTTTTTGAGACTTCAAGCAAATGCACTTGTCTTGGCTACAGAGCAAACTGCTGCTCCTAAGTTTGCTGTAATTATAGTACACCAGACGGTTCTTCTGTTTGCATTCATCTTTCTGGTGGTGCTCTCGTTCGTTCACTCTTCTAATATTCATCTGTCAGTTGTAGTCGGAATCCTTGCCTTCGCTTCCCTCCTCCCTCTTCCACCTCTTCCTGGTGCCAGTCTTTAACTACTCTCCACGTTGGCCACTGCTCTGCTTGTTACAGGCCCAACACGAGTGCAAACAATCAAAGTCTTTGGGAACACTGAAATATGCATGGCTATCCGTGACAGACAGATAAAGCAGGGCAATTAGCCACGTAATCCTAGAGTGGCGCAAGGACTCGTCAGCCTCAGCTGTCCTCCCTCCCTCTCTCCGGATCTCTTTCCTCGCGCTACTCTCTTGCTCTCTATTAGTTAAATGTACTTTGTGTGTCGGCTCCCCATCAAATCAAGTAACACTTCCTCTAATTGGCTTATAAATTATACAGCTGAGGCAGCATTATAATTTCATCAGTGGTAAACATTGCAGGGGCAGTCAGTAAAGAATCTATCCCTCATTAATTTCTTAATTTGGGTAGATGGAATGGAGAGGAAAGAGAGAGAGAGAGAGAGA
The DNA here is from genome assembly GCA_030578255.1 of Tiaroga cobitis. Lineage (NCBI taxonomy): Eukaryota > Metazoa > Chordata > Actinopteri > Cypriniformes > Leuciscidae > Tiaroga > Tiaroga cobitis. Next base: position 25,770,441 of record CM060611.1, on the reverse strand, counting down.
GAGAGAGAGAGAAGTTGGGGATGAGTGAGAGAACCAGAACGACAGAGAGGGGAGGATCGGATGAACGAAAGAAACTCGCATCACCTCTGGGATGAAGGGGTGGTTGGTTAAAAAAACCAGGAGGATGTTGCCGGCGCTTTTGTTAATAAATGTCAGCTATACGATCCAAAGGTTTTGTCGGTCGCTCTTCCTGTGAATTCCAGGCAGTGGCTCCCTTCCCATGACTTTTCTCACTCACGCATCGTTTTCCCCATTTTCTCCCTTTGTGTTCTTTTTTTACACTGACTTTATGAATATTTCATATAGCAAAGGTCATAAATATTCATTCCAATAGCTTTGCATAGTAGTTATTACCGGTATTTCTTTTTAAAAAACAAAAATACTCATTATAAATTCTTCATACTCTTTCCCTGAAATAATTACAAGTGCCGATATACCGAAACGCACACACTCACTCCCTCGCAGCGAGTGCTTTGTACCATTGCTTGAAGTGGAGACAAATGAATTTACAGTTCACTCACAAGTTATTTCTTCGAGCTGCTGCTGTGCCTCTTTAGAGACACACCACTGAGTTATGCATTTTATTCTCAAGAATAGTTATTAACTTTTAGCATATTATCATATTTAAGGCCTTTTTACGATGCTAAAATCACATCTAAAGGGCTGTTAATCCTCTACCTGCAGGTCGCTTGAAAATTCAGGTAATTTATGCGGAAACTGTTCTAATGACATATGCTTGGAGTTGGAGTTGAATGCATCCACGTGAGTTTGTATCCTGACTGGGTCCCATCTGTCTCCGCTCCTCTCATGCTGTAGATTTGGACTGGCTGCTTCCACCTCCTGTCAGATTAAACACGAAAACATATGAATGACTGACTGCTAACCGCTTCCATTGTCATGTCACGTTAAGTCTCGAGTTCCTGCCGTTTTGATTGCTCATTTCGACCATTTCTGGGGTTTCTGTGCAGGGCAGGTTAATCTTGACATTGTCTGATCTTTGGGAGACGTACAGTATTTTTAAGCAGTCTTCAAAATGAGGGCTTCCTTGTGTCTCTGTGGTGAAAGCCAACATGAAAGGATTCGGAAAGAGTGGGAGAATCTTCAGAGGGGAAGTGAGCCGCCGGAATGGTGTGAAATGCAAACGCCCAATGGCTGTTCTTTCATGCCTTTTATTCAATAAAACAGAGCTCTTTTTATGTAAGCCTTTTGAGTCTGACATATAACACCCACACTCAGACAGGATCAGATGTGGCTTTGCCACTGGATGATGATTATTATTAGACATTTATAATTTGATCATTTTTTGAATGATCATTGGATTTAACAGAATCCCCTATGTAGATCTGAACTATTAGTTTCAGTGTAAAGATGTGCAGGTGCATGATGCACGTGCCAAAACATTTTCTGCTGTGCTGTTATTGTCAGTTTTCATTTCACATTTTTAAAGCTAATGTAAAATTCTGAAGATTTAAGAAGACTTTTTTTCTTGGGTATTTGCAAATCTGTTTAACAATCTGGCAACTTTCATCCTTCTATATTTTTTTAATCATCACATTACACACAGGAACATAAATATATAGGGACATTAATATATAGACACACACTCCCCTGGCACTTCCGCTTATCCGCCGTGGTTGTGTGTTCAGTGTGTAGCGAATGACTTTAATTAATGTTGCAGTAAAGCAGAGCTCTGGTCGCAGCCTTCGTGAGGTTTTGCATTAGTTCCACCTGAGCTGCTCCACACCGCAGAACAAGCAGAAAGACTGACTATTGACATCTCACACTCTCTCATACGCTCATATCAGCCAGTCACGGGTCACTGACTCCATCCCAGCGGGTCCATGTACCCGTTAAAGGGCCGTGTTAACAGCCTGATTTTAGAGTCTGCAGGAAAAACCAGGGGTCCCTAGACAGCCCCCAGACAGACTTAATTACTGATGAATTACTGAAGTCTGAGGGAACACTTCTACAAAGCATACTTGAGACGAAATATATTCAGATGGGAAAATTGATGTATATACACTACGGGGGTGAACCAACATCAGAAAATCTGCTGCTTTAGAAGCTATTTTCTTTTCCCCCAGTATGACTCATAATCACACATACATATACATGTATATGCATATTTTCATGCAGATTATATTGTGAAACTTATTTTTGGTGTCAGAAAACATTGCTAAGAGGAATACAAATGAACACAAATTATTTTTGGGCCTATAGTCATACCTATATATACATTATTTTAAACGTATTTAAAACCGTGTTTCATAAATTATGTTCTAATGGTCTATTTTTGCTTTGCATTTCTTGGGGAGAAAAAATGTAAGTAATTCATGCATTTATTCACTTGTAACTCATACAAACTAAATCTGAGTGATTTTCACATTTGTTACTAAAACCATCAAATGTAAAAAAATCAAATAAAAAAATGGATAAATATAGATCACAATAGTTATTTAAGCATAATTGCAAATATATTCTTTTCTAAATAAATGAATAAATATAATATAATTGATGTATAAAAATGTCAGAATGAAAAAAATACATTAGTGCAATAATATTGTGGCACAGTGTTGTTATGAAACATTCACACTTATAGATAGTTGAACAGATAACATCTAATTATCAGATATGCTGAAAAAAATGTAGAAAAAACTCAAATGTATTTCAACAGTTTATTTACACATTATTTTATGTACACATAAAAGAGAAACAAGGATTTGATCTGTAAAAATATAGTTCATTATAACCATGTACACGAAGAGCATTGGAATACTGTACATTTAAATACAGAGTGAATTTTGTAACAAATCAAATTTACACATACTTTTTGGTTGTAAAACCAAGAATAACTTCAAGCACAAAAAGGTCCATAAATAAAACTGAAAAAATTGTAGCACAAAAAGAAAAGCTTCAGTGCAAGAGCGAATGACTTTTAGCAGTTTGTTTGGGCTCAACAAATTAGGCGTTTAACGAAAGGTGATGTATATCAAAATATGTTAACAAACAAAAGGAAATGAGATTAAATAATATAAAAAATCTGTCTGTTATCGGTTTAAAGCACAAAGCCACGAACACAGAAGTTATGAATATTTCATACAGAGAAAAGAACGAAACCTCCTTTTGAAGTCTTGACAGAGCACACACAAAGAGGAAAGAGGAGGGGGCCGTAATTATTGTCGAAATGTTTTTTGACAGATCGTTATATTAAAGAAGTAGGAGGTTCTGCCAAACAGAGCTAACCTCTTCAACAGGAGAAATCTCCACCTATCGACAAAGCTAGCACTCAAACCAAAAGGCCAAGATCCATTTGACAATCTAATATCTAGGAAAGAAAATACACGGCAGGGGGGGGGGGGGGGGGGGGGGGGGTGGAATTTCAATCACGTTTGCAGTTATAATCTAATCTGTGACATTTAGCACCTGCGACTATTAATATGCACTGTATATTATGTGTATAATTGAAATCCAAATCTTTTCATTTTCCTAGTACATCATTTAAAAACAGCTTTCAAATTCATGTTATTAGATGCTTATCGCAATATGTCAGTGAACAAATTTGCCGTGACATGCAGCAGACGGCATTTGAGGTTCTGAGCACTGCCTTTGTGTTCTAGTCGCTCTTTGATTAATACATAATGCACGTTATTACCTCATAATCAAACACCCCTTACATGTTGCATTACCAATTGTAATTATATGGCAACATTTCAGAACGCATCGTAATGAAGGAGCCCCTCTCTATGAATAATAAAACCTAGAACAACTAAATAAACACTCTGATTACTTTACTTTTAAGGCCTCTGACAGTACTGAATGCTTTCAGTGATACCGAATGAGAGATGGGGAGTGGAATTGTGTGTAATTATCAGGCCATCTTTATCTCGGGATACCATCCGAAACCTAAGACAGGGCTGCCGACTAGCCCTGAGGCGAGCTATCATCTTCAGTGACACTAGAGAGATCGCAGGGCAAGGCGACAAGATGTACTGTTGATAAGAACGGACGTGGCGGAGAGCATTTTGAGGGTCCAACTAGCCCAAGTCCATCTTTGATCGCCATTGACCCCTAGATGTTAGTAACATGGGACGTTGCACGGCCTGCATGGGTCTTCCCTGTGACCCACAAAAAAGGGGCTAACTTTATTTAACAATATGCACTCAAGCTCACTATCTTAATTAAAATGGGTATCACATATGCGGCTGGGATCCATTCCTCATTACTGGTGTATCTCATTAGAGTTCGGCCCTTTGGAGGGGCTGGATCAGTTTTGAAACAGTTTTCTCTCCGTCTCCCTGTTTTTCATTTCCTTGTACAGTCGTCTTCTCTGCCTTCAGGCCAAGGAAAAGTCATTATTTGGAGATGGGGGAGATGGGGGAGATGGTGTTTGCAGATACATAGAAATGTTCCCAAAGCCAATTAGGAAATGGATTTATTTAAACCAATTAAAATCAGAAGAGCCACAAGAAGAGCATGCATTTTTAATGCCAAAGTAGGATGTCAATGCAGCATAATATTAACAAATTAAAAGTATGCAGCAAATATATACAATAGAATAATTTATTAACACATATAGTCAGTTTTCATGAAAATGAAAAATTACACATCTCTTTTTAGTTAAAGCTTGGCTTTAAAATAAAGATCTGTTAATGTCTTATATTACAAAATAATTAGTGACTATTTTATAGACTTTCTCTTTCAAGTAATAAAAGGCATTTTAGTCATTTATGTGGGATGTAGGCCAGGAAAGGAATACAGTACTCAGCTGTTTTTTTTTGGTCATCTTTAGCCTCACTGCTTTAATAGAGAGGGGAGTCACAAAAGATGCAGGGACCTTGGAGTATTTTCTTGATCCAGTCTGAATCTGAAAAGGCGAGACGTTTTCTGTTATTACGCATTATCATTTACATGTACGTCAAATTAAGGTGGTTTTCTACATAACGGCCTGTCTATCATTCCCCATGTTCTGCAATATGATGCATTTGGAAAACGTTATAATGCAACAGGATTGTCAACTTTTCAAGCTAGCAAAATGTCAGTAATAGATATAAATAACAATGGAAAAAAACAACATTCATTTTTAAAAAGCTTAAAATATTGACAAATTTAAAAAATGACGTTGCATTCATGTATTTCTAAACGGAGTAAAAGTTTTTCCCAAGTAATTACTCAAGTAAAAAGTAATAGATTTTTTTCTTAATATTGTTATCTGATCAGTATTAACCTACAAGGCCAAGTGCAAAAAATTTTGTCCAGCCTTTTTACTAGTGCTGGGCAATTAATCGCATCCAAAATAAAAGTTTGTGTTTACATAATATATGTGTGTGTACTGTGTATAATTATTTTGTATATATAAATACACACATATGCATGTATATATTTAAGAAAAATTTGCTTTTTATATATAAAATATGTATATGTAATATAAATTATGTATAAATACTGTATATATATGTGTGTATTTATATATACAAAATAATTATACACAGTAGGCTACACACATATATTATGTAAACACAAACTTTTATTTTAGATGTGATTAATAGTTGCCCAGCACTACTTTTTACATTCACTTTTTTTTATATTAATGCCTTACCAAGATGGGCATTTTGACTAAAAAGTACATGTGATTGTTTGAAACTGGCCACCTGCCAGTCAGAGTAGAGTTGGTACATTGTACAAGTGCAAAAAAGAAGACATACTATTAACATTTCATTTCGTATCGACTTGGTACAGGAGTACCAGTATATTTGACATCCTAAGCTTGCACTGCTGTGGGGCAGCAGAGTTCTTGTTTTGTGTGTGTGCAAGTAAAAGTGAAAGTGTGTGGTGCGATGTGGTTCTGAATGGAGATATGATACAGCATTATGGCTCACCCTCGGGCTCTGCTACTGAGGCAATACTGTCCTGCAATAGACAGCGGCGGTATGTCACACCCTGACAGGCCTGATATGACAGCGCACACCTTAGGGAGGAAGAAGGAAAGAAAGAAAGAAAGAAAGAAAGAAAGAAAGAAAGAAAGAAAAAGGGGAAAAGGACAGTAAGACACATGAACAGAAACGGCAGGGGAAGGTTTAGATCAGTACTTGGCAGAGATCAGAATGACAGCAATGAAGCAACTATTTCCCTGATAGGCCATTGGGGGCAGTAATCTCCTTTCAGTCATGCCAATGGATGAAATGTCACACAAGGGGCTTGAAAGTGGGTCAAATCTACTCGAAACCTGTTTAACAACTACATTCTGTATAGTCCAATGCAGAAAAGGCGATGTCATACCACTGGTGAAATTTCCACCCTTTTTATGTCTGTTCATGGCACGTTAATCTAGACCTACAAAGTATTTGTAGTCTACTAGGCTTGTTTGGGCTTTACATTCTGGTATTCTTAAGCATTAAGAGCAGAATATGAATAATACCTAAAATTACACAAATTATTATCAAAACTTAATCTGTTAATCAAAGTGTGCAATGTCGAATTTGAGCCCAGAAGAGTGTCACTTTACCTAGCACTGCAAAATATAGCTTAAAGGGACAATGTGTACTTTTTTAGGTATTTTATTATCTAAAATCAATATTTTTATTCATAAATATGTCCTCAATGGTGTACAAACACCCCTGCCAATTATCTGACTTATCCTCGTAAACAAAGAATTTATTATCTTTATATACATGGGACGGGTAGGTCCACGGAGGCTTCCATGTAGTTCCGCCATCTTCAAAAACTATAATAGCAGAGAGGGACAAAAAGTACTAGGTCAACGCGTTTCCACAACGCGTTTTCGTTCAGAGCCAGCATGACGTAACTGAAAGCAGCAGAAACGGAGGAGCAGAGCAGTGAGAGGCGCTTGTCACTGCCCCGGCAAGTTTCACAGTCAGTAATTCGTACTGTAACATTAGTTTGTTCGTTGTGTCAAGTCGCAGTTTGTTTGAAATAACAAACCTGTTCACCCGAAGGAACACTCGACGAGGTGCTATTAGAAGACATCCTGTCATAGCTTTTTGGTACATAACGGCTACCGTAGATACAACACGCATTTGAAAAAGCTATTTGAATGTTTGAATGCAAAATACAATTTTACCGCTAGATGGGAGAAATTCCTGCACATTGTCCCTTTAAAGGAATAGTTTACTCACCCTCAAGTTGTTCTGCTGAACACTAAAGAAGATATTTTGAAGAATGTCGGAAACCAAACAGTTGATGTATTTTTTTACCTACTTTGGAAGTCAATGGGGTCCATCAACTGTCTGGTTACAAACATTCTTCAAAATATATTCTTTTGTGTTCAGCAGAAGAAAGAAATTCATACAGGTTTGAAACAACTTGAGGGTGAGTAAATGATGACAGAATTGTAATTTTTAAGTGAACTATTCCTTTAAGTGCTAAAAAGTTAGGATTTTATAATAACATGACATACATATCACAACATATTTATGGTTACATACCTTAGCCATCTGTGCCCATTTTTACACTCCGCCCGTTTGGAGTCCGTGAAAGGCAGAACTTCTTTACAGAGGCTGCAGTGCTCTGGAAATGTCTGTTTGTTCATCTTATTCATGATATGACCTATCAGCACCTGTGAAGGTCACACATCAAATAGGAAAAAAAAAATTTGATATACAGGGTAATATACTTTTATAGTGTATTTTGAAAAAGCACAGAGTTCATTCATTGCACGAATATTTTTATTTACCAATTAAAACGAGTACAATAACGCCCACATTTTTACACCTTGATCATCCAGTTTCGATCTTAAATGCAAATGTTTCCAAAAGTTTGGAATAATTTTGAATAAAATAAATGTTTTCATGTTTTTGAAAAATAAAAAAGTCTTTTATGCTCACCAGGGCTGAATTTATTTGATAAAAAATACAGAGATACAGTACAGTACAAAAATGCAGTGAAGACTGAAGCAAAGACACTTAAAAATGTATTGAAATTGAAAACTGTTATTTTAGATTGTAATAATATTTCCGAATATTACTGTTTTTACTGTATTTTGATCAAATAAATGCAGCCTTGGTAAGCGCAAGAGACTTCTTTCAAAAACATTTAAAAATCTTAATTGTCCCAAACTTTTGACCGCTAGTGCATAAAGCAACTATATTAGTACCTTAGCCGCACGGTCTTCATTTGCAGGGTCATTTGTGAGGAAGTCACACACACCTTTGGTAGGTATACATGTGTTCTGAGTGACACAGGTGTGCAGGTATACCTCGCCCAACACCTTCTTCATGTTCTCACGAATCAGGTGGAACTCCACCTCTTCGATCCTGCTGCCGATTTCCCTCATTTGTTCCTCACTGGACTGCCTTTCGCCATCCCCCTGTCTGAGCTCCTCTAAAGCAGAGATCTCCGCCATCTCGCCTTCACCTGCATCCTCATCCACAACAAACACTTTACTATCCCTATTGGTGGGCCGCCACAGGGCCTCCGAAGGGCTTTTCTGCATGGACTTGTAGAGCGCTCTGAGGAGGAAAAGCTTCAAACGCCATAAATAGGTGGACCCTGAGGTTTGGAGCTTTTCGTCTAGATTGTTCTGGAGGACCAAAGGGATGCTTTTGTCCTTCAGTATCCGCCATCGAAGCAAGTCCAGCAAGTCGGTCTTTCTGAAGAGATTGTGCATCTGAGACTCGAGCAGCTCAGCGGCTGCTTCATCTGGAGTCTTAAGGGTGATAAACTGCACCTGGTAGGTGCGATTGACGGGGTGGAGCCCATTGATCATGCCCTCATTCGAGATGAGAGACAAGTAGGCACCGTTTGGACTGACGGATATGCCGTGTATCCGTCGACCTGCAACTCCCTCTGGCAGAACAATCTCTTCTTGTTTAAACTCGACAGCAACATCCGTGAAAACAGCCCTGAGCTTCTTTACCTTACCATCTAGTGAGCAGGTGAAAATGGTCCCGTTGTTATGACTGACTGTCATGGATATGATAGAGGTGGAATGAAGACCTGTGACATGGGAGTTGTGAACGTTGAGACCAGCCTTGGAGATCAGCAACAAGCACCAGAATACATAAGGACCTCGTGCAGCAATCACTAGGCTGCAGTTGCATTTCTGGTGCGGATGGAAGAGCGTAATGCATTTGATGTTGTGGACGGGTATCTGGTCCTTATCCTGCCACAAAACCACAGGTTGCCTGAGGGTGAAGTAACCCTTCACTGCCTTGAGGTTGACTGGAAGGATCTTTACAGGTCCAACTGAGCTGCCGACGATAAGTCCGCTCATTTTCCGCCCACTATGCTCAAATTCCCACCAGGTGATCACGCTTGGCGAAGACACTCCAGATTTGATGGTGTTGCAAGACACCACCGAATCCTTTCCCTGCAGGGGCAAGCTGAACTGCCACACCACCACATCTCCATTCTCCATAAGTACAGCCAGAAGCACAGTGCTAACATCTTTACATGCATTATCGGTCTGAACTTGCTGCATATTGCACAGACCAGACCACTCCATGCGCATTGGCGTCTGCATGCTATACCGCCGTTGCAGTTCATCCAAGTCTTTAATGGAGCTCGGAGGTGAGCCGTCGCTCTGAGCGGAGTAGTTCCTGGATTTTAACATTTCCCCATAAAGTTCTGTAAGGTCCATGAGAGGCATCCACTGCAAACGCAAATGACTGCTGTGGACTGTGAGACGATTGTCCAGTGTTAAGAAAGCAAGAAGACAGCGGCCGTATTTGTCGCAGCCTAATGGTGACCAGCTGGTGTACTTCACGCCATGGAGGCGTCCACATTGAGGATGGATGACTCGGTCTGTCATTATCATTTGGCCTACAACTGGATCTTTACTCTTTGCAAAGTTTTCTTTAACAGTCTGCACCTCCTTTTCTGGGCCCACCTGTAACAATATATAAAGAAGACATTAAAGGAATTGCGAATAACAGATATTTCGACACATAGAAATAAGTTTGAAAACATCATTTTATAGAGTTTTTTATTTATATAAAGTCATGGAGGGATAACAATCCGTTCATATAATTAGTAAAAATGGTCACATGAAATCAAGTCTCATTTTCATTTATAGGTCAAAACAGTGCGTAAAACACATCAACCCTTTTTTAGTACATTTGTCACAAATGTTTTTGGTGGGATAATCCAACCAGTACATTTGTAAACAAACTGGGGTTAACAAAATTTACTGGGATTTGTTTTTGTATTTACACAGAATGGTCAACTATAAATGAAAGACGCAGACTGTCTATACTTTGTGTGAACATTTTTACATGTCATAAAGTCACATGACCAGAGCTGTTTTTGCCTCTCTGAAAGATGATGTCTGTTTCAAAGCTCCATAAAAAGAAGCATTTGAAATACATGTCATAATACAGATTCCACTACCATATTTTAGTACGTATAAAATTTAAAAAGTCTATTATTAATTAAGATCGCTCTGTCTCATAGATCATGATCACAGAACACATTATGTCAGTGATCACAATTGTGACCAGTGGGAAAAAACACAGGCTTAAAAAAAAAACTCTGATTGATTGATTCACATGATAAAATATGTGAGGTTTTAAATATAATACAAATAATGTTACATTCAATTAAAGTAGACGTAAAAATAAATATTTTTTTTCTTGGATTAGGCCTATCACTCCCCACAATTGACCGTGGGGAAAAAAAATCAATTATGCACCTGAATGTTTGAATATTTTGTTTAGTTCCCCATACAGTGTTGCACAACATATTTTGACATAGAAAGTCATGCAGTTTGTGCTGGAAAAAATAAGGGATTAAATAGGATTATTCCTCACAGATGATTAACGTTTATTTTGCACATTTTGAGATGTCAAGTCACGTCAAAACATGGCTTAGGCTTGGCAACATGGTTGCAACAGAGCACATCCGTTGGTACCATAAAGCAACGAGAACGCGCGCACCACAGTAGTTACCTCGAGCTCGCAAGCGGTGTCCGGCACGGGGATGTGAGTGCGATGCAGCACCAGATTTTGACTGAGACTGTGTATGTCACACACCAGCTCCACGAGAGACACGCTGTTAGTGCTGGAGGCCGCCAGTCTGTGATCCTCTGCCCACGACAGGGGCTCCAGACCGCTAACTGGACTCAGCAGTTTAATCGCTGGATCGCGCAGCACCACAGGACCCTGTCCAGCCCAAAAATCATTGTCCCGTCCCGACTGAGCTTTAGACGCGGTTTCTGCTTTCTCGAAGTTACTATCTGAGCCTAAAGCCGCCATTTTTCTGTATAAAAATAAAGCCCGTCTCCAGGAAGTTACGGTGCCGGAGGAGGAGGGATTTCACGAGCGCGGCATGGACTGGGTTGCCAGATTGACAATAGTCACTCTGGAAACAATTGGTGGTTGGTTGTTTGTTTATATAATAATACATAACTATATATTATACTATTCTATCACACTGGGTTGTTATTATTATATCACACTGTATTATTATTATTATTATTATTATTCGTTTTATCTACATTTAATATTTCATGCATGGGTCATTCCTGGAATGCAGTGACTTTCCTGTCCCAATGATTTATTTACTCATATTTTCTCTAAAATGAGTCACATATTTATAATAAATGGCTTGCATTGTAGATTTAACTATTCTTTACCATTTAAACAGAGATAATAGACATTAAAAAAACTATTTTGTTTTAATTCAAGTTTGCATTCAATTATATCATGTCCTCAGTACACAGTAATCAACTTCTGCAAGAAATATAAACCATGAAATGACAAAAACCTCAAAATATTTTTAAATTATGTTATAGACTAGGCTAAATTGCCTCTAATCATACATATAAATCATGTGAAAATATAGGTTTTTGAAATAAAATAAAATTTTCTTCAATTACTGCGTCCCTGAAGTCATCTTCCACCCTGTTAGTATGTACTTTTTTGCCTTCCAAATCCAACTGCAATTTCATTGAGGCCATTTTCAAGAAGTGACTTAATTTCTTTTACCTGCTGGAATTCAACTGTACAAACTGAGTTAAGCTTTAACTCTCACTCCTAACTTTTTTTTTTTTTAGTTTTTGAAATGTTATCCTGCTTGTCCCACCCTTAAAGTTCCACCCTGTTAGGCTATGTTATGGAGAATGTTTGTCCTATCAAAAAAATGTGAAAACAAATCTGACAGTAAAAGTTCTGTTCATCTGTAGAAGGTTAGCTAGCTAAATGATGATCACTTAAAGAGCTATGGCTAACTTAGCTCAGAATTTTCCACCCTGTTAGATTCCACCCTGTTAGGTCGGAATGTGAAACATATTCTATTCATCAAAAATTGTTTTGCTTGTTTCAAGAAGAAAAGAAAATCTGAGATGGCATAAGGGACATATACTATCCAAGAAAAGCTCATTATTGTTTAACATTTACATTATTAACATGTTGTGATAACTATGGATATGTCCCTAACAGGGTGGAATATTTCCATGGACAGTGTCTGAACAATCTACCCATAATTAATATTAAAGAGTCCCTGAGCTTGCCCAGTATGTATTCCTTATAGTTAAACATGTCACTATTTTGGTAAAATGCTAAAAACATGAAAATCATGTCCTTTTTCCCCAACACTTATGAAGCCAAAATTTCACCGCATACCAGGAATGACCCATATTACTGAAGGCCCCAATAAGTGTCAGTCAGTATCTTACAGTCTGGTCAGTAAGTGTTCGCTGTGTGGGGAAGATGCAGTATTGACTGAGGAGTTGTAACACCATTCGTTTTTGTTGTTTCAATTTGATATTTAACATCCACACAAGCTTTTTAATCTACATGTTTTTTTTTTTAAATATCTAGAAACGAATCAAACAAGGACGGTTATACTTTTTCACTTTGTGTGTCTGCCGGACCAACAAAGATTGCACAAAATGGCCTACATTTGCCACAATTGGCAAATCTCACATTGTTTTAGAGCTGTTGGACTATGTTTTATGTATATAATCTTGTATCCAATTTTAGTTGCTTTATAATTAAAATATCATGTATGTCAAGTCAAGTCAAGTCATCTTCATTTATATAGCGCTTTTAACAATGGATTGTTTCAAAGCAGCTTTACAGAGATAAACATATAATTTACGGTAACAGATTGTTTTGGCGTTATAGCGGTTCTTGAATAATGTTATTTCCAGCTAAAGTTAACTTTGATTGATTCACCTCCGTCGAAATGATCAGACTTTTAAACGCGAAACTGTGATTAACGCTGACGGCGTTCACATGCTCATTCAGAATTGATTCTATAGTTATGTGCTTTTTAAAATATGTGCGCAGGTTTGTAATTCATACAACCCAGCCTAAACAAACTACTTTTCTTGCCTATAAATTTTGATACAGAATTTTGTTTTATTTTATCACTTCGGGGTACGCGAGCTGGAATTCACAACGCTTTATCTGTAGAGTGGGAAAGGGATCCCCATAGGGAGAGGATAGTGGACACTTCAGCACTGCATTGTCATCGGGTCCAGGCGGATCTCCTTCGTCAGATCTGGAAACGGCCTGGATCCGGCAGGCTGCGGGAAAACCTCGGGATAAACAAAGACACTAATATTAGCGTAGATGTCATTCTTCTTATGATGTAGCGAGTACATCAAGATTTAAGGGAAGTGTTCCCAGTTCCGGCTGACCTAATCTATGCAGCCTAACATTGAATTATAGAAGTCTATAATGTATTATGTGTATGCTAGGTCAAAGAGATGTGTTTTTAGTCTAGCTTTGAACTGACAGAGTGTGTCTGCTTCCCGGACAATGGTAGGAAGACTGTTCCAAAGTTTTGGTGCTAAATAGGAAAAGGATCTACCGCCAGCAGTCGATTTAGATATTCTAGGTATTATCAACTGGCCGGAATTTTGAGATCGCAATAGACGTGAAGGACTATAGTGCGTTAAGAGCTCGCTCAAGTACTGCGGAGCTAAACCATTTAGTGCTTTGTAGGTAATCAACAATATTTTAAAATTTATACGATGTTTAATAGGGAGCCAATGCAGTGTTGACAGAACCGGGCTAATATGGTCATATTTCCTGGTTCTGGTAAGAACTCGAGCTGCAGCGTTTTGAACCAGCTGTAGTTTGTTTATTAAGCGTGCAGGGCAACCACCCAGTAGAGCATTACAATAATCTAGCCTTGAGGTCATGAACGCATGGACTAATTGTTCCGCATTTCCCAATGAGAGCATATGGCGTATTTTAGATATATTTTTAAGATGAAAAAATGCAGTTTTACAGATACTAGACACGTGGCTTTCAAAAGAAAGGTTGGTATCAAAGAGCACACCCAGGTTCCTAACCGACGACGAAGACTTGACAGAGCAGCCATCAAGTGTTAGACAGTATTCTGGGTTATTACGTGTGGAAGTTTTTTGTCCAATAATTAGAATCTCTGTCTTTTCAGAATTTAGTAGTAGGAAATTACTAGTCATCCAATTTTTTATATCAGCTATGCATTCCGTTAATTTTGTGAATTGGTAAGTTTCGTTGGGTTTTGAAGAAATATACAGCTGAGTATCATCGGCATAACAGTGAAAGCCAACTCCATGTTTCCTAATGATATCTCCTAATGGTAGCATGTACAGAGTGAACAGCAGCGGTCCTAGTACTGAGCCTTGTGGTACGCCATACTGAACTTGTGATCGATAAGACATCTCTTCATTTACTGCTACAAACTGATAACGGTCAGTTAAGTATGATTTAAACCATGCTAGTGCAATTCCGCTAATGCCCACATAGTTTTCTAGTCTATTTAAAAGAATGTTGTGGTCAATTGTGTCAAATGCAGCACTAAGATCGAGTAACACTAATAGCGAGATACAACCACGATCGGATGATAAGAGCAAATCATTTGTGACTCTAATGAGGCAAGTCTCAGTGCTATGGTACGGTCTAAATCCGGACTGAAAATCCTCGCAGATATCATTTCTTTCTAGAAAGGAACACAGTTGTGAAGATACTGCTTTTTCTAATATCTTTGACAGAAAAGGTAGATTCGAGATCGGCCTGTAATTGACTAATTCTGTAGGATCAAGTTGTGGTTTTTTAACAAGCGGTTTTATCATAGCCAGTTTAAAGGTTTTTGGTACGTATCCTAGAGACAAAGATTAATTAATGATATTAAGAAGAGGATATATGACCTCCGGAAACATCTCTTTCAGTAGCTTAGTCGGTATAGGATCTAACATACAAGTTGTCGATTTAGATGAATTAACGAGTTTGCAGAATTCTTCCTCTCCTATAGCAACAAATGAATCAAATTTTTCCTCAGGGAGACTACAATGCACTCCCTGATGCGATACTGTAGTAGACGGTTGCATAGTTATAATTTTGTCCCTGATATTATCAATCTTATAAGTGAAGAAGTTCATAAAGTCATCACTGCTGTGTTGCTTGGACACTTCTGAGCTTGAAGCTTTCTTTTTCGTTAGTTCAGCCACTGTTTCAAATAAATACCTTGGATTATGTTTATTTTCTTCTAATAGGTTTGAAAAATAAGCAGATCTAGCAGCTTTTAAAGCCTCTCTGTAAGCAATCGAGCTCTCTTTCCACGAAATCCGAAATACCTCTAGTTTAGTTTTCTTCTAGTTGCGCTCCATTTTTCTGGCTGCTCTCTTAAGGGCCCGGGTGTGCTCGCTGTACCACGGCGTTGGACTATTTTCTTTAATCTTCTTTAAGCGCAACGGAGCGTAATAAAATATTACTATAAATTACAGCAACACCTCCCCCTTTGCCTTTCAGACGAGGTTCATGTTTATAACTGTAATCTTGTGGGGTTGACTCATTTAAAGTAATGTAATCGTTTGGTTTTAGCCAGGTTTCTGTCAAACACAGCATATCAAAATTATAATCTGAAATCATATCATTAACTATGAGAGATTTTGAAGTAAGGGATCGAATATTCAGCAACCCAAGCTTTATCATTTGCTCATCTGTATTATATCTGTTTTTTATTTGTTGAACATCAATTACATTTTTAACCTGACGTTTTTTGGATTTCCAAATTCGGGGAACAGACACAGTCTCTATATGATGACATCTAGGTGAAAGAGGCTCTATGTGATGGGATTTATCTGACCTTGGTGACGTGAGGCCGCTAGCAGACGGTCGGTTTAGCCAGTCTGTCTGCTTCCTGACCTGAGCCCCAGATTGTCATGTTTTATCTCTAAGACTATGAGCCAAATTACAAGAGAGATGAGCAGCACCAGCCCAGGTGCTGTTACCACATTGCCACAATATGTGTTTACCATTTTTTTTTTTTATTAAAATGAAGCTTAAAATGAAATGAGGGCGGGTAGTGGTGATGAGTGATAATAATGATATGAAATGATGTGATCATTGTAAAATTCAATGATTTATAGCAGATAAATTTGAGAATATTATTTCAGTTACAGGTACAGGTGTTAAAACAAAATGTGGTACAACACATCCAGTATCCTCAGCGAACCTGTTTTTGAATAATATATTGTATACGTGTAAACACAATATCATCCCCTTAATGATTTTTAATGTTCTTAATATTGGGCAGTGAGCCAGTCTTAGTGTTTAAATTACAGATATTAATCTAATTTGTAAAGCATTTGTCATTTGATAAACTGACATAATCCATCAACTGAAAACTCAGACACTATTCATCTGATGTCAGAGGGGCAGGAGAAAGATCATTAATTGGTTGGGAGCATATGAGAACGGTCAGGAACCCTAACTGCGTGACCAAGTTGCAGGATATGTGTAATTAACAGACACGCTTTGATCTGTCTAGTATTCCCACCTGGAAAGGTTGAAAAGGAGCAGTGTGTCCTCTTTCCTATCTGAATGCAGTCTTTGGCTGAGACTAAGTAACTCAGTTGTCAAAAGTATTTAGCAATGTGGAGGTTTCCCCTGTAATAAAACAAATCGGTACAAATCTATGAAACAAACATGTAATTGTGGCAGTAATATTTTACTCTTCCCTCCATCTATCTGTCATTTGTTTCAATAATAATTTGAATGCGGGGCCTTTGTGTATTTCAGTCTTAACATGTATAGTATGAATATTTCAGTGACCTGCTGTGCATAATTTTCTGGGTTTTGGCACAGGGGTTTTGACACCGGTTTGTGGGATTGTTGGATTAAACATTCATCCGTACTTGTCTCTTAGATTTACTTTATGCATTTAAGCAGGTCTAGTCCTACAGTGTTGCTTGGCATATCAGAACACAATGTGCCTCATCTTGTTTGTTCCTGGCTGATTGGATGTGCTGTTTTGTCTTTGCAAACAGTGTGAGAATTGCTTTCTCCAAAATGCACTTGGTAAGTTGCTGTAATATGATTACAGCTAACAAATATGATTTGTATTAAATTAATGGCAGTATTTGTTCATTTAAACATCATTGTTTTAGTATGCACATTGAGAAACTGATGATTAATAATAATAATTTTATAATGAAAACAACATTCTTTAGTGCAATTCTTTCCTTATTTTTTCTGAAATTAAAACAATAATCGACGTATTATCACTGAGTTAGTATACAGTGCAATAGTGTACTTGCATCATCGTTTTGTTTTACTTCTTGTACTAAATTATTTGCAATCAGAGCTGCATTAGTAGATTCTAACCTGAGCATTTTTATTGTTTCAATTGCAGACCTCTCCTTAACTGAGCCATTTGCACATGCCTGAACTCTTATGGGAAACTGTGACGGATGGTTCATCATACTTGTTTTAATTATTCAGCTGTGCAGACAGCACCCTGGGGAGACGTGCTGCGGCGCATTACAAAAAACACACATTCAGTGATATAATCATAATGATGATAATGAAATGTATTTAGAGCACATCAGTGCCTCCCTCTCTCTCTTTTCCTCTGCCTCTTGCTGCTCTTGTGGGAGGATATGAGCGCTGTCTGATGCCGAAGAGGCAAGTTTACTTCGCTCTGGCCCCCGGTGGCTCCTTGTGGAGGCCTGCGGTGCCCCGCACGATGGCTCACCGGAGATTAGCCGTCAGAGCAGAGGGTTTTGCATACCTCATGTGCCGTCAACTGCGAAGGCTTACCTGACAGGTGTTGCTCTCGCTCAGATCTGTTGTGTCCTCCTGAGCTGAAGCTTCGATGGGGTGCCTGTGGGTAGGAGAAACCTTCCTTCCTACTGTCAATCATCACAGGCCACACAGCCAGGACAAAACCAAATCTCCCCTCAATGAGAGCTCAATGATGTCTGATCAGTGTGGCACAAAAACACCCCGGGCGCTGCTTGAATAGTCCTTGCTTAAATATGTCATTGAGCGTTGCAAACTTTTCGAGATTGCAAGTTTTTCCGGGAGTACTATGCGGGATTGCTTATCATTGCAAATGAAAGTATACTGTGCAAATGTAAATGTTTTCAAATGTAATATTTGGGTTTATTGGGAGTCTCTAAGCTTCACATACTTCCAACAACGCCGTTCACTCCTTAGCGCATCTATCAGTTGACCTGTTTGTTGTGTTTGTATACGCTCTCACTGGAGAGTTTGTGAAATAAGAACATCTAAGTAGTTTTGTACTGCATCTTGTCCTGTATTAAAGTGTGCTGTCAGGTCAAGCTACCTTTGGTTCTCCCCAGAATTGCAGCATATTAACAGAAACAGGGACTTAAGGGTGTTAAAAACAGCAAAAGAGACAAATAAATGATCACATGTATGCGCAGTGATAATGTATTAATAATTCATAGTGCTTTATGATTAATTAAAACAGGCCTCAGGTCCTGTGGCAGGTACAGGCTGAAACACAGTCTGACATTCCCATGTGATCCTCAGAACATCTGAACATCTGAACTCTCTCCCTTCTTCTGTCCCCAGACCAGGTGGAAGACCTGTTCAGATATCTCCAGTGGCAAGCAATCTTTACTTTGGGGACTGTAAGTGCTTGTTTTTTTTCTTTCTAAGACTTGCCGGTGTGGGGAGGCGCTGTATATAGTACAATCAAGGGCCTATTTATAGCGAACAGGACACATTGACTTATGAACAAATGATGTAATTTATTGACCTCTCCTTCGCTCTTTTGTGTAGTAGCATCCCTGGCTGCTATGCACAAATAATGTTATTTACGGGTGCTGCTCTATAATGCCATTTATACTGTTTTGTATTGTATATTGTTTTACCCCAATGTGAAACTCTGTTCTAGCAGTTTTGGAACTTTGTATATCAGCACTTCTCTCCTCATTTCTTTCCTTTGGATACAAGTTTAAGAAAATGAATACATGTAAATGTTTGTATCCTTTATATCGACATCTATAACACCGCTTTTTCTGTCCTCAGGAAACGGTCCAAGAAAAGAGCAAAGTTGTAAAGGGTTCCTGACTATTCCTCTGTCGGATAGTGAACTGTGACTGTCTCTCTGCCTGGTCTTGGCAGCTGGTTGTGGGCAGGGCATGCCCTGTGGCAGTGCCTGGAGGACCAGGGCCTCTGCCTGCTTGTCTCGCCTGTGCTAATGCAATAAGGCCGGGCCGCCCATATGGCACTTGTGGGAACAGTGGGACTCTGGAGGATGGCACAGAGAGCCACCACTCTGCTGTTAGATATTAAAGAGGACAGGTCCTCACTGGGCTCTGCCCACAGCCGGACAAAGTAATGGATGGGTTTGGTGATTGGACAGCACTTGTAGCGGCCTGTGTGAACCCGCCAATGAGCAAAGCCAAATAGCCACAGTTGCAGCTGTGAAAATTCAGGCCTGGAGAGTGTCCTTGACAAGTTTTGTTGATGCATTTTCCATTGGTTACATCTGCTAAAATATATAAAGTGTAATTAGAATAGATGTTTAGAACTTGGTCCAGGCTCCCATTTTTTTAAATGGAGGATTGGTGGTGCCCAACAGACCTTTGTGGAGCACTTTTAGAAGGTGTGGTTTTATCAACAGGTGACTCTAAAGTTCAATAAACAAGCTTCTCTATTCTGAATCAAGGTGATGATGATGATGTATGGTCCGTTGTGGTTTGAGGGTGGTATTACACGCCCAGCAGGACAACAGAATGTCCTTCAAAGGGGAGCTCAAGGAAAAGTTTCCTTGCCAGAATCCATCAATGAGGCTAATGGAGAGAATGTGGATCAAGGCCGGAAAAGAGAGTGGACTGCAGTGGGGCGAATTAGTCCACTTGGCACAAATTGTGGCTTGCTGTACGATTTTCTATGTTTTAATGGATAAAACGTGGTCAGGTGGAGCAGTGGAAGATGAGGCTTCAGCAAGTTCACATAACCAGAGCAAATGCTCTAGCTCACTTCTTTTATACATTATACCACACACGCTGTGCACAAATGGAACTTGTAGCAATTTGTTACAACCCCTAAAAAAAGAAAGTAGATCATTATGAGAAAGTCAGCAAAAAATTTCCTTTTGACATAATGGTGCCTCGTTTTCCTGTATGAATATTCCCGTTCATGCTCATGCCAGACTGCTAAACAGGTCACTCTCCTTCCTCTCCTGCCACCCACCTCCCTGGATCTGGAACAAAAGCCAACCTCCCCCATCTCTCCCCCCTTCTCTCCTGTCTCTCTGTTTTATTGGTGACAGCTGCCGCGAAACAAACTCGCGGAGTGAGAGAAATGATGTGTCAGTGGAAGGTCCTTTAGCCTGCGCCGCTAATCTGTCACACGCGGTTTGTTGTTTACTGTTCCTCCGGCTCGCTGACCGGCCGTCGACGAGCGTAGTGCCGTAATGGCGACAGATGCTTACCCGCAGAAGTGTGAATCTTGCCGATTTCCCCCTGCTGCCAACCTGTAAATTACAGCTATCGGGAGTAATTAGACCCGATAAAACCCTTCCAAGCTTCACCCCCCGTGTACCACCCTGACTCGCTCTCCCTCTCTCTCTCGCTCTCTCTCGCTCTTACTCTCTCTCTCTTGGCCTGCCAGTGACACAAGATAGGGGGATTTGAGAGGCACAAGGTTGCTGGCATTGACCGATCCCACCGTTAACCTGTCTCTGACACCTTCTCCCCTTATTACTCTGGCACTGCCATCCTCAACAGGCTATAAGGGACAGGCAGTAGACCAGACACAAGAAAAATAAAGCTACGTCTCCACTAAACCTGCACCTGCAACTCTTTCCAGCTACATTTAATGCAGCAAAAGAAGTACATTTTTGCAATCTTTCATAATTTTTGTGCAAGAGTGCAATTTTTATGAGCACTTGAAATGATGCCACTTGGCAAGTCAAGCTGTGCCATTTTTGGCAAGCTGATTGAGCGGAATACGGTGAAAGTCATTGCGGCCATACTGTCCGTTCTAATAAAATGTTGTCCCTCAAAGTGTTCGACTCATTTAGACCCTGTCCCAGATACCACCCTAAGCCTTTTTAGTCCTTCTCTGAATCTAAACTTTACATGTACACTAGACATCCCCAAGTACATGTCAAGTGTGTAATTTGGGACTGAATTTCAGAGGCTGATATCAGTTGGACAATCCCTGTCACTACTTAAACTAAGTGTCCTGTAATAATTTGAGTTAATATTGCTGACAACCTCAGAAGATACCCAGTTGTATTTACTCTCAGGAAAAACCTAAGAAAGGAGAAACCGGCAATAATGTAATGCCCTGAGAAGATGCCTGGCTGTGGGTTGGCACTTAACCTTTTACCTCTCCATGTCCTCCTCATAAGTCCTGATGCACGTCACTGCCTTCTGGTGCCAGGCCCATAAAGAAAACAGAGTTCATGGCCCTTTAAGTAACTCACCTAGTGCTAAAGGTCACACAGCCAGGTCTTGTCATCCCCACCCTCTCTGTCTCCCTGCTCCCTCTTCCTCCTCCTGCTCTGCCATCCCTCAGTGCCCACTTCCTGACCATCAGAGCCAATCGCCAACCGGCCTTGCCTCCTCCGCCACCAATGCGGAGCAGCAATCTGTCACCCAGGCACTGGAGGACGCCACCCTGCTGGCCCCCTTCCGCACACCACCGTAATGGCTTCTGGCATCCCACGAAAGAAAAAGAATAAACAAAAATGAAGAGTGAGTGGTGGAGATAGACATGGACAGAGAAGTCTAAAGGGGCAGTAGAATCACCCTTTACTTACGAACTCCCCCTAGCCACCCTCCTCACTCACCTCCGCTCTGTAAAGCTCTTGCTCATCCACTCCACGCAACCCTGCTTTGGCCCCGTCGCTTTGCACGATACTTCAGTGAATAAATGAGTCGTTTTAATCCGACTGACAAGCTGGCATTGCCTAACCCTGCCCTCCATCTGTACTGGCCGCCAGCTCAGCGGCAGGCCCTGGGCAGCTCCATGTGCCAATCCAACACACACACACACAGCTTATCCTGGCGGCCGCTTCAGGGACAGACGGGATAGAGCTCCATGCGGCTACTACCCATCCACACCAAAGAGCTATTTATATAAGAAAAGGATTAACTGTCACAATCTTTGATGGACAGCAACATGGATTGAAAAGGGCCTTGTTAATTATTCATTGATTTCTGGTGGTTGGGGCATGTGGAATCTTTCTAGCTTCCTGTGTAGTCACATTGTGTTGAGTTTAAGCAGGCAAATTTTAGGGACCTTGTTTAGGTAAGGGTTTAGGTTTAGGCTGTGACATTCAAATGGTTGAAATATGAGTATGTGTTTACTTAGTTTGACACATTAGATTAGGTTTGAGAGGCTTTTAACATGGTGTTCTTGTTGCTCAGTTGATGGAGCATGACGCTAGCAACGCCAAGACTGTGGGTTTGATTCCCAGGGAACAATTAATTAATTGTGTTCTTTAAAGGGTTAGTTCACCCAAAATTGAAAATTCTGTCATTAATTACTCACCCTCATGTCGTTCCAAACCCGTATGAGGTTCATCTTCGAAACATAAATGAAGATGTTTTTGATGAAATCTGAGCGATTTCTGTCTCTCCATAGACAGCTGCGCAACTGACACTTTGACGCTTCAAAAAGTTCATTAAGAGCTCGTAAAACTAATCCATGAATTTATCAGTTTAGTCCAAATTTTCTGAAGAGACTCGATTACTTTGTGATGAACAGATTGAATTTAGGCTTTTATTCACATATAAACATTGATCAGTGAACATTAACAGAAGCTCAGCCAAACCTGCTTGGCGCGCAAGAACAAACCTCTTACGGAGGCTCACACGTGCTGTGTAACACACAAGAATGAACCTCATTGGTTCTTGCTGAAGCTCAAACGTGCTGCGTAACACACGAGAATGAACACATTGGTTCTCGGACATCAAGCGAACATGTTTGAGCTTCCATTTACCATAACTGATGTGTGAGTTGAATGTTTTTATTTAGCCTAAATTTAGCCTAAATTCAATCTATTCATCATATAAAGCGATTGAGTCTCTTCAGAACATTTTGTACTAAACCGCTTGATTCATATGGACTATAGTTTTAAGATCTCTTTATGAACTTTTTGAAGCGTCAAAGTTTCCGATGCGTAGCTGTCAATGGAGGGACAGAAAGCTCTCAGATTTAATTTTAAAAAAAGAACTTTATTTGTGTTCCGAAGAACTTTTACGGATTTGGAATGACATGAGGGGTAAGTAATTAATGACAGAACTTTCATTTTTGGGTGAACTAACCCTTTAAATTGTAGAGTGAACCTGAAATGTACAAAACTACAGCTATAGGGGCTTATGTAGCACATTACCCAGAATAGTGAATTTTTTAATACTCTAATATGTAGTAAAACTACAAACTTTGATATATTAACTACATCAAATGTAAGAAATATTTGACGATAGGCAGCTTAAATATTGGAAATGAATGCACATTTCTGAGGTGTTAATGTGGCCGTGAGCTGAATGATGCTTCAAATAAATTTAAATTCTGATCTGTTTTATAAAGAAAATTATGTTTGTCAGTCAATCAAAAGCTTTCAGCAGTGCTGAGGTATGAAGATTCATAGACTTAACCCACGTACCTAGTCATATCTAACATATTTGAGTTGGGCAAAGTCAGATCCTAGAGGACTTGAAAATGTTAATTATCCATGCACGAAAAGGTCATATCAGATAATATAGACAATAGATTTTCATCCTTAAGTTGCACAGTATTTAGCAGTACAAGCTTGATCCAAGTGAAAGTGTCTACCCCAGATTTTAGAGAATCACACATTCTCTTGCCTCCACTCAGGGGTTAATTCTGCTCTGTTGTCCTTGGCACACTGTGGGCATACTGCAGCATGGCATAGTTCTCTCGCTCTCTCTCTCTGTGCCTCTATCCTCTCCCAGCAGTGGGGGGTGGACAGAAACACTGGCAAATGAAGGCACTGAAACCCTCTGCTCCATTTCCTCTCTGCTCTCCACTTGTCTCTCTGTTTGCTTTGCTCCCTCTTCTCTCTTGGCCAGGTGGCACCTCTTAAACATGGCCCAGGAACATTTGAGTGGCCGATTAAGCACAGGGCTTTTCTCCTGTGTAGCAGTAATGAGTCAGGTGAGAAAGGGTGTAATCTGTGTCAACCATCACACCATCGATTTCTGTTTTTACACTGATTTAGGACCAGTGTCACAGTTGAAAATTAAACCTCTCTGATTATTTACTTACTCTCATGTTGTTCCAAACCCATATGACTTTTTTTCTTCCGTTTGAATACAGTAGGAGAAGTTTAGCGGAATAAGTGCTCTTTTCTACTATTATACTATACTACTTTTATAAATAGGTAGTATAATCTTCCTTTCCACTGTAGCTCAAATCTCATTCATTCTTCTGATTATTCAAATGTGTTGTGTCCTTATCAGTTACATTGGAAGAAACAATAGAGTTAAGCATATCTGGATTTTGAAAGCTATGGGCAAAGGAAGATTTTCAGCGCTTTAGATTTTGTTTTGTTCCGCACACAATACTAACATGCATGGTTTCATGAGACTTGGAGTATAGCATTAGAGTCATGTAGTGCATGGGTGACATTTATAGTATTTTATGGTGCTTTTTGTGTACTTTTTCAAGCATGACACCCACTGGTTGCTGTATGAAAATGTGTTCTGTGTAAATGTAAATGATGACAGAAATCTTCCTTTTTCTACTTCAATGAGAAAAACACAAAACAGATCAGCACTGTTTCGTGCATTACCACTCCAATGTAAGACTTCCTGCCGAGCCAATGATGGCTTAGTGTCACAACACGAGATCATGACTGTTTGAGTAGCCAGTGCTAAACCGCAGCTGGTGACTTTCTGCCTTTTGATGATGGGTGTTCACATCAGAAGGGCTTGTAAACAGAAGGGGGTGTTTAACAGCCTTTTGTTGAAAAGCTGATCTATCCTTATTTGCATGGCAGTAACAGTACTGTGCCGCAAACTGTTAGCTAAACTGTCTGTTGTTTGTTCTTCTGTGAGGCGCTCGTAATAAATCTCAGTAGGGGTTGACGACACTCATATTTAACAGCCATGGCGTGATGAAGCTTTTGGGGCTTTTTTGAAGTACAGCAATAGAAGCTCTTTTCCTTTATAGTGGCATCCAATCAACTCCCAGAGACCAAAAAGCACATCAATTGATTATTTAGGTTACCACCCGTCCATGACAGCTGTGTAGCAGCAGAGCCCAAATAGAAATAAATGACTTTTTTTTCTCAATTAAGTAGGTTAATAACTGAAAATGGCATGTAATGTTTTATTTAACTTTGGGGCAGGGACAGTGAAAAGGGCCAGCACATGTTATGGAGGACTGAGGGAGGCGCAGTGAGATTCATTTGCTCGAATGATACCCGCCCCTTAGGCCATTCCATATTAAACAAGTGCTTTGTAAGTGTGCCGTCATTACTATTCATCACAAATAAATACTTAAGCACAGAGAGCTTAGTGCCCCGCTGTTATACAGTTCTCCATTATTACTGCGGCCCGGCCGTCTGGCTGCTTGCTTGGCTGCACTGTGCCCAGACTCTTCCTGTGTCCTTCAGCCTTCTGGAGCAAGAGAAAGAGAGGGAGGGTGACATATATGCCTGTCCAGCTTTCCTGCCAGTGCCCTTTAAGCAGGTAAGCTGCCAAGTTATGTGTCTCATGGGCTTTGCTGTCCACAAACTGCGCTCTCATACCCCCTTCTCTCTTTTTATTTTGCCCGCTTTCTGTCTTTCCTGCTTGCTTTCTCTCATGCATATACACCTAAAATCTAAATTTTCTTACTCTTTATTCACCTTCCTGTCATAACCAGGAAAACACAGACTTTGCAGAAGAAAATACACAAGCACCAATGAGGGTGGATACATCACCTGCAATATTCAAGTTATTTGTCAATTAATAAAACTGGTGTGGTGCCCACCTAACTATAGTAAAATCACTGTAATTGCATTAAGTGGGTTATTACTTTTATAAAAAACATATAGTTATTCTATTTGGCTTTGCTGATTATTGGCTGTGTCTGAAACCTTAGTCATCTGCCTTGCTGCCTTGTCAGGTAGTTGCTTTAAAACAGAAGTATAGTGACAGATCCACAGAAATGGAAGCGTCAGCGTAAGTTCTACCAGAAAGACTCTATTGCTACGTCACTAATTGGTAATTTCGCGTCACCAATCACAATTCAACATCAAATATAAAAGATTGACCTTACCTTCCCCTTTCGTTGCTTCTAGGTGTCGTAGAAAAGTTTTCCCCCATCCTCCCCATGACCACCAGATAGGCTCCTGTCCAACCGTCGGGGGGTATAGGCTCCGCCCAGCCCAGACCATCAGGCAGGACCTACCGGTTAACTCGCAGACCCAGACAGAGGACGGAGCCCATGCCAATGAACTGAGACAGAGCTTGTTGAGTGTCTGCCTTATTCCGTCTGTATTCCTTCACAAAATAAATCTATTTCATTCAATAATTCTCCTGAGTCTCTTTGGTAGAAGTGACAGATCTTCCGTATTGTGGCGCACATGTCCATTGGTTGTTAAATGGCCTGGAGACAGATCTGAAAAGGAAGATCGAGTTATTACATTTTGATTAAAAATAAGTAAAATAGGTAAAAATGTGTTTTTTGAAAATGAAACGATGAATCGTTCACAATGTTCAATAAGGTGCTATTTGAAAATAGATAGGAATTTTCATTTCATGCCAACTCTAATAATGATTTGCATGAAGTGTTTTTGTATTAAGGTACTTTCTAAGGAATCAGGCTTTCAAGACGCCAAAGTCTAATGATCTTAAAACAAATTAAAATAAGCTTTAAATATATTTAGTGACTTTAATGCTTATTTCCCAGTAGAAATTAAGTCATGAGTTATTCATAAATATCCCTTCAAGCACCCTTTTCCTTCTTTTCACCAATCACTGAACCGCATAAGATTTGGGGATAGTCAGTGCCAACCAGATACTGTAAATGCATCTTAATAACAAGATGTTAAGCAAATATTGCCTTTGGGATGTGACTTGTTGCCTACCTACCTCTTTATAATTTATAAAGCTTTTGGACATAGATTATGCAGTCAACGGTGTGCATTTATAGTCAGCTTACAATGAAACAGAGCTCATCCAATCAAAATGTATCATTTTTACCATAATCACAACTTTTATATTTGGTCCCCCAAATCTTGAACAGTTGGTTACATCTTTGACAAGCACGCACACAAAGACTAGACACACTGCCGGAGAAAGCCAAACTCCAATCCCTCTTTGCTATGTGTTTTTTGGAAGGTGATCTAGCTCATTCTCTTCCCATCCGTCCCAGGCAGCAGTCCGCTGGGCTGGGTTGGCCATGCTGCCGGCTGGCTGGCAAGAGATTGGCTCGTGGACTGCGCTCTGGATGTGCGCTGATGAATTGCAGGCACGATGCGGGCCGGCAGCCGGTGAGGAGAACCACCAAGCGGCCGTCAGGCCCCATCAGCGTCTACCTCTGTGAAGGGGAAATTGTGAAGACAGCACTGACAACTTAATTTAACACCGAGCTAGAGTGAGACTGCGCACTGGATAATTGATAATGCTTACGCACACACACACACACACACACACACACACACAAATAGGTGCAAAGACCCACAAAGCGTCCTGTCAGTGACAGTAGAGAGAACTAATTCTTTGCTGAGACTAGCCAATTGTATTTAAGATTAAAATTTCTTTCCATCCAAAATAATTTAAAACAGACTATTTAACAGACAAAACATAGTTTTGAAATTCAGCTTGCAGATATAGTTAAAGGGATAGTTTACCCAAAAATTTAAATTTAGTCATTACTTACGAGTACGAGTTTCTTTCTTCTGTTGAACACAAAAGAAGATATTTCAAAGAATGTTGGTAACCAGACTGCACCCATTGACTTCCAAAGTAGGAAAAAAAAATACTATGGAAGACAATGGGTGCTGTCAATTGTCTGGTTAAATGAAATGCCATTACACATACAAATTTCAGTAAATCCAGTGCTATTTCATCCCCAAAAGCACATTTATCAGTATACTTTGTAAACATGACTTTGTTTCCTGGCAGACTGATAAAAAAAAAACTAAAAAAAAACCCTGTGTATCCTTCTCCCGGAAGTCCGTAAGGTCAGCCAGTTAGATTGGAACTGCCTATTTTGACCGCCTCTTACCATTTTGTGTCCAATTTGCATCAGATGGTCAGTGAACAGACTGTGGGGGGTCTATAGAAATAGAAATCTTTTATATTTCATACTTATTCATTTTGCACTTGATTTTATCCAAAGTTATAGCACATTCAAAGTAGGCTGTGCATCTTATCAAAAGGATAATTAAAAAAAACGTGCATCCGTTTAATTCTTCAGCTGTAGTGCTTTAAACTGACATTGTGTTTACGTCTTTATTCGTCAATGAAATCAAAATTCGAGAAGCTGGAATTCACATTTTTTTTTTTTTAAACAGCAATTTCTATTCTCTTGTGTGCGATGGATTCGATATTCTTGCAGGTGGAGATGGAATGCAAGCATTTCCGTGGGCCTAACACTATACCGTTCTGAAATATTACATCAGTTTTCGTAGATAAGCAGAGCGGAGTGTGAAGGCTTTGAACAGACCTACCCTGGTCCCTCCTCACACTTCAGGCAGCGCACAGCACCGAGAACTAAATAAAACCCAGGCCTAGCGAATCCCTTCAGCGAGTCAGGCAGCCATAATCCCCTTTTAATTTCCTTTTGGAGCCTTCGCCAGGGCTCCGTCTAAAGCCGGCTGTCCGTGATGACACAGTGGCCCTGGTGACAGTGCAGGGCTATGGGGGTCTTTACGGGGATCCAGGCGAGGAATATACAATAACCAAGCGAGGTCTTTTCAGCCTTTATACGGCCTGCTTTCTGTTTGCCCAGCACTCCGAGGGGGATTTTCTGTGTCATACACACATACAAACACACTCTCTCCCTTCTACCCCTCTTACACACACACACAAAAACACTCTTCCGTCTGTGTGCAAGGCCTTGCACACACACACACTTCAGAAGCGGACCCAAGGTAAAGTTTCTCTGTATAAAGCTATTTATAGCTTAATTTATACAGGTTGGCTGTGATGTATGGGTCACACGGCCCGTTCCGCTCAATCCCTCTCAATCCCACAATGCCCAGTGTAATATTTCCTCTTGAACAGCAATTTATTTTTCTCCTGTAGAGGAGTTATTTAAAAGAAAAGGTCTCATCATTAAAATGTATGCTTTTCCAGCACGGCTGAGCTAAAGGGCAGCCGGTGAACGCATCGCACTCCCTGTTCTCCAGCTGAAACGGAGACGGGAAGAGTCCACGCAGACAACCAGAGAGAGAGAGAGCACATCTTTGTAACATATTTGCCCAAAAGGTGGGTTCAGACTAACAAAATGGAGAGGGTTAAAGTTATCCCGGGAGATGAATGGATTTCTCCTGACATTTACCGTTGTATGGGGTACCGTATAGCTCCCACATGTTATATTACTGAATGTGAAGTTTGCGATGGCTGCGTGCTCTCACACACTTTCAGATATACCGTCTTTTTTTAAGTATCTAGTTGTTTTACTTTCGTAGTGGGAATTTTTCCCATAAAATGTCTTTGGAGGCTGTGTTGTATGTAGCCCTATCATCACCTGAAGACGTTCTCCTGCTTGAGTCTGCCGTTTTTATCCCATCCACCAGCTGAAGTAATTAAAGGGTTATTAGTAAACAGATACTCATGCTCACTTACCACTGCCAACTGTCTCATACCATCTGCTGCCGGTGCGTGTGTGTGTGTGTGTTTGTGCACTTGACTTTAGGAAGAGCTGGAGGAGCAGGCATCTGGGTTCACTGTGTAGGTATCACACTGTTCTAATACAGTCGAATATCACCGTTCTACCATCCATCCATCCATCCATCTATATTGCTGTCTGTCTGTCTGTCTGCTCTACCTTTTAGTCTATCATTCTATCTATTTATCTATCTATCTATCTATCTATCTATCTATCTATCTATCTATCTATCTATCTATCTATCTATCTATCTATCATCTATCTATCATCTATCTGTCTGTCTGTCTGTCTGTCTGTCTGCTCTACCTTTTAATCTATCATTCTATCATCCATCCATCCATCCATCCATGCATGCATGTCAGATCAAGTCATCCATGTTTAAAATGTGCGTGTGTGCGTGATCTATGTTTAAAATGTGTGCGTGCGTGTGTGTGTGTGTGTGTGTGTGTGTGTGTTTACCTATGCTGTGGTTCTGGCGCTGTGTTTATTCCAAGGCAACCATTACTTTTTTATTGCATTTTCAGGCAACTGCATTTTCTCGTTTTGCCTGTATCCTCCACCTTACCTCTCCACCCCCTCCCTTCTCCCCTCTCCATCCTCGCTGTTTTTTTTTTCCTGTAATATTGAAGGGATTAACCCTGCTGGCCCCTTGGTGGTTACTGTTTCATTTTATTCTTATTAAAATCTTAAGAGCCTTCTTTAATATTCCTGCATGATACTACTTCAATAATCTAGCTCTCTTCCTCTTTCCCTTTGTGTATTTGTGTGCCTGTGCGCACCTTTGAGTGTGTGTGTGTGTGTCTGTTTCTTTTTCTGCCTGCTATATGTGTTCACAAGTGCACAGCTGTCGATAACCAGTGAGCAGCGTATAATAGATACGATGATTATGAACATGTGCTTGAATTTGTTCACATTTATGTGCATGACAATGATTATTTTTTATAGTTATCATAAATTATCTAAATTCAAGATCCTTCTCATATACTCTGCCTGACAGATGTAATGATTTATTGTTTTTTTCAGGCCTTCAGCTCAACCGCAATGCTGTAATACTCCTGTTCAGCAGCAAACAGCGATCTACAGAAGACTGCATTGATTTTGTGACACCTCAGGTTTCAGTAGAGTAGTGAACATGAATATTGTTGTCACAGCAAAGCTTGCTGGATCACTCATTTCTGCATCAGTTTCCATGACCTGAGGCAGATTATGTAGCAATGTGTGTTTTTCTAGCACAAATCACAGAGAGTCTGAAGATGCTCTGAGAGTTTCCTTTATCAAATTCAATGTCTTTGTCATCTAGTAACTGTCATCTGTCATTTACTGATCACTTCTCCTCCATTTATTGTACAACATTTTTAGGTTTTGAAAGAAAAACTATATTCAAGTTTAAAAATAAATAGTTCATTATCTCATGTCTATTTTAAATTATTTAAAATATATATTATAAAAAGTTTTTAAAATTTTATTTTATTTATCTTAGACATGTCTATTCCTTCACACACCTGTTTTGGGTTGGAGGATAACATTTTGATTTTGATTGATCAAATATTTTTTTTAACTACCGGATTTTTCTTGTCATTATCGTACACTTTTAACTGTCGTTTTTCTCATCACTAATTTTATTCCTTGTCAGTAATCATGACTACTGTGTTGTATTTTACAGTTTTTCCCAATCGGCACATTTTTCGTAAAATGGCTCTTTCTAAACTATAAGTACCACTGTCACAGCTCTTTGCTGGAACGTCAGAACTCTATTGAATGTCTGCAAAATGTAGTAACTCACCCAAAACTTTTAATTCAAAACCTAGTTATTGTGTCAGGAAATTGGCCAATGACAAATTTCTTGTTTTTTCTACTTTTCTGTTGACACTGACTGCTTATACTATAAAAGAATGTCAGTTTTGTCTAGCTGAATGCTCTTGTGTATCACACTGAGCTTTTTAGATACAGATTACAACAGAAGGTAAAAGTTTACTTGTAAAAGTCAATACTATAGCTAGCATATAAAAGGAAAATGAACATCATACAGTGCAATTCACAGTTGCTTGTTAATTTTTACACACTCTATTATGTTTTCCCCTAACACCACCACACATTCTTACATATCTTCCTATTGCTCTTCCACAGCAAGCAACTGTGAATTTTTCCAGTTTACATGTTACACATTTCTACAAAAATAAATGTACTGAATACAAATGTATTAATACCAACTGTTTAGGGTTGTGACGTTCCTCCATGTTCAAAAATGGTTGTGATTGTGCCGGGCAGACTCCATATATATGCTTCCAAACTTGATTGGTTGATTAGTAACATTGTGATTCCGAGCTCATTACAATGACACGCTATTTTCCAATTTAACAGACATAACAAACATTCCATGTCAGAGTTTGAATCAACTCACTTTTGATCAACAAGCCATGTGCATTTAGTTATTGTGCAAATTATAGACAATTGTTCTTTTTCGCACAAATGTGCCGAAACACATGCAATTTGCTTAAATCAAAAAATAAATTCAAATCTGATGTGAACAAAAAAATGAATAATAATCGTTCAGAAATCTGAATTTATTGTTTTGAGGGAAAAAAATCGAGCCAAAGCGATTGAGAAAAACTGTGAGATTAAAAAACCTCCTTTTATTTAAATGACTTCAACTGCTCTATAAGCCTTGCTCAAGAACACGGTAATGTAAAGCCCTCCCACCCTCATGTACTGTATTTTAGTGCTTATAAAAGACAAGAATATTTCTCCTCTCTATTCACTGGCAAACAGAAACCAATTCCTCCGCCCCCCTCCACATCCACCGCACAGAGGTCGAATTGTCAAAATGACTCTTTTTATTACAGTTCATAAACACAGATTCCCCCAGTGGCCTTGAGAAATTTCACATAAATTTTGTTCAAACAGACGTCAGCTTTCTTGGTTTTAAGCACCTGTCACAATGTGCGAAAATAGGCCTGCTCAATCATAAGCAAAGAAAACAGTGGGAAAATAGAGCAAATGCCACAGCGTCACCGTTATATTAAGTCATTATTGTCCAGAATACCCAGGGAATGGATCTCATATGATACAATAAGTTTCTCTTTCATTGATTTTTTTCTCTCTCCGAATCTCTTGTATGAATCCTTCCTCTCTGGTAAACTTTGTGGCTTATAGTTAATGAGTCAGAATTCACTGGTGCGTTTATGAGCCCTGAAAATAGACAGAGGAGTGTGAGGAAAAAGGTCTCATGTATGTCCCTCAAATCCCTATGGCTGTATTGCTCATGGCTAATGCTTTGTCCCTTCCATTTAAATCCTGTGAGGAGTGACAGCATGAACCCCTTTTTGATCATAGGTCCACACAGAATATATAAAGTGTCTAAATATGGTATTATAGATTAATTAGTAGCTGAATGCATTATTCAGTATTCAGCCAAAAATGCTATTCTGCTGCATTCCTTGGCGTGTTCATGAGAGTTTAACAGAGAAGTATCAATCAGAGTCAATCTTCCTGAAATTCCAATTCACCTTCCTGCGGGGTGTGGCCAATTTCAACTTTGAATTTTACACAACCTTGAAAGGCAAATGATCCGATTCGTGAATTAATCTTTCTTCCGAGTCAAATCTTTTCAGTGAATCAGTTCAACTAGTTCACAAAGCTGAATGATTTGTTCATAAATCAGACTGATCCGGTTCTTGATCCTAGCAGTTGACTGGAGAGGAAAATGATCAGTAATGACTTTCTGTTGGCCCAGTCATAGCCAATGCTGAAATATTTCTTGAACATTCCTTTGGTTTATGTCTTTATTAGAGAGGTTTGGGCAGGTAGGAATGGCCAACCCGATCTCACAGCAATTCGGACGTATTTTACGAGGTGGCTAATTCGTACGAATTCATACGTCTTCACTAGTACGGATTCGTACGATTTTGCCCAATTCGTATGAATTCCTACAAATGACCTACCCCTGACCCCGCCCCTATCTACCCATCACTGGGGTTTAGACAAATCGGACGAATTCGTACGAGTGAGGTCGTGTGAATTAGCCACATTCGTACGAATTGGTCATGAGATAGCGTTGGGATGGCAGACTTAATGCCATTTATATGTACATCATTTGCACTTCTAATTGATTTAAAAAAAAATAGAGCATTATTTAGGACTGTTCTGGCCTACATTACCCAGACAATGCCCAAAATGACACTCTGATAACTGCTAACAATGAGTGTGTGTGTGGGGGTAACCTTAGAGTCATAGAGATATGGAGCTGGCAGCTGTAGGTAGGGATATCGGAGAGCACCCTGCTCTCCTTTCTGCCTTTTTTGTCTGAAGGTCGGGTCTATTCTCTCACTCAGAGGCCTTATGGGCGTCCTCAGTGGCTCCTTAAGATGGCAGTAATTACTGAGGACCCACAGCAGCGCTTTTACTGTGTATTGGTCAAGTGTTTGTTTGCTGCTCCATGAGTGAGGGAATAGGTGTGGTTTTTTTTCCCTATATCATACTGCTCAACCTTGTCTCTGCAAATCTTCTATCTTGTGGTCTATCTTACCCCTACTCTCCTCCTCCTGCTCCTCACTTTCACTGCTCTTGTTTTCTCTTGTCACTGTTGTTTTCACTATCTGTTGCCGCTCCATTCTTTCCCTGCACACATCAGGTCATCTGCTCTGTGTCTCAAGCACTTTTTCTATAATCACTGATATAATGTAAAAACTAATGTCTACTTGATGTGAGAAAACAGGGGCCTGGCAATTCCATAAGATATTGCTATCTGGGTTAAATTATGATAGTATTGTGATTTGTTTAGTAAAGGGATATATTCTGATATTTGTTCACATTTCTCTGCACTGGACCTCAGTGCTTTGCAGAATTGTTTTATTTGCATGTTCTTTGCATGTTAAGTTTGTATTTTGGTTGAATAGGAATAATTCAGCGTACATTGACCAAGATGGTAGTATAATTTCCTTTTCCCACAAAATGTGAAAAAGGTAACTAAAAATATACTACTTATCAAAAGTTTGGGGTATGTACTTTTTTAATGTTTTTAAAAGAAGTCTCTTATGCTCACAAAGGATGCATTTATTTGATAAAAAATACAGTAACACTGCATAAATTACCATTTAAAATGACTGTTTTTTATTTTAATATATTTCAAATGTATTCTTGTCATGGCCGAACTGAATTTTCGGCATCATTACTCCAGTCTTCAGTGTCACATGATCCTTCAGAAATCATTCTAATATGCTGATTTGTTGCTCAAGAAACATTTCTTGTTATCAATGTTGAAAACAAATGTGCCGCTTAATATTTTTGGAGAAACTGTGATCATTTTTGCAGGATTTTTAATGAATAAAAGGTTTAAAAGAGCAGCAAAATTAAAATATTTGAAATAGAATTCTTTTGTAACAATGTAAAAGTCTTTACTACCACATTTGAACAATTGAATGTGTCTCTGCTGAATATTAATTAATTTTCTTTTTTTAAATCAAACAATCTAACTGACCCCAAACCTTTGGACGGTAGTGTATATATCCTTAGCTTGATAATATTTTTACAATAACAATATTTGCAATATTTTAAAATACTGTTCTTTTTTCATCACTCTTAGTGTCTAGACTGGAAGTTCTTGGTCAACTTGAGATTGTCAGTGGATTCTCCAATCAGCTCTGAACTCAAGACTGAACTTCAGAAACAGTAAAATAGACGAATACCTTTGTTATAAATGCAAAATGTTTTAGAATAGTGAAATGATATAGTATACACATAATTTAATATTGCTGCAACTGCTTTAAAAAAAACACTATAAAAAACTGCATAAGGCTATACAATCAAAAAATGTAGGCCAGAATAAGTAGGCCAGAGACCTGAATATACACTCCTAGATAAAATAAATGGGCTAAACCAAAAATTGTTAAATATTTAGTGGTCTTTTAATGTTCTTAACCATTTTAATCACTTATCACTGGTCAGCAAATTAGCAAGAATTGCACAAATACTGTAGATGGTATAGCATGGAATAGCCTTGCATGCCCTGATTTTGCCGAGTTAAACCTATCCCTAGTTATCCCTAAAATCAGAGAGAAACGATAGTTGAATAACACTGATGTAGCCTAACCCTGGTTGTAAGCCTAAACTTGACATAAACTGTAAACTTGTCCCTCAAATCTGATTTAACTGGAATATTGCTTCGGGATCAACAAAGATGTTAATTCAGGAACGTGTTGCACAATATGATTCAAATCTGGACTCTGACCAGGCCAAAACATGAACTTGATGGACTAGTTCTCAAGCCACTTTTTGGTTGTCTTTGCTATTTGGGCAGCAGCATTGTCTTGTTGAAAAATAACATCTTAACATTCCTCTTTTGATATCATCTTTTCATTTTCAACTCAATCCTGTGATGACAGAACTCAACCCAACACTTCATCACAACTTCTCCATAGGTTCGTCAACCATAACTCCATACAGGACAGCCAGGAATCTTGTGATCAGTTAAACTTCACAGACCACATTGCTAGAACTGCCCATTCCTGCAGATTCGCCTTATACAACCCCAGTGAAAAAAAAGTATACTTTATTGTATTTGAAATATATTCCCTTTTTTCAATAGTACATTGCAACTATACTAACAAAAATCTTTAAATATATTAAAATGATATTAGCATCATGCTTTTACCTATTTTCACAATACAACTTTTAACACACTTTAAAATAATTGTACTTTAGTAGCCTATATTTTCAAAAAATATATTTTAGAAAAATATAGCCTACTTAAAGTGAAAATGCAGTTTATTTTTTAAAAGTGTATTTATTTGCACTTTATTAAAAATATATTTTAGGGATATTTTAACAGTGTGCTGGAATACGTGCATATGATACGCAGTTTTCGCGTGCATTTCATACGCACTTTGAGTAATACACACGCACCCCACACCACTACTAAACCTACCCTAAACCTACCCATGCGTATCATATGCACGTAAAAACTCATTTTCGCGTATAAATTGCACGATAAACAATGCGTGCTATAGAGACGCATTTAGTGTGATCGGGTTGATATCACACCATAGCCTCGTGGGCAAGTGCGCCGACATGTGCTCCAGGAGACCCGAGTTCTCTCTCTCACCTGACCTCACTTCCTGTCTATCTGTTCTATCCTAATAAAAGGCTAAAACACCACACTTTTTTTAAAATAAATAATATAGGCTATATAAATACACTTATGGTATATTGCTTGTATGTTTCGAAGACACTCGTAATGAATTTGTAATGTAATTATAACACAAATAAAGTACACCTTAATATCACTAATCAAGCATGTAATAAGTCCCTACACACTAAGTATACTTGAAGTTGGTCCAATTTAGTACACAAAAGTAGCCTACACTAAATACACTTAAAGTTATGTGTTATTACCATTTAATTAGGCCTACAACTAAAATATACTTAGTACAAAATTAGGCCTAGTTGTTTCAAAATAGCACACTTCAAGTTAACTAATCATTAACACACTTGAAGTATACTGATAAGTCTGGCTGCAAGTATACTTAATACTTTTTTATTCTCCAGGGAACATTATGAGGATCAGGCCCTTCCTATCTGAACATGCTACACAACTCCTTGTCCAAGCTCTTGTTCTATCCAGACTGGATAGATGCTCTCTTGGCAGGCCTTCCAGCATGTACTGTCAAACCTCTGCAACTGATCCAGAATGCTGCAGCAAGAGTGGTCTTTAACCAGCCGAAGAGAGCGCATTACACCTCTCCTCATAAAATTACACTGGTTGTCAATTGGCTCTCGCATGAAATTCAAGGCACTGATGCTTGTCTACAGAACAACCACTGGCTCTGCACCGCTATACTTCAGACCTATGTGCCCTCCAGAAGCTGGCGTTCTGCAAGTGAAGCCTTGTGGTGTCATCTCAAAGAGGCACACAATCACTTTCACGGACCTTTACCTGGACTGTTCCAAGCTGGTGGAATGACCTGCCTATCTCAATCCGAGCTGCTGAGTCCGTAGCCATTTTCAAGAAACTTCTGAAGACGTATATTTTTCATCAACACTTGACCCATTAATACTAACACTTAATATCTATTTATAATTTTTTTTTTTAAACTTGCTATATGTGCTAGAGTAGCCTACTCACTGGAACTAGTCACAGCACTTGCATTTTGTTGCCCTATGTTGAGTTGATTGCTTCTGTTTCTATCTTTGGATAAAAGCACCTGGTAAATTATTAAATTATTAAATTATTAAATGTAAATTTGTGGGAAGCAAACCATTCTGCAATATTCTCCTTTACTCCAAAGTATTAAATGACTTTTCACAGTGCAGTCGCTCACCAGCAGCAGCTAAAAAGGCTCCTCGCACAATGACACTCGATGCATTCAGCTCCTCGATGCTTCACTGTGGTAAAGATGCATTTATTATTATATTTCTCACCAGATTTTCGAAGACACAGCTCTGGAGTTTCACCATGCAGCTCCTTTTTCATTGTGATTCATCACTCCACAGACACACAACTTCCCATATTCCGCCAAAAACTTCAATCTGTCTTTCATGTTTTTCTGAGACGATTGCTTTTTAAGAGGTAGCCTACATTTGTTTAAATTTAGCTAATTTCCTGACCAATAAGACAATTAAATACTTAG
The DNA here is from genome assembly GCA_030578255.1 of Tiaroga cobitis. NCBI lineage: Eukaryota > Metazoa > Chordata > Actinopteri > Cypriniformes > Leuciscidae > Tiaroga > Tiaroga cobitis. The sequence goes on along the minus strand of CM060611.1, from coordinate 25,731,809 downwards.
TGTTTAGCCATTTTGAGCTAAGCCCCTTTTCTTTTTCTTTTCTTTTTCCAGGAGTGTACAAGAAGATATAGAGAATAAAGTCATATTCATCAATTCAGATAAAAATATGGATATTTGTAAATAAAATAATTTTACTTCAGACAGACGGGGACAATAAAGTGTGAGGAATAGCTGTGTAGCGTCAAAAATAGAAACGGGGCGTCCGTCAGCTGTCGCAATGCACCGCAACGTCCGCATCCAATGTAGACAGCTTCGAGAGCTGATCTAGTTTTGTACACACAGTGTAGACAAGGTGTCAGCCAATTAACTATTACTTCTTGTATATATTTTATGAAACTTTCACAACATTTAAATTAAAGATTGAATGACAGTCATATAAGCGACAGGCTTTCTGTGCTATGCGTGCATGCGTGCATCCTAATATGATTGTATTGTGTGTGTGTGTGTGTGTGTGTGTGTGTGTGTGTGTGAACAGGTGTGTTTGTGTGAATTATAAAGGATGCTCAGCACACCCTCAGTGTTGTGGGAGGTTGAACACTCAGTCTTGGCACACTCAGGTCAGTGGAGATCTGCCTCTGTGCTGGATCAAAGAGAGCTGAGTCTGTGTCACACTCTCCAGCCATGATACTAATGCCACAGTCCTGGCAAACACAATGCTTCTCTCCCATCTCCCATCTCCCACTGTTTCTGTGTTTATTCTTTCACTCTCTCTACCTCAATACCTCATATATATTAAACAGACTAGAGTTTTTCCTTGTTATTAGAAGGAAATAACCATAAGAAAAGTTGTTATTCAGTAATTTTACATATTGCAGTTATTGATTTATATCTAAATGTGTAGCTGGTAATTTTTTCTTGCCCTATCCTGATCGAAAAATAATTGACCTTTGACTGACAGATATTGCCTTTTCATGACCGATACAGAATAAGTTTTCTTCTAGCAACAAGATTTTTGTTTATTAGTGTAATGCTTTAATATAAACATAGGATGGATCATCATTATTATTTTCCATAACTATAATTAAAAAATAGATATTATATTTTATTAAAAAAGCAGTACAATATATATAGGAGAGAGCAAGAAATGTGTGTGTGTGTGTGTGTATATATATATATCATGATAAATAATTAATATACAGTATATAATATGTGTGTGCAGTGTGCACATATATATAATCATGACATTTATCTGTAGACTTGAACAAAAAATTTGAATATCGTGCAAAAGTACATTTATTTCAGTAATTCAACTTAAAAGCTGAAACTAATATATTATATAGGATCATTACATGCAAAGTGAGATATTTCAAGTCTTTATTTGTTATAATTTTGATGATTATGGCTTACAGCTATGAAAACCCCAAATTCAAAATTAGAATATTGTGATTAGGTTTTCATAGCTGTAAGCCATTATCATCAAAATTATAACAAATAAAGGCTTGAAACTATCTCACTTTGCATGGAATGAGTCTATATAATATATTAGTTTCACCTTTTAAGTTGAATTACTGAAATAAATTAACTTTTGATATTCACGATATTCTAATTTTTCGAGTTTCACCTGTATATATCATGATAATTCATGATAAATAATTAATATATATACAGTAAGTATGCAGTATATATATATATATATATATATATATATATATATATATATATATATATATATATATATATATATACATATATGTATATGTATATATATATGTGTGTGTTTGTGTGTGTGTGTGTGTGTGTGTGTGTGTGTGTGTGTGTGTGTTTGTGCAATTATATATACTGTATATATATATATATAATTCATCATTATATTTATATGTAAACTTAAAAATAAAAAAGAAGTTTAAGTTTAAAATTGTTTAGTACAATCAACTTGGATGATTAAGTCATTTCACATCATGATAAATAATTCATATATATATATACAGTAAGTATGCATAAAATGAATGCATAAAATGAATGAGGAACGTGAAACGCATCGGATGCATTGGCCATTGTGCTGCTCTCTCGATACAAATCAAATCAACAACAAGCCTGAAGTCAGAGAGTCAGTCTCGGTCCCCTTTCATGTGTCTGTTTTTCTTCCGCTGGGGTGTGAGAGGCTCTTGTTTTATGTCATGTCTTGTGCTGAAGTCTGTGGGACTAAAAAGGAACTTGCACCTGTGTGAGGAGAAGCTGTGAACCCATCAAACCGACAGGGAGCTTTGTGAAGACAGGCATGAAGCAGACTGCACCCACAGCACACGTCACGCCCCGTTAGGAGAAGCCGAACGCACTAAAGAGGTTAAACTGCAGCGCCTGGCACAGGCAATTTTATTGATAACCATTTGAAGCCTTTTTTCCCCCACCCGTCTCCGAGCCTTACGTGCCATCTCGCTTTTCCATCTTTATTTCATTTGCCACTCTCAACTGACTTCAAATGTGGGAAGCCTCTCGCTCCGACAGAAGCTGCCGTTGCATGTTTCTCACTGTCTCAGCCATGAAAATCTGCATTCTGATCTGGCGTACAATCGTCTGCAAATTCCCACATCTCTCTGATGTATGTAAATATTTATAATATCATGTTCTCTGATGATCAAATGTACGTTTGTTAATAGTAAACTCAAGCTAGTGGCTTTCCCCCTATTGTCAGAAAGAATGTTACTGTTTTTTTTCTAACCGTGGTTGACTTGTTGGAAAAGGAGTCATTGTCAGTGTGTGTTAGCTTGGCTATTCTGCTTTCCTTTCCATCTTTTTGTCTCCCAATTGGTCAGGCACTCCATCATTTCCTTGTTAGCCCCTGGTCCCTGCCCTGGCCTGAAGTCATCGCTCAGTTAGGCAGCTGCCAGGCCAGCCCTGAGAGTCCCAGTGGTGAGTGAAGGAGTCAAGGGTTGGTCACTGGATGTAGTGTCCATTCCTTCTACTCCCATGTCCAATTAGGAGCTATTTGAAACAAACAAATATCTCTCGCCATGTCCTTCTTGTGCACCACTTCTCTCCATACAGCCCAGAGATGATTTTGGTCACTTTTCAGGTTGTACGTTGTTATGTACCTGAAAGTATTTTCCTATAAAATACATGCTTTTATTTATTTATTTTTTATTCATTTTTTGTAAAAGAAGTAAATGAATGGAAATAGACTAGAAGAGCAGGTGCAATGTCTGTGTGACTCTTCCCTCTGAGCTTTCCCGCAGACTGCCACTGGCAGCCCTGTTAAAGTCTCTGAGTAAGTGTTAAACAAACCCTGACTCAACATCTTTATCACATCTTTTATTTCTTTATTCATTGCCTTTATTTTATTTAGTTAACTATAAGTTAACTTTAGCTGGAAATAACATTATTCAAGAACCGCTATAATGCCAAAACAATCTGTTACCTTAAATTATATGTTTATCTCTGTAAAGCTGCTTTGAAACAATCCATTGTTAAAAGCGCTATATAAATGAAGATGACTTGACTTGACTTGACTATTTGTTTTAAACATTTTATATATATATATATATATATATATATATATACACTGTATATATGTGTGTGTAAATTTGTTTTATAGATACAGTATAAATATTGTATATATATATATATATATATATATATATATATATATATATATATATATATATTACATATATAAATGTAATATTATTTTTAATATATATATTGTCATTTATATATATATGTAGCCTATATATATATATATATATATATATATATTACATTTGTTTTATATATATCAATTTTGTTAAATTTGGTTTATTTTATATTATTTTCTGTTTTTATTTAGTATTATATATATATATATATATATATATATATATATACACATTTATTAATACACTGATTCTTGAGAGTCGGGACAAAACACGTTTTAAAAAACTTTTTAAAAAAATACACACTATATCAAATAGAGTTGTATGTTTCTGCAGAGAAAGGTCTTAGCTATTTAACCATGTAAAGGAACAGGTTCTAAATAAAAACACATTTTTAGCAAATAAACATGTTTCCCTTCAGAACTGGATTTGTGTCAACTCCGTCAGACACACTAAAAAGTATACCATTTTAATTCTTCCAATCCAACAAGAATCTAAAGTTCTGAAGTATATTGTAATAGTGTTTAGTTACTCTGATATGTAAAAAAAAAAAAAAATACAATATATAAACTTAAATTGTGATTTCACACTATTCTGAAAACTCAGATTTCTAAATATTTGCATTTTCAAACTTTGATTTTAATTTCAATATTGTAAAAACAAATTCCTTAAATAAATAAAACATAAGAAGATGTAGATCAGATGGTCCTTTATTACAAAAACAACATAAACTGAAGGAAGAACATTTTTTCCCCCCAAAAATTAACAAAAACAAAAACATACATCCAACGCTGTTGATGAAGATCTGACGGTGTTGATGAAAAACTGACGGTGTTGATGAAAAACTGACGGTGTTGATGAAGATCTGACGGTGTTGATGAAAAACTGACGGTGTTGATGAAAAACTGACGGTGTTGATGAAGATCTGACGGTGTTGATGAAAAACTGACGGTGTTGATGAAAAACTGACGGTGTTGATGAAAAACTGACGGTGTTGATGAAGATCTGACGGTGTTGATGAAAAACTGACGGTGTTGATGAAAAACTGACGCTGTTGATGAAGATCTGACGGTGTTGATGAAAAACTGACGGTGTTGACAAAAAATATGTGTGCATTGTGATTATTGAACAGATGTGCTCTTTAAACTACTACTAAAACTACTCCTTGTTATTAGAGTATTGAACTTACTGTAAAGCAAACTATAATAAACATATTGCACATACACCGTTTCCAACTAAATTACACCGTTTCCAACTATCAAAAAAAAAACAATGAGGGAAACCAGGGGCACTCCTCCCCCTCTGTTTTCATCTACCTCCCCTATACCACTTCCTGCTCTCCTTTTTCTCATCCACCTCTTCTCCTCTTCCTTTCCTCCTTTGTAAGTAGCCATTTACTTTAAAGTGACATGTGTGTGTGTGCGTATGTGTGTGTTTGGGTGTGTTGGATGTGTGATTGCCCTGCACTGCCTACTTTATACTGGGTGTAATCTTAAATTGACATTCCTTGACAACAATACTGCAACACATAATCTGTAGCTTAGAATCAGGTTCAATTAGCTTACTTAAGATTTCATTTTTGTCTAACCTGCGCTTATGCCTTGAGCAGCAGGCGTCGGTCATGCGTATGGTTAAATAATGTAATGCATGCTATGTATGTGCATTTATGTGTAAATAAAACCCTGAAATAACAGTTTAACCCTTCACTATATTCACAAATAATATTATATTCGCACATTAAGAGGTTATTAGTGGATTTGTCAACTCCGTCAGCTTACAGGTCAACTCCGTCAGACATAGAACCTGCAGCTGTGACCATAGGAATATTGACATTGTTTGTCTAAAATATAAAAAAATGTAAAACGTACCAGAGCATGTGTGGTAGTGCTGCATTCACCACAGACATGGAGATGAAAAGGGGTCCTCAAGGATATACACTGTTAATTATTTGACTGTAAATTTACAATAAATTGCAGGTTACCAGTTGCATGACTTTCACAGTAAGTTACTGTATCATTTTTACAGTAAATTATTGTGAAATTACAGTTGTATACTGTGACTTCACAGTAATTATGCCGTCGCATAACTGTGATTTAGCAGTAAGCTGCTGTAGAATTAATGTATTTAACTGTGAAATTACAGTTGGTGTCTGTATTACTGTAATTTAGCAGTAAGCAGCTGTAGAATTACTGTACATAACTGTGAATTTCTATCTATTACTGTGATTTAGCATAAATGATGGACCAAACAAAACTGATAAAAACAGTGATTTAACTTTTATTTTTTAGAAGTAAAATACAATTTAATTACAGGAATAAAACACTGGGTAACAGGAATGTGTGTCAAAAGAGAAAGGAGACAGAGAAGAGAGAGTGGGGGAGAGAGAGGGAAGAAAAGACAAAAAGGTGGGAATAGAGAGGGTTGCAGGTGTCTCGCTCCTTCCCTTGCAGCTGGCATCTGCATAGTGTGGGCTCTATCCACTATATGCAAAAGATAAGAAAGACAAAAAGTTTAAGTTACTCTGTGGTGGACTGGCTCCCTGTAAGTATGGTACTCGCATTGTAACACTAATCCTGAAATGTCTACAATTTAAGTAATTTCAACTATTAAAAAACATGTGAATAGTACTATATCAATTAATATTAAATCAACAAACCAGAGGACTCTAATAACTCCTGTTACTTTTACCCAGTCCTATTATTTTTGACATGAGTAACAGGACTGAAAGTAACATGATTGAGGTTAAGCAAAAATTGTTGGCGTTATTTTGTCACTTATTGGGAGCAGTATGCTAGCTGGAGCCATTTACTTTCAGTCTTTGTGCTAAGCTAGGCTAGCGGTGGGTGCGTCAGACAGAGTTACAGCACGCACAGAGATGAAAAGGGTGTGTATGGGGTTATCTAACTCTGGGGGATACGGTGAATAAGATAAAGTCCCAAAAAGTCAGCGTGTTCCTTTAACACAGATACAGTGTTTCGTTCGTCCGTTCTGAAGTTGGAACACAGCTTACATTAGATTGACATCCATTCGAAGTCAATGAGCTTCCTTCATGTGATCTCTCTGCCTCTTCGATATTGTGCCCGTCTCTGGGTTGATGCCCAAGAAGCATCTATAAACAAAAAGACAGAGAAGAAAGCTGTTAGTTTAATTCAAGTGGGATGCAAAAAGATGTCAGTTCCCAGTCACCACCTTCAGTGGGTCACTGCTGTTGCAGTACAGAGTCAAACTAAAGTTAGCCCAGTTTTAACAAGGTGACATTACTGTAATTCAGAAAAAAAAAAAACATAGAACTGAACTAAAAAACATTTCCGTCACAAACACAGTCAAGAATAGACCTTCAACAAAGTAGAGGTGTGTGATTTACCCAGGCAAAGCATTCGCACACAACAATTTACATCATTTACATGTACTGTTTGCAGAGGATGGAGTAAGAGCCTGTTGCCTGTCCATCTCCCTATGGCTGTTTCTGCTTGTACTCTTCCTCCTAGAATTAATACCCGTTCACAGATGATGTGATAAACACATTTCATTTCTTATATCTTTTTCACAATAAAGCACCCAGTTGTTTTCTAGTTGTTTCTGACTTAAAAAAAGCTTCGTCTCTGGTCTAATCTGGTCTGGTCTCCAGCACAGACACACAAGTTTAGTCTGCAACACACCACTTGTTTGAGGGGGAGAAAGGGGGGTCATCACCGTTTGGCTGCTGTGGTCCTGAGCGGATTGCAAAACACAATACATCCAAACATTCCTTGTTTAACCCACCAAATAAAAAGCAAGCCCTCAAGTACAATATTAATGTAGATATTACCTTTGGATAAATTCCAGAGGACAAGCAGCATCTTCAGCATACTTCAAATTAAAATTGTAGTAGCTGGAAAAAATAGCAGCCAGACCAGTTGTAAAGTCAAGGTGAGGTCCCATGACCACTTGACCCTCCAACGACAGCATCCATGCCCTTGGTTTCATTATGTCACCTGAAACAAAACCAGATACACTCATCATGGACAACTGTTCAGTAAATGAATAATTTTTCTTTTTTTAATTAGAGTAAAAAGAGTTGTGGCATATTCTAACTACTGTGTGTTACATTTCTTTAAAAGAAAATGTCAATACATTACAAATGTTGAACAGTAAATAAGTAAATAAAGTTGCAGGTGTACAGTATAATTCACAACACCACATACCTTATCACTTAAAAGTTTATTTGGGATATTAAAAATCTGTCCTTTTCATAATAGATTTTTATTTTATTTTTTTAAACCCAAGAGAATTGCAATTTAAACTTTTTTAAGACCAAGTCGTTCAATTGGGGAGTGATAGCAGATCGTTTATGTTGACTTCAGGGAGAGAGACAACTTTTTGTTCACATTTAGATCCTTTAAATGAAATTAATACATGAGCATCATACTCAGAACACTACTCACTCTCAGGTTATATTTTTTAACAGAATTTTTTGGTATATAAAGGGACTATATGGAACTTTGTTTGTGGTGCTCAAAGTGCAAAAAAAAAAACACATTTGAAAAACTCAACAGCAATGTCTCTTTCCAGAAATCATGACGACCTGGTTTACTTAAGATAATCCAGACCTTATTGTGAGCAGTTTCATGTAGGAACTATCGGTTGAAAGAAAATAGTTAAAACATTAAACTGCTCACAACAAATCTGTGGATGACTTGACAGAATACATTCAAAATGAGGCAGACATCAACATTACCTTGAACAATCAAGCGAGGGGTGCTTGGTAGCATCACGGTCCCTCCCTTCTACATCAGTGGCTGTGGCACAAGGCTGCAAAAATAAGAGTAGAATAAGATTCAACGGTTAATAATCTGTACCTATAATAGCTATAGTCAATTTCCGAATAAATCTTCCCTTGGCCCCCATTGATTTATCTTAGATTAGGCAGTACACATTTGGTAAAGTTTAGAATATGATCATGACAATGTGATAGGTTTCTTTGGACTGATGAGCAGTTGGCACCTGTATGAATGGTGAAGTGTAGAGTGAAGCGCTTTGTGTGGTCAGAAAACTAGAAAGATGCAATATAAGTACAGTCTTATTACCATTTACAAAAAACAATAGGCCTAATGCTTATTTTAATGTGAGAGTGAAAATATACTTACATCAACATCAAGCACAATAGCATCCTTGGGCTCTTTGAAGTACGCCAGCAGAAGGAGAAGAATGCATGTAGCCCTGTCTGAAGCCTCCGGTTCAAAACAAGCCAATAAAAGACAATAATTACAAACGTATATCCTACAGATACACATCACTGCAATTACTTTGGACTGTCTAGTTATAATCAACATTAATGTTCTTGCAAAACACAGATGAGTGCACCTTGGTCTAACAGCGGGAAAATTCCCTCGCAAAACATTTATTTTGGCAGTGGAAAATTCCAGAGACAAGATCATTCAAATATATATATATATATATATATATATATATATATATATATATATATATATATATATATATATATATAGACATGCGCACTTAATTTTTCTGTTGACGAGACAGACAACGGTTGCTCCGTTTCACACACACAGCAGGGAAGAAAATGATAAGGTTACTAATTTGAGATGAATTTAATCCACCTTTGCACAAATCCACAACACCATAATTTATCTAGTTGATAATAACTATCATAATACCGACTATTAAGGCCACATCTTACCTTATAACGTTAACTTTATTTCTCGTCGGTCAACGTAGAAAAATGCGCTGTGGAAAAAGAGAGAACGCTGTTAGAGTAACTAAGATAAACTTTAAGCAAAGCTAAAGTTAAATGTTCGACGGTGTATCTAACCAGACGTCTCACATTTACTAATTTAATACGGTATAACTAATTAACGTTAACTACAACCAACGTCTGTTCATTCAAATGTGCGCGCTTAAACCTAGACGCGAGTCTGCTCCAGCTTACAAAAAGTTACAAAAACATGACAACAGAACCTACAACTAACGCTAATTTGGTTCATACTTTTAAATAACATGCACTATCATATAAAAAACAGTCATCAAATTAATAAAGTTTGACATTTAAACACTTACCTGAATCCACCGCATGAGACCACGTAGATCAGAGAGCTCTGATGACGCTGACGCAGTTGCCGCTCGAAAAAGACGGAATTCACAGTAGTTTCTTGTAAAAGCCCCGCGCCTGCATTCTTTTCACAGTAAAAGTCTAAATACGGTATTATATTGTAAATGATCACAGTTAAAGCCTGTGAAGTGGTAATAATGTAATTAACTGTGAAATATTACAGTTATATCTTGTGAAATCCTGGAAATTTTTTACAGTGTAGCTGACCATGCTATTTCCTGATTTAAAGAGCTTTATGAAAAAATCTGACGGAGTTGACAGAAACTGAGGACACAACTTTAATAGGCAGATATTTATGGAAAATATTGTTTGATGTTCAGTTCATGCATTGTTTTTTATATTTATACCCCTTATTTTTTATTTGATATATATGTTTTCACAATTGTAGAGCTTTTTTTATTTTTTTTGGGATGGTTAATATTGTAACCTATTAATGAGGACAAGTGCAATAACATAGACCATCTAACCACAGACCATACATTTAAACAACTTTTCCCCAAAAAGATAAAAAAGTTTATTCTAAAAATCAGATAGGTATATACAATTCCTTTAGATTTAAGATGCAAGTCCCAGGCACTCAAAAAATGGATAAGGAGGAGAAGGAGAAGGTTAAAAAGCCTTTATTTAAATATGGCTTATTTCATCATAAAAAAGTCACAAGCCAACATGTTTCGACCCACAAATGGTCTTCTTCAGGGTAAAGTAACATGCTACTTTACCCTGAAGAAGACCATTTGTGGGTCGAAACATGTTGGCTTGTGACTTTTTTATTATGAAATAAGCCATATTTAAATAAAGGCTTTTTAACCTTCTCCTTCTCCTCGTTATCCATTTTTTGAGTGCCTGGGACTTGCATCTTATTTCATTGGACCTTTCCCTATCCCAAGAGCACCTATCACGGATATACTTCACCTGAGCGCCTGATTGAATTCTCTTATAGTCCTTTAGATTTAACTTTGTAAGTATGTCATACATGATGAATTTCTTAATTTTTGCTATAAATTAGACTTTTCTATGTGGGACATGTTTTGTCCCGACTCTCAAGAATCAGTGAATAATTATCTAATTATATATACATTTAAATTTCAAGTTCATCTCACAATCCTTACATATGTATTCTGCACAATAACACAAAAGACAAGAAAAGAAACCAAAACAAATAAAAACACATTGCCCACCCACCCCTCCCCTTGCCCCCTTCCTCCCATTCCTCCCTTCCTCCTCAGAAACCCAAAATGCATTCTCCTGCCAGCCTTCACATGGAAGGGTGTTAAAAATACATGTATACCCTTCCTCATCCTTTATTCATACCTATTCCTTCCTTTATGTTTATGAGACTCGGGGGCTCACCGGGTCCACCGTTCTGACCCAGGGGTTGACAAAGGTTCTCCAGAAACTTCCTCTTTCTCAAACCTAATCCACTTTAAATGAGCCCAAACACAGAATAACTACATAACTTCATATGTACATGTTGGAATTGTGACAATGTTACAGTAGTCGAAATCCACGAGGGTTTATTAGTAAAGAGACCAACCATATTAATTATTAAACTTGTTATTTTTAATATTCTAATGCATAATAGACATCTTTGACAAATGCCAACTGAATGTTGAACCGAGTTGTAATAAACTATTGTTTAGTGCTGCTGTTAAAATATGTATTTATCCACAGGGCTGTTTTTCTCCCAGCCATTGGGTGGCAGTATAGAGCATGGGGGTGATGGAGAGAGATGTTGTTAGTGCCCTCTGCTAGGCCTGGGGGTGGATGTTGTTAGCGCTGTCTACATCCGCAGGGTAGCGAACACTCCCATGGGACAGTTCTCCGCTTGTTCACTCATGTGTGTGATAGAACAGTGCAGGCAGGGGGTTACCGGCTCTACGACAGTCCACCCTTATTGATTAGATAATCAGCCTGTCACCTAATACCAGTGTTCTTTACATTGTCCCCTGCTGGGATGAACATGACTGTTATTGCTGACAGCAGGGGATTCCTGCAACAAGCACCTTTTATGTCCACTATTCTTTTCTATCGCTCTTTCCTGCTTCTTCCTCTCTCGGACTACGGGAAGAGTGTTTTCATTATTTGCCAAGATTGGTATTTCAATCCTTTTGCCCCTGACCCGAGTTTAGAAATGCTTTGGGTTTTATTGGAGGAATGATTACTGAGTTATCTTGCTACCTCACTCGGAGGCCTTTATACCTCCACCCTTAGTATACCTTCAGGCAAGGATTGGATTTGATACCCAGGACAGTACCTTGGGAACCGCTCGCTGTCTACTTTCTATCTCTTTCTATTGTTTCGCTGTACCCCCCATTTCCTAAATGTGTCTGAGTGTTGCTTATTCAGTTTTCATTTTTTTTTTACTCCAACAGTTTTCCCAGTATTTCCCCTTGTCTCTCTGACCAACTAAGTTTATGCAGAGGACAAATGTGAGTAACACAGTGACAGTGTCCCGACCACCTTCCACTGTGGGTCACGGGTGTCGTGACCCTGCAGCAGGTGCCACTGATCTCCTTGCCCAATCGCTGTCCCAGTTTCCCAGATCTCTTTCCACACCTGAACTATGATTATGAAGATGTAACATAAAGTGCAATCATGATTACTATCATTACATATAAAATTCTTTTAAATTAAATTAAATTAAACATTTGAGTGAATGGAAATAAAATGTAGGCCTAAACACCAAGCTAATATTGTATTTTGGCTATATCGTTTCCATGTTTTACAAGCTTCTAATTGTAACTGTCTTTTTTAGAGAAAATTTTCCATATTTATATATATTTAATTAAAAAGTATTAACTTAATAATTATTTATAATAATAGCCTAAATGATAAAAATAGCAATAACATTATATATATATATATATATATATATATATATATATATATATATATATATATATATATATATATATATATATATATATATATATATATATAATGTTATTGCTATTTTTTATTACTATTATTTATTATTATAAATAATTATTAAGTTAATACATTTGAATTAAATGTAGATAGAGCAGGTTTGTTTTAATGTCCAGAAAGAGACAGATAAATAGAAAAGGATGCAGATGTTCCTTTTTCTTAGCCTATTGAATTTCATTTGACAAAGCTACGTGACAAAAAATGGCAATCGTCAAAAAAAAAACATGGGAAAAAGACAGTCGCCCAAATCACGATGCAAATTGCACTTTGATTGACTCTTAATTTCATCTGAAGGCTGATTTGTTTGGTTTTTATTCTGAGTCAATGAGCTTAATCAGAGCTACTGATCCTGCGGCTCTAAGCCCTCCGTGTTGTGTTTTTGTTTGTCGGGAGATCAGCGAGACTCTATCCGCACTTCATTAACCCTGAGCCGGGGACAATCCTCAGTAAGAGTCGAGGGATTTACCACTATCCTTTCACATGCAAAATTCTCTGCGTCTATTGACAAGACGGAGGAGCTTTTCTTGAAATCAGCTGCGCACTTCGCAAGAATAACCCTTTTCATAAATATTGAGGGGGGTCATCAGCCTCCTTTGGATCATGTGCAGATCCGTGTGATAATTTAAATGTTCTATTTGAACTGTCTTTTTTTTTTTTTTTTTTTTTTTTGCTGAACATTTTATTTGAATCTCTTGTATTTTATATTATTATTGCAATTATTGTATTAACATTATTGCCTATTTTTGATGGTTTTGCGATATTTTACGCAAAATAAGCATGCCAAAAATAACTTTTGCTTTTTGCTGAAATTGTGTTTTTTAAAATAAAAAAAATTAAATGATTTTGTTGCTAATTTCTCAACCTCAATAACAAACATTTAGTTAAATGATGTTGAAAATGTTTTCTCTCTCTTTCTCCCTCCTTGAGTGATTCGTGGGCAGGAGCCCCGCAGAATGACATGCCTATGCGAAAGTTTGCTGCAGGTGCCCGACTGATCACACGTTATCGACGTTCAATTAAAAGCTATTAAGGTCTTTTGTCTGCTCGTTAATTTCCCATTCAGTCGCCCTGTCAGAGCAGCCCCTAAACCCTGAGCTCTATGGACCGGTCTCATGGTTGGGTTAAAGTCAGTCTTAGGCTCACGGAGGGGGGATGAAGGGGGTGGGGTGGGGGTCCAGTCATGCCGCTGACCAGATGTCCCCTTGCTGATCCGAGCCGCAGTCAGCACTGCCCGGTGACCAGCTGTTGGGAGCGTTTGGCAAAGAGCAGCAAACCAACACTCTCAAGAAAGGCTATGGAAAGAATCCATTTCCAAATGGGATCATTTAGGGCACTTAAACAATTACACACTTAGGTGACCATTAATATTTCATCCACATATTGTTTATGAAAACTAAATGAAACGACATGGTGATGCTGTTTATAAGAGTGCAAAGAAGTCTGTCACTTTACTCTTGCAGACACAAGACAATGGAGGCTGACAAGTGTTGAGTGTGTGCGTGAGAGAGAGCGAGATGCCCAATGCCCAATCTCTCAGTAGGCTATTTCCCTTTTTTATCATGCTGCCATTAAAAGGAACATCGTTTAAAATTGTATTGAAATTGGCTCATATGATTCATGATCAAAATTATATTTATCAATAAGAGGTAGTCGCGTCTAACTTTAAAATATGAAGGTAGAATTAAGTTCCCTAAATCTCCAGGCGTTTCTGAAAGGTTAGGTTGGTGAACGTTCGCTTACTTGGGTGCGACATTCTTATTAACTTTTTTTTTGTGCTATAGGTTCGACAAATTAAATGCACGATGCTAACCAAATAGTGTGGGGTTTGAGCAAAATGTCTGACAGTCATGTTTAAAATTATTCAAACACATTTGCCAGTAATAGAGTTCTCTGAGTTCGAATTTTATGATATTGCTATCACTGGCGTTGTTTACGTTTATTTTCATAAGCAAACTTTTCCTTTTCATTAAATTACTATGTAAAAATCCAGATACATTTCAAAAGCAATGACTTGAAGTTGACGTAGGCTAAGCAGTTCAACTAATATGCGTATTTTATTGGTTTTACTTTTTGTGTGTGTGTGTGTGTTTCATGCTGAGACTTAGTCCTTTATAACTTTCAAAATTAAAACCCAATTTATGCTATTCAAGATAAACATGAAGTCTTTGGATTTCAGGTATGGAGGTAAACATAAATCATTATTTGAATGACTATTTATTCCATTTATTGTATCCTCCAAAATATAAAATGTATAAAATTAAATAAAATTATCATTTTGTGTTGGTACTTATTGTTATACATCATGTGTAATATTTTATCATGGAATTACTTAAAAGATTGCTCCTGAAATAGTTTAGAATTATTAATCAGGTAGTTAAAAAATAAGAATGATTATAGAATGCATTTGTTTTAGTTTTTTCACGTATTGGTCGCAGCACATTTTATGTTCATAATGACACATACAATGGTTGCAAGTTCTTTTCCTTGTTGCAAAGTGCAGTGGTAAGTTTTGCAATATGATTTTTCTTAATTCATACATTTTTTTCTGGCAGTGTTCAGGTCTGGCACGCGCATTATGCACCGGCATACCTTTTATATTGGCTGTTGGTTTAGTGTAATTGAATTGTCTGTGAGAACACGAGTGTGTTTATCCAGTATTGGTATAGCCTACCTCCACATTCTCAGTCAGTAGTAAATTAATGAAAGATCTTTATTAGCACATTTATAAAAGTAATTCTCCTTGCGTAAAGACCACCCTCCCCCGCACATCCAGCAGGTTTAAGAGTTTTCCAGAAGTTCACACCGCTAAGCACACGGGGGCACGAACGAAAATCATTTGGGATTACGAGAATCATTACTTCACAAATCATTATTCTCAATATACAGCTTCACCAAAAGAATGACAAGATATTTCACGGTTTTATACAGAGTTATTGCACAATGCCTGGGCGAACACTTCATTTCCTTGACGTCTTATTGATCACAAAGTGGTCTGAAACGAGGACCTGGCGTTTTCCCATCAACATCAAAGTGATACTGCTGGCAGTTGTGCAGGATTACAGAAACGAAAAAAGCAGCACAAAATAATCGATTGATAATCGATTAATAATCCATCTCGTCCAATCCACCTGCTTGTTCTGTTTAGCTATGGAACTCCGTATACCATTTAACTGTTTGTCAAATAGCAAATTGATACTTCTTCATTTAAGTTGCTTTTTCATTTTGTAGAGACGTTTTGATTTCTAATGTGCTGCTCACGTCAATCTCACCTGTTAACGTAAGGCTTGGAAATATGATACAAAAAGAGAAAATTCGAGATTTGTCTTTCAACATAAAACAAAATATTCTTATTTACACTTCTTTTCCTTTGTACATTTTAGAGGGTCAATACAAAGCCCAGGATTTATTAACGTGTGACCTGGATTTGATCTCAGGATAATTAAATATGAATCTACCATTTAAATATTCTTTGCGCCAGGGATTCACCGACAATTCACATTTGTATTGGCTAGATAAAGTAATCATAATAATTTGTTAAACGAATAAGCGTCCCTGTGAGTATGCATGTCCCGCTCTTGTTGCGTTCAGTAGCCTCACTGTTTGTATTTGTTTTCTCCAGATTTAAGCTTAAGGGTAAACAAAAACATATAAGTAAAAAAAAAAAAAAACCCGAAAATAAATAATTAAATAAAGTTGAAAAAAATGTCTCCACTTTTTGTGTCTCAGCTTGTTTTTGTGCTTTTATAATATATTTCGAATATCTTGTCACCAATACAATTGTTCTTTGATGGTGGAGTTCAGAGCTGCCATGTATTGCACCGAGTCCGAATCCCGGCGTTCATCGCGGTGGCGTCGGTCTGGACAGCACACCGGAGAGGGGGGGAAGAGGCGGCGGCTCGTTGGCGCCCTGGAGACCGTGCAGGAGAATGCGGGGAACGAGAGGACGCTGCAGCGCCGGTGGGGGCGCCGAGGGTCCCCTGTATAAGTACAGCGCTGCTCCAGGGTCCAGATTCGACACCAGGCTTTGAGGGTAGAAATACGGCGAGGGGAACATCCTTTGCAGCGCAGAATAATTTCCAGCCTCCGCTAACAATTCCAGTCCGACCGCCGTTTGCCTCTTCCACTTCGTCCTTTTTTTCCAAGAGGAAAGAGAATAATGTCAGTATAGAAAAAAAAATCAATGACTAGTGTTTTATATTCTCATACAAATATGTGACAATAGAAAAGAAATATCATCGTGTTGCACTACTATTCCCAAGCGTAACACAAAACCCAGAGTTCAGAGAAATAAAAACTGAATCCTCTGTGATTTATCTCCTATTTCTAAGTATCTGCATGAATATCAATTTTAACTACACAATTCAACGTTAAGGAAAGAAAGGACAAAAAAGAAGAAAACAAAACAGAGTCTTTTACATCTAAAAGGTTGATAAAAGTGAAATTAGATTAAATGTCTCTCCATAAGAGGGACATGTGCTGAGAGTTATGGGAAAGTTTTTTTACCTTAAACACAATTAATGTGAATGTCAAAAGTATTTTTACATTTAATTCACATTTATTGTAAGCAGGCATCAAATGACACATATTTTAGTAATTCGTTTTAATAATAATTAGTCATTTTATTTAGTCGAGGACGCATCCATCATTCGTGGTTCAAAATGTGTATATTTCAAATCTATTCGCTTGGCACGAAATTAGATGCTGCGAGAATGGGAAAATGTGCAAACAAACCACTTGTAGATGTACAATATATCTATTGATGTATTTTGATTGTTGCTACTGTAATTTTCTCCTCTTTTTGCGAATTTTATTATTGGTTCTATTTTGTATTTCTTACTAAAGCTATACAATAAGAATTATGTGACTGTTAGAGCCTCTTCAAACATGAAAAAGTTAGAATTAGAATATTTTATTTTATGTTTAAATGTTAAAAATGTGGATATTAATTCTGCAGCATTTCCTTTCGTTTTAGTGGAGAAAAACTGAAGCAACGACGTCACCGGACATGTATTATTGTTTTTGGCAGGAGACTCCACAATCAAAGGGAAAATAATATGATATAGGCCTATATACCCAAGAATACGAGATAATTACCTAGACATTGATATCAGAATAATTACAAATTCATTTATGCAGCCTATTATTTGAATGTGGGATGTGTGCATTTATTTCTGTTTCCAGCTGACCACATGCTCACCTCCTGTTCTGGTACCAGGTTTTGACCTGCGTGTCGGTCAGGTTGAGAGATGCTGCCAGCTCCATTCTGTCCTGCACGCTCAGGTACTTCTGACGCTCAAAACTGCGCTCCAGCTGGGCGAGCTGATGGTCAGTGAAGGCGGTCCGCGCTTTCCGAGGCTTCTTCAGGCGAACCTGCGGGCTGTCTCTGCTGCTCGAGATCTCCCTGTCGCCCTCCTCTTTCACTGAAACATCACATATAACGGATGTCCATTGATTAATCCACTTTAACACGAGTTAGTTAACCAGCCCATGTGTTTCAGTATTGACAAGTCGTTATGGTGTCAAAGGTTTCCACACATCCTATGCTAAACCCTTGATGTTCTCGTGCGTCCCTGTAATTATTTCAAGCAGTTTTCAGATTTTATTTTCAGAATTTGAATACACGAGGGCTGTGATATTTAATTTACCAATATCTCCTATCTAAACTCTTTTCTCTCTGAACCCAGAAAGAGAGGGACACGACGCGAGAGACCTTGCCAGTCGAGTAGTTGAGTCGTATCTCAAGGAGCACAATAATCCGGCTAATTGAGCCACAAGGGATGGAAACCTTTCAACCGAGACCGGAGAAACTTCACAGGGACGGGGATAAGAGCGAAATAAAGAGCGGACCGACCCCGTGCGTTACAAATCTGATTAGCACTGGGACAAATTGCATCAAATCCCTGAAATATAAGGGGGTAGAAAAGGCAAAAATCAAAGAGGCGCGCACACTCTTTACAAGCGCTCTGAAGATGGAATGGCTTTGATTTGGAGAGCATTAATTTTGATCACCGCGCCTATAGACTTGCCAAGCTAATAATTTCATGATGTGAGAGTAGAAATATATTTGGAATCATAGCTGAAGGTATAGGAGAATAGATGATACCCATCATGCCCTACTTCCACAAAGAGAACAAGATTGTGATAACACTAACAAAATGATCCGAATCAGGGTAGCGACAACACCAGTCAATAGGCCAAATACGTGAACACCAACAATCATAAACAAGTGCAAATCATAATGCTCATATAACAAAATAAATATATAATATCAATAATATTATTTGTAATAGTAATAATATTAAATAGTACTAAAAAACGTTCTGGTTGAATTATGGCATATTCCTACATTTATCAATATAGTGTTGGCCTTTGTCTTTGCATCATGGAATCAACCTAATGTCACAGGAAACGGTCTTTCACTCTGTTTTTCCTCAGATGTAATTTCACCTGGACAAATCCTTAATTAATCTTGCTGATGATGTTTCTTTGTTCACCTTCCTTTCCCCTGCTCCTCACAATAAGTTTTAAACTAATAAGCACGTTAAAATGTACAATAACATTGCAAACAGCGAATAACACATGAACAAAATTGAATGCACTGAAGCCACAAAAATCTATTCAGTTTTTTTGCACTATGCATTTATTTCAGTAGCCTAAATATATTTATATGATTATTACGATTGCTTGTAAATGTTTTTTGATTATAAAAGGAGGATTATGTCGTGCTTTCTATCTAGCTTATATAGCCTAATCTGCCTTTTTTAAATCTGCCTTTTTTATAGCAAAACTGGCGATAATTGAAGGAATGAAATGAATAAAAGAATCATGAACATTATTTTTATTTCTACCCCTAAATTACTTTAAAAACATAGCCTAGGATAGTCAGCAAGCCAGCCTGCTTGAACTCTTTGCTATATAAAAATGTCAAGTTATAATTCATGTGCTATAGGCTATTATTAAAATAGCATTAAAAACGAGCAGTTATTTTTTTACCTTTGTATTCACTGTCTGACGATGAGTTACTGTGGATCTTTTCAATGAAGTCGTCTGCGATTTTAGATGCCAGTCTCCCTGTCTCCTGTGTCGGCTGGCCGTTACTGGAGTATGGGGCACACGCCGCTAAGGGTTTACAGTCAGCCAGAATATCTCTTATTAAGAAGGATGAAGTGACAGTCCGAGGTTGAGATCCAGCAGAGATCGGGCCGTGCTGTAAATGGGACGCGAGCACGAGCGGGTGACCCTGTCTCTGCGCCGCATCCTCACCGCACTCCCGCCTCGGAGACGGAGGAGAAGAACAACCGCTCTCTAAATCTGACCTGGGGCTGAACTCCAGCGGGGACCGGCATTCCCCTACCAAACTGTCCCCCTTCGCGATGACTGGGCTTCCTGGCCTGTGGGATAACAGGGAGTCGATTCCAAAACTGGAGCCGTTGGTGGACGCTTCCATCTCCACACTGCTGCTTGCGTGAAGCTTCTGTTCAGATTATCATCTGTATTCAACCAAGTTCTGCGTGAATGGCGCTCGATTTAATAGCGATCTATCCAGGAGAAAAATCCAAAGCGGAATCGGAAATGAGAAATATTCATCCCCTGTCTGGAAAAAAAAACTTTCTTCTTCCTTGAGGACTTTTAGTTTAAGTTTAAAAAGAAAAAGGAGGTTTCTTGAGGAGGTTCTGTATGAAGTACACAGACCCTGCCTCCAATTTTTTTTTCTTAAGCTCCTCACTCACTCCTTTAGAAAAAAAAATCGATACAGCCTAAATATACTAGGCTGGCAAATTGAATTATTATTTTTCAATACCGGTATTTTTCGAAGACGAGAGACGCATCGATGGTGGCTTTGAATTATTTATCAAATTATTTCAAAAAGCTGTTCTGAAGTAACAGTGTTAATGTAAAACCACAAGGTAGCCTACTTAGAGGGCGCGCGCATTTCAGCACCACGGACAGAAGCAAAGCGGCAGCAACCCGAGCCTCGCGCTATTGAGCATCTGAAATTTTCATCAGTTCAAAGGTAGAGTTGTAGAGTGGAATCCGGATGGAAAAGGCAAGAGCATTCTGTGCCAGCGCAGTTGATGCAATGCGAAATCGTTGGACGGTAGAGCAAGGGGAAAAATTGCTGCGAGAAGACAGAAGCACAAATGAGGTAATGCAGGTTAAATACACACATTGGGGAACGGAAAGTCAGATAAAGCCTAACAAATGAACTTGTGCACAACTCAGTGGCTAGGTTTTTAAGAGCACCCCTTCCACGTGAGTCCCCAGCGACTCGCTTCCATTGGTTAGGAGGTGTTTTGGGGTGTTGACTGGCTCGGGAAGATGAAATTGGACCCCCCCACGCCCAATAAACCCCTCCCCACAGGTCGCCCACTTTGATTAAAAGAGACACTGAATTCATTAGGAGACTGGGATCCAACTGTTTACAGGCAATTTTCAACACTGTTTGCTTTCATTACATCATTGATGAGCCTTATAATGGGGTTATTATGAGGAGTGGGGAGGTTCTTTCTCTCCTTTGCTCATAGCGCGCGTGCAGTCACGTCTTGACCACTTTTTCACAATTCCCATTTTTCTTATAGTATAATTCCCTTATAGTTTCTACTAAAAGTTGAATTTAAGCATTGATGTTATTTAATTCTAATTATGATATTTTCAGACACTTCTAACATAAAATTCTGGCCTGAAGGCATCTAGATTTCTTTTTTTTTTAAAGCCAATGACGTGACGCTCATTCTTATTCAAAAATACACAAAGAAATCCAAATCATACCCGAAATGACATTAATACACTTTTGTTGTGATAAACATGTTTTTTTTAGCATCTGTATTAAAGTCATTTTATTTATATTGAGGAATTAAAGTATCAAATTTCTGATTGTAAGTGAGAATGTAACAAAACAATTCTCATTAAAAAGCTGAATTTAAAAAAAGGGGGAACAAAGAAAAAGTTTTGAAAAATAAATAAATAAGCAGAGATGCAATAAATGTTTTAATAGATAAATGATTAGCCTACCAATATTTGACATTTTAAATATTTGTCCGCCAAATCAAAGTTAGTGTGGCATAACCAACATGCAGGAAGCCATTTTGGTGTCATGTGACATGAGAATCATAAAACAGAGAGAACCCTCATGACTGTGTTTTAATTATTAAAGTTTTAATAATTTCACATTTTCACATAAATATTTTATTCTAGTCGAATGGATTAAATTCTTGATATTTGTAGGCCTAATGCAAAACTGCATAATATATAATAAATAAAAATTATACAAATAATTATGTTTTTTTACACTCAAGTGTATTAAGGGAACTATTTTAGTAGCCTAGCATATATTTTTACACACTTGATAAATTATTTAAATAATTTGATACTTATAGCCTATCGGAACGGCTTTCTTGTTTTTAAATTGCGTAGACTGTAGAAACACTATTGTCAACAAAACAACAACCCATAGAAAAAAAGTAATAGGCCTAATTACTTACAGGCTATTATGCCACTACTACACTATTATTAGGCCTAGTGCTTAGTAGTTATATCATTAATCGCCAAGATCAGAATACGAGTTGTAGCCTATTTGTGCTTTAATACCATAACACATGGCTGTCTGTTGGATTCGCTTGATACGTTAGTGTTCTTTTCTTTTTCCAATGCACAAAACACGATTATCGAACAACCGTGTCGTTTAGTTCATAACAACTATCTAATTTATGCAATGTTAATGAGCAATAATGAGGGCGACTACTCTTTCTGAAAGCCCAGCGTGACACAAAACTCTAACATGCATGAAAAACTATTGTCCTGCCTTTCACGTCTTTCTCTCAAACAGTTAGCCCCTCGTGTTTTTTCGACAGGTCCCAATAATCGAGCCCCCCATCAGAACAGCAGATTGGAAGCGCTATTCGGCCGCAGACAACGGCAGGTTAGTGTATCTGCTCCCCGCTCCCAAGGGGTGTCAACGCGGCTGCAAGCTGTCACGATGAGGCGGGGTGCAAGCGCACTCACTTTAGTTTAGAGTCTCATAAGGATGCCCACTGCGTGTGATGATGGCGATCTTTCTTTTCTTTCTTTTTTTAAGTCTCTGTGGCAGGCCATGACAGGAGTTATCTATAGCCTATCTGTGGTATGTTTTTGGCTTTATTTGTTAGATAAATAAAATCCAGACCTCTGCAGTGACAACAGGTGCGCTGAGACTTACAGTTTTTTTTTACTTAAAATGTATAATAAAAATTAATCTTTATCTTTTATTAAGTTAATAGTTAACCACTAAAGATAAAGTGCTTAATGGCTGCCTATAGTGTAAGGCTTCTGCTTTGCATTGGTGTTCCTTCAATTGTCCAAACAGTCAAAAACCTTGAATGGCTCAAAAACTCTTTTCATTTAAAGCACTATGGCCTGGTATTTACTTGAGTTTTTTTGTTGTTGTTTTTTGCATGTTATTAAATTCATTAAATTTAAAAACGTCTCCAATTGTTTTACCAATGTGTTACCAAAATGTTTGTATAATAAGTAAAAGCTATAAATATTAAGCAAAACTTAAAGAGTAATGCATTTATTTATGAGCTATAGATAGATAAATGCATTAGTATATACACACACAAACACACACACATACACACACACACACACACACACACACAATTCTGCAAAAAGTCATACCAAATTGTAATTTATTTTATATGACTTAAAACATGGATAAAGCTTTAGTGATTGACTTAATACCAACCAAACCTTTCACAGAAATCCTGGAATCCTGCAACCTGAGTAAATCTCACAAGTTGGACAGTTTGTTGAAAGAACAATTCATATAGAGGAAAGAAAATCAGGAACCTGACACACCAAATGGAGATGCACAGAAACGTCCTCGAAAAATCTGTCACTCAAACACTTGTATTTAATGTACATCCTCTGATTGTTTGAAGATTTGAGGAAGAGGCAGAAGAGATGAGTGGCAAGAGGCTTCAAAGACGTTTGATCTCTCCTCACCTCAGGTGAAAACAATGTTTTGAATTTCATTTATTTATCCTGTTCCGTGTTTGTTAAATATATATTTGGATATGTTCAGGAAAATGGTACGTCGTTCCTGGATAAACTTTGGCATCGCTGTCATTTTGAAACATTGAGTAAAACATGCCTTGGATTAAAAAAAAAAAGATGTGTAAAAGGAATGAAATGTTGACTTCAGTCAACAAACAAACATTGTACGAAAAAAAAAAAAACGGGCACACCCTGGACCAGTCAGCGATGCAAATGATGCACCTTAAAGCCATCAGGTGTGAGATTTGACAGAAAATAATGAGAACCGCTGAATCTTTTATAAGGTTAACACTCACATTTCCCAGTCAGCTGTCACACAAGAAAGACTTTAGCGCATTCACGCTGGAGAAATATACCTTTATTGGCTCATTAAAGCTGACAGGGGGTTCGGGACCGCCAGCACTCGGGCTCGGGACCGCCGGTGCGCCACCCCGTTTTGTGTCAGTAATTTGCAGAGGAGATACACCTACCTTGAAAAAAAGAAGGGGAAAATTATGAAGGGAGCAAGAATGAGAGAGTGAAATGGCAGAAGCTGGTGGGGCGAGTGCCGAAAGATGGGGGTGCCAGAGGTGGGGGGGGGGGGGGGGGTGTAAGGAAGGGCCTTGGGGGAGGGTGGAAAGATCGCTAGCACGGCAGGAGTCTGATTCTCTCCTAATTGGAAGCATTGGGCATTGTCAACTGAGGATTTTCAGTCGCTCACTGACAGGTAGAGTCGTCAGGATGATAGCCCACTTGTCAGCGCAAAACACCAATAAAAACAAACCACTTTTGATTTAATTGGAGGCCTAGCCGTAGTGGGCTAGGACTGAACGGGTTGGGGGTTGTGGATTGCTTCAGGGAAAAACCGGTATGTGCGAGTGTGTGTATCGAAGGGTTGTTTGACAAAGAAATCATCACTTTGTGTAAAACCACCCGGAGCAGTGGCTCACATCGTCAGATAGAGGAGAGCAGGTCGTCATTATTCTGTGTGTGTGTGTGTGTGTGGTCACTTCCCATGGTGCTGAGGTTACAGGAAACACAGAGTTTGATTTGGTCTCTAGAGGCCCAAAGGCTGTTCAGCACTCATCACTTCGAGTGTTTCTTCTCAAAAATGCACGCTCAGAGAGATATTGATATGGTGATACCTCAGAGAATGAAGCAGAAGAAGAGCTGACCCTACCTGACTTCTGCTACAACCACCTCACCAAGTGCAAAAAAAAAAACCTTTCTGCCTCTCATCTCTGCAGGTGGAATCACATTCTACACCACCAAACTGAAATCACGGTATTCAGCAAACTGATTTTTCTTCATGTGAAAATGCTGGATTTGTTTGCTATGCAAGGTATAAACAAACAACTGGATACTTCGAGTGGTGAGGCTTGTTAGTTTTAATGGAGCATATATTGTTCATTTCAAAACAAACTGATTATAGTGTATGGAAAATGTGATTGAGCTTTAAAATATCACATTAAAATGTACAATATTTAAAAAAACTCGCCCAAAA
The DNA here is from genome assembly GCA_030578255.1 of Tiaroga cobitis. Lineage (NCBI taxonomy): Eukaryota > Metazoa > Chordata > Actinopteri > Cypriniformes > Leuciscidae > Tiaroga > Tiaroga cobitis. The sequence continues at coordinate 25,706,686 of CM060611.1, read as the reverse complement.
TAAGGCAACTGGGTTTGCTACAGAGGTATAAACACAGCCACTGGTGCTCATTGGATACATGAGAGGCAAATATCAGATGAAACAACTAAATATTCCAAGGCACTCACATGGTTAACCGTAAAAATCCTTCAATAAACTGTCCTAAGTCATTTAAACAACAAAAGTGTTGATACACCTGTTTCTGCCTTCTTCAGGATCCACATCCATTTTTTCACACAAGCATTCTTTAATGCGTTGATCAACACTTTTAATGTTTTAATGACTTAGCCCAGGCTTTTTACGCTTAACCACGCGAGTGCCTCGAAATATTTTGTTGTTTTCTAAAAAAACTCGATTAGTTAAGACCAAGGAAAGAACTACTTACAAATTGCACATAAACTCAAGGTGAAGACTCCTGACTTCTCTCACTCACTATCCTCCCTCCATGTCCAGTTCATCAGTGGTTTATAACTCTTGACAGACTTCAAGGAAGACATCTGCTTTAAAGAAGGAGATAAAAATAGTGGTGAGGAGCCAACAAAGAGGCAGAGGAGCTTGTCGGCTATACATCACCTTGGTGCCATCTATAGCTTTTAAATCTCCTTTTTCACATATCTTAAAAGTCACAAGTTATCATGTATGTGTTCTAATGAAAATCTTGAAAAATTTTCATTGGATCAGAATAAGAAGAAAATCATGTATATATGCAACCATTAAAAAAATGGGGTCAGTAAGATGCATTTAAAAGTACAAAAATAATACTTTTATTGCGCAAGAATGCATTAACTAAATCAAAAGTGACAAAGTGACAGTAAAAACATTTATAATATTAAAAAAGATATCTATTAAAAAATCTGTTCCATTGAACTTTCTTTTAATCAAAGAGTCATGAAAATGTTTCTGTCACGAAACATTAAAAACATTAAACAGTACTATAATGGTTTTCAACAGTGATAGTAATAAGAAATGTTTCTTGAGTAGTAAATCAACATATTAGAATGATTTCTGAAGGACCATGTGACACAAGACTGGAGTAATGATGCTGAAAATTCAACTTTGTTATGACATGACTAATTTAATATATTAAAATAGGAAACAGTTATTTTAAATTGTAATTATTTTTTAATATACATATTATATATATACTGTATATATATATATATATATATATATATATATATATATATATATATATATATATATATATATATATATACATATATTACATTTTATGTAGAATAGTCAATAAATACTGCATTAAGCCAATTAGCATTAACTTGTTGCTTTTTCCTCTAGAAAAATAATCATAATCACTTATAATTGCTGCCTCTTTGCCATTGCGCCCAGTTCTTTTTTTAAGGCCAAGTAAATGTAGAGTAGGGACAGAGCCAAGGTGGTTTTTCATTAAGGGTTCAGAGTTCAATGTTAGACCATTGCAGAGCCATTACAGAATAATGGGGTGGGTGGGCATAGCTGTGGCTGGTGGTCCCATCCAGCTGCCACTGGGAGACACACACAAGCTGTTGGACAGAGGTAAAAATGCCCCATATACCCCAGCCTCCAGGGGGTGTCAGAGTGCACTGCCCCTCATCCTTATCCCCTCTGTCAGGGCATTTGGGAGGGTTTTCACAAGTCGATAAATCATTGTTAAATGTTATTATGAAGCCATTGGGGAAACTGGCAGGAAACAGGAGTGACATAGGGAATGTAGGCGTGAAGGTGGTCTGGTCAGCCTGCTAAAGACACAGGGAAGTGGTCGGAGTTAGTGCAGAGCTATTTTACATTTATATGGAGCTCATTCCCAGTCAGCATTGTGGTTGCATAATTGTGACTTTGACAATCTCTCGGTCAACGAACATGACACATGTTCATGAAGATGACATGATGGTTGTACGAATGGGCTGTCTTGTTATCATAATGATGTATTTTGCTACTAATGCCCACATGTACATGCGCAGTGCATCATCCACATGCCAAAGTCCTCAAATTTAATCTGGTTTATATTTTATCCGATGTGCAGGTAATATGCGAGGTCAGAACGTCATAATTATCACACCTGTCATTGTTAGGACCGGTTCCCAGAGCCCCCCTCACCAGTACACCCACCCCCTACTGTGACTTTTATTGCTTCATTAGTGAACGCCACATGTTTTAGAGCATTCGCCTTTCACTCACCAAGCAGAGATGATCACTGTGATCTACAGAGTGGGAACAGAGACCATAAAGAAGCACCCGGATGCTTGGATGCTTTCTCAGCAGCATCCAAGATCAACTTCTCTAACTTGAAATAAAAATCACTTAATTAAAATGAGATTGCTGATTAATATAATAAAAGCAAGTGTGAAAGATCTCAAGTAAATCTCAAGTAAAGTACAAAGACTCAAAAAGTGTCCTTAAGTACATTACTCAAGTAAATGTACTTTTTTACTGTCCACCTGATTTCTCTCTCTCTCTCTCTCTCTCTCTCTCTCTCTCTCTCTATATATATATATATATATATATATATATATACACAGTATATATTTATTTCTGAAGATTCATGTGGCACTGAAGACTGGAGTAACGGCTATGAATATATGCTGAATGAAATATGATTCTAACTGCCAAAAACATAGAAACTATTATGTACATATCCATACAAGATACCATATGAAGTGAAAAAAATATAGATTTAGATCAGTTTTAAATATGCATAATGCAATTTAAGCAATCTTTAATTATTTCTCATTTTTGTATTTGTTTATACATCAATAAGTAACGGACTATCAACGGGGTGAAACATGACTGCTTTTCTGAACTGTACAGGTATTTGTGGATTTTCACACATTCTATATGTGGGTGTGCATACATGTGAAAGAAAGAGCGCGAGACAGAGGTAGAGGGGTGTGGGGTGCCGAGAATAAGACCCCAGCAAATGCTCATTAGAGTTGACCTTGGCACCAGGAGCATGCGTTTGATGGATCGGGTACAGGGCCAAACAAGCCCCCGGGGAGCCATGATCTTATCTCTTATTGTACACACACCTCCCTCCTACTGACCCTATCCCTGAGCACTCGCACTGCTCTCCTCTCCACGCATCACAGCCAGAATAAATCTGTGCTTGACAGAGAGAGAGAGAGAGAGAGAGAGAGAGAGAGAGAGAGAGAGAGAGAGAGAGAGAGAGAGAGAGAGAGAGAGAGAGAGAGAAACAGTGTCAAGGTATGGAGAGGAAAAGAAGATGGAGGCGAGACAGAGAGAAAAACACACAGAGGCCCTGAAACACCAATAGCTCACTGAGGTGTCATTAAGCACACAAGTCAGCTGTACTTCTTCAGTCGAGGCGGCGCTTCCCTGTGCCGAGGAGATGGTAGGCCGCAAGACAGGGATTGGGAACAGGGCGGAGGAGAAATAAGGAACAGAGCAAAATATGGGGATCAGTCTGGTGGAAAAAGAGCTGATGAGTCTTCATTGCAATGAGTCTTTAGTCCTGTGGGACATGAAGGGAAGTTAGTTCCCAGAGCTTCAGCCATCCCTCTGTTCTTCCTCTCCTGTCGCAGCGCTCAAAATCTTCCCCTGCAACTTGTAGGCAGGGGACAGGCATGAGGCAATCAATACCTGCAGGAAGGTAAAATCTAGCAACCACTATTCACATGGGCTTCTCCCACAGCCACTCACAGAGATGTTTTATTCCTTTTTACTGTACCTGAAAGAGATGGAGCTCCTATGGGCTTCTGATGGAACAGGAGAGGAAAACGACTCTTTTAAGCATTTTATCTCAGATGAGCCACAACCCGAGAGTGTGAGCTTAAAAAAAAACGAGTAATGGTCTGTGGTGGACTGCTGAGACGGGAATGGAAGAGGAGGCTTATGATGGCTATAAGCATTCATAACGTGATGCTATGGAACACAGAAAGTGCTTTCAGTGCTTCCCTTTGAAAGTGAATTCTCCTGAAAAACAAAGTTTGATACGATTATCTTCAACAAGCACTGTAAAGAGTTTTAGAAGCTCATTTTAATAACTATAATTTTATGTACACTACCGTTCAACAGTTACATTTCTTTTTTTAAAGTAATACTTTTATTCAGCAAGGAGGCTTTAAATTGATGAAAAGTGTGTAATAAAAATAATTCATTACATTTATACTGCGGCACTTTTCTCGGCACTCAAAATGCTTAGATACATTTATAATGTTACAAAAGATTTCTATGCCAAGTACATGCTGTTCTTTTTTACTTTTATTCAATAAAGCAGCACAATTGTTTACATCATTGATGATCAGAAATATTTCTTGAGCACCAATTAGCATATTAGAATGATCCTGAAATCCTATCAGTCAGTAGGATTTCAAATCCTATTCGAAATCCTACTGACCCCAAACTTTTGAATGGATAATGCATATACTGCATTTCTACTCAAATCATCAATTCATTTGTTGAAAAAAGTATCCATAATTTTAGATGATAAAAATTACAATACATTCACACATTAAACACAAAACAATTGCTCTGACAATGATTCAATCCAGTTACAATACTACATCAAATACATCATGAAATATTCAATTTGGTCATTATGTCAAGTTATATTATATTCGGTTTCGATATGATCATATTGTTCTTATTTTCAGAAGATAGTATTGTTTTCCAGTACAATATCTACAAATCTTCAAAACAAGGTAAATGTACTGTCTGAAAGAGAATATGTTCAGGAATATATCTTGATTTATTTTACAACCTTTTGAAAAAAAAAACTTTTTAAACTATTTTACATCTTCATGAACAACTGCTCCATCTAACTTGTACGCACTGAACATAAATCAGTTTTTTATTTTTTAAGATAATTGTAAATTCTCTAAGTGATGCACTGAATCTTCATCGTTAGCTGCATTTTTATCTCGTCACAAGTATACCTATACGACAGATGTTTGTTATGCACACGTATGTGTCTGAGGTTATTATTTCTGCTTTTAGAGCCATTTATCCAACATACTGAATGATTTTTGGTTTGGGACAGGTCAGATGGGTGAGCTGGACCATTAAAGCAGTTCTCTGAGCAGACGGGGAGAGACACACAGATGCCAAGCCCAGGTTATCACACTGATGGAGTGAGCCAGCTGCTGGCCTGAGGTCAGTGACTCCTTTGAGAGCTGTGTGAACGTCATTGAGAAATGTATTTTCTTTGTTTAAGTGGCTGACCATTTTAAAAATTGGCTATTTCACCGTTTGGTCTTAAATGCCTTTTCAAATCAAGTAAATGAACCAAAATACACATATTTTTGTGGTCATTTGACACATGGTGTGAAAAGGACAAAATTAGCTTCCCAGAGGTAAGATGAATCCCCCCCCCCCCCAATCCTAAGTTGCTGTCTCTCAATCTTCTCCTGTCTGCTTCTTAATAACTGGGTGGGCTTGATGTCTTATCTCTGATATTTCTCCACTCTGGGCTCATTTCTGACAGTTGGGGATGGATACACAGCAAGAATGTTGCTGTAATTGCATCTGGTTGCGTCATGAAAAAGTAATAATGCACTGTCAAGGACGTCAAGGTGTCAGCGTTCAGCGGAACTGATAAGTTGTCGGAGGCCGTGAAAGTAAAGCCCCTTTCCAGAGCCAAGCCACTGGTGGGCTGCGGTAAGTTATGAGGCGGGAGTTTAGCCTGAAGGACATTTGCCAATTACCCATCTCTTTGTTTAATTGGAGGAGAGGTGGCACGGATGCAGAGATGCTTGTTTAAAAAAAAGGCATTGTGAATCACAATGCCAGAATTCCTGGCTGCTACGAGACTGTGTGGTTTCCTTCAGTGGGGTTACATTTAGTCAGAGGCGAAATGCAGAGAAGTATTGACTTAAGAAGTGAAATAACACAGAAATGCCTACAGATCAATAGAAACAAGTCAGACACTAGGGCATCAGTCACAAAAACACTTATCAAGGTGAAAGGATTTGTAGAGACATATAAACTTTTGATTGCAGTAGTGATTTATGTATAGACCTTAGTCTGGGTAGCACCATATTTAATGTTTGAAAGGAATGAAAATGAGATTTTGAGGTATACATTGTGTTCAATGGACTGTACTGTTGTTTAACAACATGCCAAAAGTCAATTCTCAATCTGTACTTTTTTACTAGTAATTCTACGAGTAATTTTACGAGTAATTCTCATCTGTCAAGTCTTATTCTCATCTGCATAAAACTGATGTCAAATTGAATCAAGGTGTGTATGTGTTAATATCCCACAATAATTACTGTTATGCTTGTTTTTCTTCATAGGTCAAATGCCATCACTGGGAAAAAAGGCAAAGTGTTAAATGGACAGTTTACCCAAAAATGAAAATCATTTCATTACGAAAACCATAATTGCATTTGTTTGTTTCTTCTGTGAAATAGTGAAATGGAGGCATTTCATAAGTCAGTGATCTAAATTTGAGAATCAATCAGTCCAATTCATGAACAAATCGATCAGAAACACTGTGTTAACTGGATCAACTGATTCATTGAAAAGGGTTTGGTAGATTTAGAATACTAGTGCAATGCCCATGTAAAATAAATTTTGTTGTGTTTTTAGTAATTGTTGGTTTGGTATGTTTGAGTTGCTTAATAGCCTAGGCTACTATTACACAGGAGCCTAAACTCTGAGAAAACGATAACATTAAGCGCACCAGAATAAAATATAGTGTTCAGAATTAAACAGTGTAGCTGACTTACACATTCAGTTAAATCGCTACTTTTTCAAAAATAAATGATACTTTTTCAAAAATGAATCGCTACTTTTTCAAAAAGAATCAATACTTTTTTCAAAAAGAATAATGTAACAAAATAATAATGTAACAAATGTATAATAATAATAATATAACAAATGTATAATAACACTAATAAATGTATAATTACATTATAATAAACGTATAATAACACTGTAATGTATATTACATTGTAATAAACGTATAATTACATTGTAATAAATGTATAATAATACTGTAATAAACGTACAATTACATTGTAATAAACGTATAATTACATTGTAATAAACGTATAATTACATTGTAATAAATGTATAAGACTGTAACAAATTTATAATTGCATTTTTTTTTCGAAAAGAATCGCTACTTTTTCAAAAAGAATCGCTACTTTTATTAAAAAGAATTGCTACTATTTTCAAAAAGAATCGCTACTATTTTCAAAAAGAATCGCTACTTTTTCAAAAAGAATAATGGTACAAAAGTATCATAATAATGTAACAAATGTATAATAACACTGTAATAAATGTACAATTACATTGTAATAAACGTATAATAACACTGTAATGTATAATTACATTGTAATAAACGTATAATTACATTGTAATAAATGTATAAGACTGGAACAAATGTATAATTAATTTTTTTACACTACTTTTTTCAAAAAGAATCGCTACTTTTTTCAAAAAGAATCACTATTTCAAAAAGAATCCCTACTTTTATTAAAAAGAATCACTACTATTTTCAAAAAGAATCGCTGCCTTTTCAAAAAGAATAATGTAAAAAATGCATAATAATAATAATGTAACAAATGTATAATAACACTGTATAATTAATAATAAACACTGTAAAATTAACACTACTTTTTAAAAGAGAATTGCTACTTTTTCAAAAAGAATGTAACAATATAATGTAACAAATGTATAATAATAATCATGTAACAAATGTATAATAACACTGTAATAAATGTATAAATACATTGTAATACACGTATAATAGCACTGTAATTTATAATTACATTGTTATAAGGGTATTATTACATTGTAATAAATATATAACACTGTAATAAATGTATAATTACTTTGTAATAAATGTATAATAACACTGTAATGTATAATTACATTGTAATAAACATATAATAACTCTGTAATGTATAATTACATTGTAATAAACATATAATTACATTGTAATAAATGTATAATAACACTGTAAACAATGTATAACAACCTTGAAAAGAATCGCTACATTTCTCGAAAAGAATCGCTACTTTTTTACTTCAGAAGAAAACAGTGTAGCTGACTTAAGGCGAGACACTACAGGTGAATAGGGTAAATTTTTTAACTACCAGATATCACCATGAAACTTTCCCAGTCGATTACCTACATTAAGATGAGAAAAATATGTATTACAAGTTTTCTGTAATTTAATGTTTAAATATGCAAATTAGACATTATCTAATTAAATATGCACTAATTTGCATATATTTCAAAAAAATGAATTCTAAGTATTGGATAAAGCCAGGTTCAAAATTCCTTTTTCATTGTGTTCACATATTAGATGGGGAAAAAATTACAGAGGGATTTATGGATATCTACTTTTGTTATCCTGTAAATCAGAATATACTGTCAATAGCCTTAAAAAATATATTTTTTTTTACATGTTTTTTGGAATAAAATGTTATATAAATCAGGCTAGGAATAATATATTTACAAATCCCTCTGTAAATGTCTTCAAAATATAACTAGGTACAAGATTGGAAAGTTTGGTGTATATAGGTGCTACTGAAGTGGAGATTTCGGACTTGGAGTATGAGAGAAAGGTCATTTTGAGAAAACGGGCTTTAAAGATTTAGCATCAGCCAATGAGATTGCGCATTTGCGCCCTTTTACTTTCACGATTGGTTGCTGATAAAAAGGAAATTACCATATTTGGATCCGACAACATTGTACAGGAGAGAGAGAACTTTATAACAGTGTGTGTGATGACAGTGTGCAGACAGCGATCGCGGAGCAGCGGGAGGATTGAGATCGCCAACTTTTGACGAATTTATGAGAAATCTACAGACGCAAACAGACAAAGTGTCGTAAAATAAAGACCTAAATGTGTATTTCGGACTTTTTTCACCACAAGTCTGAAATAAGACATGTTATTGAAGACAAATATCCCAAAATCTCAAAATTGACCAGTGAAAAAAAACTATGTTTTTGCCTGCCGTGTCTCGCCCACTGATCTATATAGAATGACATTGTCATTCTATGTCAGTATATAGATCAGTGGTCTCGCCTTAATGTTTAGCTGACAGAATGTTTATTTTTAAACCACAATTTTTAAACCACAACCCTCTCTAATGTCAGAATATTTATTTTTAAACCACAACTTCAATGTGTGCTTCTTTTACAGATATACTTAACGATATCTTTTGCATTTGTAATCCAAACAATGTCAAACTCGGCACTGCACTTACTCGTGCCCGTATCAAGACACCTGTCAAGTTTGAAATCCATCGGACTAACGGTTCAAGAGATATTCGATTAACAGACAGACAGGCAGACAGACAGATGTTCCTGTAATTTATAGATAGATAATGGTTGAGTCATATCATATGGACCACTTTCATTATACTTTTCTGGTGCTGTTAAATCATTTTAAAGCTTGACAGCCTCAGTCCCTATTCAAGATATCTTAATATCCTTCTAGATTCTCATTCTTAATGAACTTTTCTTTTGGAATCATAATTTTTTCAAGGCCCTATATATTTCAGTCCCTCAAAGCAGCTCCATGTTTAAATTGTTACAATTTTACTCACTCTCAGTGATCGAAACCCAAATGTGGTTCACTTTGCACACAGCTGATACTTATTGCATTTAAAGAGGACTGTCTGAAGAATAAATGTTTAAACTAGAAATGAATCTTATTTCCCAAGAGTTGCATAAAACATAACTCTGAGTACCAAGTTGTACCAAGGTACCAAATCTAGAAGGATATCTGGAATCATTTTAGAGTTACAGGCGTGACAACTTTGTAAAAAAGGAACATTTATGGCACTCAGACAGGTATGTTCTATGCAATTGTGTTGATAGAAAAACATGATTCATTTCTAGTTTCAACATTATTTTTTCTTCAGATATTCCTCTTCAAAAGAAAAATGGAGCCACATTAACATGTCCATATCTCTGGGGTTGAACCATGGAGGACCTTTAAAATGAAGATACCAAAAGGAAAGAACCAGAACCTAAGGTATGCTATCTTTAATACTTCTTGAGTAACAAGCATGCAAAGTTGCAAACTTAAGTAAAAAAGGCTTTTTGCCATTTTTGAACTGTCCCCATTGGCATGATGAAAACAAATAATGAAACAAAGATTGCTAACGTCAACAGAATTTACTAATAGATCACCCAATCTCTGTGTAAAAATAAAATAATGATGCTGTCATCTTTGATAAGTCATTTTTACACCCCTGTAAATTGGATCCAAATCTCAGGTGAAAAGTGTCATTTTGAACCCCCTCTACAAAATAGTGGATTACTCAGTAAATAATATACATCTGTAACATTTAATATTTTGGATTTCATCACTATTTATGTTTGTCTTTGTACAGAAAAAATATGAACAAAATCAAAAAATTCTATCCGGGGAAGTTTACGAAATTTGGTTCATTTAACACGAAATGACCCTGCTAGCTTTGTTCCTGTGCTACTTAATTTGATAAATCTATATTGTACAATACAGTACTGGATTTAGACTAGAGTTGTCACGGATGGAACAGGAGTCAGATAGGTGTTAAGTGAAATAGTATTTATTTACAGGTTGCAGATCCAGACAGAGATATGGTGAGTATGCAAGCAGACGATATTCAGGATGGAACATAGCTGAAGGATAACCAGAGTCTTTGTGTACAGATGCGGATGGAGAGTCACTGGGAACAGGCTGATGACCGGAGACTGGAGACTGAACTTCCGTGTGAAGGTTAGCAGGTGATCGATGGATGGAACCCAGGTAGGTAGCGGGTAAGTTGCAGGTAAGTAGCGTGATAGTCTGTAGTGTCATGTAGAGACGAGACCATGAGTGTGTGAAGAGGAGTTGAATATATAGGGAGGTGAACTGATGAGGTGCAGGTGATGGTGATTAAAACTCAGGGGACTGTGAACGAGTGGGAGGAGTGAGTGAAGCTGGTGGAATCCTGACAGTACCCTCCTCCTCCGAGGTGGCTCTCGACCCCTGAGACGAGGGACGAAGACGGCGACGAGGTCTACCACGACCCCTGGATGGTCGACGTGAAACTGAATGAGGAGATCTGGATCCAGAATATCACCGCGAGGAACCCACGACCGTTCCTCTGGACCATAATCCTCCCAGTCAACCAGATATTCCAGCCGAGAACCTCGTCGCCGTGTGTCCATGATGGTACGGACTCGGTAGATGGGCTCTTGCTCGACTGGAACCGGAGGAGGTGGTACATCCTCTGGGACGGTTTCTGTGGGAGGAGAAGTGACAGGTTCAGTGAAGGGCTTCAACAGTGACACATGAAAAGATGGTGAAATCCTGTGTTGTGGAGGAAGGTCAAGCCTTTAGGTGACTTTGTTCAGCTGCCTCTGCACGGTGAAAGGACCGATGTATCGAGGACTCAGCTTACGGCAGGGCAGGCGGAGGCGGATGTCCCTGGTCGAAAGCCACACCTTTTGTCCAGGCTGGTACTGCTGAGGTTCAACACGACGACGATCCGCTTGGTCCTTGTGCCTCCGCACTGCCTGCTGGAGGTGCACGTGAGCCGAATCCCATACCCTCTCGCTCTGATGGAACCAGTAGTTGACAGCTGGAACCTCAGAGGGCTCACCCGACCAAGGGAAGAGTGGAGGTTGATAACCCAGAACACACTGAAAGGAGGTGAGTCCAGTGGTGGATTGCCGAAGGGAATTCTGGGCGTACTCCGCCCAGGGAAGGAACCGGCTCCAGCTGTCCTGGTACTGGTGGCAATAGGTCCTGATATGTCGTCCGATCTCCTGGATCTTCCGCTCAGTCTGGCAGTTTGTCTGAGGGTGGTATCCAGAAAATAAGCTGACAGTAACCCCGAGGAGTCTGAAGAAGGCTTGACAAACCCTTGAAATGAACTGTGGACCTCTGTCCGACACTATGTCCTCGGGGATGCCGAAGTTTCGAAACACATGATTGAAGAGGGCCTCTGCGGCCTCAAACGCAGTTGGAAGTCCAGGAAATGGGATCAGCTTGCAAGCCTTCGAAAAGCGATCCACAACGACGAGGACACAAGTGTGGTTACTGGATCTGGTTAGGTCCGTCATGAAATCAATTCCAAGTTGGGACCACGGTCGTTGTGAGATAGGAAGTGGCACGAGCTTGCCCTCCGGGAGTCTTCTGGTGGTGTTGGTAACGGCACAGACTGAGCATCCCCGAACGTACCTGGAAACATCCAGTGAGATGGACGGCCACCAGTACCGATTACTGAGGAGCGAGAGGGTAAGCCTGCTACCTGGATGTCCAGAGCCAGGAGCGGTATGAGCTGAGTCCAGAAGGGCGGCACGAAGATGGAGAGGTACGAAGACCCGCCCCCCTGGACCTCCCGGCGGAGCGGGATGACGAAGGTTCTCCTAGGAAATCTGCTTGTCGATGTCCCAGATGATGGGTTTGATGATCACGGCTGGAGGGAGGATAGGTTCTGGTAGGGAATCTTCGGTTGAAGCATGATGAAGACGCGAGAGAGCAGCACTTTGCAATTCTTGCTTCCAGGTCGGTATGACACGGTAAAATCAAAGCGGGTAAAGAAGAGAGCCCATCGAGCCTGATGGGGATTCAGCCTTTTCGCTTCTCTGAGGTATTCCAGGTTGCGATGATTGGTTATAACCTCAAACTGGTGATTAGCTCCCTCCAGCCAATCCCTCCATTCCTCTAACCCAAGCTTGATGGCGAGCAGCTCCCGATTCCCAATATCATAGTTCCGCTCCGCCGGGGACAGCTTCTTAGAGTAGAAGGCACATGGATGGAGTTTGGGAGGATCACCCTGCCGCTGTGATAGAACTGCTCCAACTCCTGTTGAGGATGCGTCTGTAACCAAGGTTACCAGGGAGTAACAGAATTTTCTTTTTTATTGTTATTAATATAATGATGGGAGAATTACTGAAAACTATTCAAAAGTAGTAACTTTATGAAAGAAAAATATTAATTTCATACTAATGTATGTTTTCATTTGCGTAATACTGTGACCAATGGTGATGAGTTTTGAACTTGAGACGAGCCAATGCGAGCGCAGAATCTGGCGCAGCGGAAAAATTAATTTCCGGGGTTTTCGCACGAGGTGTATGAGTGAAGTTATAGGCATTTTCTCTCTCTCTCGTGCACGGATAGCTGATGAGCGCGGTGTCACGACGCTCCGGGAAGCAAATAAAGAAAATAATCTTCCAGATGAGTTTTGTCGATGGATATATGTGAGTTGAAAAGACGCATTTTATTTCCTCTTAGTTATGAGTGACGTTGGTATTGTTATGAGAGTGAAACGAACATTCAGTTGGTTAATATAAAAGTATGGTGATATACATATACTTAAATAGCATCAGAGTATTGCTAAAGTGTTTATGGAGTGTATTTTTGATTTAAAAAGGGTAAAGAGAACGATTGTAATGGGACGTGCTGTACCTGTACCAGTCTGGAATTTTCTGTGAGTTTGACAATCTCCTTGGTAAGTCGAACTGCTTTTAAATTGTTACAAATCAGGAAAAGCAAGAGAGTGATTTATCTGTGAGTGATTTATATCTATAAAAAAATTGTTTAATGCTGTATTTGGTTAATAACAGCAAGACTGACAGTAGATTGGTTAATATATTAATCAGTACATTATGTTGAAAGTCAAAAAGCTTGCCTTTGTAAGAGAAATATTCTTTATTTGAAAAATGTGATTACAAATGTTCAAGTTATGGGTAAAATGTATGATTAATTTACTGTCATGAGTAAAAATGTTATTGTATGTTACAATGAAGATATTAATGATACTTTCATGACCTTCAAGGTCTGTTCAAGGTCAGGTTTTTTTTTGCTGTTGTTCTGTCTTCCAAATTTGCCGTGTATACTGGATTTGTTCCGGCCTTCTTCCAGTGGTTCTGATGAGGGTTTGGACTGGCGAGCCTCCCTTGAGTTTGTTCTTGGATCTTTCAATTGAGGAAATCAAGTATTTGCACTGATTTGCACTGCGACTGGTAGGAGAAAGAATACCTTTCCTCATCTTTTGTTTTTCTCGGATGGACATTTTTTTCCATTACCAACAGATAAAGGACACTTACATTTTCTACAGATTTTTTAAGAAACTCTTTTCACAAAGACTGAACATTCTGAATTGAATTGAACAAATATTTGTTGTCCAATTGGATTACATATTGTTTATTTGGGGTTTACTTGTTGAAATCCAAAGAGAAAAATGGAGATCTGAAGAAATACATATATACATTTTATTTTATTTCATTTTATTTGTTCATCAACCAATGTAATTCACCTGTTGTCATTCACTTGAAAATACAGTGGGTGTTCAAACGAGTGTTCACCGTTGTTGTGGCATCTTTCTCAGTAGCGAATCTGATTCTTCTGAAACGCTGGTCCATAGATTGCATTAGGTTAATAGCCAGAGAGTAAGTGCTACAAAAAGTTGGCGAGCCAGCCAGGAGATTGATTGCTTAACAACAACAGTGACTTCTCAGTACGACAAAACAAATAGAATTCCTACTTTGAAACAAGCTATCCCAGTGTTAACAGTATGGATATAGTGGAACGAGAAAATGTGAATGTTTCCAATGCTGTCATTGTTGGTGGCATAACACTGAGTGAATCTGACCAAAATTTAGAAGCATGGCTTGTACGGTATGGCAGCATTAATCGTACTCTGCTTATTGATGACCCAACATCTGAATTTCATCGGCAGGCTATAATAGAGTTTGCACATAGCTCTGCAATGACAACCCTGAAGCTTTTGTTGCCTTTGAGTATTGTTAGCACTTCAGATTCAGATGTCATATTCACTGTGCGTACCCTAAGCAGTGTATATACCCCTGTAGTTAGAGATGATTCTACTAAGGGTTATTTGGCAGAATTGAAAGCCATTGCTAATGCTACTGGCAGATCTTTTGAAGAAGTGCTTCAAGAGGAGTTAGTAAAGATGAGATCAGTTGGCTCTACCACTGAGCAGTTGCCCAGCTGTTATGTAGCAGACTCCCAAACTCGGGGACTCAGCACTTCCAGTTCCTTCAATGGCCGTGGGTCACCCGCCACATCACATAGGATGGAAGAAAGTAGAGATGGAACTTTCTTACCAAACGTTTCCACATTGCTGAGTGGTGAATCCCAGAAAACTCAAAACCTGTCCAAGGAGAATGAGAACAACACTGTACCTAATACTGGTGGAAGTAACAATCCTTTAACCACAGGGATGTCACATCCAGTTCTGACTATGGATATGATAGATCCTCCTGGTGTGCAAAGAGTCGTGGTTGAGCATGTTGTGAGGACAAGTGATGTGACAGCCCAGCATATGTCCCTACGTCTTAGATCTTTCTCAGGGAAAATGCCACGTCCACCCAATGAGCCAGACTTCGACACATGGCGAGCAAGTGTGAAATTCCTACTGGATGATCCATCTGTTTCAGACTTGTCTCGTACAAGAAGAATCCTAGACAGTTTGCTTCCACCTGCTGCTGACGTAATCAAACACGTTAGCCCACAATCATCGCCCTCCGTATATTTGGAGTTGCTGGAATCAGTGTATGGATCAGTGGAGGATGGGGAGGAGCTGCTGGCAAAGTTCATGACGATGTTGCAGAATCAGGGAGAAAAGCCTTCCAGCTACCTGCATCGATTACAAGTAATGTTAAGTGCAACAGTGAGGAGAGGTGGCATTGCAGAGAAGGAGCGTGACCGCAGTTTGCTGAAGCAGTTCTGTCGTGGGTGCTGGGATCACGACTTAATTGTCAATCTTCAGCTGGAAAGGAGAACGAGTAACCCACCTACCTTCGCTGAACTAGTAGTGTCTGTCAGAACGGAGGAAGACAGGAGAGCTTCAAAGGAGGATCGGATGAGGAGTCATTTTGGGATGACTAAACAAGGTGTAGCCCCTTCCAAAGCACGAGCTGCAGCTCATCAGTTGTCTGCTCACTCACATGAGGTCGCCAGCGGAGCAGCCCCTGAAATAGACTCCATGAGAAAGCAAATATCAGAAATTCATGCTCAACTTGCCTCCATGCGACCATTGACTCAACAGAAGTGTCAGCCCGCTTGTTCCAAAGTGATGGATGTGACTTCGCTAAAAAAAGAACTGACTGAACTACGAGCCCAGGTTCAAGCTGTGGAATCGGCAGTCTCTCCGAAGGTCCAGAACAGAAGCTCGGAGGCTGAGGAATTGCTGAACTAACAAGACAGGTTGCAGAATTGAAAGCTCAACTAACCATCTCAGATTCACAGAAGCATCAGCCAGGAAGAACATCTGGGTTCAGGATTCCTTCCACGACTTCACAGTCCAAGCAAACTAGACAAGAAAGTGACTCAGTCAGTAGTAGTGGATTGATCCCAACTAGACCCCGTCCAAGCTACTGTTTTCGTTGCGGAGAAGACGGTCATATCGCCGTAAACTGTGAAAATGATCCAGATCCTGCCAAAGTAGAAAGCAAACGACATCAGCTGAGGGAGAAACAGGCTCAGTGGGATCTGAAAAACAGAGTTGCATCCCAAAGGTTAAACTCCAATCAGTCTCTGTACCAGGGCGTACGGAAACTGAGGGAAGACCCACATGCCCTAACAAACCTAGAAAAGCATTTAACAAGTGTCATGAAGTAATTCAGAGAAATCTACCAAGAGGATTGGTTGGAATGAAATGTACTGCCCAGTTGGTTGTTGAAGGAACTCCAGTGAATTGTTTGATAGACACAGGTTCCCAAGTAACCACCATTCCGCTTTCCTTTTACCAAAATCATCTGTCGAAACATCATATGAAGTCACTTGAGTCTTTACTTGTAGAGGGAGCAAATGGACAGTCAGTCCCCTACTTGGGCTATGTAGAGCTCACTCTGACATTCCCTTCAGAGTTCTTGGGAGTAAAATCAGAAGTCACCACGTTAGCCCTAGTGGTCCCTGATTTGATGCACATGCCCCAGGTCCTAGTGGGAACGAACTCCCTTGATGCTCTTTATGCAAACCATGCTCAAGAAGGTCCAGGAAACCTCAATCCAGCTTTTAATGGATATCGAGCAGTTCTCAAAATTCTTGACGTCAGACATAAACAAATGAGCACTGAAGTTCTGGGATGTGTAACGTTGGAGGGGACTACTCCAAAAGTTGTGTCAGCAGGAAGTGTAGCTGTTCTTGATGGAGTTGTTAATATGAGTCGCTGTTCTCCTGAGAGCTTGACAACATTAGGGCAGCCAGAAATGTCTTCTATGCCAGGTGGATTATTAGTGGCTAGTGGACTGTACACTTTGCCTGCTAAGCGCTCCTTTACTTTACCTGTAGTGGTGAGAAATGACACCCAGAATGACATAGCTGTTCCACCAAAAGCTGTGATCGCCGAAATGTACACTGTTCACCGCGTGATGGAGACGCAGCCAAGACATGATACTTCTCATATACAAGTGAACTCTGGCAGCTCACCGATAAAATTTGATTTTGGTGATTCCCCTTTACCAGCAGAGTGGAGAACCCGAATATCAGCGTTACTGAACACTATGCCTGAGGTGTTTGCCTTACATGACATGGACTATGGACATACGGATAAAGTGAGACATCACATCAAACTCAGTGATGAAACTCCTTTTAAACATCGACCTAGGCCCATTCACCCACAGGATGTCGACGCTGTTCGCAAGCACCTGCAAGACTTATTGGCTGCTGGAATTATTAGAGAATCTGAGTCTCCCTTTGCCTCCCCTATTGTGGTGGTGAGGAAGAAGGATAATTCAGTACGCCTTTGTATTGACTTCAGAAAACTCAACTCCCAGACAATAAAGGACGCCTATGCGCTTCCCAACTTGGAAGAGGTGTTTTCCGTTTTAACCGGCTCAAAGTGGTTCTCCGTTCTGGATCTGAAGTCGGGGTACTACCAAATCGAGATGGAGGAAGCGGATAAACACAAGACAGCCTTCGTGTGCCCGCAAGGATTCTGGGAGTTTAACCGAATGCCGCAAGGGATTACAAATGCCCCCAGTACCTTTCAACGGCTCATGGAGCGCTGTATGGGTGATCTGAATCGAAAAGAGGTAATTGTTTTCATAGACGACCTTATCATTTTTTCAGAATCCCTTGAAGAGCATGAACATCGACTAGTGCAGGTCCTTACCCGTCTGAAGGAATATGGCTTGAAACTCTCGCCTGAAAAATGTAAATTTTTTCAGACTTCAGTGCGATACTTGGGACATATTGTCTCTCAGCACGGTGTAGAAACAGACCCAGTGAAAATTGAGGCCATCAAAACCTGGCCAAGGCCACAAACACTCAAGGAACTGAAATCATTCTTGGGATTCGCCGGGTATTATAGAAGGTTCGTTCAAGACTTTTCTAAAATAGTCAAGCCACTTAACAACCTCACGGCTGGATACCCTCCAATTCGAAAAGGAAGAAAGTGTAAAGACACAAATCGTCATTACTACGATCCCAAGGAAAAGCTGGGAGACAGATGTCTTGTCAGCAGGCGTTTGAGACAATTGTGGAGAAATTAACAACTGCTCCAGTGCTGGGATACGCTGACCCTAGATTGCCATATGTATTACATACTGATGCCAGCACCATAGGCTTAGGTGCCGCTTTATATCAAGAACAAGAAGGCCATTTGAGGGTCCTTGCTTATGCTAGTCGAGGACTAACTAAGAGTGAAGCCAGATATCCTGCTCATAAACTTGAGTTTCTGGCCCTCAAGTGGGCGGTTACCTCAAAGTTCAGCGACTATTTGTACGGGTCTGAGTTTACTGTTGTAACCGACAGTAATCCCTTAACTTATATCCTGACTTCGGCCAAATTGGACTCTACCAGTTATAGATGGTTGTCTGGGTTATCAACCTATAATTTCAAGATCCACTACAGAGCAGGAACCCAAAACCAGGATGCTGATGGGCTGTCCAGGCGTCCAAATGGTCAACTGTTAAATGATCTGGAGTCTCAAAAAGAACAGGAGAGAATTAAACAATTCACTCTGAATCATCTAGCTGAAATCGACGAAAATCTGTCTCTGATCCTTCCAGAAGCAATGAAGGCGGTGTGTGAGAAACATCAGGTTAGCCATGCACAGGATGAGCATCACCCTGTCTTGATGACTTTAGTGGAGTCCTTGACGATGGATGCTGGTGCATTGCCTCAAGAATTCCAGGAAGAATATGAAAATGGCTTACCTGTGATCCCTCACCTCTCCGAGGAAGATTTAGCAGCCCAGCAACGAGCGGATCCAGAGTTGAAGGTGGTCCTTGAGTACCTAGAGTCTGGTGAAAAACCCCTTTCTAGGAAGTCCCAGTCACCTACTATGGCAATGTGGATGAAAGAGTGGAATAAGCTTGAAGTTAAGAATGGAGTGTTGTATCGGAAAAGAATGGATCAAGGTAGAGCGTTGAGCCAACTAGTGTTACCCAAGGATTTTCGAGAGATGGTACTCACCAGTTTACATGATGACATGGGCCATCTAGGGCTCGAGCGAACTCTTGACCTCCTTCGCTACCGGTTCTTTTGGCCTAAAATGGCTGATGCTGTGGCGAGAAAAATCAAAACCTGTGAGCGTTGTATTCGGAGGAAATCTCCACCACAAAGAGCAGCACCTTTAGTGAACATACAGACCAGCAGGCCCATGGAGCTGGTCTGTATGGACTTCTTGTCGAATAGAAATTGGCGAATCCGAGAAACCGTTGAAGATCCTTCACAGTAGAGGGCAGGGGCCAGTTCCGGATAGTTTCCACCTTCCTCTGGTCCATCTGCACTCCCTGTTGGTCTGTGATGTAGCCCAGAAATTGCACAGTGGTGGTGTGAAACTCAAATGTCTCCAGTTTCAGGTACAGTTTATGAGCTCTCAGTTTCTCCAAAACTACAGTGACATGGTGCTGATGCTCAGCAAGAGATGAGGAGTAGATGAGAATATCGTTGATATAGACAACCACAAATCTGTTGAGATACTCTCGGAAGACCTTCATGTAACCCTGGAAGACAGCTGGGGCGTTGGACAGTCCGAAGGGCATGACTCGATACTCATAGTGACCTGAGTGAGTGACGAATGCCGTCTTCCATTCATCACCTCGTCGAATGCAAATCAAGTTCTACGCACTGCATAAATCGAACTTAGAAAAGATGCGGGCTCCACGCAGCTTCTCCAATACTGCTGGGACCAGAGGGTTGAATTCTACGCTGCCGCTCTGAAGAAGAAAGATGAGTGGAGTCAATCTGCATGGGCTCGGGTGCTGGAGGGGCGAGTGATGTTGCCGAGGACAGAGGATTTACAGCGGTTTCTAGAACATCACAGGCAGATAAGCGTTGAGATACTCGAATGGTTTTCTGAATGAGGTTTTCAATTCCCAAGGAATCCTCATATACCACCACCAGCTGACGGATGTTAGGGTTGAGACCATGCCGAAAAGCTGTCATCAAAGCTGTCTCATTCCAGCTACTAGAAGCCGCCAGCGTGCGAAATAGAAGGGCATATGTACTCACTGAAGACTTTCCTTGACGAAGGTTGAAGAGCTGATCGTGAACGGGGAGATCGGAAACTGTCTGACCAAACACTTCCTTGAAATGCTGAATGAAACTTGAAAGGGATTTAGCCACAGAAGAATCTGAGTTCCAGAGATATTGGGCCCATTGGAGAGCTCTGCCGGACAGCAGGGAGATAATAAACGCTACTCGGGCTGAATCGTTAGAGAATTGATGTGCCTGCATTTGGAAATATAGCGATACCTGAAGCAAAATACCGCTGCAATCCTCCACCTCTCCGTTGAATGTCGCTGGTCGGGCCATGGCACTCGCAGAGGCAGCTGACGAAGCAGCGGATGTTTGCAGAAGTGAATGGAGGCGTGCTGAGTGAAGGAGATCTTCGGGAACGGTGGGTGGATTAGCTGCTGGAGAAGGAAGTAAGGACTGGCGAACAGCCTGAACCAGTTCCGCGAATGGATCGCGAGATGGATTCTCCACGGGCTCCGCTGGACTCTGCATTTCGTTGGTCTGGTCTTCTGTCACGGATGGAACAGGAGTCAGATAGGTGGTAAGTGAAATAGTGTTTATTTACAGGTTGCAGATCCAGACAGAGATATGGTGAGTATGCAAGCAGACGATATTCAGGATGGAACTTCCCTGAAGGATAACCAGAGTCTTTGTGTACAGATGCGGATGGAGAGTCACTGGGAACAGGCTGATGACTGGAGACTGAACTTCCGTGTGAAGGTTAGCAGCTGATTGATGGATGGAACTCAGGTAGGTAGCGGGTAAGTTGCATGTAAGTAGCGTGATAGTGTAGAGACGAGACCAGACAATGAGTGTGTGAAGAGGAGTTGAATATATAGGGAGGTAAACTGATGAGGTGCAGGTGAAGGTGATTAAAACTCATGGGACTGTGAACGAGTGGGAGGAGTGAGTGAAGCTGGTGGAATACTGACAAGAGTGAAGCAATTCCACACTGCCAAAAAATAAATAAAATAAAAAAAATTCAGTAATTCAGGGCCAGTACCTTTTTTTACAAAAAGAAGTAATACTTTCATTTAAATAAAATAAATGTATTCATTGAATTTTCTATTCCTTATCATGGTTTCTACAAAGATAATAAGCAGCTAAACTGTTTTCAACATTGATAATAAGAAATGTTCCTTGAGCACCAGAATTCAGATTCAGGTTCTGCCATCACAAAAATATATTACATTTCAAAATATGTTCAAATGGAAAACAGTTATTTTAAATTGTAATAATATTTCACAATATTAAGTTTTTACTGTATTTTTGATCAAATAAATGCAGAGTTGGTGAGCATAAGAGACTTCTATCAAAAATATGAAAAAAAATTTACCAACCCCAAACTATAGTCTAGGAACTATAGTCTAGTTTTGCTGGTTCAGTTATATAAAAACACTTAGGTGGGATACCGACACACCAGCATCCACAACATAACCTGTTGACTAGCCTTGTTTTTTGTTTGTTTTATTGATTACCTTAGAAATCACTCACAGAATGTTTAGATTGAATGTAAATTAGCTCATTGGGCTCTTACTACATATACTTTGCATTCCTCCTCAGTTCACCTCCAGTTTTTCTTGCAAACAGGCCCAATAGACGTTTCATCCCAAAGTTAAAGCGATAGTTCCCAAAAATGAAAATTCTGTCATCATTTACTCACCCTCAAATTGTTCCAAACCTGTGCGAGTTTCTTTCTTCTGTTGTACATATAAGAAGATATTTAGCAGAATGTCAGTAACCAAACAGTTGATGGACCCCATTGACTTTCATAGTATGGAGGGAAAAAATACAGAAGTCAATGGCACTTTTTTGTTCACTGACATTCTTCAAAATATCTTCTTTTGTGTTCAACAGAAGAAAGAAATTCACACAGGTTTGGAACAATTTGAGGGTGAGTAAATGATGACAGAATTTTCATTTTTGGGTGAACTACCCCTTCAAACAGATTCTGCAAAAGAAGAAAAGAGATAAGGGCAAAGGGGGTGCAGGCTTTAAAAAAGAGATTATTTGGGTCAAAAGCCCAAGGATTGATTCTATTGTATTTTAATAATGTGTCTATGGACTCACTTAGACATGCAATGAGAGAGAGAGAATCACCAGGATTGACTCCTCATAAGGAATCAATGTTTGAAGAGTGAAAGCCAGGGGGCAAAGTTCCCATTAGTTCCCAGAGTTGTGAAAGAACGCCTTAATCAGTTCTCACATCATTATCATGTCGACTGCTCATCTCCCTTCTCTCTTAACCCGTCACTCCATCTTCTCGCCACCTTATTCCCTTTCTTCCGCTTGTGTACATTTCGGATTGTTCGAGCGTTTGAGATTAGCTGACCTTATGGTCACTAGGGTGGTTTCAGACATGCACACACTGGCAAACAAAAGCATACACTTTTTCTCCCGCTTTCTCTCTCCCTTTGGACGCTCCCGAGCAAACAGTAATGTGAC
This sequence comes from Tiaroga cobitis, assembly GCA_030578255.1. Classification (NCBI taxonomy): domain Eukaryota; kingdom Metazoa; phylum Chordata; class Actinopteri; order Cypriniformes; family Leuciscidae; genus Tiaroga; species Tiaroga cobitis. The sequence goes on along the minus strand of CM060611.1, from coordinate 25,683,882 downwards.
CCTGATGGTTTACGCCTCAGGGCTTTCTGCTGCCCCTGTGTGGCAGATTTCATCCCCAACTCTGTCAATGAACTCACAAAGGCATCACTGTCCCACGAAACACGCTGCCACTCCCCCCAGTGGCTTTAAGGAACTCAGAAAGGGCCTGTGTGCACGGTCCCCATAAGGCTCTCTGTAATTAAGCGCATATGCTCGTTAGCAGCCCGTCCTTCTCTGGATTCCCTCAACTTTGCATATACCTCTCTCTATATATCCCCCATCCCTCCTCCTTTCCCCGTGGTTTGTCAGATGAAGTGATTGCTTCTCTCTCCCACCCCCTCAGTGGTATTTAGCTATTCTCATTTGCATGTACATGCCCTTGCTGTGCGGCCGGCGAGCCGCTGAGATTGATCAACAACACAGCAGCATGTTTTATTACATGTCAGTCGGAGGCAGGAACCAGACGCAATGGGCACATACACGCACACACACTCATGCATGTGCATAACTAGGTATGTGTGCAATGTAAACTGTCCATCTTTGTGGACACGTACACATACTGGCACAAGCAGACATGTAAATCTGATCCAGTGCATCCATTTAAAGTTCAGCCACAAATTTAAAATCTGTCATCATTTACTCACCCTCATGCCATTCTGCAGAACACATATTTTGAAAAAATTATGGAAATTATAATACATTAAGTATGGAGTAATATTAATTAACTACATGTACTTACTATAGGGTTAGGGTAGGATTCCGGGTTTGGTTTAGGGTTATTTGCATACAATTATGCCTAATTAATAGTTATTACCATAGCAAATACATGTAACGTGTAACAAGGATACATTACAATAAAGTGTTACCAATCCGTCTAACACACACAGTCAAGGTCAGAATCACCTTTCTTTTGCGTTTGTATTTTCTGGACGTGAGCATACGCATCATTCCGCATCCGCTGTAAGGATCCAATCCAGTCTAGCTGACTCAATAATTTGCAATCTGTCCGGATAAACCATCGAATAAACCCACAAATGGTGCCCTGAGATTCTTATCGAGTTTCTTTTCCTGAAGAAACTGTTTTTAAGACTTTGGAAGAGCTGAATCTGCCGTTTCCTCGGCTTGCGTGCCTGATAGATATTAATATGCGCAAACGGTGGATGCAGTACAAAACGCTGGTAATGAAGTGAAGAGCTTTGGGCTCTAGTGGAGCTTAAGAGCAGGCGTGGGGGAGCCAGCACATGGTTAGCCATATGCCTCTGAGCAGTTAGCAGGCTCCACTGGGAGGCCTCAGGGAGCGCTCGCTTGCTTTCCTTTCCTCTTATATTTTTAGAGACACGCTTTCGCTCTGATTCAGTCCGCTTAAATGTATGCGTTGCCCTTCAACCTGATTTTACACCATGTTCGGGTCTGATTAGTGAGTGCCGGTAAGCAGGTCTTTGAGTAGTCGGAGTGGCCTCTGATAGTGAAGGGTTAGCAGCTCTGTTAGCTTTCTAGACTGGATGACATGACGTGAGGGAGCGAGAGGTCATCCTGCCTGCTTTGTCCTGCCTATGCAGGTGCTCTGGTTCACTATGTGTGGTCTAAAGCCCCAGTTTTGCTTCGGAACACAGGTTTTACATTTGACATCTTGTAGAGACCCAACACAATATCAAATGATTGATATACTAAATAAAAGAGATAGTATTTGCTTTTAGTCGCATTGTTGTTTTTCATGGTGAGAGCATGTCACAATCTGTCCTCCTCGGCCTAAAACACATTAGTGCCAAAATAATGCAAGATGTGCTATTATCAAATTTTATTGGACGCACAATCAAATATGAAAACAAATAGTTTTTTTATCAAATAAATACAGCCTTGGTGAGCATTACAGACTCACTATCTATAACGTTTTTTTTTTAAATCACAATTTTTTACATTTCTATTAAAAATTTTACTTTATGATAGCTACAAAAAAAAAACACTTTTGCTTAAAAATGGCATATGATGCAAAAATTAATGATTGGTTAGCCATTTTCAAGCCATTCTAACTGATGACCACAAGACAACAATTTGCACAAAAAAAAAAACCCACTACAGGATCAATTGACCCAACTAATCAAGATCCATCCACGGGCCAAAAACTCTCTTAAACTGGTCCCGGGTCACTGGGTCATCCTTACTGTTTAGCCCTGCCTGAATCAGAACACCCCTGTGACACATTTTTGCATTACGACTCACGACCCACCAGTTGAGAACCGCTGGTTAATGAAGTACACAAGAGAAACAGAGAAAGCAAGTGAGAGAATCACTCACTGAGGGCTCTGCTTGTTTCAAAGACATCTGGATGGAGAGATCTGTTGTTCTATATAGAGAGAAAGAAAGAAAGAAGAGGGAGGAAGCGAGAGGGATTGTTCTCTCTTAGATCTCATTGTAGCCCACCAGCCTGGCTGAATCTCTGCAGTCCCCGAGGAGAGAGTGCGAGTAATCCGGGCTCTGCCTTCTCCTTACACAAACGCCAGGATCAGCGCTCCTCGCACAAGTAATTAGAAGATAATGGGCAGTAATGCGGCCCGATCTGTCCCCATTATCTCCTGGCACTGCCAGCACAGCGCCATCTGGTGCCTGATCTGGACACAGCAGATCCTGAAAACAGAGCCTGGCATTAACTTAATCCAACCACACCTTTCGTTTATTCATAAACCCTTTGAGGTCTGTGTGTGCGCGAGGAGACAAAACATAATTAAAGAAGATGGTCTTGCTGGCAGCAAATTTGTGTGTGTGTGTGTGTGTGTGTGTCTACCAGAGAACAATAATTAAAAGGATATCCCTATTAGATGCATAATGCCTGTGTGTGTGTGTGCAACTAAGTGTGTTGTCATATGTTTTGCTTCATTTAATTTAGTGACTAAAGGGAGCCAAGATTTTGGTTTCTTTCGGTAGTTTCAAAATATTTGGCAGTGTATGAGCGACAATAATGTAACCTATGTCCCTGATTAACAGTCTGCCCAGTGCCAAGCTTAATAATTCCCTGCATTTAATAAATCACTGCATCATTGTGTCAATTAATGTCTGACAGCCTCGGTTTTGGTAACATATTCCATGCTTAGTCGATCTTTCAGAGATGTCTTTGTTGGTTTAACTACCTCATGAATAAATCTCCTCCTTCAAGCATTTATACAAAATCTAACCATTAAGTTCAACACTGTCCAAATATGCAGTTTACTATGCAAAACAATTTATGCTGGTTAAATTGGTGTCCATCCAGTTGGATCATGCTATAAAATGGGTGCTTATTTAGATTTAAAAAAGTGATTTTAAACACTCTAACAGGCAAATAAATGTGTTTAAGTGTAAAAAAAAAAAGTTAATGGTTGAGGTAACAGGGCTGACAAATCAATTGTTTAATTTGACATGAGTCAAAGTTCATTACTTTAAAATGGGAAAACTAACAGACCTAATGCACAATTTGGGGAAACAACTCCAACTAAACCCTAAAAAATAAAGACACAGATCTAGCTTTAATTTAGTTTTTATCAAATATATATACACTATGTGAGTGTGTGTGTGTGTGTGTGTATATATATATATATATATATATATATATATATATATATATATATATATATATATATATATATATATATATATATATATATGATTGCTTTAAATATAGCATATATAAATATAACAAAGACACATTGAAAACACAGGGTTGTGGATAGATCAAAAAAGGCTTTGTGTCAAAAGTGAAAAATACAAATATATATTAAGTTACCAGATGTATTTAAAACATCAGACAAAACATACTAAAAGTTGGCATCATCAATACATTTTTAAAGTAATTTATACTTAAGGTACCCAAATAGCACCCATTTAGTAGAATGACCCAGCATTTGGGATCGTATATCTGAGTTTGCTCTGAGATAATTATATCGGTGTGTGGTTCTCCAGTGGCTGTTCTGGGCATTGATGTTTACCCCACACCTGAAGCACACCTCTCCCCTTACTGCCAGGTCAGGTGTCTGTTTCTGCACCCAGAGCTGCTGAATGCCAACACTCATGTCTACGCTTACACCAAAACTGGATACACAGATCCTTATCCTTTAGCCGTTCCTTCCTAGACATGTTTATTCATTTATAATGTTTGGTCTTTCTGTGTTTTCTAGGTATTACCGGGCTAATGACATTGTTCATTTGTTTATATCTCACGCACATGAATGAAATCCTACGCATATAGTCGTACACCGACTAAATTCAACTTGATGGTGACCCCTCCCATTACTGATCTATAATAAAACAGATGATATGCAAATATAAACATAAACACCACAAATCAACACAAACTCGCACTGTTTTCCACCGCATCTCCCTCCCACACTCCGTCTCTCCGTTCCACTAATTTGCTCTTGCAGCAAACCTGTCTCTTTATTGAGATGCTAACTCCCTTTATGAGCACCTAATCCTGTAGCACGGGGGATAATTTATAGGGCATTTACATGAGGAAGGCCAGCTAATTGGGAGCATGTGTCTGAGTAAGCCCGTACGACGCCCCTGCACTACAAATGAGCTTCTGCCTGCTCTGACATCATCTCTCTGCATCTTAATATCATTTACCTTCTTAAACTTCCCTCCACGCTATCATACATTTCACCTGCCTCTATAAAGTGCATTGTCAGCGCTTTCCGAGGCATTGTTGGGGTTGAAATCCAAGCGTATCTCCTGAAGTCGGTTGGTCTGGTCCTGGTACTGATGTAGCGGACAGGTTGCCAGATGACCTAGTTTGCGAAGAGTGCGTATGTTTATGCTTCCGTGCTCATTTTCTCTCTCTGACCCCAAAAGTTGGTCCGAAATGATTCACCGCCGGACAAAAGAAGAATAAGGGGGCAGAACGCTGCGTTCGGGATTGAATAATCTTCAGGTAGCAGCCGAAGTCATGATTACCGGTAGCCGTGATATACGGCCACTTTAACCGAATGGCGCAGAGGCTCACAAGCCCCCTCCCATTTGATTGAACACGTCCCCGCTCCTCACACAGCTGTCACCCTTGGCTAAGTGCCACGCGCGAGGCTGGAAAAGTCCGTCTGAGAGATGTGCCACTACACCTCTCAAGGGCTGACCCTTGACCCCCATGGTCGACGGGGGAAGTGTCCGGGTCGCCCTCCACCGGCTAAGTGCCCTTTATGTGCCGGCGATTTCACCTGACCTGTGACTCTCCTGCTCAGTTTCAACAGCATCCTGCTCCGCTCTAAAAACCAACCCAACCTCCTTCCTCGGCTCTTACTCATTTACATAAGCTCGTTTTTTATAGCTTCACGGTTATATATTGGGCTTTGTCTGGCTGTGCGTGTACCTGCACTGGTCCCAGCTGCTGCTCATTAATAACCTGGCCTGCCGCAGACGCAGAGAGAGAAATGGAAGAGCTACTTACCATCCCGGTAAAACACTCAGACACTGTAAGCACAATGGAGCGGATAGTCTATAACACAAAAAGAAAGCAAGGTGGTTATTGTGATATATGTATTAAACAGAAAGCCCTTCTCAGTGTTTTGACCTGGCCTGTGGACAGTGTAGGTGAAACCGAGTGTCCTAATGAGATGGCTTCTATTGTAGGACGAGGAGAAAGGCATAGGGCCTGAAACCTGCTTAGGGAGCCAGAGGGGAATTAAAAGCATGGAAAAGGGATTTCTTTAGCACGCCTCATCAAAAGGGAATTAGCACGCTTCGGGAGGGGTGGCAGGAGTAGGCGACACAATGAAGGGATAAAGAGGGAAACAGCAGGATGAGCTGGTGTTCCACCTCTCAAGATTAGGCCAGCTTAAAGATTGAAAACATTGAGCCTGAACACCTCTGACAATGTAGTTTCTGTAAACTTTGCACAGTTTTCGGCTAGATTAGAGTGGGAGATAGTCTTTTTTTTTTTACTGGCAAAGGCAGGGCCCAAAATTAACTTTTTGCCATAGGCTACTGGCTAACGAAAGCTAAATTGTTTGGCCTAAATATTTCATCCAGGCCATGAAAGTTTTATTTTGCAGTCTTTTAATAAAAAAACATTTTTGTACAAATGACAATGAAATTATCTACCTGTTTTCCCTAAGATTTCATTTCTGATCATCATAGGCTATATAAAATGAGTCCATCTCTTTGTAAAACTGCACCTGCTACAAAAGCATTAAATATCAGATAAACTATTTATTTTAATGGCACAACATTTTCCACTAAAATAGTATAGGATGCAGTCTTTTTTTCTTTGCTTTAGTTGTTGATTTAAATCATGCATATTTACATAAAAAAGAGTCAGATTATTAAAATTGTACTTAAACCATGTAGTATGTTGCACTTTTTTATGACATTACCAAAAAGCTGGTGATTTTCTCTGATGCCACTTTTTATTCAGTTGTTGCTTGGCGAGTGTCAATTTAGCTTGTATGGGGAAAAATAGAAAATTTTCCCACTCAGTTACATCATACTCAGCGATGCAATCTAACTTTTAGGCATGTTTACAGCAGTGAAAGAATATTTTACTGAATTAACTTGTCACTCATTGTTTTAATAATTCGCCTTAACATCAGCGAACAGTCTAAAATGTATGAAGATGTCAAGCTAAGTGTTCCCTTTAGCAACATGAGCCTATAATTTCAGGGCTTAATTTCTCTCACAAATAAAGTTTTCTCTTTAAGTGCTGAGAGAGTCGAACCCTTCAGTGTAACGGGAGTGGGAATCGAAAACCAGAAGTTTAAAGCAGCTCCTGAGATCCGCCTCAGGCATCTCAATTCGACTTGAGGTGTTACATCACCAACAAAACCTTCGATTTCTCTCCCCACACACCTCTCCCTCTTTATTTTCCCCTCTTTTTGTAACTCAACATGGCGCCTCTGTCTGATTTGATGAAGCGAGCTTTGAGGCATCCGGCGCAAGACGTGCAACAAGAAGCAAACAGCGTGTAAACTAATGTCAACAGAAGCCCTCGCCGCCACTCCTCACCTTCACACTGATGAAACACGCTGAAACTGCACCTAGGCTAAACAGACAAGCTCTGCTATGTTTTGCGGTTCGTCGTCTTCTTCGTGAGGTTACGGTCATGGTTTTGGTTTTGGTGGTGTTTTCACGACTAAAGAGGAGTTATATTGAGACATTATGCATCTGAAGAGTCTGACTTGACTTGTTTTTTATTTGTTGTGCGTAGTGACACATCACAAAGGTCTTTGGTGTGTCAAAGAAATCCGCTCTCAAGTCAGCTCAGTGCGCACTTGCTTATTCCAAGGCTCCAGACTAAAAAAAATGACAAGGGAGCCATTGGCTCCAAAAAAATTTTAACTTTTAAGAGCCACATTTCTTTACTTTACTTAATTACTCTATAAAGATGGTTGTTCAGTTAATTGAGTTCATAGCTTAGCTTTTAACAATAGCCACAACCTTTTTTAGTTGTATTTAGAATACATTTTTGTTCCAAATTCATTACACACTAGTGATCCTGAATGTATTTTTACCATATAACTGGCACTGCTTAACAAAGAATATTTTTACCTGCTTGAAAAAGTCAAATGTTAAACATGTCATACATCTTACAGTCTTACTCTTAATTGATGATAAATTCCCCTTTTACAATCAATCAACTTTGCAACTAGACTAATGCATTATGCTAAACATTAACCAACAATTTTTAACCAATGAACATTAGTTGTATTTAAATATTAATATTTTACATGTTGTCATATGAACAGTTAGTAAACACATTGCGAACCAGTTCCGCGTTCATTTCAAATCGAACTTAGCCTACTCTTCAAAACAAATCACGGTTCAGTGGCTCAGTAAAAAATTCACAAGCAAGTCTGAAGCCATTTTGTTTATCTTTTCATTTAAAAGAACCGAGTCATTTGTTCATGCATCGGACATCGCAGCTCATGCTGTGTTCGCTGTTGCATACGAGGAACTGTTGGGCACTTTAAAGATGTAGATAATGAATTCATTAAATTAAATTAGAGATTAAATATATCACAAGATGATATCTGACGAAAACGCATATTCACACAAAGTTTTGCAGACTAATTACATCTTAAGTGCATGTGCGAATGTTTTCAGTGAACAATGAACTCAAACCATAATGCCCATTTTATGAACAAATGACTCTTTAATGACTAGTTTTAAATTATTGTCACAAATGTTTTTTTTAGTTTTTTTTTTAAACCATTTATTTAGAGTATGGAGCCCTGTTATCTGAACCAACGCTTCTGCTCAGGCTAAAATGAGGCTAAAATCCTGCTATTGGTATAAATGTGTTTTTAATTGTTTGTACTTGCGCAATGTTACATGCATTAGTTATTCCCACTGGATATATTTTCAGTTTTTTTCTCCACCCCCTTTGTCTGTACTCCAGTAGAGCAGTATATCTTTCTCTCGTCCCCTGCTTTGCCCTGACCAGAACATGCAGTATTGTGTCTTAATCAGTTCTAGGCTAATTCCGACCTAGCAAAGTCGCATTCCTCAACATGTCCAGCTACGTGTCCCCACGCACCTCCTCCCAATCCACGTCCCCCCAACTACACAGACTGCGAACGTGTTGTTGCTGTACTTAATACCCAGGGGCCTCCACCCCTGCAAAGGTACCACACTGTGAAACAACAAACTCCATCAGCAACCAGCACACTCTACTGTACAGCCGCCCCACCCCGCTCACGTAGATTCATCTCGTCTCCTCGCGCCCAGCCCTGATCATCAGCGGTCTGCATTACTTTGATTTATCGCTTCCCGTGCTGCGGAACGGCAATAGATCACGCAAGCGGCGGGGGGCCTGGGGAGGTAGAGCGGGAACATGGGACGCAAGGGCCTGCAGAAAAACCCACCTATGATGAAGTGCTGCAACAAACAGCAGCGCCCGGTAGTCACTCTATCAGAGCAGGCATTCTACGCACCCTTAATGCAGCTTCATTTCGCACGCCTCCGTTTTGTATGCCACTATGTTTTGTTGACCTGTGGTTTCTTGAACACTGTAATCTTTAAATATTGAATATGCATTCTTTATAAAGTATTGCAGGATGATGTCTGTTTCTCCTGTATCTCTGGTTCCTTTTTTTCGTGTTTATTCATAATATATTGTTTCTTCTTAATGCACAATATTGTGTTAATAGATTGTGGGAGAACTACTGTTGTCCACTGAGGCTTTCTGTACTGCATTCATTGACTTAGCGCATCTTAAACGACTTGTACAGTAATTATGATGGATATGGAAACACAGTGGGATTTTCATGCCATTCTCCTTAGCCTTTGTGGGGCTGGTTCACACAAAGAATTAAACAACACAAAAGTGTTTTGCACACTAGTTACACAGGGCATGAGCCTATGGAAGCACATTCAGCATTGTTGCAAAATCCAGTCATTTTAATAGGAATCTACGCGCTCAGGAATTTTGCGTGAGGGCAAAGATTTCCTCACGCAGATTTCGCAACAGCTTCAAGTTGGTCAGGCAGATTCACAATGTTGACCAACAGAAAGTTACTTGGTTTGAAAGTGACTTCTGTGCACATCACTGCCCAATTTACAATAGACCTTTTTTGGCTGCAAAATTTTGCCTAAAGTTTGCTAATGGGAAAAATGGGTAACACTTTATTTTACAGTGTCCTTGTTACACATGTAACATGTACTTGCCATAGTAATAACAATAAATTATGCATAATTACATGCAACTAACCCTCAACCAAATCCTAATCCTATAGTAAGTACATGCAGTTAATTATTATTACTCAGTACTTAAATGTATAATTTCATTGTAAAAAATGACACCTTAAAATAAAGTGTAACCGAAAAATCTAAATAAATAAATAAAGTCACATTGTGAGATATAAAGTCCAATAAATTATTAAGACATAAATTTGCACATTCAAGGAATAGCCACAATAACGAGAAATAGTTATTCACTATAAGTCACAATTTACGAGAATAGATTTTACTATGTGAAACAACTAAAAAATAATTATTTTGGTACTTACAACTTCTCCGATAAGTGCACCTTCTTATAAGTCACTTTGTTGTGAAAACATCCGCAAAAAAACATAAATGTAACAAAGAAAGTAAAGAAAGTACATGCAAAAAAACATAACAGTGTAACTAAGAATGGAAAGTACATCAAAACAAATTCTTGGAAGTTAAAAAAAATGCTTTTTATAGGCATTACAGTTGGAAAAAACACAAAGTACATGTTCTGAGAGAAAAAAATGGGTTGAGATAGTTTAGAAAAAATAAAGCTTACCAAATTAGAACGGGATGAAGGTCTGTGCCAAGTGTTTGAATGCTGTAGGGTCAGAACAAAATCACATTTGAATACAACATCAGTTTGCAACATCAATTTTTCAGAAAAGATAAACCTGTATTAGTAAAATGGCTGGAGGACAGAAACGTCAATGGCGCTCTCAGTGAACACCTGTTCTCTTACTCTGAGATGGAGGAGTCTTCATCCCTTTGACATGCAGTAAACTCTTATTACAGATGGGATTAGGTTATTTAAAATGCAATATGCGTATCCCATCACCGTATGGCCTGGCGGACAAATCGACCACCTTGCGTATGGACTGTAAATCGAGAATAAAGAGGGGACCCCACATCTGTCTCTCTCAGGGACGGGATAAAAAAAAAAAAGATCAGGAGAGACGAAAGATGGCAGAAACCTGTACGCATGACATGACAATTGTTAGTATGTGCAGATGAGGCGGCTCAACTAAATTGCTAACAATGAGTGGAGCAGAAATCCCCCTCATACAAGGGACCAAAGGCACACAACACTATTATAATAGTCATTTAAATAAAGTAATCTCATTTTCTGCATCAGCTAGAGGGCCGATTTACTGACGCATGTGTGTGTGCGGTGGCAGATGAAGTGGTAACTGCATTGGAAAGGGAGGGTGGAGGTTTGGGGTTGAGGGTTATGTGGGATTAGTACTCTTGAACCATTCTGTAGACATTTCCATCTTGTGATACTGTTAAGGGGTGTTTCAATCTGTGTGTGTATGTGTGTGTGTGTGTGAGCGAGTGGCGCTGAGGTGTGAAGGCGTAATATCAGATCTGACAACAAAAGGATAGTGGAGGTGGAAAAAAAACACACAGACGCAAGCTGTTTCTATTCTTCTCGTCTTCCGGTCCAGTGGAAAAGTTGATGAAGTTTAAATGAAGCAGAATTAGGAGATCAAGCGGGCAGGCGCGTGCTGATACTATCCGTAAGCCCTCTCCCACAGGATTCCACGGAGCCAGGAATTGAGCGCAGGCCAGCTGACTTGGATGAAATGGAGAGAAAGAGCGGGGAAAGATGGGAAAGGAGGGAGATGGAAGGATAAAGCATTCTCTAAATGTGATAATCTCCAATCACCTCTAACATCAATTCTGTCAAGGCCTCGGTTAATGAGCTCACGGCTGCTCGAGCGTCATGCCGCTCTCCCTCGTCTCTCTGATTCCCCCACCCTTGCTATCATCACTGTTATTCTTTTCATTTAATCCTCCTCTCTTCAGCTGATTTGAGCAGGAGGGATGGGAGAAGCCTATTACGCAGGCCTTACTGCTCTCGTCTATCTAAATGCTAACGACGTGAGTACCTTACGGAGGGAGAGAAATGTGTTCGGAAGAATGGGGGCTAATCTGCGCTCTTCCGTTGCGTTTTATCAAGTTATTTGCGGCGGCGAAGGGAAGGCGGCATGTTTTCTTCCCCGCGCGCTGACACTTCTTCTCGGAGGTCACTGGCCCTCATCAACACGCTTGTTTCCACTCGAGATACTTTGGCCCTTCTGCGGCGGCCGAATCGAACAGCTTCGTTTTTCAACCGGTTCTCACCCTCTCATATTCGGCTCTCTTCTAATATCCACTGCTTAGATATTGATGGAAAAATCACGAGTGTCTTTTATGCCTCTTGTCATTTCTACATGGACTTAGACGGGCTGAATTGATTGGCTGTGGCTGGTGTAGTGGGTTGGAAAGCTTGGGGTAAAAGCTCTGGGTCACCTTGCAGCCAAAGCTGTTTTTTGTTTGTTTGTTTTTTCATTCAGGAGCCACTGTGTTAGGAAACAGCACACATGGTGTTATTAAGGTTTTAAAAAAGCACTTTTTCATTCAATTTTTTTATTGAATCATAAACTTTAAAGAGTTTTGAGTGAGTATGTGACATGAGAACTGTATATAACAGAATAAAAAGTATACAAGCACCCTTCCATGCTACTTGTATACATAAAAAAACAAAGAAATCAGACTTATTTTCAAGCCTGGGGGAATAAATACATCTAAAGATGACAACTCCTCTCTCATATTCTAATGAGATTGTAAAGTATCCATCGATTGCACAAATCAGAATCTAGGTGGAACAGTTGGAACAGTATTTTTTTGGCATACTGCTTATTTAAATAGTAATGAAGTTGGCATATTCACACACACACACTTAGTCTTCAGTGTCACATGATCCTTCAGAAATCATTCTAATATGCTGATTTGATACTCAGTTATTATCAATGCTGGAAACAGTTGTGCATTTTTTTGGAACCTGTGATACTTTTTTCAGGATGTATTTATGAAAAAATAAAAATTAAGAAAACAGAACTTATTCAAAATATAAAGCTTTTAACAATATAAATATTTACTATCACTTTGTATCGATTTAACACAAGTATTAATGACTAAAAGTATTAATTACTTTAAAAAAATAAATAATAATAAATACTGACCCCAAACAGTTGAACCAGTGTATATTTTTACAAAAGATTTCTATTTTAAATAAATCCTGTTCTTTTTTTTTTTGTATTTTTATTCATCAAAGAATCCTGACAAATGTATCACGTTATAAAATAAATATTAAGCAGCACAACTGTTTCAAAAATGTATAATAAATCAGTATATTAGAATGATTTCTGCCTTGATCATTTAATACCAAAACTGAATGAAAAAGAGAAGCTATCAGTTTTTCTTCTGTCCTCTCATTGGATGCATTGTCACCATGTTTTCAGCATGCTAAAACAAAGACCTGTAGTGGAAGATGTCCTTTTACGTCCTTTATTGTAAGTTTGGCTGTCCCCAGTGCACAATTCCTCCTCTCCACTGAATCTCCGGTATCAAGGCTGCGTTTGATTTCACACAGGCCAATAAAACAGCAGTCAGTAAGATAGTGACTGAACTATCAATCTTTGTAATGCAATCGTGGATGGTGCACCGTGTGTAAATGTTTGCACAGGCATTCATCCAGACCTGCCGTCAAACCCATTGCATTGAAAAGAGGATCTATCCGGGGCAGCCAGGTCCCTCTCTCTCTTTCTCTATCCTTTCTTCCTTTCTTTTTTTTTCAACAGCAGCGTGGTATTGAGCCTGATGAGCGTATTGTCTTTTACAGCTTTGTGCATTTTTCACATAGGCTCTGCTTTTATGTTTCATCTACGCCAGCTCAAGGGAGAACAGCTGTGTGGGCCCTAGATTTTCTGCAACTGACAGAGAACTCATTTCACTGGAAGAGACGGGTCAGGATGTAGAGTGTGATTTTTTTTTACCGTGCTACCTGCGGGATGGATCCCTCTGCCTTCGAAAAAACCTCAACCAGCACCATGCACACAGCCAGATAACTGGAATTATAAACAGAAAAATCAGTCCTGTGTCAACGGAGACTCTAGATTTGTGCAATATTTTTCAATGTGTTGGGCCCAAATTCAGACAGCACACATTTTGAGTGGGGCAGTTCAGATGATACCGAGAAAAGATGCATTTATCTTGACCTATAAGGTACATACGTCGGAGCAATCATGAAAAAAGAACAAATGGAATAGTAGGCAAATGAATAAAAGGATCAACTTGAATCATTGTTTAAACTGCCATGATAAATGCTGCCCTGTTTTTCCTTTTTCATATTTTTTGTTAGTTACTGTTAAAAAGGTAAAACAAAAAATCGAATTAAAAATACTTATTAAATAAAATCCTATGTTCAAATAGATACTATTATATTATATTATTAAATACACACACACACTCACACACACAAACAAACACATATAAAGATTACAGTTACAAAGTTACAAATGACCAAAAAATCAAACAAGTCTCTTTTGTTTGAGGAGTAATACCTCCCTCTTGTGTGTTAAGAGCGAAATTGCACTGAGATTCTAGTTTCATGTAAGTTTACCTGTTTTTCCATTTGCGAATAGGCCTATTCAGTGTGTGAGCATCACCATCATGGGCCTGAATAATATTCCCGCTTCCTGAAAAAGAAAAAAGAAAACATTTAAAAAGGACTTAAGAAACAACATGGCATTTTGTTCTACATAGGAACAGTGTGAATGATGTTGAACATCTATAGAAAGTGTTCTTCGGCATGATGCGTCTGTTGTCTCCATCGAACTGTGTTCAGAAGCCTGTGAACAGCGAGCTTTTATATTTTTTATATGCGCCACAATTGATCCGCACACTTTTATAGACATCAGAAGAACCTTGGTGAGATTCTGTCAGCAATCATTAAGGTGGGCAAAAACAGAGAGGATCGCATGAGAGAATGTGCGATTTACTGAGGAAGAGAAAAGGAGAGCTCAAGTGAGAAACCGAGAGCAGTAATGCATCAGGCGTGTTTTGTAACTCATCCTCCGTGGCTACATGGAGCTCAAGAAAAATCTTTAGCTCTGAAGGAAAAGGTCAAATCCGAGGTAGCCGCTGGTTAGGGAAGAGCATTTTTTCACACATGAGAAAGCAGCGTAAGGCCCTAACAGGCTGCTAGCAGTCAGTGATGTGCACTTCTCCCAGCTTGGTGCTTTGTCAATGTGCTGTGACTAAGCCAGGGGGGTCCCATATCCTCTCTCCTTAGCCTAATTAAAAGAGGATTAGCCGCCATGGAGTCCCAGACCACTCCAGCGAGCAGCGCATCCGTTCCCCTTACTTTCTCAGGATAATCGCACCTCTAGGTTCGACAGGAATGGTGAGAGGGGCTGTCTGGATTGACGCCCAGAAAACGAAGGGCGTGAGAGGAATGACTGTAAGCTCCGGTCACTTTGACCATGAGAACATGAGCGCTTTGACTCGTCCACACACTCCTTCATCTCCTCAAAGCCCTGCATTAATATTGAGTGTGGTTTAAAAAGGGACATTTATTAACTGGCACAACACACAATGTACTTGAGAACAAATTAACACCCATTGGTGTTTCAGAAGTGTTTTTCCATCAAAACAGAAAGAGCAAGTGTGGAATGCTCATCTTGAATATGTAGCCTACATGTAGCCTACATGCAGGGATATTGATTCTCTATATAAAATATGGAATCAAATGAAAGATTTTTAATAAAATAATGCCCATACAAATGAGTTTATATCCTGTGTGTATCTCAGGGCAAATCTTTATGCTTTGATCATGTTTTCATATTTATCAAATTTGGTCCCAATAGTAGAACTATGAAATTTTAAATAATATATTGAAGAAAAATCATAAGGTTATTATGAAAATTAATGTGTACTTTGTATGCACAGGGACCCATGTGTGCCATGAAATGATAATATGAGATATTGATTAATCAATATCAATCATGTGGCAATGAAGACTGGAGTAATGGCTGCCGAAAATTCAGCTTTGCCATCACATATAATAAATATGAAAATAGAAAACAGTTATTTTAAATTGTAATAATATTTCACAATATTGCTGTATTTTTGATCGAATAAATCTTGGTATCTTGGTGAGCAGAAGAAACCTTTTTTCAACAAACAGATGAACACTGAAGCAAAATGCAAAAAAGTTATATTAAAAAAAAATCAAATACTTTAAATATGATTATGAAGTGATTTATAATTGTATTTATAATTTATCACCTTTTCTCTATTGCTCTACTACAAATTTCCCACAGAGCAAGGATGTGGTGACAAAATGTGATTATATAGACACATTTGCTTTATATAACATTTTCAAATTGTTAAATTATGTTTGTATAATTTTTTTTTTTAACTGTCGTGACGTGATGATTAATGATTGTGACGTGGCAAATTTGGCCCATACAACTTCTTCAAGTTGCTTTTCATGGTCATTAATTTTTTAAGGATTAAAACATTATGTGGTTTTCCTTAACAGCACCCAAATGAAAATCTTATCTTCAAGAAGAGCCCATGTCACATTTCACATAGCTCCATCAGTATGACATTGGTTCATATTGCAACATTATGACTATGAGTAAATGAGAGCTTTTTTTACGTTAAATATTCCTCTCTACCGTTGTATTATTGCCCTATTACACGTAGCCTATTGTACATCTCTGTAGGCTACTAGCTATTTTTGCAGTTAACTTTTCATCTGTTACCGTCTCTACCGAATTGATTCTAGAATTAATGGGAATAAAAAATGACGAATAAAAGTAGTATACACATCACTTTACAACATTTGCCAATGTATCCTCCTCCAGGGGGCACAATGGGGCTCAGAAAGTCATGACGTGATTTTTTTTTCGTTACCAGAGAAAATTATTTAATAGCCTAAACATCACTTCCAACCTATGCTTCCAACGCGTTGGGCCTGGTTTTAATTTCAAAAGGAAATCCATCCCTACATTCAACTCATGTGTGTTTTAAACTGCCTTACCCCAATAATCACAAATGACTGTCATTGGTCGATTGATTGATGTTTACAAACGATAAGTTGGTTATGTTATGTATATAGAAACAATATATTTTACGTTTACTGCAAAAAATATGCAGAGCGTACGGAGACAGAGACAGACTCTATCACATCATTTCTCAGGGCTTCATGGAGTGGGAGGACGATAAAGAGTTCTGTTGACGCGAGTTCAAGGTTTCGATTCTCTGATTGGTGGAGATTTAACTGCAGACTTATGGGTTATGTAGTTTTTGTTTTGTTTTTTACTAGGAATTCCGCTGTTAATTCCGCGATTAATATATATAAAAAATGACATACATCAGCGATTAACAACTTTTAAAGGTTTGTCTTAAAAGGTTATAATTTATCGTTTAAAATCCATTTCCCCCTATGGGGAAAATTAATGGCATTTTTTAATTTTGTACGACATCGGAACCGAACTGGCGTTGGTTAAGGTTATAATTCTACCCACTTCCGTTTTTAGGTCACAGACAAAAGTAATGCCCGCCCACCCCCACTCCAGTCCAACCATAGACAGTAAAAGAGTCCAACCCCCTTACATCCAGAGGGGGGCTGAAGCGCACGTAGAGAGTCCGACATGTCCCGTGGAGAAAACCGCTAGCTACTGAGAAGCGATCTCCTACTGGAAGGGTTTTGAAGATCTATTCCATATCAACCCTGAATATTTCAAAGATATCTCCTACAATGGAAGATGGCAGGGAAACAGCTGCAATGAGAGAGAAAGAAAGGAGGGATCGACAAATAGGTAACGTTAGGCTACTATTTAATTAATATTATATTTAATATCACGTGTTTGCATCGTTGTGTGCGTTGGGTTGGATAAACGCTGCATTCAGTTCACGTAAATCGAAAAGGCCATACTAGATGCCTCTGTATATTGCCTTTAAAATATATATATTTTTAAATGCATTAGAAAGTAGATAAACATTGGTAGTATGTCCATGCTTCCCCTTCATTTTCTTCAAGGTCTGTTATTATTGGTAGTGCAGCATGGGTGTGCCTCTTTTTTTTTTGGTGCCAAACTGGGAAACAACAGGTGGTCATCATACCCCAGCAACATTAAAATTCGAGTCCTGTAGCACTCCACCAAGAAATTCTGTTTTCATCACAACAATGACCTGATGTTTTTTTTTTTTTGTTTTTTTTTTTTGTCAGGCCCTGAATTTATCTCTCAAAATAAATAAAGGTATAATAATGAAAAATGTAGCATACTATGGTATGGTGTGATAGTTTTATGCAGTATAGTATGTTATAGTGTTTATAGTATAGTATGTAAGCAATAAGGTACGAGAGGCTATGCTGTATCGTGAATAAGTAACGTTAACGGCTGAAGGCGTTATTCGCGGAGTGCCTGCGACCCCTTCAGCCGTTACTTATTCACGATACAGCACTTGCCTCGAGTACCTTATTGCTTTCTATAAAACGGTTACCAGTTACCACACAATACAAATATTAAAGTAAAAAAAAAATGTATTAGTGCAACTTTCATGAAGTAAAGTCACTAAACGCTTTCCTACCGCTAGAAAAAAACAGTCCCTGACAGTGAACAGCAACAACGTTCCAATGTGTAATTATCCATGAAAGCTCAAATAAAAACAAAATAGGAAATGCAGTGTTGTGCAGTGATAAAAAGAACCGTTGGGTGAAGCGGTCATAGCCGTGTTTTATCATGAATAAAGCACAGCTATTGACCAATCAGAATCAAAGATTGGAACTAACAGTTTTATCCAACTTATTCCTGACGAGCTTACTGCGTTTTGAATTATGGGCGGCACTTCCGGTTTGGGGAACTTCCATTCAAAAAGGCTGAAACAATTCATTTCCAATCATAAGGTTGCCCTACAAATAAAGCTTATCCGTCAGTTTGACTGGATGAGCTGTCAATTTTCCTTCATGATTTATTTTCAGACATCATGAGAATAACGTTATACTTGGTATTTTAGCGTGACATGTTATAACAAGAATATCTACGGCAAGAGCTCTTTTCAGTCGCTGCTTTCTTTTCCTCATGATGATTTTTATTTTTTCCTTTGCAATCCGCTGTAAAAGTATGAAAAAGGACAACATATACGGCACATTTGTGGTCTGTTCTCCCGAATTTAATTTACGATATTCCATTAATAATTCACTGGAATGCACGAAGAATCTCTCGTTATTCTCCTCAAATCCTCAAGTCTCTTTCCAGGTTTGTTTTCACAGGTAAATGCAATCTATAATCAGTCAAAATGACGGAAATCACTTTGATGTAGCGTCACGTAATGCTGAAGTTAATGCACATTTTTGATTAAGGCTTGTTATACAATACAGATATATATTTGCCTACTACAGTGATATTTAACCAAAGACTCGCGCTTTTGGGGCTATTTTTGGTCTGTTGATTCTTTTAAACTTTTAAATTTCATTTTAATGTTCGATGATTGAAGGGTGAGTCGATTAATGTCATCTCATTGTGACACTTTTTTAACGTATTGCGATCATAGAGCGAGCCTTTCACTGATTGTTTACATCTTAACGGAAGTTACACCCATAATTCGCGCAAAGCGTCATGGGGCGCAGGAATAAGGTGGATACATTTATAGTATAATATATAGTAATATAATATATATATATATATATAGTATAGTATGTTATGGTGTGGTATAATAAAAGTAGTAAAATAAAACAATACGCCTAATGCATCTGCATTGCTTCTAAATGTCTAATTATTCCGATTATTTGTGTTGAACATCCTGTCAAAATGCATGGAGTTTAAGATTCAATTCAGAAGTTTATTCAGATCATGTGGCTGGTGGTCAAAGATCTCTAGAGTGTAATGCAAAGATTGTGAGGTCAGTACAAAGTAGGCTAGATGATTTAATCATTCTATGATCAGTGATCACTGTCTTGCTCAATAATCATATCCTTAGCACTCAATCTTACTTTGCTCTGACTGTCCCATCAGTAAATGTAATTTGCCCTGGGTGTATTTGCATCTGCTAAAAGACATGTCTTAGCCCTTATTAGGGCAATTGGGCTTGTAGACTAATAGCCTTAGCTTAGGCCACACATACAGTAGCCTTACAGTTACATTTCTCTATAGATCGATGGTGTCACACAATTGATGATACTCCAGGTAGGTGAAATTTGGAAGTTTAAGTGTAGAGAAGCATTCATTTGCTATGTGTTTCTTGATTTTATCAATGTGGGTAGAATGGCTATGAAGATGTTGGTAATGTGCTGCAGAAGTCCCTTTATAGATACATTTGTAAACTACCACTCCAATGCATGCACTTCAGCTTGAAGCTAAAATATTGTTTTTGCATGTTTGAACTCATGTAACCCATCAGTTTTTTGAGCTATGTTAGGGTAATGCGCAATTGTGTGTGAATTTTAACCCTTTTAATAGTATAGTAAAATAATGCAAGTTTATGCATAGTCATGCTTGTTTTGCCTTTCAGCCTTGGAGAACACAGACAGTGACATTGGCTTGTGTGGATGGATCCTGGTGCTTTTCTCCATTCTGCTCACGTTGCTGACCCTGCCTCTTTCCATATGGATGTGCATTAAGGTACTTAGCGGTGGTCCTTTAATTAGTGTCATGTCATATGGCTTGTTGTCAAGTGCGTTCATTCCCAAGCAGAGATGGCCCACCAGAATCCTCAGCCTTTTCTGTATCTGTATTAAAATTGTTTTGTTAAATTGTATTGACTGATACATATATCCGATATTTCAAATGATACCAATAAATGTAAAGAAATCTACAATCAGCTAATATATCTTTAGGTTGTGCATCCCTTAAAAATGATTCACAAGAACAACTCAACAAATGATTAATTAGCTAGAAATGTCCCTTCATCAGTGCAATGATAGAATGATTTCACAATTTTTATTTGGAAATCATGAACAGTTGGAAAAAATGACTTTATGCACAGCTGCACTACTTCCTGAACTTAAGCCAGCTCCTTTATTTTCTGTCTTACATTATTGGACACGCTGATTAATCCAGGTGTGTCTGATTATTGTTGCTATGACTACTGAGGTCAGGCACACCTGAATTAATCAGTTGCTGCGTCCCAATTCGCCTACTTATACTACGCCCTAAAAGTATGTACTCTTTTTGTAAAGAAAAAGTACATACTTTTGAGTGTGTAGCAAAAGAGTAGGCAAGCTTTGGGACATACTACTTCGCCATCTTTAACGGACAGATTCTGTCGCGTGCATCCTGTCACTGTAAACTGCCCTGTCAATCATCTCGTCACAGTTAAAATCCTCCATTCAATCTAATATAACTTCTTACCATTTCGGAGAGAATTGTTGTCACACGTTCATCTGCCAGTCATGGGTCTTTCATGCCGAGACTCTCCTCATGTGTTTGGAATTTGAATATAATAATGCATTTAAAAGTTAATGGCTAAACGTATCTTTGCAAACGTTCACAATGCTGCTGCAGATGCAATATAATGTGGACAACGTTGAATAAATACATTTTCGTCAGGTTAGATACTGATAATTAATCACTCAAACCCCGTTGTCTAAACCTCTCTACATAACCGTCGGCGCGCGTCCTCCATGTCTGTAGTTTTTGAACACTTTTCATTCGTGTTTGTAGTTCTAACCGAATCCTCGTCCAACGCGCGATGGGTTGTGGGCAATATCAGCCGTTAGAGTGCGCATCGATCTGCACTTCGGATTCTGACCGGATATAGTAGACCATCCGGGTCTCTTTGAAACACTCATTTCAACATACTACGATTTGGGACGTACTAATTCTATTTTCGAATACTATTTAGGACGGATAGTATGCGAATTGGGACGCAGCAAGTGTGTCCAATAATGTAAGACAGGAAATAAAGGAGCTGGCTTAAGTTCAGGAAGTAGTTAAGCTGTGCATAAAGTCAATTCATTGCTCAAAAGGTGTGGGATGATCCCTAATATTTTTATTTCGTAAATAAATTTGGTTTTGACAGCAGGCCCACCAAGTAGTCCAATTCTTTTTCATGGGACTTGAGAAGCCTTATCTTTATCATCTTTATCTTTAAAAGAGAGATGACGAAAGCATGATAAAGGTTGCCATGCAACATCTAAATTATGTAATTAGAGGCTGTTTCACCTTCCACTGTGTTAAACTGCTGTAATTTAGCTCTTTTTATGAGATATAAATACTTCTTGTTCCTACAGATAGTGAAGGAATATGAAAGGGCAATAATCTTTCGCCTTGGACGCATTTTACGAGGAGGAGCCAAAGGACCAGGTAAAGGAAAAAATCAATATCATTTGATTATTCTGATTTAATCAATGCTGCTGGTTTAAGTGTTTCTTGTGAAAATGATCATGTCTGTAATCAGTGATCACACTTGTGTGTTTTTTGTTGTTGTGTGTGTGTGGTTAAATCCCTGCTTGTCACACCACAATCCCTGCTTGTCACAAGGCAAAAACACGCTTGTTTAGAAAGACAGAGGTGATATGTTTAGCATTTCTGCTGACCTGCATTTCTGCTTCTGCTTTTTTTTTTCAGTGTCAGGATAATTCATTTGAGGACGATATACTGTACTGTATATACACAAAAATGCACATTAAATCATTTTACATTGTTCAATCATGAGCAAATGTAATAGAAAAATATATTATATTCAGGAAATAGGCATCTAACCCAATAAGCACGTGTACATTTCTGAGACATCTGTAAAAGATCATATTACCTGGATAGCATCACGTTTTAAATCAAGCTTTTATTTCAGCAGCACATAATGATCTTATCTTGCATAGTGATCTTGCTTGGATAGTAAAGCTATATGAAAAGGTGCTAGAAAACTAAGGTTGTAATATCAGGTTAGTCACACCACACACACACAGTACTGCACTCTAGCCTTCTAAATCATAAAAGTCACTTGACCAGATGTCTTATAACCACCCGTTTTGTTTGTGGCCCTGCTGCCATGATATCACAGATGAGAATTCTGGATCAGGTTCCACACAGCACCATTGTCACCACTGTGATTATAGGATTTTCATGGAGGTTGATCTTGGCGACTGGATGTTTAGTAACTTAAGCTAAAGTACTTGCAAGACAGCACTGTATTGATAATCCCCCTCAACCATTCTCTTCTTCTTCTCCTTTTTCTTTTCTTTACCTTATTATTCTGCTTAAAAATGTCAGCAAATTCATTCAGCTCAGACCATTTAACAGATGGACTCCATCTACACTTTCTATTGGAAATAAATTCAACCTTAACCTGCGCCCACATTTACCATTGTTGTGCGAAATTTGGTCACATTTTAGCTTAGGTTGCAATTCTCACTATTAACTAATTATATAGGAACTATGACTTTTGCCTCAGTAAGCTCCTAATTATTGCTTATTAATAGTTAGTAGGGTAGTTGTTAAGTTTACGTATGGGGTAGGATTAAGGGGTGTAGAATATGGTCATCCAGAATAAGGCATTAAAATGGTAAATGGACTGCATTTATATAGCGCTTTCACAGACCCAATGGCCACCAAAGCGCTTTACATATTGCCTCACATTCACCCATTCACTCACTCACCGACGGCGGTGTCAGCCGTGCAAGGAGCCATCCAGCTCATTGGGAGCAGCTGGGGTTAGGTGTCTTGCTCATGGACACCTCGACACTTGGTCAGGTGGAACTGGGGATTGAACCACCAACCTTTCGGTTTGTAGACAACATACATTAACCACTGAGCCATATATAGCCTAATATGAAACTAGTTAATAGTGAGAATTGGGCCCTAAACTAAAGTGTTGCCTGAAATTTTGTGGGCAAAATCTAGTCATTTCAGTAGGAATCCATGCGGTCAGGACTTTCATGTGAAGGCGAATAAGTTCCCCACGCAGATTTCAGTCTTGTTCAAATTGGTCACACAAATTCGCCACGTTTACCAACAGAAATCTGCTTTGTTTGAAAGTGACTTCTGTGTGAGCTGTGCTTCACACATTGCTACACTATTTAAATTGGACACTGGACCTTTTTTGCATGTGAAATCTCGCTGAAATTTAACTAATGTGACCGTACCCTTAGATATGCTATTTTTGAAGAAATGTCAGATTAAAATTTGAAAACGTCCCATTAAAGGTATAGTTCAACCAAAAATGAAAATTCTGTTTCTAATAAATTCTGTTTCATCATTTACTCACCCTCAAATTGTTCAAAACCTGAATAAATTAGTTTGATCTGCTGAACACGAAAGAAGATATTTTGAAGAATGTTTGTAGCCAAACAGTATGGAACCAAATACTATGGAAGTCAATGGTGCCCCACAAAACAATTGTAATTCTTGGGTGAACTATCCCTTAGATTGTTGGAATGTTTCCATTCAAAGTGTAACCAACAATGATGACATCATTGAAATACTTGCATACTGCGGTTGCAATTGGTCTTCTTTCTTGTGTTTATTTGCATATTGAATTGTGATGGTTCTTAAATGTAAAAATGGCGGTAGAATGTTGAATCCTGTGCACAGGCAGTTCTGATGCAACATTTAAATTACGCAAAACCTAAGCTTATCTAAAGCAAAACTATTAACTGCTTTAGCAAACACAGATATTTCCTTTAGGATATTTAAATCTCTTTGTTAAGTTAGAGTTAATGAAACTATGGCTGTGATTGTTGTTGGTGTCTCTGGTATATATTTGTCCGTGCTGTGTTTTGGAATATGAATCCGCAGGGCTTTCCCTCCAGGAATGAACTTATGAGGGTAGTGTCTATTATTAGAGTTAGTCCACCTACTTTATCCCTCTTATGCCCAAGGCTTTTCATTGTGAACTCAACTTTTTTATCATTACCTTTTCAGTAGTTCTTTTTGGGGCAATACATTCCTTCTTTATGGCTAGATGTCATTTATGCTATAGTTTAGTCCTGAAAAGTCATCTTGGTTCTCTTCTCTTTTGAGGCTGCTTGCTGGGGTCTGTAAACAATCTGCAGTGGCTCCTCCTCCATGGCTGTATTTAGCGTGGGATGTGTGTGGAATTTTACACAGTAGGTTATACAACCTATATATATATAACCTCTGAAGAGACTAACAAATCCTGATGACTTTTTTGAAAACCTCCCATTTTAGATTATAAACTGCAGGGATGACAAATGAAACACATTACGTATTACCAAAGCACCAGCACAAACACACATACCACACACATGCAAACCTGCTTGTCTTCCTTGTCACATACTGGGGTTATACTCCATTGATTTTATACTCCATTTTTCTTTTGCCCACTTTTTTATTTATTTAAAAGTTTTTAAAATAATTTTTCTATTTATACTATATGTGCACTCACCGGCCACTTTATTAGGTACAACTGTTCAACTGCATGTTAACGCAAATATCTAATCAGCCAATCACATGGCAGCTGCTCAATGCCACAAGCAGCACACACAAACACACACTGGTAAGATTTTTTTAAGAAATTCATACAGTATAGTATATTCGAATGATGATTGCATTCTTGCTGGCATTTTTATGTACTTTACCACAGTCTCTGTTGTTATTGACTTCCAAATAGATTCTAGTTGTTCCCAAAGACTTCTTTTCATGAAACTTTTGTGCTATCTATCTTTGAATCCACTAAATCCCAAATTTGTTTAAAAGGATTCAAGTCTGGACTTTGACTTGGCCAACTGTGACTAAAGAGCTTACACACTGCTGGATTAACCATTACAGAAACATAAATTATTTTGGTAATCACCAATACTGTTAGTTTAGGAAAGCTGTAGCACAAACCTTGCATTGGGTGGGGGTCTACAAATTTGGGATTTAGGTGATTCAAAGATAGATAACACAAAAGTTTCATCAAAAGCAAGTCTTTGGGGACAACTAGAATCTATTTGGAAGTCAATAACAACAGAGAATGTGGAAAAGTACATAAAAACAATATTTGATGTGTATATATATATATATATATATATATATATATATATATATATATATATATATATATATAAACGTAGTATGTTTATTTATTTTCATTATTCAGAAAATCTAATCCTATAAACTGATGTTAGTGTTCTTTACTGTAAATAATTAAAGCAGATGCTGATGCGATCATTCATTAAACACGTGAAGTCTGTCAGCTGAGTCCAGTTGGTGGGGAGAGTGGTATTTCGTAGATTGCCAGTTGTGAACCTATTGAAGATCACGTCTGTGTTACTAGGAGAGGAGTTACTGATTATTATTCGTGTCTGCTGCTGCTATGTTCCTCAAATATTTAGCTGTATTTTTGTGTTGTCTCGCACAGGTCTTTTCTTCATCTTGCCGTGCACAGACAGCTTTATCAATGTGGATATGCGCACCATCACTTTTGATATCCCCCCTCAGGAGGTGAAATCACATGCACAAACACGAATCTTTAACTTCAGCCTTTGTTTAAACCCATGAAAAGTATCAATTGGAAGGAAAAGTGTGTAATTTTTGTTAAGATGTTAATACTTTTGCTACACAGTGTAATGTGCAGGTACTTTGAGCAAGCCATTTGTAGTTTGACATCCCAAAAAGTGCAAATAGTTGGTTGGAGTTTACAGGGAGCTTGTTCTGCAAAAAATCACATATTTAAATGACAAATATTTAAATCTTTTAAAGACATTTGTCATATACTGTATATCACAGTTTCCAGGAAAATATTAAACAGCACAACTGTTTTCAACATTGATAATACTAAGAAATGTTTCTTGAGCAACAGATCAGCATATTAGAATAATTTTTGAATGATCATGTGACACTGAAGTTTGGAGTAATGATGCTAAAAATTCAGCTTTACATCACAGGAAAAAATTACGTTTTAAAATATATTCAAATTTTAAATTGTAATATTATTTTACAATATTATTTTGAAATGCAGCCTTAAGAGACATCTTTCAAAAACATAAAAAAAAAAATTATTATCCCAAACTTTTAACTAGTAGTATAGCTTTTTATTGATATTTGTATTTAATATAGATTTTAGTGTAGTTGTTTTTCTTGTGTTTTGCAGAATATCACCCTGATGAAAAGTCTGTGTGTTTCCTCATAGGTTCTGACAAAGGACTCCGTGACAGTGAGTGTAGATGGTGTAGTCTACTACCGTGTTCAAAACGCAACACTGGCAGTGGCCAACATCACCAATGCTGATGCGGCCACTCGTCTGTTGGCACAGACCACCCTGAGGAATGTGCTGGGTACAAAGAACCTGGCAGAGATCCTGTCTGACCGTGAAGAAATCGCCCATAGTATGCAGGTATCACACTAAACACATACAAACATTGTAAAAACAAGAGTTATATTTTTTTAAAGGAATAGATCACCCAAAATGAAAATCGAAGCTTAAAGGGATAGTTCACACAAAAATGAAAATTATGTCACCAATCACTCACCCTCATATTGTTCCTTACCCGTAAGACTTTAGTTCATCTTCGGAACACAAATGAAGATATTTAATGAAATCTGAGCTATTTCTGTCCCTCCATTAACAGCTACACAACAACCACTTTGACACTTCAAAAAGTTCATAAAAAGATCGTAAAAGTAGTCCATATGAATTTAGAGTTTTAGTCCAATTTTTGAGAGACACGATTGCTTTATATTAGGGATGCACGATGATATCGGGACAACATCGGTATCGGCCGATAAAAGCTTAAAATGACCATCATCGGCATCGGCCGATATGAATATTTCTGCCGATGAGCCTTGCCGATAGGGTGGCGTGTTTCCTATGCGCACGTGACGACCGCGAACGAAGCATGAGCGCCAGCAACTTAAACTTCCTACTAGGGGTGTGCGTCTCACGGTTTTTGATCGTGGACGATTAAAATGTCTCCACGATCTGCTTTTGAAGAAAAATCATAGTATCGTGCATTCTATCAGTTCAATTCTGGCGCCTTCATCTCAACATACTGTACAACGTGACGTACATTCACATCACATCACATGTAAACGCAGAGGTAGAGTTACACTCACGGGACACCGCAATTCACAAAAGTTCATTATTTGCATGTGCATCAAAGTCTTGCTAGTTAAACATATCATTCACGTGCTGATGCGCTGTTCTAACATCCGCTTTTCTGAGCGCGTACACCCGACATTCACGGGAACTAAAAGCACAGGAACTAAAATCTTTTAAGTCTTATTGCGCTGATACTTTCAAATACACACAAGGTTTACATAAACAAAGTTGGTTATGTCTAAATTGAAGCAAACGGAGAAAATCTGCTTGTCAAATGCGTGTATATTAGACGCGTCGCGTGCAGTTCTTAAAGAGACAGTAATAATATGCTGCCGCTTGTCCTTAAAGAGATACTGCACCCAGAAATAAAAATTCTGTCATTATTTACTCACTCTTAGTGTTGTCAAAAAACTCGGTACTTCGGTACCAAGTCGGTACTAAAAAAATTAAACGGTTACGGTCCCAGCTTTTCTAGGTACCGAGTACCGGGTTAACCCTCTGGGGACCAGAAACGCGCCGGCGCGTTTTGCTCGTTTTTTTCACATAGCAGAAAAATAGACTTAAAGTACTACCATCATTTCTGTTCATATAGAGTTAAGAAATATGAGAAAATAATCTGTTAAATGTTTACTTTTTTATGTGCCCACATACAATCGAAATAAAATATTGTGCTTTTGTAAAATAAAGAATATAAACAGGGTGTGCGTTCTGCCTCTCAGTCACCGTGAACTTTTTTCCTGGAGCACGTCTCTAATCTTCAACAAAACTCAGCAAATACTATTCACCCAGACATTAGCAATATATCTTTTAAATCATTTGAGTTTGTACTTTTAAATGATCCGATTCAAAACTAAAATAAATATTCTCCGTTTATGTAATCTATATAAAAAGAGAGAGATGTCAGCCGTTCTCATTATCGTTCTCGCATCTCATTATCTCTGGTAATGTGACACGCCCACGGAGAGCACACGCTATTCAAACGCAAATACGTGAAGCACCACATTGAGACGCGTTAACGCCCATAAACTCTGAAAACACACTATATTTTTTAGTCAGATTAATCTACTGTCATCTTGAGCGGCTATGAGGAACAATCCTGGGATATTTACCTACCTCAGAACAAGTGCTGGTTTATTTTCACCACGAGGAGGAGCAACAGATTCAGCTGAGAAGTGTGTAAGTGTTTTATGCTTGTGCTTTGTTCTAATCGCGATATAGAATAACGTTAGTGTCTGTAAACGGAAAAATAGCATACTGTTTAAATGGGAATCATGTTTCTGTGTGTGTGTGTGTGTGTGTGCGCGTGCGTGTGTGTGTGTGAATGAATGAATGAATGAATGAACGCACAGATACGCACTGTTATAGACGAAATAAAAGACATTTTGTTGACTAGTTTTGGATAGAGTATAAAGTTTTTACTCTAAAATAGACATCAAATAAGCTTTTGTTAGGAGTTTCTGCTCATATGTTAAATATATAGTATGTTTTGTCAATAAACTAATCAACTAAGATGTTATAGTCTAGTGTTTGTTCCAATCCAAGCTAAATCAAAATAATGAATCCTCAACTTTGAAATATGTATGATCAAACTAAGACATTTATGGAAAAGACAATTTTCTTTTCAAGATTTTTCCAATTAACTTTGAACTGAAATAAAACCTTGTCTATATGGTGAAGGGTGTGTGATAGATGTGTCCAGACGTATGCACCCTGTATTTTAAAGAAGAACATTTAATTATTTGTGATAAATTTTTCATTCACAAAGAACTCAAAGACATTATTCATGTCCCTAAAGGTTGGAGTTTTCCTCATTTTTTTAATTAAGGCATTACGATTTTTTATTCCTCTTTTTAGTGAACTTTAGCATGGGTGTGTTCACTTATTCTAAGCAGTGTGCGTGTGTGTGTTGTAAATAAATCCAAACAATCTAAAAGCCATTCTTTTTTAAATCTCCTCATTCTTTCTGCAAGGCTCTTCATAATGATATGGCCTGATAGCACCTAATAGGGCCATTATAGGAGGGTCTTTGTCTTTCTCAGGTGTGAAATGGATACATACTAATGAGAGATCAAGCCACCTCGCATAAAGCTTTCTCAAACAAAACACGTCATACACATTCTAAAAGACTTTATTGACTTATCTGAATGCGTAGTCAGGATGTTTCTCACATAGTTTTGGAGCAAATATTCTAGACTATGTGATACAATTTTCAAAAGTCTTGTGAAGAAATAATCATTATGTGTTTTGTGGCCTTATTTCAGAAACTTTTATTTTTAGTTTTTTCAATAACCACGCTTAAATAATATTCTCTCAAAAATACAAACATGTACATGCATGTTGCTAACATATTATGATAGCCCCGTGTGTGCTATATAGAGTGAATTTACACCTTTACCATTAACATGTTTATAAATAACTGAAAAAAGCACAAATGTCAGGGCATGTCAAAACATCCCAAGGGCCCCAAAAAACCTTTGGTCCCCAGAGGGTTAATCCGGTTTTTGATGCGCTGTCGGAAAGATGCAGAGGTGCGTACTCTTCATAAAAACACTCTGAGACACGGCGACCGGCGCTGCTAATGCGGTGGCTCTGAATCCACTTGTTGACAAGAAAGGAGGAAAGAGCCACATATGGAAATATTTTGAATTAGGCTAATGTCACGTTGCCATAAAGGGCCGTTCACACGTTTATATAGCGCGTTTTTTTGCGCGTGCAAATTTCAAATGTAGGCGCGCGGCAAGCCCGCTCATAATAGAAGAGACATGCGAGCTCGTCTTTCCAGGCTCGCCGCTGTTCATGGTTGCATAGCGGAGACACGGGAGAGCAAGCGCTTGTGGAAAGGAGAAAGCGGTGCGATGCGCTCTCCGTGATGACGAGGAAGTATCAGAATTAATTGATTTCTAGCCCTTCCATTAGAAATCAGCAACAGGGTTCTCAAGCTTTGAAGACAGGCAAGAGTGACATTTTTGGATTAAATAAAAGTACAGTTAAGTAAAAAAAAAAAACATGTTTTATCTCCTGTATAGTTTGGTAACACTACAATAAGACACCATTCATTAATATTACTTAATGCAACATCAACACATTGAGTGAACAATATATTTTTACAACATTAATTAATGTTTGTGAATGTTATTTAATACAAACACTTGATTGTTCATGTTGGTTCACTTCATTCATCGTGCATTAAATAATGTTAACAGATAAAACTTTTGATTTAAAAAATATATTAGTACATTTTTAAGTTAACCCCATGGAGAATAATTACAGTATATAACTGTTGTTTATTGTTAGGTCATTTTATCTAATGTTATCTAACAAATAGAATCTTATTGTAAATTGTTTTTAATACTACAGTTTCCATCTTGGTAACTGTGATATACACTTTAATATGTGTAAATTTAATCTAAATTAAGCTTTGGTACCGAGAACCGTGGATTTTCACTGGTGTTGGTACCGAATACTGATATTTTGGTACCGTGACAACACTACTCACTCTAATGTTGTTCCAAACCTGAATTCATTTCTTTCTTGTGCTTAAATATACTATGGAAGTCACTGGAGTACAGCAACTGTTTGGTTAGCCACATTCTTCCAAATAACTTTTATAATTTCAACAGAAGAAAGAAACTTGAGAGAGTAAATGATGACAATTAAAATTTTTGGGAGAACTATCCCGTTATTGTTAATAAAACAACAAAACACAGAGGAAATCTCTCACTGCTCTTG
This sequence comes from Tiaroga cobitis, assembly GCA_030578255.1. Classification (NCBI taxonomy): domain Eukaryota; kingdom Metazoa; phylum Chordata; class Actinopteri; order Cypriniformes; family Leuciscidae; genus Tiaroga; species Tiaroga cobitis. The sequence continues at coordinate 25,652,691 of CM060611.1, read as the reverse complement.
ACTGAGAACTTTAATAGAAGCTTTAATAAGCTTTTTTTGCACTTAAAAAAAACAAACAAATATATCGGTATTGGTATCGGCATCCGGCAAAATTAGTTTGAAAATATCGGCATATCGAATATTGGCCAAAATCCTATATCGTGCATCCCTACTTTATATGATGAGCAGATTGAATTTATGCTTTTATTCACATATAAACATTGATCAGTGAACATTCACAGAAGCTCAACCTTCTTCGGTTCGGAACAAACCTCTTGCTGAAGCTCAAACGTGCTTCGTTACACGAGAATTAACCTCATTGGCAAAAGCCTAAATTAAATCTGTTCAGCATATAAAGTGATCGTGTCTCTTCAGAAAATTTGGACTAAACCTCTAAATTCATATGGATATTATTTTTACAATCTTTTTATGAACTTTTTGAAGCGTGAAAGTAGTTGTTCCATTGCTATCTATTGAGGGACAGAAAGCTCTCAGATTTCATCAAAAAAGTTCTTTGTTTATGTTGCGAAGATGAACTAAAGTCTTACGGCTTTGGAATGACATGAGTGCGAGTAAATTATGACAGAAGTTGAATTTTTGGGTGAACTAACCCTTTAATCTCACATTGAATTGGTTTCAGCTAGACCTGATTCAACTAGAATTTTGAATTGCATTGCATGTTTTCAGGCAGTGCAGTCATTGTGGCTCAGCTGAGATGCTGACATATCTAACTCAACTTCACTGCTAGCGCCTTCCTCGGTTTGCACATGGCCCGATGTTCGCTCATTTAATCTGACATCCTTTTAAAAAAAATATGGTGAACATTCTTAATGGCAGGCACAGCGCTCAAAATCCTGAGAAGCACGAAGCTTTAAGGAATCTCTGAGAAGTTGTTTTTTCCTCAGTCCACGCTAGATGATGCCACAGATGACTGGGGTATTAAAGTGGAACGTGTGGAGATTAAGGATGTGAAACTGCCCCAGCAGCTCCAGAGGGCCATGGCTGCCGAGGCTGAAGCATCCAGAGAGGCCAGAGCGAAGGTAACATGCTTTTGATATGTAGTAAGTGCTGGGGGTCAGAACGGATAGAAACGTTTATATTAAACCAAATCAGGACTGTTTTTAATGCCTTGCTTCACATTATAAGTAGACTTCAGGGGGAAAATTGGTATTATCTACTGCAGTGCCATTCATCCATTGCAAATATGTGGTTGAACTGTCTAAATAAATACTTTTTTAGAAAGACTTGTAAAAAATTATACTTTTTACAAGAGTAATGAAAAATGTAATATATATATATATATATATATATATATATTAGAGCCGGGACTTTAACGCGTTAATTAAGATTAATTAATTACAGACTTTAACGCGTTAATTAAGATTAATTAATTACACAAAAAATAACACATTAAACATTTTTTACGCATTTTATTCACACTTATTTTTGCACCGCTGAACGTTTCTCACTGGATGAGTTTTGGCGGACCGATTATACTGGAGCACCAACTAGCGTTCATGACTTCAGACCATGCTTCAGACAACAACAAACCACAGTGAACATGAACGAAGAAGCTGGCGAGACCGCTTTGGTTGGCCCCGTGGATGGGAAATTTTGTTTAAAAAAACAAACGGATGGAAGCGTCGATAAGAGCATGGTTGTGTGCAAGCTATGCAACAAGCAATTCGCATATCACCGCAGCACATCGAGCCTCAAGTATCACCTCAATGCAAAACATATATGTTAGCAGCTAGCGTGGACGTTAGCCCGATGGCAAAAATTGCACTGGTCTGCTGGACTTGGTTGAACAAAAATAAACAATATTTTGTTGCTTAAGCTTATGTATTCAGTCATTATTCAATGGTTTACTAAAAATCCACTGTTTTCAGTCCACTCACTGTTCTCAGATCAAATATTTATGCAATTAAAATGCGTTTAATTTCGATTAATTAATTACAAAGCCTCTAATTAATTAGATTAATTTTTTTAATTGAGTCCCGGCCCTAAAATATATATATATATATATATATATATATATATATATATATATATATATATATATATATATATATATATATATATATATATATATATATGAATATGAATATGAATATGAATATATATGTATAGTACTTTTTATAGTTTGGGCTCAATATTTTTTGTCTCAAGACATTTACTTGCTTCTCCCTTTTAAGTCTCAATATGTGTAATCAATAAGTTCAACACAAATGAGGTAGAGTTTATTTCCCTTTGTCTCTCTGAAGTAAGGATACACAGAGCCACCAACTACTTGCTTTAACACAACATCAAGTCTGAGGTTGCACACAGTCAAGCCACCACCAACACAGATCTGATGATGGTTGCAGTTTAAATAGTCACAACAGGCCATTGGTTATTAAAGTCAGGTGGCAATTACTGGTCACAACAACAATCCCTTACAGCTCTGGACGTAACACCACACACCCACATACACAAAAGATACTCTAGGATAACGGATGGATTTTGCTGGCAAACGCATATTAATCGTCCATACTGCATGTACATACTGTAGACCAAATTATTATTGGACTGTGTGGGAGCTGAATGTAAACGGTCACTGTTCTGAGGCAAGATCACCGCAATAGTCTCATAGAAATCCGGAAATGACAACTCCTTTCCTGTTTCCACTAATTTATCTGTTGATTTATGTGAGAGTCTGTATTTTGGCATTTCTAGCTGTAAGCTCGGTTAACCTCTTCTGTGTGCAATAGAAGTTGCTCCGCTTAAAAATGTACACATGCTCTCAGAAGAACATGGGAAAGGAAGTTAATGAGTTTATTTTTGGTGCACAATTTCTTTTCAGTGCTTAGTTCAGATACAAGTATGTTTTCTTCAAATCAGTCCCCCTGCCTACTACACCAACCACACAGCTAGAAGTGGGAAACCACTGTCCTAGTTAGTAAACGGTACCTCTCTGCATGGAGATATATTGCAGACACTTTTATATGAAGTAATGTACAGCGGTGCTTCTCAACTCACCCTATTTTGGCACAAATTCATCTGTCACTTAGTAGAAATATATTTAGACAGAAATATTCATGATATTCCAGATGCCAGTGTGGACTGGTTGCGTGGCATGACATTATCCTCAAAAATGATCCAAGACAAAGATCAACATGACCCAGTATATAGTAAATACAGGTTTACTTGCATTGCAACATAAGCATTGTTTGTTCTGATCACAAATTGTTTTGTGAAACCATTAAGAGACATTTAGAATCATTTACTAAATTTGTGCATATAAAAACTGTATCATTTTAGTAATCGTAAATACTTTTCCTGTTTTTATCAAAATTTGTACATATTGTTCGACCTATACATTTTGTGATCAAATTAATAATGTATTGATATTAAGATTCCTATTTTTTTTGCCAAATAATTTGGCTGCTGTATCAGGTCATCACTTGATGTCCAATGTACAATCTGGGTCATAAAGCAAAACTAGCTGAGGTGATTAAAAGAGCAATGCCATGAAGGGCAAAGAGTGGGTGTCAATTTGAAACTGGTTTAAGGGGTGGAATTTTGGTGCGGTATATGTGGTTTGCAAAAATCAAGACGCACGCGTTTTTTCTCTCACACCGCCTCTTTTGCTCTCTGTAGGTGATAGCCGCAGAGGGAGAAATGAATGCGTCACGGGCACTGAAGGAGGCATCTCTGGTGATCGCAGAGTCTCCCTCAGCTTTGCAGCTGCGCTACCTTCAGACCCTCAACACCATCGCAGCCGAGAAGAACTCCACCATCATTTTCCCTCTGCCCATTGACATGATGCAGTCCTTCCTGAAGCGCTGAACTAAGAGCCACATAAAGCCAGCCACACACACAAACAGATGCATCCATGCAGAAATGAACAGAGTGGCGTTACATAATATCCACTCATGCGAGTAAAATGGGCAGCGGGGTCGAGAAGTCTGAGACCACATTGAAATGCTATTAAAAGTTACTTTGCTTCTTACAAACTTTTGTGGTCACTAATCAAGTGAGCAAATTGGTAATCATGTGACTGTCAGTTGTTCAACATGGACTTGGGATCTCTTGGATCAGACTTTTAGACCCCACTGTACAAATGCCACATACACACTCACAGCTGTTTTTTGATGTATGATCTGTAGATGTTCCTAGTAAAAACCTCTATCTGAAGGAAATCTGATACAGCTAAAGAATATGAAAGTCATACAATATTCATTAAATAATAAACTGATTTCAAATCATTTATGCCCCTCAACAAAAAAACAAATTCCTTTGTTTTAAACTTTTTTTCCATGCATGTGTTTTTTTTTATACCAAAAATGTGGACTTGGGAGTGAATATGCTTTGTAAACAGAGCTGGCTGATCTTTTAGACATTGATTATTGCAGTGTGTGGTTTGGTTTTTTCGGTTGATAGTTTATGGAACAACTCCTGGTTATATGAGTGCATGTGCTTGTGTTTCAAGCATGTGTAACTAACCTGCTTGGTCGGCAAATAAAAAACAAACCATCTATAGGGATGTTTGGATAGAATTAGATGACAGCAATGCTTATTGTGCCTAAACCAGTTTTTCCTCGCTTTCTCAAACCTTTATTATCGCTGACTTTTAATGTATAAAAAGCCTTAAGCCATATACATTTCAATTACTGAATCAATATTTACAGGTTTACATGATGTTGGTTGATTTTTAAAACCACAATGCATTTGAGATTTTCACATTTAATCACTTGATTTTAAAAATATTTTATCTGACAGACATTTTCATGCATGTAATATAATATTTTTTATAATGTTGGTCTGCAGCTGAAAACAAATTGAGGCTATAGAGTTCAATGTTTGTGTTTAATGAGTATTTGCTGCTTCAAATATCAGAGGATGGAATTTCTCAAATATTTGTATTTTCATCCTGTATCAGTCACAAGTCTATATATAATTCTTTATTCTGTCTTTAGTTTTAACTGATATATGTTGAATATCACATGTTGTTATTGTCAGCTCACTTTTATGTGCATTTTAATATTGAATGTTTTTTGTTTGCACTGTATTTTTGTGCATATCATATATTTTTAATGTGTGATTGTCCCATTCTCTTAGTGTCATCTTTCTCATGACTTAAAAGTACATAAACTCTTTACTTTTAAACAAAGTGTTGTTATTTTCCCAGAAACCTATTCATCCTTTTGTTGCTTAAATCAATCTTTGAAGAACACTTCTGGAAACCTTTTTGGGGTTGTGGTTCTTTATTGTATAAGTAAAACTGAGAAATAAACTTTATGTTTATATTTCAGGTACAGCAGGATTTGCAAAAGCAGCATTGTTTGGAATCCCTTATAAAATAAGTTGCTATATGAGTGGATACATTTTGTGGGCTGTTGTACACCATCTTTAGGCAGTCAACTGACCCAATATATTAACAATCATCTAAGCCAACAACCTCAAGAAATAAACAGCAGGCCTTTTTCCATTCAATCTTCCATTGCATATGTAGGTATAGTAAGGCCCCATAGAAGAAGAAAAAACAGATATGCAACCAATGACAAGACAAGCTCCTTTTCCATTCCAACATTCTGATTATGGTTTAACAAGCACTTTTATCAAGTGCACTATACTGACACTGATAAAACTGTAATGCCGAGTTGATTTTGGCTGAGCTAGAAATCCTCAGCATATGAATTCTAAACTTTGATATTTAAAATCTAAATTGAGACGATGAGAATGCCTTAGATAAAGGCAGTATTAGTTTCTTTGAAAAGTCTTGCCGCGCCCTCTGCATGTAGAGGGATGTCATTGCTCACTTAGAATGACCATGGCTGAGTTTGGAATTAGTAAAAAGCTTACTAACTGAAAATAAATAAAATATACTGCCCAAATAAAAAATAGCAAGTAAAATAGGCATTCATAATTAATATTGATATATTAATAATTCACAATGAACGTTTTAAAAAATAGTATGCTACATCATCGTCACATGACCTGATCGCAATGCACATTTAATGCAGTAAATTGTGGCCATCTTGTTTGTTTGAAGTTTTGCATTTTTAAGCCAATTTGGGTTAAAATTATATCTTAGGTTTTGGCAGTCTGATTAAATCATTTTAAAAATGTGGTTGTTAATACTGATATTAAGCTCTGGAACGTTCAAGAGTGCAATCAATGTTATGATAGTATTTTTAAATATACCATTTTATTAATATTTTGATATTTTGATTTTATTAATCATTTTAAAAATGTGGTTGTTAATACTGATATTAAGCTCTGGAACGTTCAAGAGTGCAATCAATGTTATGATAGTATTTTTAAATATACCATTTTATTAATATTTTGAATTGGCTTTTATATTTTCAGTGATCGTTTTAGTTAAATTTTTAGTTGTTTTTGTTATATGCTTTTGTCATTTTCATAAGGTTTTGTTCCATTTTAAATTTATTTATTTTACTTCCGTTTTAGTTTTAAAACAAAACTAATCCTACAACTTGTCACATAAAAAAAGGTTTCTGACAGATTTTGATAAGAATATCCTTGTATATTTTCTGATACAGGCTCAAGCACTTCAGCAACATAAGGTGTACAGAACGAAGACAACCTAAAATCTTTAAAAGCTTCAATGCATTGTTAAACACATGAAGAAAAAAAACACTTAAATACATAAGCAACAAGGTGAAGATTTTTATGAGGTTCCATTTGTGCCAAAAATGAGTCGACAGCTTTGTGCATTGTACTATACATTTGTCCTTGTCTACAGTCATTGCCTATTTGTTCAGATAAATTCTTGTTCTGTCCTCGTCTTGGCACAATGTGTACAGATATAAAAACAGAAAACAAAATAAAAGTCTCATCAGCCAGCAAAATAAAGTATAAATAAAGTAAAATAATTCCATTCATTCAAGTGTGTGCGTGTGTGTGACCTCATTATCCAAATTGTGTAGATTTTTAGAACGCACATTAAAAACCCTTTAATCCGATTTTCGCATTTGTCTGAACAAAAATTATACATGGTAAAAATGAAAATTCAGTCCCTGACACGCTTATGGAACAGTTTCCCATGTTACCACTCAAAACAAAGCAACCTTGTGCTTACAAACACTACTTTGTTGGCATTATACTGAGGTATTATGCCATCGAAACCTTTCTGAAGACAGTCCTCTTCAGAGATACATGGGGTCTTTCACTGTTCTCTTCATATGAGAAAAATGAGACAACAGTAAAGACGACAGAGATGGATGATGGTAAAGATGACAGAAAAAGATGACAGCAAAGACGTCAGATGACAGAACAATACGACATAAACAGAGAGCATACATATCAACATACACTAATTTATCTGAACAAGTAGACAAGAAGAAATGCAAAGCCCAAAGCAGTCGCTCAAATGGAACCTAATAGAATTTATGAAGTTGCCTTAAGTTTGGTGAATGAAGCCCAAGCCAGTAAGGAACTTGATTGAAAGGTAGCCCTTTTTTACTGACCGAGGACCAGCTTTGGTTTTTGAATCCATGATTAAATCCTCATAAGCATCAAATTGGCTACGCTCAGACTGCAGGAAAATGTGGCCCAAATCCGACAAATACGTGACTCCAATCTGTTTTTGTCATGACGGTGTAAACAGCACAAACCACATGGAATCGGATCTTTTCGATTCTGATTTGGGCCACTTCCATATGTGGTCCCAAATCCGATACAGGTCTGATGTTTTGCAATGTGACCTCAGTCTGAACAGTCATATCAGAATCATGCGACTCTTACGCCACTCTAGATTGACATTCGTCACAATTCTGCGCTCATGGGGGTCACTTCAAAGATTTTACATACCCAAAGTTGTCAAGACAGTTGCGAAAGATATTAAGTGAATGACAGTGATGTGTCAGAGCTCATAAGTATTACAGTGACAGCTCTATATACAAGCAAAACATCATAAATGTTTAAAAACTTTTTTTGCATCCTCACCTTTGTTTTTAATATTGCGAGTGCATAAATTCGCTGGGTTCCGCGGCAGATAGAAGAATAAATAAAGGCGTGATCGCTTACTCTAATGTCCTTCGTTTACATTTCCATATGACAGTGTGACGTCTTTTTATTGTTCTTTTGCGCATGCGGGTCAGTTCGGGACCATGATCTGGTCCCAGTGGAATCTGATATTGGCACATTTAAAAGAACAATGTGAACAGCTATACAAAAAATATATCGGATCTGAGCATTAAATGGGAATTGAGCATTAAGGCTTGCAGTGTGAACGTAGCCTAAGAGCAACTTTGATCAGCTTGCAGTAAGGCAGTGGGGTCTAAAGGTCAGGGGTGACAGCTCAAGTTCAGATCTCCAGCTCAGCCATGGCCCGCTCCAGGGGGTCAGTGCTCCAGTAGTCATGGTCCCAGCCCAGGAACCAGCCTGTGAAAGTGGGCGGCTCAAAGCCCTGTTTAATCTTCACAATAGGTGTGCGTGAGTCACGGTTGGCTGGGTCTGTCTTGATGTATTGTGCAGCTGGAGAGAGAAAAAGAAAAGTTTAATAAAGGACACAGTCTGCTTTTGCTGTTTCAAAACAAGCTCGTCTTTCTTTCTTTCTTTCTTTCTTTCTTTCTTTCTTTCTTTCTTTCTTTCTTTCTTTCTTTCTTTCTTTCATTGCTGCCACCTACTGGACTCTAGGATGGACATAGATACTATTAATTGAAAAAATGCCTCATGACACACAAAAATAAATGAATAATTTTGATCAACTTCATGCATCCTTTCTGAGTAAAAGGGACAGTTAAGCTATTTACAATGTTACAAAAGATTAGGGTCTAATAATCCTCATTATTAACTAGTTGCATATTACTAAGATATTGGCCGTTTATTAGTACTTATAAAGCACATATTAATGCCTTATTCTGGATGACCATATTCTACATCACTTAATTCTACCTTATTTCTCAATACTTAACAACTATCTCAATACTATGAACTAACTATTAATAAGTAGTAATAGAGTTTGAGACAAAAGTCATAGTTATTAATAGTTAGTTAATAGTGTAAATGGACCATAATCTAAAGTGTGACCAAGATTTCCATTTCAAGTAAATGCTGTTCTTTCCATTCACCAAACAATCCTGAAAAAACATGTATCATGGTTTCCACAAAAATATTAAGCAGCACAACTGTTTGCATCATTGATAATTATCAGAAATGATTCTTGAGCGCCAAAGATTTCTGAATGATCATGTGACACTGAAGACTAATGATGCTGAAAATTCAGCTTTACCATCACAGGAATAAATTACATTTTAAAATATATTAAAATAGAAAACAGTTCATTTAAACAATAATAATATTTCACAATACTGATGTTTTTACTGTATTTTAATCAAATAAATGCAGCCTTGGTGAGCATAAGAGACTCTTTTTTTTATATTTAAAAACAAATCTTACTGACACCAAACATTGGAATGGAAGTGCATTCTTCTCCATATATACGTTATATATTTTTATATATTTTCATCCAAGCAATTAACCTTATACATTTCAACCAAATAACCAAAAGAAACCACCATTACGTTTTGAATAAAATACTGACTTGAGTGTATACTAGGTAAATTCTGTGTATTGCTTACTGTTGATTAACAATGGCATGTGAAGCAATAGGTGTGATTCCAAAGACATTGAACAGTACAATACTACACTGTTGCACAGTAAATGCATTAACTTTTGGCAGTTTTATCAAAAAATAAATAGATACAGTGGATAGAGATACAGTATTCCGTTAAGTGCTCTAGTCTAGGTCATTTGAATATTCTACACATCGAAAAAATGGACATACTTGGCACGCTATGCATACTAGTAAGTAGTATGGCAATATTCTACTTACTCTTAATACTTTATGCAGTGAATTATAATCATGATAAGTATAAAGTGTTATAATGAGTCTCACCTGAAGACAGCGCCTCAGTTTTCTCCTCATCATGAGCTTCATTACCGATCCAAACAAACACCTGTAAAACACATTAAGATTCATTAAACTTCTGTGATGTCTCATTATTCCCTGAATGTCAGTTGCATGTCATTACATTAATAAAATAGCTGTGAAGTTTTTTTGCAAGCAACATAAAACAGATATATGAGAACTCCTTGTAATGTAGAACAATCCTGTTAATGTAGTCAGTTTACCTGATCCCAGGTGTCAAGGATCATGACATCATCTGTAGCCAGGTCTTCTTGGGTCATTTCTCCAGGTACTTCTTCAATCTGCATGGATATCATCAGCGCATCCATATTGAGTGACTCTTCATCATACTACACTGACAATATTGTCATTCAAATCAGGGCAGACAAAAAAATCTGGGTGCGTTACTCACGATGAAACGGCCAGTTTTGTTTGAGCAGGCGAACAGTCGTGGCGGGTGGGCATTCATCTTGTCCTTTAGCCTGGCGGATGTGCGGTAATCGACCTTTCCTCCCAGAGAGTCCCAGAAGCTGCCTGCAAGTATAATGAGCTTAATTATGAGGATCACATTTTTGAAGAAGAAAATAGAACAAATAATAAAAATATCAAAATAATAAAATAGGACATAATAAATAAATAGTTAATAAAAAATGGTCACTGATGGTTTACATAAGAGAATGAACTGGGAATTAAATAATCATTTTTAAAAAAGTTACATACTCTAACTCTTTTATTTTTATTTTTCATGCATTCTAAAAGGAACTTTCACCCAAAAATGAAAATTCTGTTACATAAGTCATATGGACCACTATTATGTTGCTTCTGTGTGTTTGTTTGTTTTTTGCCCTTTTTTCTTTTTACATGAAACGGAAGTTGCAATAGTCTTTTCTTCCCAGTTGTGACGTACAGTCGAGGGAAACGACTTCTAGAACAAGAAAAAATGTAGGGCGGGACTTGATTTTGTCAATCAGGAATTGATTGGATTGTTGTGGTTTGCTATTGCTGTGATGTCATGTGAGTGAAAGGTTGTCCCACTCTCATGCCAGTAAACACATTATCAGAAAAGAGAAGAGATGTCACCGCAAGTGGGAGGCGAAGTTATTTTGATTAAAGATTATGAGGGCACATTAAAAAAATAAAATAATAATAATGATAATGATGTGCACAGATAAATAATAAATACTGCAATATCACTTTTGATTTCATGGTGACTTTAAACCTTGAAAGAAGCTTCAGTCCCAATTTATTGTAACTGTATGGAAAAGAGTGACCATCTTTGTAATTTCTCCCTTTGTGTCCATGAAAGAATGAAAGTCATACAGTTTTGGCACAAAATGAGGATGAGTAAATGATGACACAGTTGTCATTTTTGGGTGAACTTTTACGTTAAAGATTTCAAACGAGTTCTCACCATCCTCTCCTCCTTCACCCAGCTCAGAGGGCGACACTCCAAGGATGTCACACAGCTGCTGCGCCCCACGTTTCTCTGTATCACTGGCTCCTCGTCCCACCCATATGAAAGACGCAGCTGGGGTCACCAGGACGAAGGCATCATTGGAGTTCAGATTGGAGGACACTGCGTCAATCTGGAGGAGACAGCAAATATTAGAGGAGGATATTTAAAAGTTCCCACCAATTGTTGACTTCAGATGCTGACCTCCACCGCTCGTGTGCACCCTGCGGAGTTTGAGCGCACTTGGAACAGCCGAGTTTCAGCTGGCGCCGTCTGGCCACTTTCCCTGGAGGTGCCGCCCTTGTGTACCACCATGGGCTGCCCTCCGAACAGACTGATCAGGTGAGCAGGTTCCTTACCCTGGACCGCCCGCACCTGAAAAAATACACAGTGAGTAGACATTAAACAGAGATAACATGCAGTCATTCTTCTGCTAAATGAAAAGGGGAAAAAAAGATATTCTGATAACACTGTCATATTTGCCCTATTGGTTTTTCAAGAGGCTTTGGTTGAGAATTGCATTTAATTCCACAGGGTGGCACTGTTGAGCTCACTTTGTGGAATGTAGAGCTAATGCCAAAATTTCCCAGCATCCTTTGTGGTCAGCATGATGACTGTGCAGAGGGCTGTTCAACTTTAGGAGAAAGCAGAGCTTTATTAATGGTCGAACTAAAGGGGTTATTTTCTCCTTCTGCCCCAAAAACTTACATTAGAGTTTTACATTACATTTAGAGTTCCCATGATAATCTCTGCTGAATCATACGGTTGTATTCATTGCAATATAATCTAATATTTGTTCCATGTTTCTATGAAATCTTAGCTAAAAGGAAAAGCATTTGTTTTAAATAGCATTATTTTATAACATTATAAATGTATTTTTTGTCATTTTTGATCAATTTAAATGCAACCCACACACACTTAGTACACACTGGTAGTGTACACTAGATCAATAGATGATGGACATTCTCTGTTGTCTACTGCGTTTTACACATAAACAACATTAGCATGCTAAATGTGCTAGTTAGGTCTAGTTAACTGTGCATGACAGCATGCATAAATCCAGATAAACATATAAATCATAGTCACACTTTGAATCAATTAAAAAATAAATGTGAATGCATGATGGAGCATTTCTGTTAATGTTCACATGCTCAGTCCCAAAGTAATCTGTAAATGTGGAAGACAGTTAGTTACTTGTGCAAAAATGACGAAATAACAACATAGAGAGACAAAGACATGAGTGTATAGGGATAGTTTGTCAGTGTACAGAGCCTTACAAAAAAAGCGTGATAATATTTGTACATATTGATGCAGACACCAATGAAATCACAAGTTTAAAACCCCTTTAACTGTATATAAATTCATATAATAGACTTTATGCTGCTACACTGTGGAAACAGAAAAGGCATTAGAGCAACATGACTTTGTAACTGTTGTTTGTGTAATGCTGTGTAAGATCATTTTTGCTTTATCAATGTGACTCAAAGATAAAGTAAAAACAATCCTGCTTGCTTGTAAAAGTGGCAGAGAAGAAGGCTCTGGACAGGGACATGCTATCCTGAGATATGGATACCTGAGTGGTCAGGGGAGCACCAGCCATCTACAGCAGGATGACGGATATGAATAACAGACAGGAAGGAAAGACATAGAGGTGGAAGTTGGTTTAACAGATGGAAAAATCAAGGAAGGCTGATGCAACCGGCAATAACTGCAGAATGTAGCTAAGCTTTCAAAGGCTACAGTAGGAACCAGGAGCACCAGGATGCTTGAACTTAGTCAACATGAAATCAAAATGAGCCATTTTTACTTTATTTACCATTATTTATCAGTGCATGTAATTCAACAGCAACGATTTTTTTTTTTAAGTATACTCTTTCGTCAAAGGGGTTTCGTCATTAGGGATGCATGGATATTAAAGTTGGCAAGAGACTAAAATTGCATTAGTCTTTTCTTCCATACTATGATGTATATCTGAGTGAAACTGCTTCTTGAACAAGAAAAAAAACCTTGATTTTGTCCATCAAGAATTGATTGGATCATTGACATTTGCTAAGTGCTGTGATCTCATGTGAGTGACGAGTTTTTGGAGAGGAAGGATTATTTTCCCACCCTCTCACCAGTGCGCACATCATCAGAGACGTTGTTGTGAGGAGAGGTTTTAGTGTTTTTAAATAAAGATTACGAGGGGACATTCATTTAAAAAAAGAATATATATATATATATATATATATATATATATATATATATATATATATATATATATATATATATATATAAATTATGTATAATAACCTATTCAATAAAAAATAAGAGTTGCAAATTTTGATTTCATGGTGACTTTCAAATTCTGACCGATGCCTATAAGCCAATAATTATTTTCATGTTGTGGCTGATATCTGATAATTGGACAATATCAAAATTCTATAACATTATGTCAAAATTAATTCAAAATAAAACACTAAAAACTAAAAAACTAAAATAATAAAATAAAATAAACAATTTTAAATACTACAAATGAAGTTTAATAGATTTGCTTAAAAAAACATTTAACAGTGTTATTAAATGATTAGTGTTTTTTAAAAACTGACTTTAAGTGAGCATTAGGTGATAGCGAAGTTATTTTTTCTGAATACTGTTGAATTACTAAGAATACAGTTTCACTCAGAAATGCGGCACATCACAATTGTAAAATGGTTTGTGAATACTTTTTCATGTTGACTAATTAAAAAAAGAGAATCACTGTTACACTTGTAATGGAAGAGCCCCATGAAGTACCAAAATATGGATATGATTGTGATCAAGTGATCCAACAAGGTTTATTCGTTGCATTACCTGCACAGGTCCACCTCCAAGCTCATCATCCAGTTGGGCGCCCAAGATAGCAGATGCCCCAATCTCATCTTGTGAGGAGTCCTTACCCTGCCTGTGAGAGACACCACACATCAATAGTCAGGACAACACCCCTGAATTGTTACATGAAAACATGTTGCATGTGCTCCAGTGTATATGACATGACAAAGCTTTACATTGACTGTGTGAGATCAAGTCATACCAGATGTAGATGATGTGACCCTGTCTGCCTCCATGGCGGTAATTGTACAGGATAATGTAACTGTCTCCGCCATAGAACTGGCCATAAGTAGAGGGGTCAACTGCAACTTTGTCTGAACCTTCAATACGCCAGATCTAGAGTGACACAAAAATAAAAATATTATTTCTGTACCCTCACTGTAATATGTATACACAGCATGTTGTGTAACTTCAGGTTACGTTAAATGCGGTGTGTGCTCACACGCTGACCTGTTTCTCTCCATTGCCATCATCGATCATTCCATGTTGGGCGGCCATGGCTGGTGAATCATGCAGTGTAGAAGCATCAAACGGCACCTTTTCGATCTTAGCGATGCTGTTTGAGACGTAAGCAATGCCCAGGCCGTCTGTCTGGTCCACATCACGCCAATTTTTGAAGAATTGTTTGAATAGAGGCGTCTCGCCCATCTCTGGGAGAATCTGAACCTGTGTTTGCTTTGGGTAACCCATTTTCTTAATGAACTCATCTGCTGCCTTCATGGCAGCTTTTCTCTCTTCCACATTGGCATCTTTGCCTATAAAATGAACATAAGTGTGTCAAAAAAAGAAGTCTAAAAAGGAAAAAAAGTCCCCTTTTTTGTTTTGTCAGTCAATGCCATTTACCTTTCCAAACAAAGATCTTGCCATCTGAGCCGTGATCCAGGATGAAACAGTCGCTTGATTCCAGTGCACTCTGGGAGAAGGGGTTCTCAGCGGCCACCAGGGCAATGGCCATGTCTCCGCTAGCATCAGACACCTGAAGTACAAAAAAAAGCCAATAAATGCATTTATGATCTACAAGGGCTATTTATCATATTGGCATGGTTTAGTTCCAATGGCTACCTTGTAGAGTTTGGCCATCTTCCTATTGGAGGCATCAGCCTTGATATCATCAGACACTCCTTCAGGCAGGTCTGGCTTTTCTCCAAGAACCTGCCATCAGATAGATGGATCATATTTTTAGCGTGTTTCTTAGTTGATTTCGAAGTTGATTTTTTTTTTTGTCTTTCTTACCTCCAAAATCTTTTCTCGTTCAATCCCTTCATCACAAACATACACGCGAGCGCGTCCACTGCGTTCGTTGTCACGAATGCCCTTTGCAAGCTGCGTAGCTTTCAACTTCTCAAAACGGTTACTCTTTGAACCACACCACTGGTAGATCTCCTGTAAAACCACACAGAGAAAACAGGGTTATTTTTGAGATTTTGATGATATCAAATCTCCCTCACTCTCTTCATATGATACTCACATTACCCAAGTCCAGGATGAAGCAGTCTCCCTGGTTAAAGCTGTCCCAGCTGACTGGCACTTCTGTTGCTCTGACAACACGCCGACCTTTGACCTGTAGCACCCGCTGTACTGTCACTTCATTGGTGACAACATGCTTGAATCCAGACGCAACTCCACCTTTCTGGAAAAAACAGATGTCATTAAAATTTCATGTATGGTGATAATATTATTCCCTAATATTTTAACATTAATATTTTGTATCAAAGAAATGAATGGTGACATGACATTTGTCAGTATTTTTATTAAAAATTATAATTAAATGTAATTACAACAGTCAATGACCTGAATATATGTGTGTATATATGTAGTATATAATTAAATATCAAAACTTTAAATATTATTTCTTAAAAAATTAAGTAGTGAAGCAGTATTGTTTAAAAAAGTTACATTCAAATGGCAGTCATTGTTGAAACCACATGACTTTGAATTAAGGACTAATATCAACTAACCTCAACTATCAAAACTTTCAAAAATTAATGATATTTGTAGAAATGTAACTTGTGTTTTTAATTTTAAATGTGTTTGAAGACATGATTATATTTTAACATCCTTATTTGTAATTATTTGTAAACTTCAGAGTCTTTTTCCATTTGTCCTGTCATCGATTGCACCACTCACCATGTACTGCAGCCCTTTTTTAAAATATCCCAGGAAAGCTTTGGACTCATAGCCCTGAACTTCACGGTACTGGATGGGCTTTCCACCCAAATAGTCATCCATCTGCACTGTGAAAATGGCAGCCGCCCCACTCTCATCCTGAGTGCAGAAGTCACCTGCCAGTCGAGGGAAGAGCATCTATAAGAAATGTAGCTGATGCATTTGACATTTTAACCACCTAGCTTGACTTGCAAATTAAATTAGGCAGAATATTTGCACTCTAAAAAATGCTGGGTTGTAGCAACCCATGTTTGGGTCACCGTTGGTTTACATTTTTTAATTACATTTTTAAACCCAACGGTTGGGTTTGTCCATATTTGACCCAAACATGGTTTGAAACAACCCAGCATTTTTTTAGAGTGTACTTTACTAAAATAAAAGTCAGAAATTCAGAATCTCTTCACCAAAGCAATACCTAGCCAGAAGTGGAGGTCGTACTGTAGGTTGCCAGAACGCTGTTTGATGGTATTGAGGACCACATAAGCGTCACCGGTGTAGAACCCTCCATAGAGGTTCTCAGGAACTGCCACCAAATCAAACTTCTCAATTCTCCACACCTGGAGGCCAGGCTCCCTGCCTGCTCGCTCAAACTCAGGGTGGTACACCATGCTGTCTAAAGAGAAAAAACACACACACAGACATTAGCCCCGTTCACATTTTCAGTCTTTAAATTACCATTTAGAGATCATGTGTGATTTCCAACCTTTTCAAAAATACTGGTAAATCAGTTCTAGCAATTTTCCGGCATGAGAAGTTGCAACAATACCAGTAAATTACCGGTATGATCCAATATGTGAACAAATAATAGATAATGAACTGGTATAAGCATGTCCAAGGTCAGAATGTGCTGATGTAGGAAGCTTCTTTTGGACCAATCATTAAGCTCTGTTGGAGCGGTTTATAGTACGCTCCACTGCTTTTAATTGTTTTTCTATGTAGACATGGGCTAGACGGATAACAGACCGCTGCGACGCGTCTGCCGCTTGAGACCCTGCTTTCTTTTCCGCTCATCAGCGCTTTGGCTCTGTTGCTATTTTTTTGTACTATAGTAACTCCAGTACTACTGTATAGTAATTATTATGCGTCTTATGTTTTGATTTCCGATGACTGACATCACAGAGTTTACTGGTATTTCATGTCTTTTATTTTGTGATTTGCCTTTAGTCATGGATCCTGTCATGTGATTCCCTTTCCCTCATGTGCTCCCCTTGTACATGTGTCATGTATGTTATCATTGGTTGATTTAGTCATGTGGTTTCTCAGTTCTGTTCTGTCATTGGTTCCTCGTCTCATTGCTCTCAGGTGTGTCTTGTTAGCTCATTAGTCTGTTAGTATTTATATTCCTCGTGTTTTCTTTGTCCTGGACTATCTTTGTTATGTGTAACCTGCTGTTGGTGAGTTTGTTCATGCTTAAGTTTTAGGCCAAGCCTTTGTTTTTGTGTATCTACTTATGTTTTGGATTAAATAAAACTGCACTTGGGTTCAGTAAGCTCACCTCCGGTGGATTATGTTACAATGGTACTGTATCATTGTAGACAAACTGCTAAATAAACTCGGAACTATAAACTGGCTGGGAGTTTCCTTCTGTGGTGATAGACAATTGAGTTGGATGGAGGAAAAAGGAAACGTTGTGAGTCATGCTGTTGGAGTGACAATGCCAACCGTGGACACAGCCTGGCCAGATCATTCATACCACCAGCCCTAACTTAGTCACTCACCAGCTCTTAATGTGGCGAGAGCCTCTGAGATGGTGGCCGTGTCAGCTGAGCTTACCGCCCACTTGTGGGGTGGAGACATGGTGAAGTTTGGAATGTCTTAGGCATGAGTCATTCAGAAATGAGACGGTAGCATTGTAAGTCTCTTTACAGACCACAAGACATTCCTCAGAGGGAAAAAAAATCCACGAAGGGAGTGGTGTTTACTAAGGATCAATATTCACCAATCATCCATCAGAATTAACTCAGAGATGTTGTGGTTGAGGATTTCTTAACATTATGAAAAACCAAACCAAGGGAACGTAATGACTGGTTCCAATGCCAAACTATTTTAAAGCACTTATGTAATTTTTATTAGTCAAAGAATGGATGAGTAGGGCTAGTTATGGGTCAGTACGATTTTATATGATTTTAATATTTTTTTTAAATATTAATACTTTTATTCCGCAAGGATGCATTAAAATGTATCTAAAGTGGCAGTAAGGACATAATGTTCTTTTTTAAATCAATTATGTTCTTCTAAAATTTCTATTAATCAAATCTAATAAATCCTGATTTTTTTTATCATGGTTTCCACAAAAATATTAAGCAGCACACCAGTTTGCAACACTGATTGTAATAAGAAATGTTTCTTGAGCACCAAACCAGCATATTAGAATGAGTTATGAAGAATGGAGTAATGATGATGAAATTCAGCTTTGCCATCATTTTATAATATACTAAAATTGAAAAAAATTATTTCAAATTATAATCATTTTTCACACTATTACTCTTTTTACTGTCTCTTCGATCAGCCTTGGTGCATTATTACCAACCCCAAACTTTTGAACGGTAGTGTACATGCATAAGTCGTTAAAAGTATCAAAACAAGGGATGTCTATTAAAATCGTGGACCATATGATAATTAATTTTATATTATGAAATAATTTCATATTCAAAATCTATACCATTTTTTCTAAACATATTTAAAAAAAGATTAAACAATAAAGATTTAACAAAAAGAAAAAAATATCATTTTAAATGTTGATCATTTTACAACTAAATTTAGGCATCACAACATTACAATTTACAGTGGGAAAAATGGATTTTCATTTTTAAAGATTAACTTTAAGTGAGTGTGGCTAAGGTAATCTTAATGTAAAAATATAGGAAATAGGTGACCGTGCACAATCAAATATGCAATATAAACTGATACATCCAATATCAACTGATTATAGATATCATGATATATCATGAATAAAATCATAGATATTATGAATGCACAAAATCTCTCATCATCTCCAAGAACATTAAACCATATATCGACCTTATATTCTTATTTTATTCTCTACACTCATAACACCAGTGTTGGGGGTAACTCATTACAAGAAACTTGAGTTACGTAATCAGATTACTTTTTCAAGTAACTAGTAAAGTAACTCATTACTTTTCAATTTACAACAAAATATTTAAGTTACTTTTTTAAATAAGTAACGCTAGTTACTTTTTCACATTTATTGATAGACAGCTCCCCTGTCCCCATGTAGAGAGAAATAAAGTGAGGTGTTGTGTGCTCTGTGTAAACATGATGGTTATTTTAGTTCTAGAATAAATGTGAACATGCATTTACTCATCTCACTTGCACGAAAACATTCAGTATTCCTCAAAATGAATAAAAACCGTAAAATGCAATCTCAAAATGTTATGCTAAACTTTTATAATTAACTACCTTAAATTACACAAATATACTTTATGTATTTAATCTCACTTTATTAACCAATGTCTTTGCTGCTGACCTTTAATGATCTAATTCAATCATACTAATAAGCAAAAATTACTTTAGATTAGATTTAGAAATAAGAGTGTTGAACTTCATTCTCCTGTAAACTATTGTTCTTTAATCCAGAATGGCAGTACAGCTGAAAGGTTTGTTTGAGCTGCGCCCTCAACTGTACAGGCGTAAATATGCAGTTCCTTCAGCCTGAGTCTTATTCATTTCACTTTTGATGTGAAAAAGTAAAATGTAACGCATTCATGAAAAGTAACTAAGTAATGCAATTTGTTACTTTTTTGGGGAGTAAAGCAATATTGTAATGCATTACTTTTAAAAGTAATTTTCCTCAACACTGCATAACACAACACAAGATAATGTGCCAGGCCTGGCAATTAAACACTGAATTAACACTGTACACTCTTAAGAAAAATGGTTCTAAAAAGTACCAAATTAGGGTTCTTCGGCTTGTAACAATAGCAGAACCCTTTTTGGTGCTAAGTAGAACCCCTTTCATAAGGTTCCATAAAGAACCATGCTTTGAAAGGGCTATAGGACCTTAATGGTGTTATAAATAACCTTTTCAACAATATTTATTTTCATTAATATTAGTATATTAGTATCTTCATATTATTATTATTACTATTATTTTTATATAGTATGTATTAATATAGTTTTTTAGTCCTCTATCTGCCTGGTCTTTTATCTGGGTGCCTCTATTTGGGTTTTACATTTAAAAAAGAAAACAGCATGTTGTGTCAACTATAGGTACTTTTATTTTTTATTGACATGGCAGATTGTAGCAAAAATGACAGTGCTCTAATAACAGTTGTTAGCTGAATACATTAATAAATAACAATTAACATAGATATAGATGACACGATATAGATGTAATGAAGACCAAGTTCCAGTGAAATATCTTCACAATCCTCTGTCTTTACGTCCTTCATTATGTGTGTATTCCGAGTGGCAGTTTCTCTCTGCAGATGATGAGGTTATGATACGTGACAGCATCTGAAATAAACAACTGAGTTTAGAGTTACATTGTGTCTCTTCCATTTGATTATGCACAATTATGTTCATGAAGGCCAATATTAGCAAAAATGGACATGCAGTATGAGCCCTTTACCATGTTAAAAGGGAAAAAAATGATATAAAGTTATGGGATAGCTTTATGCCTAAACATACCCAGTCACAAATAAACATTAAAGTCACAATTAAAAAAAAATCAAACAATATGGATCCATATCAATATGGATCTATATCCATAAATTCCATATATCTGTTATTTACTTTGTGGAGAAGAGGAGATGAGTATCCTTAACTGAACAGAGCTGCTCACACTTACATGTTCGTTAAACTAAAACGAGAAAAAGACATGATTGTTAGGAAATGATTGTTAACATTTTTAAAGTTATAATTTATAGATATTTTAGGAATGAAATCATTTACCTGTTGAGAGTATGTTGACAGTCTGTGTAGTTCCAGAAAATCAGTAATGAGGAGGCTTTGACAGTTACAGATTTGAAAAACAAAAACGCGGGAGTACAGAACCCTAAACTATATGCAAAGAACCATTTCAGCATATAAAGGGTTCTTCAGGACGATACGGTTCTAAAAAAAAACTATCACTACGTGTAAAGAACTTTTAAAGAACCACCTTTTTTTAGAGTGTACAAGATACAGTTGTCACCATGCATTCATTGACACCTCCAATATAAGATCAAATCACATTCTTCACAGTCAGGCTTCTATTTTAAACCAGGGCCTGCTACGAAACATGCGCTTGATGATGAACTTGAATAGACATGTTGCCTCCATTTGTTCTACATCAGCTGTTGTCTTATCAGCATGTACACCAAAGTCTATGTCGTGTGTGAACTAGAACTAATTTCCAAATGTTTTGATGTGCCTAAGCACATTGTATCTTCTGAAATCTCTTCTGAACACAAAGCATCAGTGCGACAGAAAGGCTAATTAAACAGAACATTGTTTCACGCAAACGACTGATCTCAGTCTGTAATTTACTGCTCCGGGTTTCTCTCTTGAGAATTGCATGAAATATTTAGCATACAACAGCCAATCCATAACTAAACATCTTGTCTGATGGAGCTGATGAGTTTGCCTGCTAACCCACAGGAGACTATAAATAGCCTAGGGTCATGTGACATTTGCTTATGGGTCAAAATGGGAGGGAGATGTTTCTGGGAAGCGCCTGTATACAGTCAGTCCCTTTGAATAGGCCATAATACAGTTTTGCAAGAACCAGTAAGATGCATGAATACAGGTGTACAGCATTTGCTGAATTATAAAGTATGCACCCAGTAAGCACATGAAATGAAAATTCTACCCTAAAACACCCATCTATTTTGTAAATGCATGTTATTGATCTTACTGTGAACATTCATCCATGCATACATACGCAGTATGTTTTCGCTTCGGAGTCAAGAGTATCTCTTCACTCCACAGCCATTTCTGACTTCACTCTACGAGACGAGCCACTCTCTCCGGTGTTGGTGTGACGGCGATCTGCAGCGAGTTCACAATGCCTGCTGATCTGTGCAGTGATCTGCCAATGAGTGTGTTTCTCCCGGCTCGCTTCAACATCGCAGAGTTTCTTCCTCCTCTCACAAAAGAGCTCGCACGCGGCACGTCTTTTTAAAGACGGCTCGCCCGTGCATTTCTGGTTGCGGTCAACTCATTTCCGATTTTGATGGGCACATTCTCTGCTCTGCGTGCTTGGGCTTCATCACGCTAGAGCAGCGTTTGTGGATGACTCACGTTCTCCCCGCCGGAACGTGATCATCGCGTCATTACGGTCGAGACTCAATGATCTCGTTAGAGAGAGAGTCCCCTCATCCACACCCCGATCTAACACTCTCCACGTGAGGTGCTACTTCGGCTGGTGGCCAGGGTGACCTGAGGGTGTGTGTGTGGAACAAATCCGCCGACTGTTTGTCCGTGGACCACGCCCCCCTCTTCAGTGACGCAACCCGCGAGTGTTCAGGGGATTCCCTGGGTCTATTTTTGGATGCCCCGCGGGTTTCCCTTGACGCTCCAGAATCGGATCTGTTGTCCATCGCAGCATCACAGGGTGGGCTAGAATTTTCAGGAAGTGAAGATTTGACAGTGCTGCCACTTTCAGGTGTACATATGGCATTTGTCGAGTCAGATCCTGAGATGACGGCCATGCTTTCCCGGGCGATTGGTTTTTGGGTGTGGCCGCTGACTCCTGTCAGCGTCCACTCCAATACCTTTTTTCCCGGATGTGCATCAGGAGATCTCGAAATCCTCGAAGACCCCCATGTCTTCCAGCGATCCCTCGTTGATCTCCTTCGCCCTTCCTTCCCTCGACGGGGTCGCTGCCCATGGGTACACTGGGGTCCCCCGGTTGAACGCTCTGTTGCGATGCTACTGTGTCCTCAGAGTGCTTCCTCTCGGCGCGATCCTAAGCACCCGTCCTAAGCCTGTAGTTTTTCGTCTATACTTGTGGCGAATTCCTATAGCGCTACAGGACAGGCAGCCGCCTCACTGCATGCCATGGCCATTCTGCTAGTCTACCAGACCCAGATGCTCACGGACATGCACGAGGGCGGGACTGACCCAGGGCTCTTCAATGAGCTGCGCGCCGCCACTGACCTTGCTCTCCGAGCGACGAAAGTGGCTGTACGTTCCCTGGGTCAGGTGATGTACACCATTCTGTGGCTGAACCTGTCCGATGTGCAGGATGTCGGGCGGACCCATCTGCTTGACACCCCCATTTCCCAGGTCGGCCTCTTCGGCGGTGCGGTTGAGGGCTTTGCCCGAGAGTTCTCAACCGCCCACGAGCAGACTGAGGCTTATTCTGCCCCGACGTCCGAGCTGATCCCTCAGTCTGCCCACCGCCGAAGGCGCCCTCCTGCGGCTCCCACCCCGCCCGTTCACCCGGGCTGGCTCTGGAAGCCGCAGGGGGACGCCACAGCCCTCTCCAGCCCCGCCCCCCGCTATACGCCGGGTTAAGCGGCACTCTTGAGATGGGCTCCTCAGAGATGGGACTCAGTTCTTTCCAGGAGCTGGTAGCAGGGCCACTCCTTTCCCTGGTGGAGGGCCGGGGAAGAATCCTTATTCAGAAAGAACTGACTCTCCCGTTTCTGAGCACACAGAGTTCTCGGACGACACGGTGCGCCGCCCCCGGGCCGTGCACCCCTCGTCCTCCTCTGTCCCAGAGCCGGATGACAGTGCGCGCTGTCCCCGGACCGTGCCGCTCTCATCCTCCTCTGTCGCCAGACCCCTGGCAGAGCAGACCCCCGTGGAACGTTCGTCCTTCCCTGGTCTCCTCTGTCGGGACGCGGTCTATGACTGTGCCCCCACACCGGGCCACTATGCCGTCCACGTCCGGGCCAGTCATACCGACTCGCTGCCCCACCGACGGGAAGTCTGTGGTTCGCGTGACCCCGCTGGTACAGTTCCTGGGAGCCTGGCTAGAGCTTCCCAACCTGTCCCGCTGGGTCGCACGAACGATCAGGCTCGGCTACGCGATTCAGTTCGTGCGGTCTCCTCCCCGCGCAGGGAGTCGTCCACTATGGTCGGTGGCAATGCCCCTATCATGAGAGCGGAGGTTGCTACCCTGCTGGCGAAGGGTGCGATCGAGACTGTCCCTCCAGCCGAAATGAGGTCCGGCTTCTACAGCCCGTACTTCATTGTCCCCAAGAAAACTGGTGGGTTACGGCCAATCCTGGATCTGCGCGTGCTGAACCGCTCCCTTCACAGGCTGCCGTTCAAGATGCTCACCACCAAACGCGTTTTCGAATGTGTGCGGCACCAGGATTGGTTTGCAGCGATCGACCTGAAGGACACCTACTTTCATGTCTCCATTCCCCCTCGACACAGACCGTTCCTACGGTTTGCTTTCGAGGGGCAGGCATATCAGTACGCGGTTCTCCCATTCGGGCTAGCCCTGTCTCCTCGCGTCTTCACAAAGGTCGTCGAGGCAGCCCTTGTTCCCCTTCGGGAACACAGGGTTCGCATCCTGAACTATCTCGACGACTGGCTGATACTAGCTCACTCTCGAGACCAGGTTTGCGAACACAGGGACTTAGTGCTCCGGCACTTAGCCCGTCTGGGCCTTCGGGTCATCTGGGAGAAGAGTAACTTTGCCCCGTGCAGAGGATCTCTTTTCTCGGTATGAACATCGACTCGGTCGCCATGTCCGCGCAGCTTACGAGCGAGCGCGCACAATCACTGCTGACTTGCCTGAGACAGTTCGAGGGCAAGAGTGCGGTTCCACTGAAACTTTTTCAGAGGCTCCTGGGGCATATGGCATCTGCAGCCGCGGCAACGTCGCTCGGATTGCTTCATATGAGACCGCTTCAGCTGTGGCTTCGCGACCGAGTCCCGAGGTGGGCATGGCATCACGGCACCTTCCGAGTACCAGTTACTCCGACCTGCCGTCAGACCTTCACCCCGTGGTCGAACCTCAGTTTTCTACGGGCCGGAGTGCCTCTGGAACGAGCTTCGCGGCATGTTGTTGTAACGACAGATGCCTCTGCCACGGGCTGGGGCGCCATGTGCAACGGACGTGCTGCCGCGGGCTCCTGGACAGGACCCCACCGCTTATGGCACCTGAGGTCGCTTCGTGCCATTTATATTCCTGGAGCCCTGAACTGTGCAGACGAGCTCTCACGGTTTCAGCCCCTCCCTGGAGAATGGCGACTCCATCCCCAGTCGGTTCAGCTGATTTGGAACCAGTTCGGGGACGCACAGATAGATCTGTTTGCCTCTCACGACTCGACCCATTGCGCCCAGTTTTATTCCCTGACCGAGGGCACGCTCGGCACGGATGCACTGGCGCACAGCTGGCCGCGGGGCCGCAAATATGCGTTTCCCCAGTGAGCCTTCTTGCGCAGACCCTGCGCAAGGTCAGGGAGGACGAGGAGCAGGTCATTTTGGTCGCGCCTTACTGGCCCGTCAGGACCTGGTTCCCCAAACTTGTACTCCTCGCGACAGCACCTCCTTGGCCGATTCCTCTGAGGAAGGACCTCCTTTCTCAGGGACGGGGCACCCTATGGCACCCTCGTCCCGATCTTTGGAACCTCCACGTGTGGCTCCTGGACGGGACGAGGCAGGTTTGAGTACCCTACCACCAGCGGTGGTGGCTACCATCACTTCCGCTAGAGCTTCGTCCACGAGACACCTCTACGCGTTGAAGTGGAACCTCTTCGTCAGCTGGTGTTCTTCTCATCGAGAAGACCCCCGGAGATGTTCGATCGGTGTTGTGCTTTCCTTTCTTCAAGATGGGTTGGAGCGAAGGCTGTCTCCCTCCACCCTCAAGGTCTATGTCGCCGCTATTGCCACACAGCACGACCTTATAGAAGGTAAGTCCGTAGGGAAGCACGACCTGATCGTCAGGTTCCTGAGAGGAGGAGACTGAATCCTCCTCGCCCTCCTCTCGTACCCTCTTGGGACCTCGCAGTGGTGCTAACTGCCCTGCGGAGTGCTCCCTTCGAGCCTTTGCAGTCGGTCGAGCTTAACTTCCTGTCAATGAAGACAGCGCTTCTGACTGCATTGGCCTCCATTAAGAGGGTAGGGGACCTGCACGCATTCTCCGTTGACGAAGCGTGCCTGGAATTCGGGCCGGCTTACTCTCACGTGATCCTGAGACCCCGGCCTGGATATGTGCCCAAGGTTCCTACCACTCCCTTCCGGGACCAGGTGGTGAACCTGCAAGCGCTGCCCCCGGAGGAGGCAGACCCAGCCTTGGAACTGCTCTGTCCAGTACGTGCTCTCCGCATCTATGTAGACAGGACGCAGTGTTTCAGGTCCTCAGACCAGCTCTTTGTCTGTTATGGTGGGAGACTGAAGGGAAAGGCTCTCTCCAAGCAAAGGTTGTCTCACTGGATAGTGGACGCCATTGCTTTGGCTTACCAACAGCAAGGTCGACCGTGCCCCCTTGGTGTGACTGCCCACTCCACCCGGAGTGTGGCGTCCTCTTGGGCTCTAGCGCATGGCGCCTCGCTAACAGACATCTGCAGAGCTGCAGGCTGGGCGACACCTAACACATTCGCCAGATTCTACAATCTCCGAGTGGAGCCAGTCTCCTCCCATGTACTGACTTTTTCAAGCTAACATGGGACCCGTTAGGTGTCTTCGCTTGCTCGCCATTCCACTCCACGGACTGAATACGTGCGATATTCTCCTCAGGTGAGCTTCCCCGGAAGCTCTGAGTTCCTCCAGCACTCCTGATGCTGGCGCCAGTGTCTTTTTGCCTGCGCGTCGGCTAGGTGCCTCCCGTGTGCATGGTACCTCCTCTGAGCTACCCCCACATGTGTATTTCCACTGTAAGCCTCTTTTGAGCATGTGTCTTTCCCTTGGCAAGCCACCTTGCCACCCCTGGGGTTGAAATATTCCACCTGCGGCTGGACACCCCAGTGATTCCCCATATGCATCCCTCGGGTCATATGTGTATTTTCTAAGTCTCCCCCCTCTGGGTTGCCAGTAGTTGCATATTACCTTAAAAACCTTGGAATATGCTCCCCAGTGTACCTTGGTATTCCTGTGCTAATAGGAGTCCTTCGTCCGTGCTGTCTCACGACAGGGATCTCAGATTACGCAGGACACGAAGACAGCCGAGAAGGTGGCGTGATTAGACTGGTATCCCCATTCGTCGTCATCCGACGGAACTCGGAGTGACAACGAAAGGGAACGTCTCGGTTACGGATGTAACCCTCGTTCCCTGAGTAGGGAACGGAGACGTTCCGTCTTCCTGCCACTTTCCGCTGTACCGCGGGGATCGCCTGAGCTCAGTCTTGGCTCCTTAGCGAGGAAACATACTGCTTTGCTGGAATTTACGCCCTTTATACCCACGAGGTGGGGCGGAGCTGCTCCATGCAAATTCTGCAGACCCATGGCTTTTCTTTGCCATTGGCTCGTTTTGTATTACTCGAAGCGGATAGGCTTTCTAAGCGAAACCCCCATTCGTCGTCATTCGACGGAACGTCTCCGTTCCCTACTCAGGGAACGAGGGTTACATCCGTAACCGAGACGTTTCCTACATCTGGAAACTTTCAGGTTTATAAATGGGGGTCATCTTTGAAGGATGAACAAATAATGTTTTGGCCATCACATTAAAAATAACATTTAAATATATATTTATTTATATATTATTTGAGTTTTGAAGTGCTGGAAAAAGATGTGTGAAGTACTTGAAAGCATTTCACTATTCCAGCCAAACTGGTTACAGTTATCGTTACTATATTAAATCCATGGTGAATGTTGCTGGTCTGTGGACGTAAAGTATTACAAGTTCATTCACGGTACAATGTTTCTCCTGGTTTCCACGTCAGCGCTGTTTGATCTTATAGAGATCTACGGTTAATAGCGGAGAAATGTGAATGCTTCTCACTAGATCTCGCAGCGATGTTATTACTTCAGTGGCGAATTCAAATGTTTTCTTTACTGGATCTCTTAGCCCTGTGTAGTAACAGTGTTGCTTGATCGAGATCGGCTTGCGCTGCACAGATGTTGCTGGTCCGAACTGAACTGATAAACGATCCGTGAAGCACATAATGAGTAGTGCAGTTTCTTTCCGCTTTCATTACGCTTGCCATTTGATGTTGCGCAACGTTGGGGTGGTCGCACCAGCGCGAATTTTGTCGGCAGGAAAAATGGTCCAAGGAATCGTTCGGTTTGTATGCGTACCGAACCGGAAGCCTCGAACCGAAACGGTTCAATACGAATACATGTACCGTTACACCCCTAATTAGTGTTGTCACGGTACCAAAATATCAGTATTCGGTACCAATACCAGTGAAAATCCACGGTTCTCGGTACCAATTTCGGTACCAAAGCTTAATTTAGATTAAATTTACACATATTAAAGTGTATATCACGGTTACAAAGATGGAAACTGTAGTATTAAAAACAATTTACAATAAGATTCTATTTGTTAGATAACATTAGATAAATTTACCTAACAATAAATAACAGGTATATACTGTAATTATTCTCCATGGGGTTAACTTAAAAATGTACTAATATATTTTTAAAATCAAAAGTTTTATCTCTTAACATTATTTAATGCAAAATGAATGAAGTGAACAAACATGAACAATCAAGAGTTTGTATTAAATAAAATTCACAAACATTAATTACTGTTGTAAAAATATATTGTTCACTCAATGTGTTGATGTTGCATTAAGTAATATTAATGAATGGTGTCTTATTGTAGTGTTACCAAACTATACAGGAGATAAAACATGTTTTATTTAACTTAACTGTACTTTTATTTAATCCAAAAATGTCACTCTTGCCTGTCTTCAAAGCTTGAGAACCCTGTAGCTGATTTCTAATGGAAGGGCTAGAAATCAATTAATTCTGATACTTCCTCGTCATCATGGAGAGCGCATCGCACCGCTTTCTCCTTTCCACAAGCGCTTGCTCTCCCGTGTCTCCGCTATGCAACCATGAACAGCGGCGAGCCTGGAAAGACGAGCTCGCAAGTCTCTTCTATTATGAGCGCGCTTGCCGCGCGCCTACATTTGAAATTTGCACGCGCAAAAAAACGCGCTATATAAACGTGTGAACGGCCCTTTATGGCAACGTGACATTAGCCTAATTCAGAATATTTCCATATGTGGCTCTTTCCTCCTTTCTTGTCAACAAGTGGATTCATAGCCACCGTATTAGCAGCGCCGGTCGCCGTGTCTCAGAGTGTTTTTATGAAGAGTACGCACCTCTGCATCTTTCCGACAGCGCATCAAGAACCGGATTAACCCGGTACTCGGTACCTAGAAAAGCTGGGACCGTAACCGTTTAATTTTTTTAGTACCGACTTGGTACTGAAGTACCGAGTTTTTTGACAACACTACCCCTAATATATATATATATATATTTTTAAGGTGGCATCTTATGCCCCTTTTCACACGATGTAGGCTAATATAAATATATGGTGTCCCCAGAATGTGTTTGTGAAATTTCAGCTCAAAATACCCCACATATAATTTATTATAGCATGTCAATTTGATCTTTTGGGGGGTGAGCAAAAACGCGTCATTTTTGTGTATGTCCCTTTAAATGCAAATGAGCTGCTGCTTCCCTGAGGTCTTTATAAGACAGCTGTTGTCATGTTTTGGTCAAAATCTGTGCTCGTCTGTGCAGCCAACGAGAGAGCTTTGCTCGAACTTTTGCCATTGCATTAGAACTGGTTACACTAGGCAATGTTGTTGCTTGCGCCGTGGGTGGAAATGTGCAGATTAAAGGGATAGTTCACCCAAAAATGAAAATTACCCCATGATTTACTCACCCTCAAACCATTTTAGGTGTATATTACATTCTTCTTTCAGACGAATACAATCGGAGTTATATTTAAAAATGTCCTGACTCTTCCAAGCTTTATTTCGCAGTGAATGGCCGTTTTTATGACCAGCATATACCTCCAACTTGAATTTAACCTAACTACTGGGTAGTATAAAATAATTTATGTATTTTGACATAATCCTCAGTTTGGAAGAACTGACTAAAATCATCTTCCGTTTTCCTGGAGAAATGCCTGAATCAGATTAACTCCTGGTGTGACTCAGTTTTTCCATCAAGACATTTCTTCCTACACCTTTTACAAGCATCGATGCTCCTGAGTCAATATTTTAGCACAGAGTCTGATTCAACCATAGATATCCATAATAAAGGCTAGATGTCTCGTCCGCGCTGCTGGCCAATGGAGGTCGACGTCTGCAACTGGCGGCCATCTTGTCACAGGCAGCTCGCTCACTCGTAACATTGTGTTGTTATGGTGCATGTACTTTTTAAATAACCATAACTTGCTCAATTTTCTACCGATTTTCAAACGGTTTGGTTTGTTATAAACGTCAGAGATGTAGTTATGACAAGGCATACTTATGAATAATAAGTGTATAAATAAATAATCATCCAGAATTATAGCCATGTTAATAACGTTTGTAAGAAACCAAACCGTAAATCCGTCAAGATTTCAACGAGATAAGAGTATTTGTGTTCGTGCTGATCACTCATCTTACATCAGGTACCACAGAGCCCGCCAGAAAGCTTGCCTGTGACAAGATGGCCGCGGGTGATGACGATAGAGACTCCGCCGTAAGACATCTAGCCTTTATTATGGATATCTATGGATTCAACGTCTTGTTTAAGCCCTTGACTGCCCCCAGTCAAGGCCGGACTTACCATTGGGCTTGACTGGGCTGGCCCCGCCTAATGGGGGGCCCTGCCTGTTTACGTTTGATTTTTTCAATCGTTGAATCAAATGTTGGGTTAAAAATTTAATTTCAAATTTTAACCCAACTTCAACTTTCACTTTCAACTGTAAATTTTTTAATTGCATTTTTAACCCAACATTTGGGTTTGTCCCTATTTGACCCAAATTTGGGTTGAAACAACCCAGCATTTTTTAGAGTGTATAATGGTCTGCTTTTACTTCTTATTTATTAAATCCAGGCAATTGGTTGATGAAACATTGATTAAAATCAAGATAAAATTAATGCAAAACGAAATTCACTTTAAAGAAGGCTTTGCACTTTTCTGTTTGAGGTCTGTGAAAGTCTTAAGTGCCGCTTCAGAGCGCTCGCGTCCGTACGGAGAACTGTTACGTCTGTAACTTTGTTTTTCCTCATAAATGCGAACACTTACCAGGAACAGGTTTTTTTTTTTTTTTTTTTTTGGAATTTATACACTCATAGATTTAGCTATTTATATGTAATACAAATGATTTGTTATGATTGCAACCTTACAGGGTATTTGTTTGTTTTTCAATATGTTTTCCAGGTAAATAAGTGTTTTATTCTCATTCTGACAAAAGACATTTGTACATTGCAATAAACACATGGTCCCTTTGAACTTTTTTAATCATTATTTATTTATTGGAAAAAACTTTTTACGCTTCAATCAGTGGTCATATAAATAAATTATTACGTTTTTTTTAACATGTAACACTGTCTATGGTACCAGTCACCTTTTGAAAGTAGCTTTGCACTTCAAATAAAGATTGGATTGATCATATTGTTATGCCACCAGATGGGGACAAATGACTTAAAAAACATTTCTCATTGAATCGTTCATTCAAGAGATTCGTTCAAAAATGCTGATTCATCTATGAAACTTCATCTATGAAGTGTATTTGACTGAGGAATTGAATCATTCAAACCCAAGTCTTTTTTAGATTAATTAAACATTTTTAATAGACTTCAGCATAAACATAAATTATGTTATTTTGTTAAGTTGTTTGTTCAGAATCGTGATCTCTATTTTTATTCTCAAATTATCCAGAATTGTGTAGCTCTAATACATAGCTTGTGTATGTATCATTTAGTTCTATTTAAAGTAATGTGTAGAAGGTAGGGCCCGAAAGTGACTCAAGCCCAGGGGCCCCCACAAGTCCTAAGTCCTGCCCTTACCCAAAGATAAAACAGTGATTGCACTGACTTTGTTTTAGCCAGGCCCCATATTAAAGCACAAAACTCTGAGAATTGTTATTTATACAAACACGCAGAAGTTCAAAGTCTGAGCTACAAAAGGTTCAAGACTGTTTCTATCAGATTGGCGTGGCTGATACTTCCTTGACTATTTCAACCGATTTAATGTTGAACAGTCAGCAAACAGAACGCTGTTCCTAAAGTCCCCATACAATTAAAATGGACAATAGATTATTTCTTTCTTTTTTTTCAATGAAATATTACACAATTTTTTATTTTTATCAGAACAAAGTACATAGAAAGTATTCAGTGACAAAAACACTTCTAAAAGGCATTGCTTTTTTCACATTTTCCACCCACAATTTTCCATCCCAACACAACAAGGCCAAATGCTAGGAAATAAAATAATAAATAACATTGACATACAAAAAAAAAAAAATTAAGTAAAAAAGGAGGGAGGAGGGGTCCTCAAGTTACTTTTAAAGAGGGAGGAGTACATTCTTAAAATATTTTATGAAAGGGTCCCATGTTTTGTAAACTGTTCTGGTTGATCCCCTAAGAAAATATTACATTTTTTCAGGCTATAGACCTTATGTAGCCACGCCACTTTCCAGCGCTGAGCTCATTGTCTTTTGACTTCCGGTCTGTATTTTCACAGCGATATTGCGTTGTTATGAATGAACGGCTCGTTAAAAAAATTCCCAAGGTCCATTTGTTAAGACATATGCTTTACAATGCTTATGATAAACATTACAATGCTCATGATAACTTTCGTTAACTCTACAATAAGTAAATCAACTTCACCAGCTAATTACTCCTGGACAATGATGCCATAGAAATATACAGAGCGACTGCAAAAACGGAAGTTCAAAGACAATATTCTAAAGATGGCGACGCCCTCGTTTCTCTGGTGCATAAGGTCTATAGAAACATCATTAGATCACTAAGCCATAATGACACTGGGTGATTTCCATTATAGGAGAATTCTCCTTCGAGCTGTTAATGTTGCAAAAGCCAGTGCATTCAATATTGCACTCTTTTTTATTAAAAAGTTATCTGTGAACATCATTATTATTTTTAGAATCCTTGGGTACTCGTAATCTTTAATCAAAATAATTTCCCCTCTCTTTTGCAGTGACATCTTCTCTGTTCTGATGATGTGTTTACTGGCATGTGCGGGACAACCTGTCACTCACACAACATCACAGCAATAGCAAAACACAACCATCCAATCAAATCCAGATGAACAAAATCAAGTCCCGCCCTACATTTTTTTCTTGTTCGAGAAGCCGTTTCGGTCGGATACGTCACAATAGGGAAACAAAATCCAACTCGCAATATCGTTTCATGCTGACTTTAAGAACTGCATGAAAGCGAACGCATGCAAATTTGTCACTGGTTTTATAATGTTATGACATGATAACATATCACTTGCCATTACAAACCAATTTTGTGTTGCTGGTCTTAAATATATTCTTGTAGATGTTTACATGTGTTTCTGAGTAACTTGCATTAAGTAAATAAAATCGGAGAGAACGACTTTTCTGTTCTTCCTGCTGAGACACAGTGTAAACAACTCTCACAGACCTCTGTTATTCTTTTAATCACTAGTAGGTATGTGTGTTTATAGGCGAGTTTGGATTAGAGGAACACCCATGAAAAAAAAGCTATATGTTATCAGTCTTGGTGCAAGTTAACTACCTGGCTACAGACTGCACCAATCAAACTATGTGTACATATACACTAAAATACTTCAAAATAGTCATAAACATGATTTCTGACATGACGGAAGGTTGCTGTAGTTTTTTTACAAGCACTGAAGGCATCTCCTGAGGTGATGTGGAGCACTTCCTTTTTGTCTGAAGCATCTTTACCACAAAGTTAATGTTTGTCTCAGTTGTGTGTGTTTCTATGGTAACAGCAGGTGATAAATGCGCACAAGGGACTGATGATGAGTAATCAAAAGTGGAACTATACAACACATGACATGCAATCCAAATCTTTAAGTTCCCTGTAATGGCCATAGCACTTTTTGACAGAAAAACTAATTATGACTATAAGTAGTTATGTTTGCTTTAGTTATTTAGTCATTATTAAGTCCTTCTGAGAACCACTTGAAGGCTGAAACCAAAATTGCTCCACTCTGCTTAGGTTTTACAGCATAGGATCAATCGACTGAAATATCAACAATAGGCCTAACTTACTCTTTCAAATGCATATGTGGCAGCAGGGCAGAGAACGTCCTGCAGACTCCGCACTTTTAAAGATCCCGTTTGCCCCAGAATTCAGAATCTCTCCATATATGGCTTTGTTTGAGGAGCATTTTCAGCGCCCGATACGAAAACAGCAGTTTTGTCAAATACGTGATATAATGCACGAACTAGTACACTTGCTGAAACGATTTAAATCTGCAGTGTGTTTGAGTTCCTGGCGTGTCCCGTAAGAAAGTGTCCCTCCGTTACACACACAGAGAGAGAGACGCTTCAGTTCTGCGTTGTTCGCAGTAAAGTAAATCGTTACATTTCAGCTAACTACATTATTTTGTGGCTGAAGAGGTTGGGGTAAAGTTCAAATATAACAGACTTACCTATAGCTGAACGACTGGAGTCTGTCTACTGCGGAGATTCAGTAAATGGTATTGCAGAATGGTATGGGCAGGACAACACCCCTCTGTTTCAGACAGACTATAATCAAATACTCCTCATCAGGGGGTGATCCTGGCATTTAAACCACACCCCTCCGACAACGGGACAAGGCAAATCACTGCCGCCTACTGCGCCTCTTAGATACTACGCTTATTTCCCCACACCCACAACAAGTTTACCGTGGTAACCGTTGTTTCCTCCAACATACCACTACCACCGTTACTACAGTTAGGTAAATGTAGTCTTATTACTCACTGCTAGCTTACTTTCCAGTCGGTCTTTTCGTGGGTTTTCAGTGACGTTTTGCGAAATAACATGGTCAAAGGCATATTCTCTTCACTTCATAGAACTATATAGGCTATATAGCCTATACAGTATATATATATATATATATATATATATATATATATATATATATATATATATATATATATATATATATATATATATATATATATATATATTAACTGTCTAAATTACAAAATAAATACATAATTAATACATATTTGAATTAATAATATTCAACAGTAATACAACAGTATCATACTGTTGTATTACTGTTGAATATTGTCAGTATCCAGTAGATCAGTGCAATACAGCTGAGATAATAATTAGGCTACTTTAGTTTCTTTAGGTGTGTGTGAAAGGTTGGATAGTATATTAGAATATATACATTAATATTTATATTTTTTATTTAATTGTTTGTTCTAAGTAAATGTTGCAATATGTCACAATTCAGGGTCAATTCCACTGTAACAATTTTCGAGGATGTGCAACTGAAATTTGGTTGCAATTTTATTGAATAAAGAAGGGGGATATGAAGAGCGTGCACCTTATAATTTATTATTGATAAATTATTATATATTATTGTCTTTTTACAATATGGCCAGTCTCCCTTTGGTTGGGGGAATACAAATAAGCAACAGCTGTAAGGGAGGGAGCAATTCAAGTATTTAAAAAAAGTCCAAGTTTATTTCTGCTGTGGTTGCAGTATTGTTCCTCAATTTAATCAAATGTTTAAATTAGCTAGGTAATATTGTATTAGACATTAACCTAAAAGTGTTGATTTCTCTATGAATGCCCCTTGCCCTTACTCCTCTTGTTTTGTCTTTAGCCACTAGATGGAGACATTCACCAGCATGTAGGATCTCTCTGTGAAAGCTGAATTTGCTTGAACTTTTGATCCCCGACCTCGACGATGACCCCGACTAGCATGAATACCTCTCGTTAGTTTCTGTTTGAGGATGAATGTCGCATCAAAACTACATCGAAATAAGCCCGTTTTCTCAACAGTATAGTCTCTTTTAGTCCCCTTTAGTCTCTTTTACTCAGGAGAAGTTGACTGTCAAAAGGAATTAACTATGAATCATACAAGAACATAATGAATCACATTGGTCGGATCATTACGCGACTGAACTTGTTCACAAAACCATTTGAAAAGACTCGTTAACAAATCTGACTGATTCACTGAACTGAGAACCGTCTCTTTCGGTCCGATTCGCAATGATGAGAGATCCGATGAATGAACCGATGATGTGGTAGGCCTACTAAAATAGTAAATAAAATAAACAAATAAAAAATAAACAAATAAAATAAAACAAAATAATAATAATAATATTATAATATTATTTTATAACATAATAATCTTAGTAATTTTTTGAATGACTGTTTTGTTACACTAACACCCATACAAAACAGAGTTAATTTGAATAAATAGGCTATCATTTTTAATTAAAATGCTCAGCCTAAAGATGTAGGCTAAATTAAATTAAGTGTTTTTAGCAATAGTTGTTTTAGTAGCCTATAGTTAAATGTAAATTACATGTAGGTTTTAAATAACTACTTTTTATAAGCTGAATCATGTCCACGACAAAGCAATTACATTAAATTACAATAAACGCAATAAACCAATTTAAATGATCATTATTAATAGTCTACAACTTATTTAAAAAATAGTATGGAAAGGTAGCCGGAACGATGACGTTTTACTTCATGACGTAAGCCGAATCGGTTATTGATCCGAACAGTTCTAAAGAATGACTCTGATTTCGCAATCCCCGTCACAAGGAGAGGATACCGGCCAACAAAACTTGAGCCAATAATATAAACCATACGGACAGTGGGTAAAGTATTTATGGAAGTAACTAAAAAAGATTATAGACGCGCATTATCGTAAAATCCTCGCTCTGCTAAATTCATTATGAGCTTAGTACAGTAAGATTATTTAGACGTTTTGCTCTTCCCTCGCGTTAGTGGGAACTCTGGCTCCAGCAACCGGGCTGTGGCGCCAAAGTCATGACAGACAGACAGCGTCGAAATTGCTGTGCTGCTGAAAACCGCGGGGAAATGAAAGGGATCTGAAAGAGCCTCTTTGTGAAATCCTCCGCTACTGTCGCCTTATTGTCTGTCAGATTTGCCGATCTAGCCACGGTGTTTGAAAAGTTTCATTCTTCAGCAGGGATGTATAGATGTTATTTAATCGTTGAGCCTCCAGCCACTGTGTTTCGTTCTCAATGGAGCAAATGCTTCCCTCAATTCACTGAGGTCTCTCTTAATATCTGTGGCGTAGGCTACCATAAACGAGAAGACAAGACCAGACCAGAAGAGCATTATAGATTTGTAAGCTCTAGAAAAGTTTCTTTGTTTATGTTACATTCTTTAAGCCCAATCCCCCCCCCCCCCCCCCCCCCTTTAAATGTAGCATATGTGCCTGTATAGCAGTCTCCTTCATTGCATAAGTTGGCTATTGTGATCATTTATTAACACTTTTAATGGAGCTTCTTAGTCAGCTAGATCAGACTGCTTTAAATGATCATGCTCTCTCTTTTCCAACACAGCACAGACCAGTCTTATCTTGTGTATAAGGATATCTTACATAAGATAGGAAATCAGAGGACAGGTATGGCTTCCACATGAAAATATTGCTTTTGGCACTTGAGGTTAGACAGAAAGCTCTTTGTTTCGCTCCAAGAAATACCTCACAGAGGCAGGCTGTGTTTATGTAGAGGAATGGATAACTTCAGGTTTGTGTTATTCAAAAACAATTGGTTCAAGTGTGGCCTGTCAACTAAAATGATGTGTGTTTGGAGCATTATGTGGTTTGCTTTAGAACATCATATATTACGTTTACACATTTAAAGTGTCCTTAAAGGTACAATGTGCAGGATTTTTCGCCACCAGGGGTCGCTAACCTCTTACAATAATAAAGGCGTATATTGATGACGGATATTCCACATTAAGATGAATTATGGATCTTGTCGTCAAGCTGATGGATCTTTTATGGATGAGTGAATACATTGATGTTTTTAACATGACTGTGGTATGAAGCAGGGCGCGATTGCTAGACGTATACCAGCGCCACACGCAACGCGAGTCCCGCAGATATAAAAGAATAAGGACATTTCTTTCTACCGAACTACACGCAAGTTGCTGAATTAATACTCACAAATGTCAATTTATTAGACGAATGAAACTTAAAGGGGTCATATAATGCCATTTTTGTACAAGCTAATATGATTATTTAGGGTCTAAATTAAAAGTTTGTTATATACTTTAATTAAAAATTCTCATTAGTATTGTAAGAAAACACTTATTTTACCTGGTCAAAAACAGCTCTGTTTTCAGCACGCCATTTCAGTGCATATGCCTTTAAATGATAATGAGCTCTGCTCATCCCGCCTCTCTGTTCTGTGCGTACACCGTTTGTAACACAATAGCCATAACGCGTTGTTCATTATAAATGTGGGATTATGAATTATATTGAGAACGTCGTACATAGAAAACATGCCGTAATGTACACTGAGTGTAATT
The DNA here is from genome assembly GCA_030578255.1 of Tiaroga cobitis. Classification (NCBI taxonomy): domain Eukaryota; kingdom Metazoa; phylum Chordata; class Actinopteri; order Cypriniformes; family Leuciscidae; genus Tiaroga; species Tiaroga cobitis. Next base: position 25,613,991 of record CM060611.1, on the reverse strand, counting down.
TAGACGCATTCATCGTGAACCGTGCAAGCGATTTGCAAAGATTAATATAAATATTAATATAAAGGTTAATAAAACGTTACACTCACTTCAGTTCTTCTGGAGGTTCAGCAGGAACACGAATAGTTGGTACCGATCCTTTTTTCATGAGCAGCTTCTTAGCAAAACCAGCTTTATACTGATCCTCGTTTATAAAGCAGTCTGGTGAGAAAAGATTCGCGCAAACATGAGAGCATTGACGTTGCTCATGGGGAATATTCCCTTCGAAAACAAACTCAGCCACTGCGCCTTCAGCGGTTCGGATTTAGGAAAATTAAAATGACTGTGTTCGTTATTACACCCAAAGAACAGAACACCGCAATCGCTTAGACGCCATTCTGCTCATAGACAGTGCTCCAGCATATCAACAATGACCGCGCCAGTCCGCGTAGACTATGATTGACAGCTCGCTCACGAGCGAGGGCGGGTCTGTGTTGAAACGCTACTGTCAATCAACAGTCGTGGGAGGGGCGTCCGACCGTGTGACGTCACACGGTCGAACGGCTTGATTTGAGGCAGGGGAAAATATATAAGGAGATTAAAACAAAAACACTGGATGGATTTTTATCATTATATGATAGTTGTGTACAGGCACTGCCAACACACATTTCAGTACAATCAACTTGTAAAAGTGCATGATGTATCATTATATGACCCCTTTAAGGTAACACAGCGCTGTGTTACTTGCTCTAACAGTTACACTATCACACTAAACGGCATTTGAGTGTGTTGAATGTTGTTAGTTAGGTTGTGTGTTGGCTGTATGAGACTAAGTAAGCTAGATCAACATTAGAATAACTTACAGATCATATTCTAACATTTCATCATGTTGAACTAAATAACATTGATTAGTTTTATGTACATTTGCTCACCTGTCTAATAAAGTACACGCAACACTCGCGTCTCTGTCAAGATGAAGTTAGTCGTGGACGTGGAGCTCTCGGCATCTCCAAAGATGTTGATCTTCGTTTTAGTCCTCTTTTTGTCTCAAAGTCTGCTTGCCATGGTCCATAATTTATGAACAAAACAACAACAGCGTGAGCGTCCTGCTAGGCATAACCCAGTTGTCAATGTCTGTCGCCATGGTTACTATGGCAGTACGAGGTCAAACCTGGCGGAAACCGAGGGTAACGCGGCTATGACTGGCGACTCCTCACCCCTGCACACACGCCCCGTTTCCTTGGTTAAAATCGCAATTTTCTCACGATTTACAAATAGTTTGAAACATTTGGGATATTGTAAGTAATCAACTAAACAAAATATATAACATTGGCCTAGTGGTTTTGGGATATTTTACTGCAAAAATCCTACATATTGTACCTTTAATGCTGACTGTACTGTGAATGTACAGTTGTGTATGAAACCATTGATATTTTGCTAAGCAGCGCTTAAAAAATGTGAATGTAAAATGCGTTTATGAAGTGGTCAAAATTTATTAGATTTCATTCCTAAATGGGCTGGAATGAATTGTTAAATTGGATTTTATTTGGTATTTTTCTTTTCTTTTTTTGTTCCAATCTATCAGTCTATTGTAACAAACAGAACAGTGTAACAGTTTATTGAAAAGGAAAAAATGTAGGTTCTTGGGACTTCACTGCTAGAGTTCGATTATTAAAAAACAATAACAAAGACGTAGCTTGATGACGCTGTGAATTTGTGTGGAATCATGGGAGTCGACGTCTTCACCTCCACAGCCGATAGTAAGCAATCCGACGGGACTCAAGGCAGAAATCATGTTCATGGAGTGAGCTAATGTTTTAAAAATATGATTAACATTAACATTACGGTGGTATGAAGCAGGGTGAGGCCGAGAGCCGTGGGAGCGGAACGAGGCCAGTGGAGGGAATGTTAATGAAAGACAGACACCGACACACCGTTTTTTTTATGCACTTTATTGTGCTGAATTACTACTCGTACAGGTCACTTTATTTGCCAAATTAAAATTGTGGGTTAACGCAGCATAGTTTTACCTGGTCAAAACAATCATACGAAAAATACATTTGTTTAAAGTTTTGTTATAACGTTACTTGTTGCACATTGTAGTAAGCTAGATCGATATTAGAATATCATATAAATAAAAGCTGGATAACCTGTGTTGCTAAATGTCATGCAATTATTTTTTTAAATATATTGTATGGCAAAGAAAATTATGTATCACTGTTAAGCTCTCATTATGTTAGCCACTCGTTGTATATCAAGAAAACAAAATAATTTAAACAATGCTAAACTACAGTGATTCGTTTTCTGTTGATAAATGTATCCAAACAGTTACTCACCTGTCTAATAAAACACAAATAATATATTATAACAGATTATTTAAAAAAAAACTGGCTTCTTTGGTGTTTCCATGGTTTCTATGGAAATCGAGCATAACGCGGATATGATGTCATTGATAGGACACACAATGACACAGGTCATTGCACTAGTTAAAATTGCCTATTTCTCTGGATTTAAAAGTTGTTGGAAGCATTTGGGATAATGCAAGTACACAAGTCAATAAAATATATCAAATTTCTCTAGTGGTTTTTGGATATTTTAAACCAGAAATCTTACATATTGTGCCTTTAAGCAGATTAAATGATTGAAGTCCTGCATGTCACCATAGAGAAGTGTCATTTTCTCCAGAAGATTTAAAGAAGGATATACATGAATCGTTTACAATAAGATCTATAACATGCCGATAATTGGTCAATAGTAACTTTAAAGTGGGGCTTAGCAAAGGGTCTTTAGAATATTAATTAACAGTTACATTAATTGATTCAGCTCCTAAGCAGCCTTTTAAGTTATTGCCACATTTTTAAAGTAGTTATATACTGAATGTAAGGTCATTTCTTTCATAGCTACAAAACCTTTGAGAAAATATTTTCATCACTTGTTACTTTTCCAACCTTTCTCAGGCTTCTTCCTGTTAAATTAAGACAGACGACTGTGGACTCAAACAGAGGCTTATCTCAGCTGGCCGATTCAGTTATTGGCAGAACAGTCTACTTTAACCTTTATAACGCATGTCTACATGACCATAATGAAATATTGTCTGGATGTTGCAGGAGCATTTAATCAATTAAACATGTTTATGAAATAAGGAAAACTAACTGCGTAGAAAGGAACTCATTATCTCCCGTCCTGTGGGACGGAGAGTATCCTTTCCATCCCTCTGATTCCTTGCCCAACTCTCTCTCCCTTTGTCTTGAACTCGGTCACTGTCTTTGGTACAGTTGAGAAAGTGAGTCCATGACTGAAACGTTTCTGTTTATTATTACTGTTGAGACAGTTCCTTCAAGTCACACATACTTTAAAACAAAAGCCAGCTTTATTCTTGATGTATCGTTTTTCCCTGTAATCACAAACGTCAGTGATGTATGGCAGTGCATGCAGAGAAATGTGTAGAAAACTCGTTTTTTCCAGAAAGGATTGTGTTTTTTTTTTTAAGTTCTCTTTCAACAGGCTCATCTCTGTTTGGATCTCCAGCGTGTTAGAACAAATGTCCACACTGACACGTATTTAGCATTTCAACACAGATCAAAAAGAAAACGCTTTCACTCCACTTCAAAGCCTTTTCTTTCAGTCAGAAATCGCTCAATAGCTGGTTTGACTTTGACTTTTTAGGGAGGGCAAAGAAAAAAGTTTGCGTACTGCAAAACTCTCAGACTTTTTTTTCTAGCAATGTCGCTTCTCCTGTTTTTCAATAGGCTAACTGTATTGAAGCTCCGCCAACACAAACTGTTGTAGAGCCGCGTAAGAACTCGTTCACGTCTTTGATAAATGAAAAGACGTACCGTTGACTGAAACTGAGAATGTGGGAGTATACTGTATGTTGATGAAGTGTGCAGGCACCTTCACTTTCTTACAGCTAAAGAGACTCTGTAGTTTAGAAGTCATTGTTTGTAAGAATGAACGTGTAAGTGTCCGTTCACAAAATACTATTTGATTTGGTCTGTAATGATAAAGGACCCTGGATTAGTTCTGAGCAACAGAAGCTAGAATGTTTGGGTTATGGGGTGCGTTTTGAAGGTTGGCAGGTGGTGTGTTAGTGACATTTTCTGGGGCAACATGGAAAATGTGTACAGTTGTGTGTGTCTATTTCATTTATGAATGAAGATGTGGTAAGACACCCCCCAATTCCCACCCTTCCCACCCAGCATTAACCAGCATGAGTTCCATGTTGGTCCAGGGTGGTTTATCAGTATAGTGCTGGTCTAGGTGGATGTGCTGTTCTCAAGCAAAACTGAGCTGGTGTAGCTGGTTTAGTAGTAATAGTAATTAATAGTAAGAGAGCATGTACAAAAATGATTGATTGCTTGCTCTTGAGTTTTTCTTCATTCCATTGTCTTGACAAACTGGTCCACAATGATTTAACAACATATGTGAGGGGTAGACAGAGGATTAGGCAATTCATCTTTGCTAGTTTTTCATCTGAGTTCACCATGACTGCAAACAGAAAACAGACTCTTAGAAGCAACTAAGTTGCTTTTACTCCAATAGGTCTTTGTGCTTTGGCCAATTCTTCCAAACCACCTTATTGTATATGCTCAAAAACAAAAGGGCCTTTTCAAATCTAAAATGTGCTTTGCCTCCCCCATTTTTTCTTTCTTTTACAGTTCTCGATGCCAACCCTAGGGTTTGCTGCTAGAAATGGCTCCCATTTTGAAGTGGTTTTGTGGTTGAGTTGGAAGTTCTTTGAGTTTCATTATGTTTTTGCTGTTATGCCATTTCCGGATGAAGCATAAAGTAACTCGTAAATCAACAATCTTACTTTTCTTTTCCTTAATCTGGATCGGGACTCTAAAGGATCAAGCTATCAATGTAAGAAAGGCTTGCAGAAAGTGATTTGTTCATCCACATGTGTAAACACAAAATTGCCCAACTGGTTTCTCAACTCAGCTCCATTTAGACATGCTTGCTTCAGAGGCTCAGAAGTTTCCCAATGTTTCTTTTATAAATGTTAAGTTTATGGTTTCATAAATGCGCAGGGTTGTGTGGAGTCATTGTGTAGACCGGTCGCATTACTTCACTTGGCATCATAAAGAAAGGATTATGGTAGACTGCATCTCCACCGAGGGCTCCATTCCCCCTCAAAGTGCAGTAAGACATATTATTTGCATCCCACATCACGGGTTGTGTTGATGCATTCAGACGGCTCAATTTTCATGCTGCTAATTTGTTCTCTGTAATGGTTGCTCAAGCTGTACACAACATTTAGACCTGTTTATACAAATTTCAGTTGTCAGTGCTTTTTTTGGACACCACTGTGAGCTTTTTCCAACAAAGATTTAGCTTAATCATAGTCATTTTGTGACCATACTGTAGTAAATGTCCAATCTGTTTGTTTGTTGGCTTTTTAAACAAATCAAGACGTCTGTCTTTTCCCACTAAAATGGGGAAAAGGGCAATGCACGTTGCGCAAATGCAAAGACAAATTAAAAATGCATGTTAAAAGTATTTCCAAACCGCAAAATATAATGAAGCGGAGCAGCTCAGCTGGGCTATAAATGAACGAGCTAATCAGAGAGAGACGACACAGCACAGATTCTTTTTCAGTATATGCTGAATGTTTACTATGTTGAAAAGCAGCTGCTTGTTCATGCCTCTTTAAAGCTGTCTTGCAGGGTCTGATTTAATCACATCCCCGCTGCATGGAGCTTCGCACACAGGACGGCCACTAATGATGGGACCTGCCCCACTTCATCAAAGAAAGTGTTTTGCTCACTCTCTCTGTCTGCCTGTCTCTATCTCAGCGGAGTGGAGATTCAGTCCATTAAATATAGACAGGAGCGGTCGCACAACGGAGAACCTTTTCTGGCACTTGCCATTTGACGTTGGATCATACAATCAGTCTGAAATCTACATCCTGCATCTCAGTGTTCAGATCATTGATGGGAATAGACCATCTGCGCACATGGGCCGCAACTATAAAGCATATTTCATTGGTTCTTCTGGCCCTATTACGACTCGGATCCATCTCAATCTGTTATCCACCAGAGAAGGTGGGGAGGATCAGATCAAAGCCTCTGTTGAAGGAGAAAACCTCCTTTGTGAAAATCTGTCTCAGCATTGCAGTGCTAAAGAGATGAAAGGGAGATTAATGGAGGTTGACGATAGCCACTGACACATTCAGAGATGACGCAATCAACAAACAAAATAAATCAAATCAAATAAACAGAGGCTTAACATTCAATACAACCAGCTTAGAGTAGATCTGTGCCGTATATTCCCAAAGAAAAAATGTCCGAGTCCAAACACAAGTGAAGTATGAGGCATAAACATGCATCACCATTCACAATGAATTAATAATCACTTCCCGCAGGATCTTCATACCCCTTCTCCTCCTCTTGCTTTCCTTCCATAGCTCCATCCCTTCCTCCCTCCTTTCCACGGTCATAATCGGCGTCAGCATAATGAAAGGCCCTATGGATGCAGTTTAGTGCTGTCAAACAATCACAGTGCTTAGCACTGCAGGATGACAGCTTGTTCTGTTTCATCACATCTTTTCTTTGCACTTTCATTGCGAATTCGAGGTGGCCTTGTGATTGGACATTTGCCATGAGTCAGCACATACACAACTGCTTCACAATCTAGCCAGAGAAGTCAAATTTAGCCCATTAGATTTTGCCTTTCCCTACTGAAAGAAAAACTGATTAAGCTAGTTTGCGCTCTCAGTTGGTTTACCAGTCTGATCTGTGGCTGGTTTTAGGGGGCTTTTGAGCACTTTTCAACCAGCAAAACTTTTACGCGATGTAACAGAAGTTTGGAACTTGTAAGTCTATAATTTCACCGCAAGAAAAAGTTGTCTTTTTTATTTTTAATGAATTTTATGCGTGGATGTGTACAATAATTGTTCACAATAATATAAATAACATGCATTCAGAAAAAATATAGTGTTAAAGGGATACTTCACCCAAACATTTTATTTGCTTTTAATTTATTCACCCTCAGGCCATCCAAGATGTAGTTGACTTTTTTTCTTCAGTAGAACAGTAAAGAAGATTTTTAGCTAAAAACGGGGTCCTCTGTGATTCATATAATGGAAGTCAATGGGTGCCATCACTTTGAGATAAAAAAACAAACGTATGCAGACAAAACAAAATTAATAATCGTGGCTACTGGCGATACATTGAGGTCTTAAGAAGCTAAATGATCGGTCTATACAGGATACGGAACATTATTTACAATATTTTTATCTCTAATCCATTTACTTTTATCTGCATATGTTTTTTGAATCTCAAAGTGATGGCACCCATTGACTTTCATTATGTGAATCACAGAGGATCACAGTTTCAGCTAAAAATCTTCTTTACTGTTCTACTCAAGAAAGTAAGTCACCTATCTTGGACTGAGGGTGAATAAATTAAAAGCAAATTTTAATTTTTGGGTGAACTGTCCCTTTAAATTGCATTTCATGGCAACTTTAAGACCAGCAGACCAGCTAATCACCTTCCTCCCTCCTCCCCCCTCCCCCCTCCTCCCCCTCCCCCTCCCTCCTCCCCCTCCTCCCTCCTCCCTCCTCCCCCCTCCTCCTCCTCCCCCTCCTCCCCCTCCCCCTCCCCCCTCCTCCCCCTCCCTCCCCCTCCCTCCTCCTCCCTCCTCCCCCTCCCCCTCCCCCCTCCTCCTCCTCCCCCCTCCTCCCTCCTCCCTCCTCCCTCCTCCCCCCTCCTCCCTCCTCCCTCCTCCCCCCTCCTCCCTCCTCCCTCCTCCCTCCTCCCCCCTCCTCTTTTCAGCTGGGTTGAGGTTTGTTGGATCCCACACTCTCATTACTGTGGATTTTTGCAGTTTTAAGATAGATAATGCATATGACTAAGAATGCAGTCTGTTGTCTATCTGTAAATGTTTATTCGATTATGTAAAAATAGAGTTGCTTTGAGAATAGGCGATTATTGTGCTCCTGAACATTTCCATATGTTTGAGAGGGAACCGAGAGAGGACTATTGTCCTCCTTTTGTTGGGACTGAATTGCTTCGGCAAATCTTAAATGCATTTGCTTGAATTAGAAGATGTAAATTGCACAGATAGCATTTATTTGACAGCAGTTCAATTAGCAGACAAATTAGCCTTATCTTGCAAACTGTAAGGTTTTGCTTGAGTCGTTTTCCTGCTTTTGAGTGCTCAAGTTCAGGATTTTTCAACCCAACCTTAAAAGAAAATGAATCACGGTATCCTTGTTTCTTATAAATTTTAGCAGTGGCTGACTAAATAGATAAGGCTATCTGATGTTTTGTTGACATGGTTGTTAGATCAGTACAAGAAACAACTTTCTAAATGTGGGTGGCATTTTGTCTTGGCCCGGCCGGGGCTCTATGTTAAAGGGTTAGTTCACCCAAAAATGAAAATTAAGTCATTAATTACTCACCCCCATGCTGTACCAACCCCGTAAGACCTTCGTTCGTCTTCGGAACACAAATGAAGATATTTTTGATTAAATGTGACAGCTGGATCACTCCTCCATAGGCTCCCTAAGGGAATGAATCCTGACGGCCCAGAAAGTCAATGAAGAAAATGTTTAAATATTCCATGTCACAACAGTGGCTCAACTATAAGTTTATCAAGCGACGAGAATACTTTTTGTGCGAAAAAACAAACAAAAATAACGACTTTATTCGACTACTCCTTTTCTTCCTTGTAGGCCTGAAACGAGACTTCAAGAGATTTCCACGACGCATGCGCGAGAATTGCGATCTCCTTCAACTACTTCAGTTAAGTTCTCGCGCGTGCGCGTCGTGGAAATCTCTTGAAGTCTCGTTTCAGGCCTACAAGGAAGAAAAGGAGTAGTCGAATAAAGTCGTTATTTTTGTTTGTTTTTTCGCACAAAAAGTATTCTCGTCGCTTGATAAACTTATAGTTGAGCCACTGTTGTGACATGGAATATTTAAACATTTTCTTCATTGACTTTCTGGACCGTCAGGATTCATTCCCTTAGGGAGCCTATGGAGGAGTGATCCAGCTGTCAGATTTAATCATAAATATCTTCATTTGTGTTCCGAAGACGAACGAAGGCCTTACGGGGTTGGTACAGCATGGGGGTGAGTAATTAATGACTTAATTTTCATTTTTGGGTGAACTAACCCTTTAATGCTGTTTTGAAAGCCCTCACTAAATATTGTGTTTCCTGTCAGTAAACATAAACATTGGCCCAATCAGAAACCATAAAGTATAATAAATCATTGTGTCCTTTCCAGACTGAGAGCATGAGGATGGCGGTTCTAGTGTTTTTCTGCTTTGCTAATAGGACACAGGATGAGTGGTTTTATTTTATAGACCTACATCAATTAAGCAAGTGATGTTTCTTGGATGTGGTTTCTTAAAACCCATGTTCCCTCACTGGTCCTTCAGGCCTATTTCTTCTATATTAATTGTCCATACTTATTTATCTAGACGGCAGTTTTTTTTTTTTTGCCATAATGGTTCTAGTAAACACTAGTGCACGACACTCAATAAAGATTGCAGTCTGATGAGTGGAGTAATGGATGTCCAGCAAAAGACTTTAATGCAAGAGAGAGTACTTTTGAAAGTACATGTGAGTACATGTTTTGTAGACTGTTGCAGTTTCTTCTTGGTTCGGTTCGCTTTCACATGGCAACATTTCAAAGCGCACCGAAATGTGTCTATGCAAGTCAAATGTGAGTAAAACGTCCTCTTATTGGTCAGAGTTCACCTGTTTAAGTTCCTCTGCGTCATCCATCAAGATGGATGATCAAGGTCAAGATCAAGATGCTGTCGTGGCACACGCAAACACTTACTTGATTCCCGCACTCATAAATTATGTATATTAAATTACATTTAAAATTATATATATATAACTATAATTATAATTATAATTAAATATATATATATAAACAAGGCTTCGTCGGCCCGCATTCCTCATTCCTGCAATGCAGAGCAAATACACAGATGAAAAGGTGCTCTTTGGTTTTCAACCACAAAAACTCACAGAATCAGACACTGCTGCTTTGTATATTCCCATTGTGAATTATGATACCGCTTGGTTCGTTGGTCCGTTGGGTAGGATTGCATTCTTACATCAACCGAACCGCTCCAGAGTTCGTTTTCAATCGGGCTGAGACCACCTTGTTCAGGCACTCTCGGAGCGATCGTTTAGGTGCGGATTTAGCACGATTTCTGTATATATGGCTAAACGAACCAAACTAAGGGAGAAACCGCACAAGGTTCTGAAACAAACGCTCCAAACGAGCTAGGTGTGAAAACACCCTTAGGCTCTGTTTCAAAACCAAGTGAGCTGCCTTATAAAAGAGAATCCTAACTGAAATGTAAGAAGTGACTGATTTGGAACACTCTACATACTGTATGTTGCGTTTACACTGGCACAAAAAAATCAGATTTGTACTCACATCTGACAGATCGGATTTTGTTGCACATGTAGCTAAACAAAAATCTGAACGTGATCGGATTTTTTTCGCACCTGTTCTAAGCCACTTCCAAATGTGAGTTTAAATCAGGTACATATCTGATATCTGGACATCTGACCTACTAAACACGTATATCTGATTCCTTTTGGAATTCCAATCCACCACAATGCGAGGGCGAAACGTTTGGCCACAAAGATATCGTATAATGAAGCATACGCCTGTATGCGCTCACACTAAAACTCACAGCTTTTTTTTTTTTTTACGGAGGTGAAAACTTTAAAGTTAAGAAATTGCGCACACACAGAAGCATTTAGGAGCATAGCAACTGGTTTTTAACTTCTGCGCAGTGAATTTTTTTTTGAATAAAACAGCTTCGTTACTGAAAGCTTTATTGTTGGCTAGCATTGATGTGATAACTTTGCTGTTTTTGTAAATAAGCTAACAAGCTTCACTATTACATAGGATGGTCTGTGTAGGGGTAATAATGCAGAACTCATCATAGTCTACCGCAGCTGGACTTGGTTTAGATAGAACTTGTTCTCCCTCTCTGAGACAAATCTCAGGGTGAAACAGAGGTGGTAGTATGCCAAATGTTGTTTTTTTGGTTGATCAAATTTAGGCTTTGTGACCCCAGAATGATAAGGTGAGGGTTCAGGGAGAAGTCAGGAAGCCGTTGTTTTCAAAAATTCGTGTTATTTGGTAATTCTATCCAATCATGAGTGTGCAAGCCCCCCTGTAGCTACACAGAGAGGCCAATACAGAATCCGATACAGTGAGGATCATTGAGGAAAATGCTTTTATTTGAAAACAATGTTTTTCTTTACGAAATGTAGCATAACAATTTGAGTTTATTTGAAAAAATATTTTCAGGATGTCTTATTTTTGAGTTTCTCTTTTGTAGTTTTGTCATTTTAATGATTACAGCTTACAGCTCGTGAAAATAAAAAAAAACAAGTATCTTAAGTTATTAAAATATGTCCTAAGATAAATCAAAAAAGGATTTACAATACAAAAAAAGCAAGTTCTGAAAAATATATGTTCATTTATGCACTCAATTTGGTCAGGGCTCCTTTAGTGTAAATTACTGCATCAATGCAGCGTGGCATTGAGACGATCAGCCTGTAGCGTTGCTGAGGCATTATTGAAGCCAAGGTTGCTTTGATAGTGGCCTTCAGCTCGCCTGTATTGTTGGTTTGGGTGTTTTGATCTTCCTCTTGACAGTGCCCTATAGATTCTCTGGGGTTCAGGTCAGGCGAGTTGGCTGGCCAATCAAACACAGTAATAGTATCATGGCGAGTAAACCAGTAGTTTTGGCACTGTGGGCAAGTAATAAGTCCTGCTGGAAAAGGAAATCAGCATCTCCATAAAGCTTGTCAGCTGACGGAAGCATCAAGTACTCTAAAATCTCCTGGTAGGTGACTTTGGACTTGGTGAAACACAGTGGACCAACACCAGCAGATGACATGGCACTGCAAATCATCACTGACTAGAAACTTCACACTGGACTTTAAGCAAGTTGGATTCTGTGCTTCACCACCCTTCCTCCAAACTCTGGGACCTTGATTTGCAAATAAAATGCAAAATCCACTTTCATCTGAAAAGAGGACTTTGGACCACTTAGCTACAGTCCAGTTCTTTTTCTCCTTAGCACAGGTAAGACGCTTCTGACATTGTCTCTGCTTCAGAAGTGGCTTGGTACTATAGGAATGTGACAGTGGTAGCCCATTTCCCGAAGGTGTCTGTGCATGGTGGCTCTTGATGCACTCTCCCAAGGTCTTGAATTGGCTTCACTTGACTCTTCTCAAAGCTGCAGTCATCCCTGTTGCTTCTTGCCACACTTTTTCCTTCCAGTCAACTTTAAATGAATATGCTTGAATACAACGCTCTATGAACAGCCAACCCTTTCATTGATGACCTTTTGTGGCTTACCCTCATTGTGGAGGGTGTTGATGATTATCTTCTGGACAACTGTTAAGTCAGCAGACTTCCCCATGATTGTAGTTGAGAGTACTGAACTAAACTTAGAGATACCCGGTATTTATTCTGTATGAATGGCAATTTAATCAAACTCGAAATGAAATATTCTAACATTCTGAAAAATTTTTGTTGTTGGTTTTTTTTTAGCTGTAGGAAGTAATTATCGACAAAAAAATAAAAAAGGTTTGAAACATTTTATTTTACGTGTCTAGAATATATTACATTTTCACTCTCTTAAATAACCGATGATAAATATTGCACTTTTCAATGATATTCACATTTTTTTAAAACGCACTTGTGTATATATGTATAAGATTTCAGCTCAACAGTGATCTGCTTTTGAGAAAAACCGAATGATTGAGAATGATGATCCTGCTACGTGAATTCTGATTTTTAGTTGCACTAATAACATTATAGTCTTTGCAACAAAAAATCTGTTCGCAATATTTAAATTTAAACAACATAAATTTAAAAAGGAACTTTTAAAAAGCTTTTCCACTATTGGGTGAGGCCCTTTTCTTAATGAGCTTTTGTACTGTGTAACCTTACTCTCTTTCCATCTCTCTTATTCTCTTTAACAGCAGACTGCTAGATCACAAATTATTAATATTAACAATCCTTCGTGCTCAGCAACTGTGTGCTACACGACGGTACCACAAATTTCTGTACAGCAAAAAATCTACTGCCTAATTTAAGACTAATGGTGGTTCTTGCTTCATAACTGGGGGCTTTATGAAATAAATGTGTTCCATTAAATTGCGGAAAACTTTTCAACTTTGTTGAATGGATTTGTTTTAGTCTTTTTGAAGATGTACTGATCATGCTGCGTGCAGATGGGAGGGTCATCTGGGTACAGGTTTGAGTAGATTAGGATGATGATGATTAGCACAAGAGACTAAATATGCAGCATCGAATAATAGATACTGATGATGTGCTTCGATTTCATGGTGTTTTCAGTGTCAACAAGGTCTTTATCTCTTTCTCTCTCAGCTGGTGGGTAACAGCACCATAAGGAGTCTGTCCTGCACAAAGATTAAGTATGTGACAGTCTTTCGAGTTCATATTTCAAATTATCATATATATATATATATGTTTTCAAGCAGATGTTCCTGAACATTCCACCATCTGCTGTTGTTTGGACAAACAGATGTCGACTGTGTTGGGTTGGATGCTACTCAAACAAACCACAGAATGCCACAGTATTTACACTTTCCTCGAAAACCCACCTACAAATAGCTTGCTTACAGATGACTCTTCACATTGAGCTGGGGTAAGAGATAACATTTTTATCTTCCAAAACTGTTACACACATCACCTGTAAAAAAACCATGTTGGTAATGCACTGTATTATTGATAAAAAATTGAGAAGCCTGCATGAAATATCTTTTTATATTACAGTATTTTAGACACAATATTTTTATGCTGTCCGCTGAATTTCTTTCCATAAACCCTTCTTGGACCATTTTGATGGAGGACTAGTGCCACTTAAAAATAGAATGAAGGAATCAATGATCAAATTAATAATAATTTGATCAAAAATAAAAATGTGAATAACTAAATCGCTAAAGCTTTTGTTGTAATTAAATGTAGCAATAAAATATATTTAGAAATAGACATGTTGAAATTGCATTTTGTCTATAAAGCATATTTTAGAGCATATTTTGACCTATTGTATTTTATTGCAATTCTACTGTTGCATTTAACCATAATTTGTCACGTTATTATTTGTTACATTTTAGCAACATATTTGTAAACAATAATTAAACAGTTTTAAATGTTTGGTTGAAAACATATTTATTTTATTTTTGAATAATTTAATTGATAATTGATTACCTTTTTACTTTTATTGATGTTATTTTTTTAGTTAAAATTAATTTTAAATTTAAAAAATATCCTAGTTTCCCATACTTTTGTCTTTGTGCCTATGTAGGCTATGTGTGGATACATTTCGAATTTTATTTCAAATGTACCATTTCATTTACTCATTGTTAACTCCTACCCACATTATCCAATCAAAAAAACATGCATGATGGGCAGATCTTCTTCCAGCATGGATTATAGAACAGACATGTGCTGTGTCCGAAATTGCACACAATAGTTACTATATTTGGTTTGAAACTTGCTTTGCAACCGTTAAAAAAAGTATGTTCTAATTCTATTTAGTATGAATGTGTAACGATCACCAGCTGGAGTGCCCTCGAGAGCCACCAGAGGGCGCTCCACAATAGACTATGATCTCTTCCTCACAAACTACATTTCCCATACTCACTGCCTGGACTCATCATCACTGATCACATTCACCTGTACCTCATTGTCACTGATTGTATTCACCTGTGTCTTGTCATCCTGCTAGTCTCAGTCTATTTATACCATGTTCATTCATTCACTCACCGCGAAGTCTTGTTGTACTGTGTGTCTGCATTTCTGAGCGTTTTCCTGTGTTTGTTTTCTGTTTTTGACTTTGGATTGTTCTTGGACTCTGATTATTGCTGCCTGCCCTGACCTCTGCCTGTTTCTTGGATTCCCTCTGTCTTTTCTCCATTGTCCTGTTTGCTGATACTTGACCCTGCCTGTACGACTACTCTTATTAAACGCTGCGAATGGATCCCCTTGTGTCTGCTGCATCGTGACAGAATGTTTGTAGTATGAGTGAGATTCGGACTTGGTCATGTGACATACAGCAGCTTCGCTTTACCTCCATTCACAAATCCTCTCCTGTGGGCTCATGCGATAGTAAAGTGTCCATGGAATGCGCACTTCAGAATCTCACCGGAAATAAAAAGTCATCCAGGTATTTACTATGAATACTATGAATTCGGACATACTTCTCGGCTCACATACTGTTTTTCGCCTACTATATAGTCTGGAAGTAGCATATTCAGTCGCAGCAATGATTTTTTGCAGAGATTTGTGGTTATTCCGTCCATCCTGTATTAGGGCGTCGCGAGCGGGATGAATTTCTCAAAGGACCTTCAAATCTGGCTGAGGTGAATGTCACTTCTGCAGTTCATTGCATAAAAATCAAACGTTTAGAAAGGTGGGGGGATATTGGTGGAGCAGCATGCTATTGTGGTGCAGGCTGCTGGATGTCGGGGAACTGAATGACAAAGTAACTTCTTCAAAGCCTGCTGGGTGGATGGAGCAATGAGAGTGAGGGGTGCTGATTTAGAAGGCAGACGTGTTGTTCGTGTGCAACACCGTGCTGCGGTAAAGGCCTGTGGGATTTGCTCAGTCTCTCTGTCTCCTTGACATCTCTCTTTCTTTTTCTCTCTCTCTATCAGCTCTTTTGATCTGCTCTGCTCTGTGCGGATGTTTCACACCAGCTGTTTGCTTCCCTTTGAGAATTCACAGCATGCTGTCTAAATTACGAAAGGAGGACTGACTAGAGATAAGCCTAACAAAATTGACATTATATAGCTTAGTGTTTGTTCTGATTTTTAATCATTGTGCAAATATTTTAAATAATAAAAAAGGTGGAATCACAGTGGTTTAACACAGTGGTTCCCAACCTTTTTTTTGTCTGAGCCCCCCTTTTTCCCAAGAAAATATTTTATGGCCCCCCTTCACATTTAATGATATTATCGCTCTTGTAAGCTTGCAGCAAGGATGACAAAATATGTTGTTTTCAAACAAATGGTATGTTTACTATAACCAGATATGTTTATGCACAAATAATAGCCTATAATATTGAAAATACAATGACATAAACATCAGTAGGCCCTTTGTAATTTAAAAACGTTAGCCTAGGAGAAGCCTATATTGGCCCTATTTGAAATCCAAAAACAAAAATATTCACAGTGGTGTGTGGGTAAAAAAAAAGAAAGAATATAGGCTTTTACTCAATGACTGCTGTCTGGGGCCTCAATACTTGCAAGTTATTTGTGAGGCTTTATTTTTTTACGCTTTTGGCGCTATAGCGAGCGATAAACTTGCGTTTATTAAAGCTGCCGTCGGCAATTTTTTTTTATCATATTCAGGGAAATCGACACTATAATCCGACAGAACAACATAAATAAAGTGGTTTTAGAAAAAAACCCGAGCTTCTAACTCCACCTGGAGCGTGTTATTTGTTTTGCAAAAATCCACCGCACCCGGATCATCGGGTCTGAGATCTGACTGTCAATCACAGATCGGGCACACGCCACTAGGGGTGTGCGATACCGCTATATTTGGTATCGATCCGATACCAAGTAAATACAGGGCCAGTGTCGCCGATACCGATACTTTTTAATAATTTAGGTGGATGCGTCTTCAGCCTAAATTTAAATGAATTTTCATGACTTTTAATTTGTTTTTGTGATTTGCATTTTGGGTTATTAATCAGTTAAAATCAGTACTACAAAAGCTTTTGTTCAGAAAAAACTTTTGGTTACTTCTGTTTTATTTAAATAAACAAAGTTACAAAACTATTACTTCACAAATATAAAAAATTTTCAAGTAGCATGTTAACAAAAAATGTTTCTCCTCTTTAGTGCACTTCTTTTCGGGATTTTTTTCTTAAATAAACAAAGTCACAAAGTTTTACTTCACAACAAATATTATAAAAAATGTAAAACAAATTCACACCGAACGCGAATTTAATTATTTGCGCGAGTGGATTACATACAAAGTCAATGTAAAGATGCTAATAGACGCATCATTCCCACCGGGCGTTGTGAATGACGCGAATTGGGCGACGCGTTTGCCGCGAATGTCTTCCGCGCAAGTTGAAAAATTTGAACTCGAGCGAATTCAAGCGTCTAACTAGACGCGATAGACGCGTATTTGACGCTCTATTCGCCTTATTCACCTGGCGGCCATTTTGAAAACTCGAACGCCGTTGAGGGGTATACCCTAGTGAAAAAAAAGTATAGTTTATTGTATTTGTAATATATTCCCTGTTTTAATAGTACATTGCAAATATACTAGTAAAAAATTGACTATTTTTAAATATACAAAAAGTATATTAGCAGCATACTTTTGACTATTTTCACAATACAATTTTTAACACACTTTAAAATAATTGTAATTTAGTATATTTTCTAAAAATATATATTTGACAAAAATATACTTGAAGTGAAAGTTCTGTTTATTTTTTATAAGTATATTTATTTGCACTTTTCTTAAATATATTTTATGCATATTTTTTAACTATGTGCTGAAAATGATCATTGTAACAATGCATTGAAAGTATACTTTCAAAGTACATTATTAAATAACCTGAAGTTGTAGTATACTTCGTTAAATTATGGATTTTTTTAAGTGTATTTCTTCATGCTTGCAATTCACCTTGCTACTTTCAGAAAGTAATAAAAACATATGATAAATGCATTTAAAGCTTTGGGGAAGAAAGTACACTCTAAAAAATATTTCAGTGGCTTAGTAAATATCACAGTAATAATTAACTTTAACTTAATAAAATCTCTGAACATCATTTACTTGATAGTTTGAGTTGAACATACAAAAATAATTGACTAAAAATCCAACAGTTAATTTGTCTAAAATTTCCAGTTATATTTAAGTTTTTTTCACTAAAAGAATTTAGTATTTGACTAACCAATTATTTATTTAAAATATACTTATCTATTTGTGACATTTCCATCAAAATATTTTGAGAATGGATAATTAAACTGATCTGTTTTAAGAACCACAAATATTACTTTATTCAAATCAATATTATTCATATTTAACACACAAATAATAAGTTTACTCAATTAAAACAATGTGCCCCTCCCCCACCCTCTGATGTGACGACGACCTCTGCGACGACTCAACGGTTGAGTGAGCGCGGGGCCGCGGTCTGTTTGAATTCTCTCCGGTCTCCAGAACAACAGTTTTCTCTTCTTCTTGGAATTGGTGTATTTCCTCTGTGAAATTCAGGTTTGTGTATGTTTTATTTTATCTATAGAATCACTACTGTGGTTTAAATCATTTTATTTAAAGCAAAAGAACATACATATGTGACTCACCTAAGTTAAACGAGTGTCGCGACTATCTTTTCGCGTTATTGTAACGCCTATAACAAAACGATATTATTGTTTATTTTAAAACCGTATAAAATTCCCTGTATTGCTGTACTCATCGACAATAAAGGCCAATGTCATGTAACTTTACCGGTGGTTGTATGGAATATTTTTTACATTTACTCCGTTCATACAGTGTATGTAATTTATTTCACTGCTTTCAAATTAAATCAATATTTTTAAGTGTAAAAATGTTTCACCAAAAAAAAGAGTAAATCATAGTCAAAGTTTTTAGAGTGTATATTTTTACTAAAAAATAATATATTTATGGTATATTTCTTGTTTGTTTGGAAGACACTCTTAATTAATTTGTAATGTACTTGTAATACAAAAAAATTACGCTTTAATATCACTAATCAAGCATGAAAATTCGCATGTACTTAAAGTGTACTAAGTATACTTGAAATTGTCTCAATTTAGCATAAAAAAGTACACTAAATACACTTAAAGTTATACTTAAGTATAATTTAATTTTAACTAAAATACACTTAGTACAAACAAAATTATCCAAAATAGCACACTTCAAGTTAACTAATCATTAATATACTTGAAGTATACTGACAATTAGTCTGGCTGCAAGTATACTTAGCATACTTTTTTTTTCACTAGGGTACACAAACCCGGAAGTTTGACTCCGACGCAGCAGCACCAGCAATGGAAACCCCAGTGTGGACCACCAATCTTTCCATGTATAATTGTATTGATCAGACTCAATCTGACTCCTGTACATCCTCCTCCTAGCTAGGAAAACTGATGTGATGTATCCCCTAGGTTAGCTTGTGACTAGAAGCTAAATACCACACACCGATCACGCCCGCGCCTCTCTCTCTCTCTCTCCCTCACACACACACACACACACACACACACACACAGTTCGTTCGCGCCCGCGCCTCCATTTTTATTTATTTTTATACCGTGTAACGTTATTGTCCGTGTAAATTCGTGGACCGAACCGTGACGCACGTACCGTTTTGGTTCAATACGAATACATGTACCGTTTCACCCTACTCAGAATATGCTTATACTAGTGAATCTGTGGTGGTAGATTTTAATAACATACATACTGATCTTTGGGGAAACGGTGAAACGTTTGTCCTCTGTTGGATTTTTTCCTGTGTGATGAAGTGCAGCGGGGAACACAGCAGTGAGGCGCCATTGCACTGAGAGAAATCGCGTTGTGAGAACTACCGGAAGTGGTAAGTGTACCCCTCAGGCTCGATGGAACGTTCGAGGTGAATATGGCGAATTCGCGTTCGGTGTGAACACACCATTAGTCCTGAGTAGCGCGCAAGTGGTGAGTCACGTGACTGTACAACACAGGAGAGGGGGAGGAGAGCAGAGCACTCTTCGGAGGAGGATTACAGAGCTTGCTCGTTGCAACCGTGACAGCAGCAGCATTTTGACAAACACGGTCAGGTTGCAAAACGAGAGAAACTGAAACTTAAGTATCGATATTTTCACGTTGGTATCGATCAATACCGATACCAACGTTGGTATCGATATTAGTAGCCTATCGATCTGCCCACCTCTACACGCCACCCCTCGCGCACGTTACAATCACATGCACATGCCTGAAGTTCGCCCACAAATGAAGAGTGATGGCGGAACACTAACAAATCAAGTAAACTCATTTAGAGTATTTGACGTTAGCAATTGCAATCTATCGGTAGATTAGCCAGGGCAGCATACCTCCAAATACTCCATGGTGTTGATGGATGCTGATGAAACGGGCGCGTTCACAGAAAATCTGGTGCACACGCACTCGAGCACGAACTCTGTGGGAGGGTATTCATTGATAGTGGGGGAGGGCCATGAGAGTTGTAAACATTCAAAATTTTGCCTAAGTCCACTCAATCTGCCAGACTTGCCGACTGCAGCTTTAACAGAATAATGCGTCTTTCGGAAGAACATTGTAGCCGGAACTACTTCTCTCTGTGTACGTCTATGACGAGTCACGCAGGTACTGGGCTACTCCGCAGCGGGAGCGATCCGAACCAGTGTAAAATAGTCCCAATGTAAACACTTATTATAGGTGTACCATAGTGGTTCAGGATAAGACAAAAACACGGATTGAAAAAATGGATTCATTATATAAATTTTGAACAGAAAAAAGTTAAGGACTTTTATTTAATGCTCATTGCTCAAAACTTTTCAAAATAGGGAATGTGGAGATGACGTCACGCCCTGTTGCATTATGGGTCCGCCGCCATATTTACAGGATCGCGCCCAATACCGCTGTATTTAAATGCATGTGTTGGAGGATGTGTTTGGATTTTCTGTCGAGATTTTAATAAACGTCGATATGGTTGTTCAGTTCAACTGCCATAGCAGGTCACACGATCGTTCAGGGAGGAAACTGAACAATGGAATACGTTTGTTCACCTTTCTTTCTTGGAAAAAACAACAAGGGAAGCAGGTCGAGGAGCTGACGAGAAGACGCCGGATCGCGTGGGGTGCTGCAATCATGAGGAAAAACTTTACTTACTGTCCTCCACTGCATACTACGTTTGTTAAAAGTTGTACAAAGCAAGAGGTTGTGTATTGTATATTCCTCTATGAGGAGGATAGTTGATGAATGATGTTGAATGTGTGGTTCATGTTAGCAGATGATAAAGCCAGGACACATTGCATGAATCAAATTATATTTATTTTGTTTTCAATTAACAATTTGCTTTGATATTCTGTACATCTTTTTACATGCCTTTTTTTTAAATGTTTGTGAATCATGTTTTTATATAACTGCTTAATAAATGCATTAAGTGACTTCTCTGTTTCTGTACTGATTGCATCCACAAAGACCCTTTAAGTACACATAAATGGGCAAAGATACATCAAACTATTTTAAAATAAACGACCATTTTATCGACCCACGACTCTCATCATTTTTACACGTGTCAACATTAAATGATGACAATAAGGCACAGTTTTATTTAACAAGTTACCACATCTTGTGGCATTATAAAGTAATGTACAATTTTTTATCTTGCACAACCTATGAAAACTTAACATATGCTGAAAATAGCAAGTTAACATTAACTATGAGAGCTGCTTTTCAGGTAAAATAGCTTGAACTTTATGCACAATAGTAATCAACTTAGCATAGGCTTAGAACACCAAAACTAAATCAGATGTATCAACGTTGTTTATCGCGGATAGTTTGTCCAAATAACGTTTTTTGGCAGTGGCATTTAGTTTATCCCGGTAGGGTCCCTTCTCTTTTTCTTTAAACATCTCCATTTCTTCCGTTCTTCTTCAATTTTACCTCGTTTTAGCCAAACACCCAATATTATAGCGAAGGTAAACAGAGATCGTGCCTGTAAAGATGGCGCCCACGTCCCATAATGCAACACGGCGTGACGTACCTCCACATTCCCTATATGACGCGACCCCCACAGAGCTCGCTGAGGCCCCCTTGTGGGGCACGACCCCCCTGTTGGGAACCGATGGTTTAACACAGCTGAAATACAGTAGAGTTTAATAGTACAGCTTTATTTTGAATATACAGTATATATATATATATATATATATATATATATATATATATATATATATATATATATATATATAATTTAATTATTATTATTAAAAATAGTTTCAGGAATTACCTGGTTAGAATCATAATTTTAGTTACTAATAAATGCCAGAACTACATCATTATGATGACAAAATAACATTTTCCAAAAGTATTTGTGAATTTTAACAAAAAAAATTCAAGCAGCACATTAATTGCACATGTCAATAATGTTATGTTAAATAATGTTAAAAGACAAAGAAAAAATCACTCACTACTCTTGACTGAATAACTTCAGTAGCATTAAGAATCAGTGTATATTTAATCCAGTGAAGTCTATGTGGTGTTTTATTTTTTCACATTTGTTTATTCATTTTCTTAATTGAATGCTACTGTTTGTCACAGTTAAGTTCAGTTTATCTCATGGAATTTTAGTTTGTTTTCATTCACATCATGTGTTCCTTTGTTTGAGTTTCCCGCCACTCCTTTGTTTCAATGGTTACTGTTATTAGTTCATTCTGTTCAGGTGCACGTCATTAATTATCTTGTTTGAGTCACTACTAAGTTCTTCCCTCACAGTCTTTTAGTGTTTGGTCTATGTTACATTTAGTGTGTGTTGCCCTTCCTGTCTGAGTATTATTTGTACTGTCCTCATTAAACTTCGTATTGAAACTTTATTCTTCATCTTCGTCTGCCACCTGTGTGACACTGTACAGTAAATATGCACGGTTTGTTTATTTATTTATTATTATAAAAACCATTGTGGAAAACAACAATTCCCAGCAAGCAATAGCCATCATTTCACCGTCTCGGTTAACTGTAGACCTGATATAGTCCGGCTATGAGTAACCCACTTCTAGCCAAATAACCTTGAATTTGGTTGCAAGTAATTTTTGTCAAAAACACTTGCAAGATGTATGATATTCCATCATGTAAGCAAAGTCAACAGTGATTTATAAGGTGTTTGGCTTCATTTCTTTGACATGTTCTATGCAAAGCTTGTGCGTCTATTCTTGGGTTACGGGTTAGACGTCTATTAAATTTTCACTGACAGCCCAAATTTTGCCTTGTTTTAACCTAGACCTCAGGGCTGTGTTTGGACGGCTATTAGACGTCTTTTTTTTAAACGCAAAATTGCTTGCTAGGGTTAAGATCAGTGTAATAGACAATGCTGAATTTTGTCACGGCTAAAGGGTCAACAATGCCCTTTTACCAATGCGTAATTATACATTATATTTTCATTCTAGATCTTTCTGGGATCTTGGAGCAGTTCCTTTTCCTCTATGGATGTGTTTGCAGTCAACACTGATAGCATGAAGAAAGATACTACTGTCCCTCGTGTGGAAACTCACTGTGGATTAAATAGGTATGTATCACAATAAAACATTGACAAACTGGGGTTAATTTCTATGAGTTTGGTACCATGTTATTTAAGAAAAGACTATGCAAAGTGTCCACTATGCACTAAATATCATTAAAAAGAGGAGGTTTAGGCTGCCTTTTCTCCAGCAGAACAAAAGTAATTAATTTTCAATGAAGAGTAGTTATGTGAGATACATGGATTTCTTACCATATGCATATGCTAAATTTTCAGATCTGATTTCAGCTGCAACTTTTGTATCTAGAAGGCAGCCACTAGGGGCAAAATGCAACAATCAAATGTGATTGTGACTCATGCCTTGGAAAGTTTTGAAAAGGGAGATTATCATGAACAACAACTAAATTTTTTGTTTTGTTCATTTCACATTGCTATTGTGTGACTTCAGAAGTCTTTGAGCCTGAAAACTCTTTTAATTTTTATTATTTAGAAAAAAAGTGGCCATGATGTTTTTCCAACATTTTCTCTTTTGTGTCCTCTCAAGAAAGAAAATAATACAAGTTTTGAACGGCAATTTTAATTTTTAACAAAGTCACGTCTGTCGGTGACTTTTCCTTTTAAACTGAACTTTAACAAAATTTCACAAGGTTTTAATACTCATTGGCATGTTTTTTTCTATAGATGCCAGTGGGACAATATTGAAATGATTAGTGCTTGTACAGACAGATTCTCTCTCCTCTTTTCAGTTTTGGTCTGATGACACTGCAGAGTGTAGAAAGATGGAAATGGTTGGGTGAATCAATAGGGGATAGAGAAGAAAATAATAGAGAACACTGGCACCCATGTGTTTTTTTTTAATCTCCTAAGGCATTTCTCTCACTCTTTCTCTACTCTCTCTCGCTCCCTGTGCCTCTCTTGAATGGCTGCATGACAGCAAAGAAGGTTATTCTTGGCAAGTTCTTTCCTCCCTTTCAGCAAAAAACAGCCTTTCCTGCACTGGCCTGCTCCAGCCTGTCTGGGGCCTCTCTCCCTCTTTTTTTTTTACCTCATCTTAATTTTCTTTAGCATTCTCTCACTTTTTTTGTGTTCCCACCCACTTTCCCATTTTTAAGGATGTCTTTTTGCACTTTATATTTAATTTCCCCCATATTTCTGCATCTCATTATTCTTAAGCATGCCTTTCTCACTTCCCCTTTTCTCATCAGTGAAATCCTTTCACTTTTTGCACAAAATAAAATGAAGCGGTTAAGTTTTTCAGTCTGCTGTTGTCCTCATCTGCAGATTGATTCAGACTCCTAATCTCAGGGAACCACTCAGGTCCCGGGAGCTCTGAGATGTGCTCGATTTACTCTGCGTTCAGGATAAAGGGATAAACAAATTCTGACCAATAATCTCACAATGGAAACCTACCCAGTTATAGCTGTGTTTTCATTGCTGTAATTCAAAATCAGAGGAGTTTAGATGAACAAAATCCCCACTCTGCAAGGCTCTGCAATTTTCCGTCAGGGAGAATGGCTCAATCATTCAAAGCAAATGGCGGGAATTTGAGAGCATGAGATCATGATTCTTTCCATCGTTTTGTGTAATTTTGTTGATATACAACCACATAATAAATAGCAGAGAATTATGTCATAATATATTAGATTAAGAATTCTTAAAGTTGTGATGGAATTCCTATAAAATGTAATAAGTACCATGTGCAAATTTAAAACCTTGTGGATTAGTGTTCTAATGCTCAAAAAGAGACCTGGTGACTTTTCCATCATGTTCAACAATGTTTATGTAATCATCCATCTGCTTCTTCATTCCATCCATTCATCCAACGCAATAAAATTTGAATATTTTATAAAATGCAGATTTGCCAAATGAGTAAAAATGGCTTTAGTCAATGTATTGTTTGATTTCTACATTGTTGAACATAAGCTTATAAGTTTACAACAATCCATTCTCTGGGATGCGTTCTTGTATTGCCTTTGAATTTTTATGAATTGTTTGTTGACACACCCATGCGTCAGTCTTTGGCCGTCAAACAAGAGCAGACACCTGCGGAGCAAGAAAGGAGAGTGTCCAGAGACTCATTTGTGTATCATTATATCTTCTCTAAAGCAGACATACAATAGGCTGTCGGTGATGTGCCTCTAAGGGAAATGAAAGATTAACTGCACTTTGTCTGCTGTTGAAGTTTTAGGGGAAAAAAGGGCTCTAGACATCCATTACCCGTGGCACCAGAGAGAAAGCAAAGTTTGCTTCACAGCTACCGCACTGAGGTTAGATCAGGACCTAAGCAAATGGACTGCATGGCCTCAGAAATCCTGAGTGTTTATTAATATACGTAGTAGAGGGATAGGTTGCACTTTGCACTATATACAGTAATATTGCAGTAAGGCAGTAACCGTAATCATAGATTTATTCCGTTTTTTTCCTCGGTTCTGTTTTGCTTTATGTCAGTTTTTTCCCCATTTGTGTCATTTTGGGCTTGTAACTGCTTCCTCTCAGTTTAGATATTATGACTCTTCATTTTGTAATTTTCCCTCTTTTTCATCAAAGAGAGAAGGTGAGTGAATGAAATAGAAAACATTTGGTCCATTTCTTAGTAACATCAGGACTCAAGTGCAAAATAATGCATCAGTTTATTCATTTCTTAAACTAAATGATGCAGTCAGTAGAAAAATAAGTCATTACTGATGGAAAAATACTGCAATTAAATAAACCTTGTTATTGCCTTTTTAGACAGTACTTTTTCTTAGCAGAATACTTCCATTTATTGCACTTAATAAACTGTGACTAAGCAGCAAATAGCCCATGACTCAAATAAAAGTCATGATGTTGACTTTTTGCCAGACTGGAATCCAAGATGACAAGATAAGCAAGAGAACTCTATTCAGGAGTAGAACCGACAACAAACCATCTGAACAAAACCACCCTCATCCACACAGACCTTTTTTTGTGTTTGCTTTTATTCCTGTGATGGTAAAGATGAATTCTCCGCATCATTACTCCAGTCTTCGGTGTCATATGATCCTTTAGAAATCATTCTAATATGCTCATTTGGTTCTCAAGAAACAATTCTTATTATTATCAATGCTGAAAACAGTTGCGCTGCTTATATTTTCATGAAACCATTTTCCAGAAGTCTTAGAATAGAAAGTTAAAAAGAACAATTATTTATTTCTTGTAAAAATGTGAGTCTTTCCTGTCATTTTTAATGCATCTTAGCTGAATGATTAATTTCTTTCAACAACAACAAAAAAAAAAAAATCTTACCATATTGTTTTACAACTTTCAGGAACACAGTTAATGAATCTCAATTAAGTTTTCCTATTATTATAGTAAAGTATGTAATGTATCCTCTGTGGTGAAAGCAATACCAGAGTGCACTGCGAACAGAGTTGCAGTGCTGTAAACTTTTTTGTAAACATGTCTAGCTTAGTAGTCAAAGCCTTTTGAATAAAATTCATGTTAGCACTGATACGTCCTGAATGTGTTTTCAATGACCCTTAGATTGCACTTGAGAGCTTGTATCAGGCTCACTTTACACTTTTAAAGGAATTAATGCATCTCCTCTGTTTGTTGTAGATGATTGAGGACTTGAGGGCACCTGTCAACAAGAAGATGAGTGATAAACATATTGCTTTGCTGTCAAATATTCGGCATGATGAACAGCCTACTCAAGGTGCATTACTACACACAGCAGCCTTTAAGTGCTAGTTTGTGAATTCAACTCACCGCTGTCCAAATCACTCATACTGTGAATTTGATGTGTCGGAGTGGGATTGAAGAAGTGGCTGGGTGGGTTTTCACTGTCATTAGACGTCCGTCCTTGGCTGTGAGGCATCTGTCACTTTGAGAGGAGTTACTTGGCCAATGGGGGACAGCTTTGAGGTATCATGGCAGAACAAGGTAAAGCGCAATCAGTCTCAAGCAAAATGATTTTCACAGGGTGGGTAGTGGGTATAGAAATAACCTTGATCCAGTCGACAAGCACCAAATGTGAGTTAGGCTTAATATAAAAGGCCCACTGAGGTGCCTTGGAACGCGCAGCTTCATATGATGCGTTGGCGTAATTTCCACTGAAACAGGAACCTAAGGCGGACATATTGAATGGCTCCTCCCCCTTTTCAAATAGCCAATAGCGTTTAGTTTACCTCACAGACTGCAAGTCGTACTTGATAGCACCGAATCCGAGCACTGATGACTGATTCAATAGAGGTGTGAATAAATTCTAGCCATTTCATTTTTAACCAACAGAGTTGGAAAACAGAAAAAAACTTGAGCTTTTGAGCAACCGAACACACATCTCCAACCCATGTTGCTCCGTGATGCGTCAACGGTCGCTTTGGTCAGGTGGTATCTATAGCATAGGGAGCGGGACGCTTAAGATTCTAGAGAGCATTTGATTGGACTGAAGATGTGATAAGAAGTTGAAGTCCGTGGTGATAACATAAAAATCCGAGATCCATTTTTGCGGAAGTGAGAGACTGTAAGTTTTGAATGCTTATATCTTCTAAATGCGTATTTTTTCATTGTTTTGGAACACGGCAACTTATTCATAACCTTGAGGCTAACATATTCATACTAAAAGCTAAAAAACTTACATTTTGATTTCAGGGGGCCTTTAACCCTCTGTGGTCGGCTATCGCGCCGGCGCGATAGTCTCGCTTTTTTCTTATCAGTGCATAAGAAACTCAAAATACTCTGTTGATTTTGATCTTACATATTAAGTGTTGTACATCATTAGATCCTGATAAGTGTCTATTTTTTTGTGGATACTCACAATAAAAACAAAGTGTTGTGC
Source organism: Tiaroga cobitis (assembly GCA_030578255.1). Lineage (NCBI taxonomy): Eukaryota > Metazoa > Chordata > Actinopteri > Cypriniformes > Leuciscidae > Tiaroga > Tiaroga cobitis. Next base: position 25,585,994 of record CM060611.1, on the reverse strand, counting down.
TTTTCGCCAAATAAAGAAAAACAAACATGATGCGCGTTCTGCCTTCTCTCTGTCAGTGAAGTCCATTCTGAAACGCGTCCTAAGATTAACTTTAATTCCGCGAATACTTGTCATACAGGCACGAGTGTTTTTCCATAATGAAGCTTAAACTCTCTTCTTTTAAATGAATTAATTTATATATAAAAAACAAATATTCTCAGCTTATGTAATCTGTATGAAAAGAGAGAGATGTCAGTATTTTTCTTTCCAGCTCATTATACCTAATTACGCGTTGATGTGCCACGCCCACGGAGAGCGCGCGCTATTCAAACGCAAATGATTTTAGGCAAGCCATTCAAACATGCCAACGCCCACCAGCTGGATTATAAAACACATCGTGTTTAGTAAGTACCTTGTACAGCTGTGTACACAGCGTATCCTTTCACTGTGAGGAATATCTAACCCTGGAAAATGTACCAGAAGTGCTGGTAGTTTCATTTCGAGGAGCAACGGATCCAGCTGATGTAGTAAGTCATTTATTCTAGTGCTTTGTTCTAATCGTGATATTGAAGTGTCGGACTGTAAACCGCAAAAAGACTGTTTAAATATGAATTGCGTGTCTGTGTGTAGGCTAAATGATGAGTGAACGGCATAGGCGCGCGCGCTTTGTTTACTACAGTTATACAGCGCGTGTCTGTGCCTTGTTCATTCACTCTCGCACCTACATTAGTAAACGTTATGTTTACATAAATACATCTTAGTAGGCTATAGCAATATAGTTTGTATTAGTAAAAATAGACTGAAATATGTTGAAATAAAATGTCTGTATAAGCAACAAGCTGCAAATTCACATGTATATACTAATATATCATACACAATATATTACAGACTAAATATGAATGTTTAGACACGATTTTGTGATTAGTTTTGGATAGATTATAAAGTTTTGACTGTAAAAAAAGACTACTGTCACATTAAATAGGTACGCTTTTGTTCACCAATTTCTGCTCATAGTTAAATATACTATAGTATGATGTTTTGTCAAAAATAAAGTAGGTATATTGAATTATCAACTAAGATGTTATTATAGTGTTTGTTCCAATATTCATGATACCTTACCTTTTTTAATACGTATGATAAAATGTATACTTTTTACAAAGAAATACACTTGAAATATTGTTAAAATTGTAATTGTTGTTGTAATTGTAACCTATTTGTAATTGGTTACAATTTCTAATTGTAAAATATGTATAGGCTATATAGATAATTTCTTTTGTCCTTGCATTCTTTGGGATCCTGTGACACACCTGTGTGAAAGGGCTAATTAATATGCAGCTCATTATGCGGCACATTATCCGGCCTTTATCTTCTCAGGTGTGAACACGCCTCCACGCATATTGCCTTTCCAAACCAAAGGTCTCTAATAAAATTTAAATCAGTGTATGTGTTTGTATAAATTATTAGGCAGGATGATTTTCAGATCATTTTGAAGCAAAAATTCTAGGCAACAACACTCATTAGTCAAAAGTCTTGTGGACACATATTTAGTATGTGTTTTGTGGCCTTATTTCAGACACTTTAAGTTTTAGTTTTTTCAATAACCATGCATAAGCAATATTCTCTCAAAAATACAAACATTTTTCATAATTGTTGCTGAGAAATTACGGTAGCCCAGTTTGTGCTTTATTGAGTGAATTTACACCTTTCCATTAACATGTTTATAAATAACTGAAAAAAGCACAAATGTCAGAGCATGTCAGAACACCTCAAGGACCCCAAAAATCCTTAGACCTCAGAGGGTTAAGAACTGTGCATTGTGCAATAAAGAAGTACCCCAAATACATTTTAATTATAATATTAATATCAGTAAGTCTCAAGTGATGTGTCAGTAAATATAATAATGGATATGTAGTACACTTAGTATGAAATAAACGTATTTTAAATACATTTTGGAATAGTTTCTTTTCACTGGGGAACTTATTGTAAAGCGTTACCAAAATATTTATAGATTTTCACCCACCGTGGATTTTGGTCCATTTGACCCACACTGTGAATCCCACCTTCTATATATGTTCCTAATAAAAAAATATGACATACTATACCAATTGTGAAAAGTGATTTGCACAAGGCAATGACTAGTAACAAATGATCTCCACCTGTGATTGGGAGTGACAGTAAATGTGGAAATTCTTCTGTGGCTGTTTTCACTTCGAGTTTGCAGACGCTGGTGTGATTAAAGTGAAAAATGAAAATGATAATGGCTCAGACTGGTTCAGCTGTCTCATAGATTTGCTGTGAAATTGAAAACAGAACAGATGAGCGAATTCCTAATCAATTACAAGAAATGATGTGTGAAAGAATGTGTTTGCGCAGTCTTCTCTCACAGACACACGTCCACTTTCAATTTCCACCTTATTCTCTCCATTTGGTCTTCACCTCTTTTCTCTTAAGTGGGAGGAGAGCGAGGGAACCGGGCCTTGTGGAAAATATGAATCCTATTTTACTGAGATGCCTTACAGTAAAGTGGATTTCAGTCCCACAGCCAGGGTGCCTTTGATCTGTTCTGTCCATTCGTCTCATTGGCTTTTCTGCCAGCGGAGCTGAGAGGGGCTAAACTAGCCATGCTTCAGTGACAGAACGCTCTCAGCAGGGACTAAAGTGTCCTCATGCTCCACATACACACGTTCTTTCATTAACATGCCAGATACTCATTAAATGAGAAAAACATACAGTACACCTATTTGTTAGGCTTAATCTGGTAGGGACTATCATTCGGCTTCATGGGTTCAAACTGAGCTGAAGACAGACGATAAAGCTTTGGTTTGTTTAGCTCTGTTCCAAAACCTAGTGAGATACCTTCATAGGCAGCATTTTATTAAGACAACACCAACAGGGAAAAAACACATTTTGGCAAAATTCAAAGTCAGCACGTATCCTTTGTGGAGATTGGAGAGCACAATCTCATATTGCCTTGTGCTATTTGAAAAAATAAATCAATCCAAGATAAATTGGCAGATTATAGATCATTAGATCACTGCTTTCTGCACAAAAAGCAGCATCTCTGTTTGGAAGCTTTTTCTTTTTTTATATTATTTTTGATATTCTCAAAAGCACATGCATACTGTATTTACTCAAAAATAAATCATGGCAAAGGTTTAGTAATTGCATATATTTTATTATAAGTCTCCCTGTAGTCAATCATTTTATCCCTTAAAACTCATCTTTGATCACCAAAATTACATATTTAAAGTTTTTTTTCCTTGAAAAAAATTATTCATGCCTTAAAATAGCTTGAATGTAATAGTTGAATGCCTCATTTAGTATACGCGGTTCTATGAATATCGAATTATCCCCGTGTAACGGAGGCCAGCTAGTAGTTGCTACTCACTCACACCAGATCCACTCGTTGACGATAAAACGTTGACCTTATTGGTTACAAGGTAGTTTGTGACGTCAGAAATACCAGCGATTTCAAACCACGTTTTTGAGACTGTCTTTGGTTCACTGCAGTTTTAAAGAGAAAATTCTCAGCAATGGTGTAGACTTATGCATTTGTACATGGTTTGTCTTAAAGCATATTAAAAACGCCACATAAACATATAAACGACATTAAAAGCTTGATTTTCACCACAGGGAGACTTTAAGTATTTTCTAAATGCATTTATTCATGGCCCCATTGACTTCCATTCCAAAAAATATACTATACATGTCAATCAACTGCTTGTTATATTCTTCAAAATATCTTCTTTTGTGTTCAGCAGAATAAAGAAATTCATTCAAATTTGGAACAACTTGAGGGTGAGTAAATGATGACAGAATTTTCATTTTTGAGTGAACTATCCCTTTAAAACTGCATAATTCAAATGGATGAAAATTTTATGTGCAATTAAAATTAATCTTAAAATCCCAAACCTTTTTTTGAGTGTTTTTGATAAATATATTGCCTATTTAAAATTTTATGTAATATAATAATATGATTGAATATGTGTCAAGTCTGTATGTTGTGGTAGTAATCAATCTAAGATAAATCTATTTTGGTTTAAGCTGAGTATTTCATCAGTACGATGGAATACTCATCACCTACCAGGTGCTGTTTTCAGGAAACAGACTGTTCCTCATGGTCAGGCCTGGATTGCTGTCATCTACCCGAAGGCCACTGGGCACAAACACGTGCACCGGCTGACAAGTGTTCCACCTCTGCATAAGGACAGCCAGCCTTCATTCCTTTTGGAACTCGAGCCCAGGGCTGACTTAATTTAAGTGGTCAGAAGAACTGAAGTCAACACACTCGCATTCATGAAGGTCCATGGAATGAGCCTACACATGGGAAGACCAGCTGGCTAGATTTTTCATAAAATAGCGGTAAATAATTCAGCTTTAAAGAGAGAGAGTGTTTCTCAAATAATTTAAAAGGCTATGGCTCAGCAGACTTCTAGTAGTCTATACAGTAGCCGCATAAAAGTAGGTTTATCATTCTATGAGTACAATTTCTTGTCTAAACAATTCACAACACATAAGTTAGGTTGTTGTTTTGACTGCCTCCAACCTGAATAAATCAATTAAGTAAAAATGTGCATATTATATAATGTATTCAACGCACACACACACACACACACACGCACGCACGCGCACACACACACACACACTGGGCTTAAAGGGATACTTCACTTCTGGAAAGATGAATGTGTATTTAAAATGGATCATTTATGTAGAAGAAATGTGAAATTATTTTTGAATTTGGAGCTTTCTAGACTGAGAAAAGCCAGAAAATGTAATTTTGGCTTATGTGAATGAAAGACAACAACTCCCAGAATGCACTTGCTTGCTGCCCTAGGAGGCCACGCCTACCAGTAACAGAGCGCAGCAGTTAAAAAACAAGTCCAGGCTACTGGTGAGTCTCCGTGATGAGTCTGCCCAGGATTTCGAGATCGCCCAAAATCTCCGGGATTCGGCTTTTGCGTTCTACAGTCGCCATTCATTATGTTTACTGTGGCGAGCAGGACGAGGCTAGGGCCGTGGGAGACGGTGCGAAGCCGGTGGCGTGATTACCGATTAGCGACACCTGTGAGACGCACCGCGCAGGGACGTATGTCTCACGGAGGAGCGGGAATTTTCTTAGCGCACATCAACGGATCACTTGTTTAGCGTTCATGTAAACACTAAGTTACATTCAGATTCACCAATCGGAATGAATTCAGTTAGATTGAAACAAAAGGTGTGCATGTAAACAATGAATGGCGACTGCAGAAAGCAAAAGCTGAATCCCGGACATTTTGTACGATCTCTCGACGGCCGGACATGTCCGGGAGAAAGAGGATGAACGGTAACCCCTACTACTCAGCTTTCTCCTACTAAGTTACTCAGCTTTCTCCACAGAACAAGAGCCTGCTAGCTTAGCTTCCAAAAAAAGATGTCTGACACTATGTGTACATTCTGTGAGTGAGAACCCACCCTCTGGGCGGGTTGAGAACATGCGGGACAGCCCCTACTACTGACTGTATCTTTAGCCTCTGGCCAAAAAATCCTCCGATGACGCAAAATGACGATTTTTGCGTCATCGGAGGATTTTTTTCCAGAAAAATTCATAAATCTCTCGTCTCAGGGGGATATGAGGGTGGAAAACACAGTAATTTGAAAAAACTACAGGTCTTTTACTAATACAAACCTTAATGCTAAATCCTGAAGTATCCCTTTAAGATTTTCCTATTCCAGAAAATGATCCAGTTGCTAAATCCAGAGAGTAAAATTGAATGCTCATCTTCTCATCCATCAAGCTGGGCTCCATTCATTCTCATGTGTCCCATGTTGAAATCTACTTAACAGCCTCCTTTAGTTTGGCCATCTTGACTGATCGGGATTCCACGTCCGTTTGTATTACATTCAATCTGTGTTGACACTCAAGCAAAGAATGTCTAAATTTGCTGGTCTGCGCCATCCCTCGGCAGGCTTTAGAAAGCTGCTTGCAGTGTTGCTGCTGATTGTTTTGAGTGAAAACAGATGTGGTTTCTTCGCTTCTCCCTCTCTCTCTATTTCTCTCTCTATCTGATGAGGCAGCCTTCGATCACAATGCTCGCGATATTGTCTTTCTCAAACATCCGGCTCTCCGGGAGGCCACATCTGACCATGCCTCCTTCTCTGTCACTTCTCTATATTGTAGAAAACATAAAAGAATGTTTTTTTCTTTCTCCTGGCCAATAAAGCAAGAGCTTCAGAGCGATGAGGCCGACATGCCTGTTCTGCAGCAGAAACTAAATGCAACACCAAAGCAAACCCCCACATTGCAAAAGCCACATTGCTGGCCATAATATTCACATCTGATTATCTTGAGTTAAATCTGTTCAAATATGCTTGATGGATCTCCAAACACACACATATTTAATCATTTATCACTAAACCTTACTTTGAACGCTGGACCACCGTGCTCCAGCTCAGGCATTGGCAATCCGTCACACTTTCCCATTTTGTTGGATGAAAAATCCTAAAGCATTGCTCAAAAACAAGCTTTACTGGTCATTTATTTCCCCTCAGCAGTGTCAAAGGCTCCTAATGAGAAAAATGCCTGGACAGCAGGGAAGAACCCAACAACATTACTTGTAGAGGCTTCAGTCATGTGAAATATATTCATAAATACAATGACAAATAATAATAATAATAATATATATATATATATATATATATATATATTTTTTTTTTTTTTTTTTGTGATTTGTTTACCCAGTCTCATATATCTCCTGTCTCAGTGCACATGTGCCGGGGACCTCGGAGGGGCCCCTAACAGATCTCAAGAGTCCCCTGTTGACCAAGAGCTTTAATTAAAGTTGGACCAATTCACAGTCTCAGGACAGGACACCTTTCAACCCCTCAACCTCTTCTGCTCTTCTCTGCAAGTATGTTTACATCATGCACTTTATAAATTCAATTTCAGTCAAACTAAAGTAGCAAATTGGTTTTACCTTGGACATTTTTTATTTTATTCACACTGTTGTTCAAAAGTTTGGAGTATATAAGATTTGTTAATGTTTTTGAAAGAAGTGTCTTTGATGGCAAAGATGAATTTTCAGCATCATTACTCCAGTCTTCAGTGTCATGTGATCCTTCTGAAATCAGTCTAATATGCTGATTTGGATCCCCAGAAACATTTATTATTATCAATTTTAAAAATGGTTGTGCTGCTTAATATTTTTGTGGCAACAGATTGATTTATTTGATTAAATAGAAAGTATTTATTTGAAATAACAATATGTACCTTTGCATGTCATGATTCTGCCCTCGTGTCCTTGATTTTCTCTTGTCTTGAGGCAGGATCATGACAGAATCATGTTTTGTGTGCAAGCACATGGTCTTGTGTTTTATGCCATGTGCTTGTGTTGTCTCGTTACGTTACCCCGCCCCCTTGTTATCCTCGTCTTGTCATTATTGTCTTGTCAGTTTCACCTGTCCTTGTCTAGTCAGCTTCACCTGTCTTTGTCATTAGTGTCTCCCTATTTAATCCCCTTGTGTTTGCTGTCTTGTGTCGGTACATTGTCTAACTTTGCGTGTTAATCCCTGTGAGTATATTGTCTGAAGACCTGTTTATTCAGTATTGTGAGTTCGTTTCCTGTCAAGTCAGAGTCTTTGTTTATCATCGTGTCTTAGTCTTGTTATACTCTGCTCCAGTCCTGTTTTTCCCCCTCGTGGGTTTTATTTTCTGTTTTTGTCCAAAATAAATCATTTGAGTGTCATCTGCTGTCTGCGCCTGGGTTCTCCTTCCATCCACATGACATTGCAGCTAAAATATATAGCTTTAAACAACAAAAAATAAATGAATTAAACAGGAAGTCATTTTTTTTTAAATGTCATGTAAATGGTTTGGTCTAACTAAAATTGTTCTGCGAAGTCAGATTTACAGATCTGGATAATGCAGTTGTAGACGTTTCTGATTGTACCGATCAATCAGACATGTATATATGTCAATCAGACTGCAGTTGGCCAAAACACCCTGACAACATTTCCTTCAGAAAATATAAAAATGGTTCATGCATTAGCACATAGCGCTTTTTTTGCAACAGCACTCTGAGTCTTTTGTCAATTGTCAACCCTCTTAAAACTCAGAAGACGAAAAAATAATGTAATTGCAGGGGGCATTGAGAGCTATTGCAAATAACAGTCAACAATGAGACTTGGGTTGTTTTTTCCTTTCCATTACTTTAGGTACATACTGTAAATGCAGAAGCATCGACTCTTAAATTATATTCTATTAAATTCAAGTTTATATGGGTCGTTCATTAAAGGTCAAAACGGCAAACGATGTCAACAAACCTCTCAAGATACTGAAATGTCTCTAATGGACCTCTTTGACTGAAAAAAGACCAGAACGTGACATTTTATCCTAGAAACTATAATTCTAAAGTAAAGAAGAAGTTTAAAAACATAGTGTGTATAAAGCAAATGATGGTCGTTTGTGATTGTTTACTGACCCTCTTTGTTTTGTCATGTTATGCAGACAGCAGATGGCACTGATGGATACTGTACCTACACAGCCTTCAGGTGTCATACGTGCACCTCATTGTCCCTGGCTCTTTGATATCTAAGAAAAACCTATCTGGACTTTCCAGACAGTGGACACACAGGAAGTGAATTATGAAAAAGCTGAATTTTCTCTCAAAGTCAGTATAGAAAATGCCCAAATTCCATCTGGACCTAAAGATAAGCTACTGTACAATAACGAATTAGAAGAGTAAACCAGAAACGCAGTTGCGGAATGAGTGCTGAGACATGTTATAGCTAACACAAAAGCATATTATCTTCTGCCGGGTGATGATAGATTGTTGAATGTGTCTTTTTTTCCCCTCTAACTGTCACGTTAAGCATTTTTCCTGAATCATTTCTGGTTATTAAAGTGGCCCATTTGTCCTCTCCGTTGGTGTGTGTGTGTTCACACGGCTGGTAACTGAAGTGCTCTTGTGAACAGAGCAGTGCCTGGACCAGGGTCAGGCTGGCTGTGAGCATCTCTGCTGTGCCATTCCTCCTACGTGCCTTATAACGTTGTCAAGACAAGGCGATTTAGTTAATTGCCTCATTTGGAGGTTGAAATATTATGCAGCGAATGTACTCTCTTATGGCTATTTTTGAGTGCTTTTCTGGATTCATGGTTTGTGCGGAATTGATTTTTTTCTCTAACTTTTGCATAGGCCAGCTTGATTTTTGGTCATTCATGTGTCTATTTAGCTATTGGGTTTTCCCTCATTTTAAGCAAATCTTACCTGTTTTTCTCTCTCTTTTCCTCTCATTCTGCATATACAGTTTTCTGTGTAAATGCATTATTTTGTTTAGAATACTTCATATCATAGTTTAAATGTCCTGATGTTAAACACATGGTTTACCCAAAAAGTTGATGTTAAAAACCTCAAAAGTGGCCATAAATATGTTCATATGATTCTTATGATATATTCTAGTCTTATGAAGTCTTAGAATATATTTGTTTGAGGAATAGACCAAAATTGTAGTTGTTATTCATATAAATCTTAGTGTCTAGTTTATTATGGTACTAGTATGCTGCTCTTTTTTATTTTGGAGCTTGTCAGACCTAGTTCCCATTTACAGTATGTTGTTTATATGGTAAATATATATTTACTCCTATGGATGCATGTCATTGTAGTTCATTTTTAGTTTTCTTAGTAATTAAAAACGCTACTTGAATGGCACAAGCATGTCTGATTTAATCAGATTTCCTGCTCTTGAAATCTTAGGTTGCGAGGCATAGACGTGCAGCACCATTGCATGGACGTAAAACAAACAGAGAAACAAACCCTACTGGAATTCAATTGTACACAGAGGTGCCACTTGGCATGAGAAAGTCTTGTTTTGGAAATCCATCCTGCAGTGCTCACTCTCGATAGCTTTCCAATGGAAGAAAGCCAGGATTTCCTAATTCAGAGAGAATGGAGAGTTCTTAACAGATTGATCGGCTGCAGGGGACAATTCTTTAAATGACCGCTCGGAGGGAAGGGGGGGGGGGGGGGTCGAATGGTACTTCATGGATGTGTGTTTCTAAGAGGAGCCTCAAAGAAATCTTTTGTTTTGTCCTAGGTACATGTCAGGAGGAGAGAAGCTCTCTCTAAAGAGATCACCGCAGGCTGGCGTAGCTCCCTTCATCTCTCACACAAACCATCTATCTGCTGTAGCTGTTCCTCATGGATCCCTTCTGCCTTGATATACACATGGGTGAGTCTCAAAGGCTGCGATATGTTAGATTGTTTTTCAATGGGCTTTTTATTGCACTTAATTATCCTGCCTACAGCGTTCAGAGCATAAGGGGAATATTCCAAGTCTGGGAGTTAAGCACAGTTGACAGCATTTTGTGGCATGATGTTGATTACAACAAAAATGTATTTATACTTCTTTAAAAAAAAATTAAAAAAGCAAAAATTTGTGTTGCAATGGAAGTGAATGGGCCCGGTTATATCCATATCTGCAAACCTTAAAACTGCTGTACAGTTTTTTTAAACGGTATTACAACTTGAGTTTTAACAGATGAATTAATGCTGTTTTAAAATGATAAGCTTCGCATTTCTGGTTTTAAATGATCCAAAGATTGCCCCCATTCACTTTTATTGATAAGTGTCGTACTGTAAAAAGAAAAAATCCAAAATCGAGGTTAAAGAAATCGAGGTAGTTGTGCCAACTTTATGTCACAAATGCTTTCGTTAGACCGTAACTTGTAATTAACCCAGATTATTCATCCAATGGTAGGATTTTACTCGGAGAAAATGAGAATGAATAAAAATAATAATTATAACATCTGCACTTAATTATATAATTAAGCACTTTGTTGCACTCTAAATGTGTGGATGTTTGTGATAATTGCAGCTGGAATAAAGTGCTTCTTGGAAACGTTCTAAACCATTTGATAAATGGTACAGTACTCGAGCATTCAAGCATGAAGCTATGTCACAAGGCGATGATGTATTTTCCAGCAAGTGATTGTTGGCATTTTAAAGTTGGTTTATGCCACTGGACGGTGACTGAGCTGGTTTTTACTTGGACTTTGTAAAGGTCATTCTTCTGGCATACAAAATCTTTCTGTGCAGGTTTCACTCCCGGCTGGAGTCGAGAATGCAATATCTTGGACTCGGCTGAATAGCAAATATTAGTTGGCGAACTGCTGCTGCTCTTTTGAGCAATAATGCTCTCATTCTGTGTGCCCTGAAATGCGCTGCTTTGCCCTAATATAGCTGTGTTTCGTGTGTAGCCACCTAAATAACCACAGGTACATTTATTTCAAGGTTGCACAGGCTGGTCCTCACTGGGGTTTTATGTAAAGGCTGGACCGCAGGCTGAGTGGTTTGGCTCGACTACCAAACTACGGCCACGGATTTCATCCATCAGGACAAAAAGAAAGAGAAAATAGAGAGGGAGGAAAATGCTGAATTCAATCTTAACGCATAAATATGAGTCTGACAGAGGTTTGGCAGGCTGCGGAGCTGTCATACAACTGGGAAGAGCCGGGGTGTTTGTAAAGAGAGGCTGTTGAGTATTGATTTTGCAACAGGGCTGGCACGGGGCTTTGGAATGTAGGCCACTGCTGTTGCAAAAGCCAGAGAGTGTTTTCTGTGAGGCGTTCTTCACGCTCCACCCTGAGCTGCTGTATGTCAGATGGACACGACATTCAGACCTTTTAGAGTCTTTAGAGGGAACGCTATCAATCCATTGATTTGAATATCGATAGTGCATTGCAAGAACATAGAGGTAAAAAACCTGAGGCTTTGAGAGCTTTCGGAAATCGAATTTGCTTTATTCCTGCAAAGTAATTTTTCAAATCTCCTTCAAATACATGTTTCACTAGGCACCCTTAGACAGAGGAAGATTTCCTTGCCTATCCCTAAAGAGTGCATATTGATGTATAAGAGGGTTAGATAGGGCACAAATGTGTATCTTTTGAGGGGACTTCTGTAGTGACAACCTGAAAGTATTTTTTTTTAATGTTGTTTTTTTCGAGATTTTAGTCATTTAACTTAATAAATTAAAAAATCATTTTGTTAAAAGGCTGTCCTTTGCATCCTAAGTAGTGTTTTTGAACATGGGGATATTTGTTCAGGGGGCTACAGTATACGATGAGATGTAGATAGTTAGACTGCTGAAGTAGTTAGATTTGGGTCGTCTTGCAGCCTCTCAGGTGCGGGAAACAACCACTAGTCCCTAGCTGAATAATTGACCAGACATACATGTTGTGGGTGCAGTGATCCAATAGGAAAAAAACAATTATTTGTGTCCTATAGATACACATGTCAGTTTATGCCAAGATGGTAAGTGTAGGTGTGTGGGTTTGTTTAGCTATACTTTTGGGACAAAATCCTCCTTATAAATGAGTAAAATATGACATAAATATAAATACAATACAAAAAAAGCCAATTGTCATACTGCAAAAGTTTTGAATAATCTTTTTTTTTTTTTTGGAAGAAGTCTCTTATCCTCACCAAGGCTGCATAAAAACTGTAATATTGTGAAATATTTCTATTTAAATATTCTTTAAAATGTAATTTATTCCTGTGATGGCAAAGCTGATTTTTTCAGCTGCCATTAATTCAGTCTTCGGAGTCACACAATCTTCACTGGCACGAAATCTATACGCAGCACAAAAATTATTGCTGAAGGATTATGAGACACTGAACACTGAAGTAATGGCTGCCGAAAATTCAGCTTTGCCCTCACAGGAATAAATAAAAATTTTAAATAAATTAAAATATTATTCAGGGTTCGTACACCTTTTCCAAGGTCAAATTCAAGCACTTTTCAAGCACTTTCAAGGTCCATTTTAAAGCTTTTTCCAGCAGCTTATCCATCATAAATTACATACCAATACATAGTAAAAATTATTATTTAGCGTTTTTTCCACATTAAAAGAGATAATATGCAATAAACAGCCAAAATTGTGTCTCGTAATAGCAGAATAGCAGAAATTGAAGCAAAACACAGGTTTTATTTTTCAAAATGTTGTTGGAGGATTTGATCCAAATGACATGCAGTAGGGGTGGGCGGTATGACCAAAATTCTGTTTCACGGTATGACTAATTTTATTTCACGGTAACGATATATTTCACGATATAGTTATTTATGCATGTAGTTATTCTCGAAAAATCGTCATAAAGGGCTTTGTATACTAAATAAACCCAAATCTTCTCCTTGTTTGACTTTTATTTGGCAAATAATTTATTTGGTAAACTATTTTGATAGCTAAATATAGTGAACAAAACACACTCATCAACTTTTAGAAGAACTTCCCCCAACTGACTGATATTAAATACAACTCATAGGTGCAATTAAACTTTAAATACAGTGTTGCTGAATAAATTTTTCAATCTCATGTTATTGCTTTACCTCATCAGTCATCAGTTTATTATATCTAAATATTTTATTTTGAACTATTCTATTCATAATAAATTAGTAACTTCCTTTTAATTTTGTAGGATGATATTAGCAATACTATTATGTTTAAATGTGTTCCCCGGTACATTTTTTGCCATTCCTGCTTATTATACTGCGTTTTTTAAGGGACTTGTTTTGCTCTTTTTGTGATATCTGGCAACCCGTCACCTGGAGCTTTAATCAAGAGACGTTCAGTTGTGTCAAGTTCAGAAGTGACTAGAAGGAGAGCAGCAGTATGAAAACCGAACAGCAGCTACTGTTAGTGTTGACTAAGCAGTTTAAATTATACACACCTTGTAACTGCGTCATTATTTAATATTTTACCACAGCCGGTACACGCTGACACACCGCGCTCCCTCTCAGTGTGTGCGTGCGCGTCTTTTGCATCAGTATCAGTTACTTTTGCATCAGTAAAATGCGATCGGTTCATTTCAGTGTCAAGTTGTAATCACGGATCGAATCAAATGAAGATTTTATCAGCTGGTTCAGTGGCCAATTGTTTGGAGTTAGAAATATATAATTCGCGCTGCATATTTAGTAATTTTGCCTCAGGTACCGAATCCGAGACTACCTGGAGGAGGTGCTCTGAGTTCGGCTGCTCCCGAACCGTGCCGCGGTTCGCGTGAATGTGAAAGAATCACGGACTCGGGTGCGCACTTAGTAGAGTGACCTGCGCATGCGTTTTAGCTGATTATGATGTATTTAGTTAAATAAAACACATGTAAGGGATGATAGTGTTGATGATTTACCTTGGATACGAGCGAGAGTGAGTCTGCAGTGTATTCGCACACACACACATAGCGCGTCTCCACTGTCTCCTGCGTTTGCAATCAGCAGAAAGCCAAATGCGATACACAGTAAACCTGTGTTGTTCACTCAGCTGCGCATAATAACACCAAATTAATAAAAAACACAATATATTGACCCGCGTTCTGTTTTCTATCATGCGTCATGCACGTTTGTGATGACGTAAGATGCACGCAAACGCACCAGGATTCGATAGAATCAAGTTGAGTGTGAAACCAGGCCAACGCTGCGAGGGACGCCGGGAACAATCACGCTCGGGCCGCAGCAAACGATTTATTTCGCCATTTAATAAACGAAATATTCAGTCAGATAGGTATTTGTTGTGAAAGAAACAGTTACAATTTCAAGCACTTTCAAGCATTTTATCCAAAATTTAAACACTTTTCAAACCTTGAAAACACAACATCAAAATTCAAGCATTTTCAAGGATTTCAAGCACCCGTACGAACCCTGTATTATTGCATATAATAAAATTACACATTATTATTATATTTACACAAATTATTTTAGGGGTAAGGTGAATTATTGTGGGTTTTTTGGGTGGGGGAGGGGTTAGTCTATAGGTACCGGTAATACATAAAATATATAAAACAATAGAAGACTTACATACACATTTATATACACTATCTAAATGAGGGTATGCAAATATATCCATTCATATAATTATCTGCTCTTTTCATCATCCTCATTGGCTATCACATGTCATGTGTTGAAGACTTAGCATGCTATAATTTCACAAAGATTTGTTGATTGCAGTCTAGACCGGGCTTGACTTCAGCATGCTTTGTCAGCTCATTTTCCTGTTTCGCGGCTCTCTGAATCTCTCCATCTGCCTCAGCCACACAAATCTTGCTGTCTCATAAGTGACACAGTCGTCTGCCAAAAGAATCAGATTGGCAACTAAACAAAATCCCACAAGAAGGCGTGTGGAAGCTTTGGCACACCCTTGTACCCTTTCATGATTTAGAAAGCAAGAAAGATTGTCTCTCTGCCAGTGCTTGTAGAAAAGATTGTTGCTCTGTTTGGAATCAAAAGCTTATGATATCTGTCAAAAATGCAGAGCAGATTTCGATCCTATGTTTATGCCATCGGGTGTTATTTAGGCCCTTTCTTGAAAGGAATCGTTTTGGGGTTCACTAGCCCGCTCCAACATTAACCGGTTGATTTGTCTTCAGCACATTAACCCTCTGAGGTCTAAGGGTTTTTGGGGTCCTTGAGGTGTTCTGACATGCTCTGACATTTGTGCTTTTTTCAGTTATTTATAAACATGTTAATGGCAAAGGTGTAAATTCACTCAATATAGCACAAACTGGGCTACCGTAATATCTGAGCAACAATTATGTACATGTTTGTATTTTTGAGACAATATTGCTTATGCATGGTTATTGAAAAAACTAAAACTTAAAGTGTCTGAAATAAGGCCACAAAACACATACTAAATATGTGTCCACAAGACTTTTGACTAATGAGTGTTGTTGCCTAGAATTTTTGCTTCAAAATGATCTGAAAATCATCCTGCCTAATCATTTACACAAAAACATACACTGATTTAAATTTTATTAGACACCTTTTGCGTGGAGGCGTGTTCACACCTGAGAAGACAAAGGCCGGATAATGTGCCGCATAATGAGCTGCATATTAATTAGCCCTTTCACACAGGTGTGTCACAGGATCCCAAAGAATGCAAGGACAAAAGAAATTATCTATATAGCCTATACATATTTTACAATTAGAAATTGTAACCAATTACAAATAGGTTACAATTACAACAACAATTACAATTTTAACAATATTTCAAGTGTATTTCTTTGTAAAAAGTATACATTTTATCATATGTATTAAAAAAGGTAAGGATTAATTAGTTTGAATATTGGAACAAACACTATAATAATATCTTAGTTGATAATTCCATATACCTTTATAATCTATCCAAAACTAATTACAAAATCTTGTCTAAACATTCATATTTAGTCTGTAATATATTGTGTATGATATATTAGTATATACATGTGAATTTGCAGCTTGTTGCTTATACAGACATTTTATTTCAACATATTTCAGTCTATTTTTACTCATCTTATTAGGCTATAGCAATATAGTTTGGATGTGTTCATGTAAACATAACGTTTACTAATGTAATTGCGAGAGTGAATGAACAAGGCACAGACACGCGCTGTATAACTGTAGTAAACAAAGTTCACTCAACTGTAGTTCACTCATCATTTAGCCTACACACAGACACGCAATTCATATTTAAACAGTCTTTTGCGGTTTACAGTCAGACACTATTCAATATCGTGATTAGAACAAAGCACTTAAGAATAAATGACTTACTACATCAGCTGGATCCGTTGCTCCTCGAAATGAAACTACCAGCACTTATTTTCCAGGGTTAGATAGTATTATTCCTCACAGCAAAAGGATACGCTGTGTACACAGCTGTACAAGATACTTACTAAACACGATGTGTTTTATAATCCAGCTGGTGGGCGTTGGCATGTTTGAATGGCTTGCCTTAGATCATTTGCGTTTGAATAGCGCGCGCTCTCCGTGGGCGTGGCACATTAACGCGTAATTAGGTGTAATGAGCTGGAAAGAAAAATACTGACATCTCTCTCTTTTCATACAGATTACATAAACTGAGAATATTTGTTTTTTTTATATAAATTAATTAATTTAAAAGAAGAGAGTTCAAGCTTCATTATGGAAAAACACTCGTGCCTGTATGACAAGTATTCGCGGAATTACAGTTAATTTTCGGATGCGTTTCAGAATGGACTTCACTGACAGAGAGAACGCGCATCATGTTTGTTTTTCTTTATTTGGCGAAAAGCACAACACTTTGTTTTTATTGTGAGTATCCACAAAAAAATAGACACTTATCAGGATCTAATGATGTACAACACTTAATATGTAAGATCAAAATCAACAGAGTATTTTGAGTTTCTTTTGCACTGATAAGAAAAAAGCGAGACTATCGCGCCGGCGCGATAGCCGACCTCAGAGGGTTAAAACTATGTTCTTAATGGTTCATTAGTATCTCTCTGAAACTCTGACAGTGTGGCTGACCACGCACTTCTGTACTCTCAGAGATTGCATGTTTTGTAATGCAAGCTGCAAAAGAGGCACAAACGAATTATCACTACATCCTCTACCCTTGATCTTTCTGCCCCATGTGTCCTTTTTCTGTGTACTTCTATTCCACTTTCACCATCCTTCCTTCTCCCCGTATGTCTCGGGATGAGGTTCTATTGATCGTGGAAGTGTGTGACTGTAATAAACTTTGACAGCTCACCATGCAGGCTTGCACTGAGGAGAGAATCATGCAGCCAATCCATGAGGCAGAAGATCACGCCAGAAAAGCCCAAACTATCCTTCATGCATGAGTGGCCACCCTCCACGCAATCTAACCATACCGCAGGACGTATACTCTGACATCACCTTAACTTAGGCTAAGAGTAGATGGCTATTGCATAGGGAAGATATGACAAACTTGTTTTAAAGTCCTGCATTTAGCGTCTCTGTTGTGGATATAACTCTTTGATTTGTTGGATACTCAAGGATAGAAGGTTTAGAATTTAACCTAAAAAGCTACATTAGCATTGTTAGCTACACTCTTAGAAAAGTACAAGTAACTTTACTTCTGTATGCAATGTGGAGACCGATATTAGAGATATTTTTATTTTACTGTATTGGATTTTGAAATCACATATTTAATTATGCATGGTCATTCCTCCCATTTTTACATTTAGATATAATCTTACACATATTTAAAATATATTGTTAAAGACATTAATAATTTAAAGATTAAATGTTAAAAATATGAATTCTTCATATCGGACATTACAATGTTGGCATGCCTAAATTCACAGCATTTAAAACAATTGATTTTAGTGCTTTCATTTTTTTTTTTTTTTTTTTTTAAATATGCCATTTATCTGCTATTATCCATAATATGAAAATAATTATTGCCATCCCATTCTGTATAAATTGATTTTAGTGATATATTGAAATAAAAACGTTTATTTTGTTGGAATACATGGCTACTTTTAAACGATTATCATTGGAGAAGCATTCTTTTTGGCCATTGAATTGTGTAGTTTTTGTGTCATGCAAGATCCTTGCCGAAAGCAATTCCATTTAGAGGCTGACACTTTTTCGGGAATCCCACGGGTCACGGGATTCCCGTGGGATTCCTGCAGGATGGGTGTCATCTTTGCTATTAATCACGGGATTTGGACGGTACAGGATAAATGGTTAACGGGAGCAGACGGGAGCGGGAATCAACCAATAGCAAAGACGACAAAAAAAAGAAAAAAGTAAATGCACCATTTTGTAGTTTCCCTTTAATACGCCTTCAATGTAACGCAATTAAAAAATAACTACACGACCCAGCCGTCCCAGAAGCCATCAGTGCTTTTTGTCACGGCTTACTGCCGGAATTCAAAGAGCAGTGATGGAGGGAGCTTACAGCTGCGGAGAAGTCGATGTGGCAAAAAATGATTTACAGCGCAAAGTCAGAAGTAATGACATGTCTATTAAGTTCACAGAACTGGTCGGAAAGTCTGAAATATTAATTAAGTTTATGAGCACGATGTACGCTGCTTGTAAGACATGCTTAGTCTTAGTCAAGTACGCAAGTGATTCAGGGACAAGCGGTCTGAAGAGGCACACTTGCCAGGCAAATTCGGGTTCCTACACAGCTCAAGAGCATAATTGATGAAAATCGTTAACATGTAATTAAAAAAAACTATAAATGTAAACTATAAATGTATTGTTTACTCAACAATAAATGAGTAAAATGCAGCTTTATGTGCTGTTTGGATTTATTAAACTATTGTAGACATGGTGTGAACTATGTACTGTTTTTCTTTTATTTGCTGTCTTCCATTTTCTGGAGAAAATCTAGAAACAGGGGCTCAGCAGCTGGTCTAAAACAGGATGGAGAGCAGATTAAATCAAATTCTATGTATTAAAGGGTTAGTTCACCCAAAAATGAAAATTAAGTCATTAATTACTCACCCCCATGCTGTACCAACCCCGTAAATGACAGTGAGCATGGGGGTGAGTAATTAATGACTTAATTTTCATTTTTGGGTGAACTAATCCTTTAACTAAACACTAATTGAAGAAAAAATATATGGGAGCGGTACAGGAGCGGGAGTCAGTTTAAACAGGAGCGGGATGGGAGTGGGAGTCAATTTACCAGGAGCGGGATGGGATGGGATTATTTTTTAAACTTTGGTCTGGGAGTGGGACGGGACAAGATTTCTTTCTATTGGAGTGGGATGGGACAGGAGTGAAAATTCACTCCCGTGTCATCCTCTAATTCCATTAGTCAAAGATTTTATTGGTGCTCTATTCTGTTGCTAATTTGAAATTACATGAAACTGCTTTTTTAATCAACATTTTTATCCGCCACCACAAGAATAAGTGGTTACACTTTATTTGAATGTGACGTAGTTATATTGTAATTACTAAAATAAGTACTGAGTAATATTAATTAGCTACTTGTCAAGTCAAGTCATCTTCATTTATATAGCGCTTTTAACAATGGATTGTTTCAAAGCAGCTTTACAGAGATAAACATATAATTTAAGGTGACAGAGATTGTTTTGGCTTTATAGCGGTTCTTGAATTATGTTATTTCCAGCTAAGGTTCATTTTGATTGATTCACCTCCGTCGAAATGATCAGACTTTAAACGCGAACCTGTGATTAACGCTGACGGCGTTCACATGCACATTCAGAATTGATTCTATAGTTATGTGCTTTTAAAATATGTGCGCAGGTTTTGTAATTCATACAACCCAGCCTAAACAAACTACTTTTCTTGCCTATAAATTTTGATACAGAATTTTGTTTTATTTTATCACTTCGGGGTACGCGAGCCGAAATTCACAACGCTTTATCTGTAGAGTGGGAAAGGGATCCTCCATAGGGAGAGGATACTTCAGCACTGCATTGTCATCGGGTCCAGGCGGATCTCCTTCGTCAGATCTGGATACGGCCTGGATCCGGCAGGCTGCAGGAAAACCTCGGGAAAAAAAAACACACTAATATTAGCGTAGATGCCATTCTTCTTAATGATGTAACTAGTACATCAAGATTTAAGGGAAGTGTTCCCAGTTCCGGCTGACCTAATCTATGCAGCCTAACATTGAATTATAGAAGTCTATAATGTATTATGTGTATGCTAGGTCAAAGAGATGTGTTTTTAGTCTAGCTTTGAACTGACAGAGTGTGTCTGCTTCCCGGACAATGCTAGGAAGACTGTTCCAAAGATTTGGTGCTAAATAGGAAAAGGATCTACCGCCAGCAGTCGATTTAGATATTCTAGGTATTATCAACTGGCCGGAATTTTGAGATCGCAATAGACGTGAAGGACTATAATGCGTTAAGAGCTCGCTCAAGTACTGCGGAGCTAAACCATTTAGTGCTTTGTAAGTAATCAGCAATATTTTAAAATTTATACGATGTTTAATAGGGAGCCAATGCAGTGTTGACAGAACCGGGCTAATATGGTCATACTTTCTGGTTCTGGTAAGAACTCGAGCTGCGGCGTTTTGAACTAGCTGTAGTTTATTTATTAAGCGTGCAGGGCAACCACCCAGTAGAGCATTACAATAGTCTAGCCTTGAGGTCATGAACGCATGAACTAATTGTTCCGCATTTCCCAATGAGAGCATATGGCGTATTTTAGATATATTTTTAAGATGGAAAAATGCAGTTTTACAGATACACGACACGTGGCTTTCAAAAGAAAGGTTGGTATCAAAGAGCACACCCAGGTTCCTAACCGACGACAAAGACTTAACAGAGCAGCCATCAAGTGTTAGACAGTATTCTAGGTTATTACGTGTGGAAGTTTTTTGTCCAATAAGTAGAATCTCTGTCTTTTCAGAATTTAGTAGTAGGAAATTACTAGTCATCCGATTTTTTATATCAGCTATGCATTCCGTTAATTTTGTGAATTGGTAAGTTTCGTTGGGTTTTGAAGAAATATACAGCTGAGTATCATCGGCATAACAGTGAAAGCTAACTCCAGTTTCCTAATGATATCTCCTAATGGTAGCATGTACAGAGTGAACAGCAACGGTCCTAGTACTGAGCCTTGTGGTACCCCATACTGAACTTGTGATCGATAAGACATCTCTTCATTTACTGCTACAAACTGATAACGGTCAGTTAAGTATGATTTAAACCATGCTAGTGCAATTCCACTAATGCCAACATAGTTTTCTAGTCTATTTAAAAGAATGTTGTGGTCAATGGTGTCAAATGCAGCACTAAGATAGAGTAACACTAATAGAGAGATACAACCACGATCGGATGATAAGAGCAAATCATTTGTGACTCTAATGAGAGCAGTCTCAGTACTATGGTACGGTCTGAATCCGGACTGAAAATCCTCGCAGAAATCATTTGTTTCTAGAAAGGAACATAGTTGTGAAGATACTGCTTTTTCTAATATCTTTGACAGAAAAGGCAGATTCGAGTTCGGCCTGTAATTGACTAATTCTGTAGGATCAAGTTGTGGTTTTTTAACAAGCGGTTTTATCATAGCCAGTTTAAAGGTTTTTGGTACGTATCCTAGAGACAAAGATGAATTAATTATATTAAGAAGAGGATATATGACCTCTGGAAACATCTCTTTCAGTAGCTTAGTCAGTGTAGGATCTAACATACAAGTTGTCGATTTAGATGAATTAACGAGTTTGCAGAATTCTTCCTCTCCTATAGCAACAAATGAATTAAAATTTTCCTCAGGGAGACTACAAGGCACTCCCTGATGTGATACTGTGGTAGACGGTTGCATAGTTATAATTGTGTCCCTGATATTATCAATCTTATAAGTAAAGAAGTTCATAAAGTCATCACTGCTGTGTTGCTTGGACACTTCTGAGCTTGAAGCTTTCTTTTTCGTTAGTTTAGCCACTGCTTCAATTAAATACCTTGGATTATGTTTATTTTCTTCTAATAGGGTTGAAAAATAAGCAGATCTAGCAGCTTTTAACGCCTCTCTGTAAGCAATCGAGCTCTCTTTCCACGAAATCCGAAATACCTCTAGTTTAGTTTTCTTCCAGTTGCGCTCCATTTTTCTGGCTGCTCTCTTAAGGGACCGGGTGTGCTCGCTGTACCACGACATTGGACTATTTTCTTCAATCTTCTTTAAGCGCAACGGAGCAACTGCGTCTAAAGTGCTGGAAAAGAGAGAGTTAAAAGTTTCTGTTGCAATATCAAGTTCTTCTAAGCTATCCGGGATGCTGAGATGATGAAACTGATTAGGAAGATTATTGATAAAGCAATCTTTAGTGGCAGAAGTTATAGGTCTAACGTATTTATAACACGGAGTCGGCTTTGCAGCCTTGGCTAAATGTAATTTACATGAGACTAGATTATGATCTGAGATGTCATCGCTCTGCTGCAGAATTTCAACGGCATCAACATCTATTCCCTGTGATAATATTAGATCTAGAGTATAATTACGACAATGAGTAGGTCCTCATACACGTGTTGTCTAACTCCAATTGAGTTTACAATGTCTTTAAATGCCAATCCCAATGCATCTTTTTCATTATCTACATGTATATTAAAATCGCCAACAATTAGTACTTTATCTGCAGCCAATACTAATTCTGATAGAAAGTCCGCAAATTCTTTGATAAAATCTTTATGGTGCCCTAGTGGCCTGTATACAGTAGCCAGCATAATTCTCAAATGTGATTTATCGTTTACACTATATATTTTTACATTAAGCACCAATACTTCAAAAGAAGTATATTTAAAACTAGATTTCTTAGTGGTTTTGAAAATATTACTATAAATTACAGCAACACCTCCCCCTTTGCCTTTCAGACGAGGTTCATGTTTATAACTGTAATCTTGTGGGGTTGACTCATTTAAAATAATGTAATCGTTTGGTTTTAGCCAGGTTTCTGTCAAACACAGCATATCAAGATTATAATCTGAAATCATATCATTAACTATGAAATATTTTGAAGTAAGGGATCGAATATTCAGCAACCCAAGCTTTATCATTTGCTCATATGTTTTATATCTGTTTTTTATTTGTTGAACATCAATTAAATTTTTAACCTGACGTTTTTTGGATTTCCAAATTCGGGGAACAGACACAGTCTCAATATGATGATATCTAGGTGAAAGAGGCTCTATGTGATGGGATTTATCTGACCTTGGTGACGTGAGGCCGCTAGCAGACGGTCGGTTTAGCCAGTCTGTCTGCTTCCTGACCTGAGCCCCAGATTGTCATGTTTTATCTCTAAGACTATGAGCGAAATTACTAGAGAGAAGAGCAGCACCAGCCCAGGAGGGATGGATACCATCTCTTTTCAACAGATCAGGCTTGCCCCAAAAACTTTTCCAATTGTCTATGAATTCTATATTATTCTGCGGACACCACTTCGGCAGCCAACCATTGAGTGAGGCCAATCTGCTAACTATCTCATCGTTCCTGCGTACAGGAAGGGGGCCAGAGCACATTACAGTGCCTGACATCGTACTTGCGAGTTCACACACCTCTTTAATATTAATTTAGGTGATCTCCGACTGGCGGAGTCGAACATCATTAGTGCCGACATGAATAATGATCTTATAGAATTTACGATTAGCATTAGCCAGCACTTTTAAATTTGCTTTGATGTCAGGCGCTCTGGCTCCCGGCAAACATGTGACTATGGTGGCTGGTGTCTCTATTTTCACGTTCCGTGTGATCGAATCACCAATTACCAGGGCACAATCAACAGAATTCTCAGTGGGTGTTTCACTGAGTGGGGCAAATCGGTTTGTTATGGGAATCGTAACGAAAGAGTGGTTCTTTGATCCGCGACTAGAACGATCTCTCACTGTCACCCATCTGCCCTGCTGCACGGGCTCTACTTCAGCCGGAACCGAATCATGTAAAGAGTTCAATATGCTAGGCGCATCCAAAACAGTATCTAAAGATCTAGCATTCTTACCATCCTCAATTAAAGTTTGGATGCGTGTCTCTAGTTCTGAAATCTTCTCCGTCAGCCTGACTGTCTCCTTGCATTTATCACATATAAATCCTATATTGCCATCGGAGAAGGCTATACTAAACATATGACGTGACACAGGTGACAATAACAGGACAAGAAGACATTCCTCACCGTGTTTGTTGACTGATTCTTACTTACCTGGACTTTATGAACTCAAAGGCGCGGGCGCGCGAGAGAAAATAAATAAATAAATGAGCGCACGGGTGGCAGGCTAACGTTAGCGAGTTACTAGCGTGCTGTGTTAACAATAACGGAAGCTAGAGATGTAAGGTTAATCTGAGATGTTGGGTAAGCTGTATTTAGTAGTATAAACAACTAGATAGTAAATGATGGCTCAAAACATAAAGAAATACGAGGCTCAGGCGGAGCTTACAGCCTCGAAGCAAACAAATACACAGCAGGCAGCGAGGCAGACAGGAGCAATCGATCAGCGATCAGGACTTACATGTACTTACTGTAGAGTTACTGTTAGGGTTTGGCTTAGGGTTAGTTACTTGTAATTATGCATGATTTACGGTTATTACTAGTGTAAGTAGCTACTTGTAGTAACGTGTAATTGCATCACCTTAAAGTGTTACTGAATAAATTACTTTAAAAAATTTTTTTTAAATATATATTGCTGTTTACAATACTGTTTTACTGTATTGAAATAAATGTAGCTTTGAAAGAGACTTCTTTCAAAAACATAAATTCTTATTGACCCCAAATTTTTGAACAATTAAACATTTATCTTTTTTGTGTTTCCAGTTGTCATGTCAAGTCAAGTCATCTTCATTTATATAGCGCTTTTAACAATGGATTGTTTCAAAGCAGCTTTACAGAGATAAACATATAATTTAAGGTAACAGATTGTTTTGGCATTATAGCGGTTCTTGAATAATGTTATTTCCAGCTAAAGTTAACTTTGATTGATTCACCGCCGTCGAAATGATCAGACTTTAAACGCGAACCTGTGATTAACGCTGACGGCGTTCACATGCTCATTCAGAATGGATTCTATAGTTATGTGCTTTTTAAAATATGTGCGCAGGTTTATAATTCATACAACCCAGCCTAAACAAACTACTTTTCTTGCCTATAAATTTTGATACAGAATTTTGTTTTATTTTATCACTTCGGGGTACGCGAGCCGGAATTCACAACGCTTTATCATATAGAGCTTAGGGTACTTGCTTAGCATAGAACTAACTGCTCTTTTGATTAGCTAGAAAAGTTCATCTTGCACTACACTGGCAACTACCAGCAGCTATGCTAGCCAACCAAACCTTGATACCTTGGTGTGAATACATCTTCCCGTGGAATTTTGTCCCCCCCCCCCTCCCCCCCCCCCACCCAGGCTCAAAGCGAAACTCCTCCTGTGTGTGTACATTGCGGTTGTCTTTACTATCGTCAGAACATGTTATAAATTCAGAGAGGTGGTATTTAGCACTCTGTAGATTGCTCGTTTAAAGTTGTGTAAACTCTCTGGTTTGGCTCGGCACACCACACTCAGTGAGCACTTAGGATGTGTTCTTACAGTGAACTATGATTGCACGAGTGTGCTTGCTGCTTTCAGCCAAGACTAATGAACTGACTTCTCTGAATATGTTCATCAGCTTCCCTATAAACCCCCTAAACCCTGTTTCCCATCCATTAGCTCCATTCAGCGGCTAAATCATAATGATTTCCAAATGTGCTTTGTTTGAATGCACTCGTGGGGTCTACCAGAGTTGAATAGGTACTGTGGCATACCACAAAAATGTCCTATTTAAAGACAAGACATAATATTATTCAAGGAGAAGAAGTGAAGACTGGAGTTTAACCACAGTGGTCAAAAATGAGACCAAACCAAATGACTTAAAATGTATATTTTTCTCTTTTTTTAATTCATAGCATGGACTGTTTTATCTAATTAATCACAGTTATCCTTTGAATAATTATAGAATGGGCGGCTAGCAGGGAAGGGGAACAGGAAGGGAAAGAGCAGTGCTTTCACCACATCAAAGTCGTCTGACAGTAATTACTGTCTATGAAACAATAAATAATGAAACAGGATCTATCTACAATTTACTTTAATGTTCCTGCATGATGTAATTTGAAATAAAGACAGTAAAATGATTTTTTTTTTCCAGTGCAGACATCTTTGTATTGATCACAGTGAACTAATGCAGCTGTGCTGCCAAATTTGAGAGGAAATTAAATTAGAGGCCAGTGCTTAATGCCATATATATTATGTGGTCTGTTTTGAAATAGACTGCAGACTGAGAGGCCGCTACATTTGAATTCAGTAATATGTTTATGCACATGTCCTTCATAATTATTTACTGAATTATGTAGTCTATTTCATTCAAATGACTTGAAATACAAACGTTAAATGTTTGTACAGATAACAATGGACGGAAACAATGCCATTGTATGAGGAGTTTGGAGGCTATAGATCATATTTTTGTTAAAGTCAACATAAATTGATGTGTGCAAACCATTTTACTTCAGTAATGTGATGTATTTCAGACAGGATATTTAATGAAAACAAAAGTAGGGAGGATCTTGTTTGGATTATGAAAGTGGACGTTACATGCCAGAATGGGTGCCAGACAGAATGTGAGTTTGCTAAATTGTCTACACTGTTAATCAAATAAATATTGTCAATTGTGATTTCATGTTGACTTAAAAATTATTATTATTATTTTTAGCTGTAATGTTGTCTATGTTGTCATTATCAACTTTTTTCCTGTGGGTTTTGCTGTTTACTTTAACAATTGTTTTGTCAGGTGCAGTAACTTAAAGACAAAACAGATGGCTTTTGTTCATGGCTTTTGGGTGGTTTTCTGCCTCAAACATTATCAACATATAGAGACAACAGGAAGGAGACAAGTCACTGATGGACAAATTGACACTTGTGTTTTTGTATCCAATTGTATTGTGTAGTCCGGTTCTTCTCTCTTGAGGGATAAGACTCTGGGCGGCAGTTACCCAGTCATGTCTAATTCACACTCAGCACTCGCCAAGTGCCATGACAGCAAGGATGGCTAGTCTCTGGGAAGGTTAGCTGGCTTAGTAGTGATGAGAATGGATATGGTAAGGAGGGAAACCACTGTATGGGAAGGAATAGTTATAGTAATAGTACATGCAGTGCTCCACAGTCAGACAAGGGCATTTCAGACACACTCCATGGGCTAGTCCTTTCCAGGAGACTGGTGCTCGAAATAGCATACAACCATATTACTCGTACAATTTTTCAGTATGTATACTAAACATTGTATGTACTATTTTTGTATGCATGGAATACCAGAGAGAACAATGTGTGTCCCACAATGCAATGCTCTTCAGCTTCAGTTTCACTCAGTTTTACTTAAAATTGGTTTTCTTGTCTTAGATGCTCTTCCAGACTTACCAAACTAGTCTCTAATTAGTAAAAGGGTAACTCCAACCCTGGTCAGAGCCTGACTCCACCCACTGGCAATATTTAAAAAAATGCTGGGAAAGTGTGTAGAGGCCAGCGGAGGGGAGGTGTGCACCTGAGACACGCGTCTCTCTATAGGCAAGGGAGTGGTGAGCTGGTGCCTGCTTACGTCACAGGGCACCACAGCTTCCAATAGGAAAATTCAACTGCAGTAGCCACCGTTCAACCTGAAGAGGGCAGCACTCAGACGTTTTTACACCATATATTGTAGAATTAAAACACTTTATACCCAAATGTCAAAAAATTTACTCAAATCAATGAACAGCATTAATAAAGCCACAGTCTTAAGGTGATGATACACAGGGCAACTTTTTGAGCAATCTTGCCGAGCGATTATTGCTTGGGCACTTTCCCATTGAAAATAGGCAATACATTTCTATCTGGATAATTTTCGGTCGTGGGCCCTGTGTCTCATCTGGTTGCCCGTTGACGGCAACATTGCCCATCAACATTGCTCAAAAAGTTGCCCTGTGTATCATCACCATTACAGATCATTAACTAAAAAAGTTGTTTTAGGGTTTAGTTACCCTTTAAAGCTAGACTTCAGCTGGTCTAGTTAGCAGCTATCTAAAGTTAAGATTAGCAAACCGTCTTAGACAGGTTTAATTTTTTTTCCCTAACAGAGATAAATAAAAAATATTAGGAATTGCTTATCATACTGTATGTGCGGCGCTGTATGCAGTAAGCAATATGATCATTATTGTTCTTTATAGTTTTCAGTGCCTCTTCTAGTTTTCAGTTGCTTGTTTGTCCACAGTTGAAATTTGTTGATATATTGATCTGTAATCTTCCTTTTGTAAATGTCTGAATGTGTATTCTCTCAAATTATGTTTACAACTTTAGACTCTGTAGGTTTTCTTATTTGGAGCACAATGGGGAAAGAAAGTGTTTTAGGTTTTTCATTTATGCATATATGCTGATGTTTAGCTTTATTCACATTTAGGGGTATTTATTTCCTCAATTTTTTTCCCCTCAAAGGTCTACACTATCGTAACTTACACCGTTTCAGTAGCCTCTATTTTTTAAATGGCTTTGAAATTAATAAAGACGTGCATTTCTACATTGTGACGTCTTTTCCCTAAAACTGTTGGAAGATTTTATCTATTGTGAAGTAATGTACTCTTGTGGGTATTTACAATGAGCTGGTAAGCCTGGTTAATGTGAAAAGTAGAGCATCTGTTAGGCCTGTAGGCACCCAGTGAAGACCACAGAGTGGTTCTTCCTGAACCTGAATAAGCTCATAGAAAGATATCGCCTAACAGAACTCATGTGGTAAATCTGTGGCTCACTTATCACTTTATTACTTAGATTCAGGCATAAAGTTATGTATTAATCCCACTTGAAGTACGGAGCATAAAGTCTGGAGACAGCACATGGTAGCATAGCAAACCACATTCACTGATTAGATCAGTGGTGGCTGCTGCCTTTCAAGAGTGGACAGATGCTTATCAGTGGAAATGTATGTATTAAGATATGTTCAGTTTCTCAACTAAATTAATCAACCATGGTCAGAACAGTATGTGTACAATATTTACAAATGGTAATACTCAAGAAACAAGATTAAGAACATCAAAATAAATGCCAAACGCTGCCAGTCTTTTTCAATTATTGGTTGTTTGTGGCAAAGTCGCACCTATTTGTGCCTATTTATGTATTAAAGGTAGGGTAGGCAACTTCGGAGAGGCTAGCAATAGCCAGCTAGCTTTAAAAGCATGAGATCACACCTTCAGAACAGCTCAGAATAGAGCGTGACTTAATTACGGTAATTACGACATGGCGTGAACACAGCATAAGCTCGTTGTTTTGGGACAGGAGGAACTGTAAAATGCGACTGCTGTTTGTTGGCTCAGCGCTCAGTGGCTCGGACCAAATGCAATGATTGGACGAACATTTTTTGGTTCTAAGACTTCTACAGAAGATATATGTAGACTTAGATTTTGTAATATTCAAACAGTATAACAAAAAGTGTTTATGAAAAACATTGCTTACCCTACCTTTAATTTATTAATTAATTTATTACATTTTACATGCAGTTCTACCAGAAAGACTCTGGAGGCAAAATGACATAACAAAGCATACATTTATTAACAGCCCAGCAAGTATTGTGTTATAAAGTTCTTTGGCGTAGGCCCCGTCCATAGCTCGCAATCCGAGGGTACGAAACCTGTATTTCCTGCCTGAAGATGAAGGCAGGGGCGCAGCCGACCCCCTGCGAGGTATGGGTAGGGACCATCCTGATGGTGGTGGGGAGGATGGAGGTGAATGTTGGTGTCAGCATCTGCGGACTCAGATGTGTAAGAACCGATATTTTATACTACGAGTATTAGAACACGATTGGTTAGATGAGAAGGTAATAAGTGACGTAACAATTGAGTCTTCCTGGCAGAACTTACTCTAAAGCTTTCATTACCGGTCAAAGTTTGGAAACATTACTATTTTTAATGTTTTTGAAAGAAGTCTCTTCTGCTCATCAAGCCTGCATTTTTTTATTAAAATACAGAAAAAACTGTAATATTGTGAAATAATATTACAATTTAAAATAATAATGTTCTATTTTAATATACTTTGAAAATTTATTTATTTCTGTGATGCAAAGCTGAATTTTTATCAGCATCATTACTCTAGTCTTCAGTGTCACATTATCCTTCAGAAATCATTGTAATATGCTGTGATACTTTTTTCAGGATTCATTGATGAATAAAAAGTTAAAAAGAACAGCATTTATTCCAAATAGAAATATTTTCTAACAATATAAATCTTTAGTGTCACTTTTTATCAATTTAACCCTTGCTGAATAAAAGTATTAATTTCTTAAAAAACTTTTGAATGTTAGTGTATATTGTTACAAAAGATTGTAACAATATATATTACAAATATATATTATATATTATCATATATTGTAACAGACAAAAACTCTCTCTCTCTCTCTCTCTCTCTCTCTCTCTCTCTCTCTCTCTCTCTCTCTATATATATATATATATATATATATACTGTATATATACTTTTTTCATAAATAAATACATAAATGCTTTGCTTTCCAGTAGTTAGGAAAATCCCAGGTCCCCTGACCAACAAAAATGACCTGAGGATGATGGGTGAGAGAAAATCAATCGTAACTGCCTTAGATCAATATTTATAATGGTGATCCTGTTGTCTGTCCCTGACCTAACAGAGACAAATGAGCTAAGACCAGGAATGGAAACATAAGAAGGTTTGTTTCGAAGGGCTGTTGTCTCTACTTGAAGTAAAGCCCTACTGACCAGAAGCTGAACAGTTCAGGGAATCATGAAGTGTATATACCCAATAAATTAAGATTTGGCCAAATAAAAAAAGTCAGCTTCAAGTTGTATATTTTCATAAATAAAAAACCTCTTGAATTGTTAAGGCTAATTGCTTGCTGAGACAATAAGCAGTGTAATGCTTTTTTCCCTCCACTTGAGGTGAGCTTTGACCACTGGGGCTTATTCACAGTGATCTTTTAAAGGCAATATGTGTAAGAATGTATAAGAGAAAGTTTTTTAGGTGCTGTCTAGTCACAATTTCAACATCAGTTAAGTTCACAATTTTTTTTTTCATACATTATATTATATATTATAATATATATATATATATATATATATATATATATATATATATATATATATATATATATATTATATATATCATATTAATTTAGCATGCACTTTTGGTAACACTTTAGTTTAGGGTCCAATTCTCACAATGAACTAATTTCTTATTAGCATGCATATTAGGATATTGGCTGTTTATTAGTACTTATAAAGCACATATTAATGCCTTATTCTGGATGACCATATTCTACATCCCTTAATCCTACCCCATACCTAAACTTAACAACTACCATACTAACTATTAATAAGCAGTAGTTAGGCTATTATTAAGGCAAAAGTCATAGTTAATAGTTAGTTAATAGTGAGAATTAGACCCTCATCTAAAGTGTGACTTCACTTTTTTCCAAAGTGAAGTTTAAGTCAACATGCGACAAAATCAGAATCGACCCTTTGGTCTTTTTGTGCATGATTCAGCTTCATGTTTTTACCAAGTAAAATTAAGTAATAATTTGCCTCATAAACTAGTTCTTTTTCAGATTATGTTACAAATCTCTCTTATATTTCTTACATTTACTCTCGTTCTCATGTTTGGCATGACTTTTTCTATTTTCTTTTTCTGCCTTGCAACTTTACAATCTTCCTAAAAAAAAATCAGATAACGAGAAACATTTCAAAGAAAAAAGTTGTCATAATGGAGACGTATAGAGTTGAGAGATTTCATGCTTCCGAATGAAGTTTCCCATTCAAAGTTGCACAGGAATGATTAGTCACCACTAGGTAATTAATCCCAAGACTCCCTTGTGTCTGGGCCCAGACGGATCCCAAACTCTCATTGTTTGTTTTGATATTATGCTTCAAGAGGTAGTGAGATCTCCTCCCTGTGCGGAGCATATGTTATCGGTTTCAGTGAATCATTGGACTTATATTTGTCACCTACTTCATATGCGATATGGCGGTGAGTTAGTTTCACGCCATTAGTGAATGAAACAATATCAATGTCTGCAGAGAGGATTTACAACGTTTGATTAGGTATCACCATGATCCCTCTCCACAGGCCCCTGTCTTTGCCCTCGTAGCCTTGCCCAAGTGGCAGTGGAAAGGGCCGGACATCTGAGAAGGCCTGATTGGGTTCCGCATTAGCTCTCTCAGGTGAGCTGCCCACTGGATCTGTTTACTGCCTGGGCAGCGACCACAGGGAAGTGATCCCCAGCTTTAAAGTTTGGCCCCGGATGAGGCTATGATTACTCGCAAAGTGTGTGTGTTTGAGTGTGTCTGTTTTTGAGGGAAGCATTGTTCAACCCCCAGCTGGGAGTTCAAATAGAGGTCCCACAGCTGTGCATCTCTGGGGAGGTAACAAGGGACTTATGGGAAACCAGAGAGAATGACATATGGCCACACCAGCGTTCCTGAGTCTGAGAAATACAGCAAGCTCTGTTTTCTCTCCACCTTCTGTTTTGTTTTTTGTGCCACGGCAACTTTTTCCAGTTGCAAATGTCAAATTATATCTTAATTTGGAGCTCGTATGTGTGACCCCAGAGATCTGCAGATGTTTTGTCTGATGTTTTGATGTGATACTGTGGGGTATTAACATATGAAATGACATCAGAACGTCATCTCTAGAGTTCTGTTGCACAGAGCAAAGAGCAAAAAGAGGGAACACAAGCAGTGAATTGGAAACAGAATCACAGAAAACAAACAAGCACAGTCTGGGATCATAATCTCAAGGTGGTTTTGAGTAGCAATGGGGTTTAGATTTAGTTAAAGAACCACTCTTTCATTAAAAAGTTTGATTTAGGTTATGAAAGTTGAGGGTGACCTTGTGTTTTGCTTAATATTCTGCTTCTGACTGCCGAACATTTGAAAAGGTCTCTCTGGATCATGTATGCAATATATTACGCAAGTTTGAAGAACATGCAGTGCATTCATCATCCAGAATCAAGCTCATGTTGTTTAATTCCCAAACGAATAACTCTTTTGAGTTGGTTTATTTGCTCCCCTGCATACCGCAGTCTGATTCCGAACGAATGACTCTTTTGAGCCCAGTCTTTTTAATGAATCAAAAGCATACAGTGTGATCAGTATAGTCTGATTCCTAAACAAATTACTCTTTAAGGCAAATTATTAAATGAGATTTATGCCACCAAATGTATAGATTTTCCAAAATGATCTTATCATTTAGGCTGTGGAATTGCATTTTTTTTTACTACTACTAAAATAATTGTTAATTGAACTGCTAAAAAAATCAGGATCATTAAAGAAGAGGAATCGGAACCCGAAACCTTTACAATTATCATTCCTAATCTTGAAGCTGATTCTTACAATCTTATCCTTACTGTTTTGCTTTGAGATCTTTAGATTAGATAATAATGTCGTACATGTGTATTTGACTTCTCAATCACCTTGCCTATTCTTGTGCTCTCTCGTTAGGATGTTCCAGGTAACCCAACACTGCATAAATATTTGTCCAACATAACCTTGTCCCTTCAGATCATAATGATGCTGAAACCTGACAAGGCCCCCCCCCCAGGAAGTAATTCTACCCAAGCTTGCATGGTCATTATTGATGGCCAAGTAAGTGTTACTGTTACAAACCAATTACTCAGTCATTCAACTTTGATGAGGGACTCTACAAATAAGCCGAGATGCTTATCGCTTTCCAACTCTCGCTTTCACCAATGCCCGCCCTTCCTGCGGCTCACTTTTTCCTCTCTTTCCTATTAAGTAGGAGGAGAAAATGACAGTTGGCTGTCTCGGCTGGTATCAAGGGAAAGTTTCTGCTGGTTCAAGAGGTAAAGAAGTCACGAGGTGAGCAATGTGTCCCCACAGTGACACTGAGAAATCTGGTGACCCAGTAAAGTGATATCACGCCAAAGAGGTAAGGGAAGACAAAAAAAAAAGTGTTCACCACCTCTTCATGTGTCTAAACTGGTAAAAGATGGGAAGGTGTGTGTCAGAGATGCAGTGAAGGACGGGGAACTTCCTTTCCAGTGTTTGCACGTGTGAGTAGGAGGTGTGTATGCACAAGGCAACAGTGGCAGACACCCTGAAGCTATAAAAAACCAAAGTCTCAGACATATGACTGGAATTTTTGACAGGTTTAGTGTACCTGTTTAATGACTATAAATGACCTGTATTCGTCATTGCGATTTGCATTTCAGATGCATCTGGAACTTGATCACTTGAAGGCGGCAGCCAATGAGTTGTTTTTTGTCCAAAAGTGTTCTTTTAATTCTTGTCAAGCTGACAGAGGCATTTGTGTTATTTAACATCTGATAAAAAAGGAAACAGGCGTTTCCTCAACAGGAAGGATGTGCCTGGTGAATGTCCCCTGTGATGTGTGAGAAAGGGGAACCAGGCCCGCAGCCAAACGACGCTGGTAGCAGTTTAACTAATGAGGTTGTGAGATTCATTCATGGAATTGATGGTCATAACGAAAGACTCGGCGGCATGTGATGCATAGTCGGCTGGATTCTGTGTTCGTTCCGACACGGTCGTGCTGAAGAAACCTGTTTGAATTGAGAGTCCACTGCCACAATCGCAGTTTGGTCAAGGACTAATCCTACTCTATGTCAGTGCAAACACACTAGAGAGATAAACTTTGGTTCTTTGAGCACAGGGCTTTGCTAGTCACTCTTTTTCTGACCGTGGGGAAGTTTCTCCTCTCTTTGAGGTTTCCTCGTCTGTTCTCTCTAGGCTTTTCAACTCCAATCCGACTCTTTCTAGCGGGATTTGTGATAAAAGGCGAGTTTTCCTTGTAGTGCCGCACGCTCCCTAGAGAGCAGAGCAGGGAAGCTGTTGTGCATTAACTCAGTACTGAGGCAGAGCATCTGGGTGATTGTTTATGGAGATTTATTGGACTCCCCCAGGCCCTAATTGCCTCCTCCCCAGTGGGTAGTCCTGTTAGGGCCGATGAGATTGTCATCCCTCTCTGGGCCTGATAATGGCTGGAGCAGGTGGACCAACGTATTGTTTACGTCTGTAGGTTATAGAGACAAATGGTGCCCTCAGACTCCTTTTGGCCCGGAGGACACACACAGATCAGAGGGAAACTTCCCCTCTTGGGTCATAAACAGAGCTGTTGCACCTCAACTTGGCCTTCATGTTCATTGTTGAGAGGTGGGAGCCACATCATGGCTCCCAGGTTAAGGGGTATATTTGTAATAAAATGTGTTTAATGTGAACAGCATGTCATTTTCTGTCTGATTTAGAGTGATTAAAAGACAGCCATGAGCACTGTCTGGTTGAGGAATACATTTACCAGTGTTTCTTCTTTTTTTGGACTTTGCTCACATTTTTGCAGTACAAACTCTGTACACTGTAGTGCTTTAAAAACATTGCTCTGCTTATTTGAGTGTCTTGAGCAGCATAGCAACACTGGCTCACCCAATGGCATGAGTTTGGGGCGGGGCTATTTGCTTGGCTGTCCAATGGCAGACAGGAAGAGTGTTTGGGAAACTTGTTTGAAAACAATCATCAGTTTGGTGAGGCTGACACAGAAATAAGATTCTTCACCTTAATTCTAGATTTCCTCTTCGTTTTGTGAGCTTGTTCCTTTTTATACTATTTTAATGTAGTATAGTCTTTTAATAGTATCTTCTTTTTTGTATTCTGTGTTGTTCCTAACATTAAGTAAGACATTGCACTGGTTTGACTGTACTGTATTTAAAAAACATCACAATATAACTATATTGAGCTTTAGCTTTAACTCCGCTTTAGCTTTTTTTTCTCCTAGTTATTTCAGTCAGAGTGAATAAGTGATGGAGATTTCTATTGTAGAGTTAAGCTGGTCTTGTCAATTGTTGTAAGGAGTTAATTGAATATTGATCTTGTGAATTATCGCAAGTTCTGTTAAGTTGTGTGAATCAATTTTCTTTTCTTTCTGTTTTACAAACTAAAAGACTTTCATGCAAGACAAACTAAAAGGACAATTTTCAAACTTAAATAAGCCTATGATCACAATAGCTGATTACTTTGATTGAGACTATAACATTGTAATTGATAGAATGTGATGGTTTTGGAATATATATTTAAAAAATGTTTTGCATAATGAATCACTTGGTGTGAAGGTATTTTCTTTTTTTCTTTTTGTTTTAGAAAAACAATAATTGTACATGGTCTGTTTATAGCTATAGTGCTATTTGCTGGATTTGCTGCACACTGCAAAAAAAAAAACATCCTTAAAACAAGATAAGTTTAGCTGACAAGCAAACGCTTTGTTTTCAGAGAATAGCGTTTATCTTGTGCAACTGGCAGAATTTTTGTTGTATGTTTGTTTAAAATAAGTGAAAAGGTCTACCACTGACAGATACTTAGCCTTAATATCTTTAGCCGTTTTGCTTGTTTTCCAGTAAACATAACTTAAAACAAAACAAAAAACATATAAAGTACAGAAAGTAAATTCATCTACAGTCTTAAATATTAATATATTGAACACTATATACATAAATAATGCATAATAAATAAATAATATCTATATAATGAAATCTATTTTGGACTCCAGTATTATATCCATATAAAGTAAAAACACTTACCTAGCTTATAGACCAACCCTAATATTTTATTCAATCATTATAGTATAATATCATCTGTCTGTTAACATCACCTTTACCTTTGTAGACTTTCATATTTTTTATATGGTTACATTCATAAGGAAAAACAAAAGTAAAAAAAAATGTCTGCAGAGAAATGGAGACATTTCTATGTGTGGGAGGCAGGCGGCTGGTGACAGGCTCATGATTTTTGCAGACGAACATGACTTCAGAAGGCCTGTCTGATGAGTCTGAGACAGGCCTGTCAGAGAGAGTGTAAGTGCACTAATGACTGCGAGCAGCCTCGCCACTCAGGGCATGAATATTGGATATATATGTAAGTGCATATTTTCTCCACTCCCCATCTGATGCTTAGTCCCAGGTCCACATGTACCTAGAGGACCGTCACACAAAATCAGTGACCAAAGCCAGCGAAGCATAGGCCTGATGAATATCTCAAGGATATTAAATCGAATTCTAAATTTATCAGACACTCTGTATCTCACTTTTTGTGAAGGGGATAGATTTCGATCCAGTCACTGAGAGCTTCATTTTGAGCAGGAAGAGGCTACAGAAATAAACGATTAAAGACACTCCTTGAGGTTGATGTCAGATTGATGTTTTTATATCAAAATTAACCCAAATAACTTTTTTTGTTTTGTGCATGATTAATTGGAGCATGTTATTCCAAAAAAAAGAATGTTTGTTTTCGCCATGTGTAATGATTTGCACCACCTCTGAAATAACTTTTTCCAGATATATTTTTTAAGTTAGATCAGCCTTTATTAGAAAAATTGACCGAAAATACATAGTTTAAAATGTAGAGTTATATATTTCCAATACGTTTTTTTTTTTTTTTTTTTTGTATAATTGGGCATTTGAAAAATGTATTTCCTTCAATCATGCTTAACATTAACTTGATCCAATCAGTTCTTTTTCCTCATTCTGTTTCACTCTGAAATATGTTATCATGAAGGTAAAATGTGTT
This sequence comes from Tiaroga cobitis, assembly GCA_030578255.1. NCBI lineage: Eukaryota > Metazoa > Chordata > Actinopteri > Cypriniformes > Leuciscidae > Tiaroga > Tiaroga cobitis. The sequence continues at coordinate 25,548,238 of CM060611.1, read as the reverse complement.
TCAAATGCTGTTTTACTATAAATTCAAAACAGTGAGTCATGTGGAGGAGTCAGTAGGTGGACCAGACATGTGGGTGGCAGATGTTTAGGGGCCAGTCTGATGGTGATATCTGGGTGAATTAGGTATGATTCACCAGACACACAGTCATTTCACACCAGTAACAGGTACGAGCAAAACATTGTGGAAGTCAGATTAAGCAACACTGTGTTATTGCAGGACTAAAGCTTCCAGAACCAGGGGACAGATGCAGTGTGGAAAGAGTTTGCAACAACCCATGTGTCTTTGTGCAACACTGATGCATCTTTTTTTGTTACAGCTCACTTTTGCCCCTTGTAACTTGTTTTGAATCTGTTAGACGGACCAAATCGAATATTTAAATGAGTTCCAAGCCCCATCTGCCCTGCTTGTGCTTGTGCATGTGATCTGAGCCAGATAAGAGAGACTGTTCCGGTCTGCCTATTGAATACACAAACGTGAAGACCAATTTACTAAATGCTAACTTTCCATTGTAGAGAGTTTTCTTCAAGGCCATTACTGAGAAGAAAAGAAGCATTATAGTCTCAACATTATTCTAAATTTGATGTCATTACACATTATATAATCCATATTACAATTTGAATAAAAGTTTAATTACAATTCTAAAAATGCTACAAGTGAATTTCATCATTTTTTTTGCATCACATATCACATCATCATAATTAATCCTTAAAAACTAAACCATCACACCAATATAATCACTATAAACTAAAAACCAGTCATTTTAAAAGTGAATTTATGCATCACACACAATGTACAGTATGAAAAATGGATATTCATTTTGAGATTTGCATTCAATTTCAATTCAAGTTATTCAATTATTGGTGTTTAAGATGCACTTAAAATGAGCGTGATATGACGGCAAGGGTAGTTTTCTTATTCAATTTACATCATAACTTTTCTTTTTGTTTAAAATCCTAAAACCTTTTTGGTTACACATTATTTTAAGGTGACGTAGTTACATTGTAATCACTCAAATACACATTATTTTAAGGTGACGTAGTTACATTGTAATCACTCAAATAAGTACTGAGTAATATTAATTAACTACATGTACTTACTATAGAGTTACGGTTAGGGTTTGGTTTAGGTTTAGTTACTTGTAATCATGTATAATTTACTGTTAATTTATAATAATTTTCTGTTATTACTATATAGTATGTCACCTTAAAATAAAGTTACCACATTTTTTATTTCCAGGTTTAAGTGCAAAACAAATCCTGGATTTTCAGTATGTTTTCTGACTTTTGTATGCATGTACAGTATATATACATAAAAGATGCGCATATTTCTGTAGGCTTCTGTGGACTTTCTTCTTTATATGCTTTGTAAATCCACACTGTATTGAGCAACAGAGAGCAGTTATTCAGTTACAGACAAGATCCTTAGTCATGAATGCATTGGGTTTGTGTCTGGGAGCTTGAGTAGGGACTGACTTTCTACAATAATCATGCTGTCATGTTGTCACCAAGCTGTAACATCCGTATTGACTGTGATAGCGCTGAGCTCTGCTTCTAGTTCATTCTCTTTAGCACCTGTCACTTTCCATGCACTCCATCACACCTGCTGTGATAAATTCACCCCTTTTTTGTGTCCCAAAGGCAGTTGCTATAATTTATTTTCCCTCTCGGTCTCCTATGGGGTTCAGTGTGTTCAGAGGCATATGGGAGGATTTAGACGACTTGGCAGCACATTGGCAGCAGGAGTGTGTTTGGGGAAACACTCATAGTGAACCCGGTTAAAACAAAAGCTATCAAAAAACATCTATCATTGCTATAGATGCGTGTGCTTGCCACCCATATCTCGGTTGCTATAGTTACAACCTATCAGGAAGTGGCACGACTTCTTGTAAAGTTCAATGGAAAAAACGACATTCGGATACTGTACCACAACAGGGCTGACAACCACAGTGAGGGGTCTGACCTTACACAATGGTATTTCGAACATTAGCCAAACATAACTGAGTATTTAAACACTTTAGCCACACTTATATGAAAGAAAACACAAGCACACTTTTCAAGTAAAACATTTTACAGAAAGAAGTTTGTTAGGTAGGTTTCAAAGTGTGGCTTAAGTGTCCAAAAACACTTTATTTTAGATATTTATATATAAAAAGGACACTAAAACATTTCTATGGAAATATAACTCAGAAATTTAGAAAAGATCAAGATCATTTTCCTCCGACTGTTTTCATGTTTCTTTTTTTTTTTCATGTTTGCACAGGAGGTTGGTGAATTATTATTCTTGGACACATACGACCAGGAAATGTTTGATAGCACATCATTCATTATCATAAATATTCAAGAATCCTACTTAGACGTACAGATTTAGAAAGTTCATGAAAACCAGTCGTAGATGCCGCTGTAGATTCTGTGGGAGGGAGAAGGGTGGGTATAGACAAGGAAACGCATCAGATAGAAAGCGAGCGAGGCTGCCGAGAATTGTCACTGGCACAACCAAATGTGACTGTGCATAGTTCATGTCTGTGCCTCTTTGATTCATATACAGAGGAGGAGACAGCAGGCTCAGACTCTCGCTGTCTCTGTCCAACCGAATCTTGTGTCTGGCTCAGAGGGTGGATTGGGGAGAGAGTGTCAATAGTCGTGTTTTACCACAGGCTGGCCCTAGATTGTGGAAAGCACCCACTTGCTTTTTAAACTTTATTGAGGTTGCTTGTTGCGTTTTTGTGCCTGCATGCCAAAGCCCCTTCTGTTCACCTTTGCCTCTGCTAAGCTTACATGTAAGTTGTAAAAAAAAAAAAAAAAAAAATCTACCTGCCTTTGATACCCAGCCCTTGAAGTACTTTACCACACAGCACAGGAAGTTGGCCAGCCTACTGGGTAGACTGTTATTTTTGTTACTCTACTTAATGCAAAAATAAGGGCATGGAAAAAGAGCCAATAAGTAAAAATTATGAATGGGTATAGGCATTATTTTTATCTCTATTTTAACATTTTTATTTGAGCAAATAAATATCTTTTTGAGCTTTTTGACTACAACTGTGTTGTAAGCTGAGGTCTGTTTTTTTCCCCTGCCCTTCAAAGGTTTGGAGACATTAGTTTTTTTACAATTGTTAAGACACTAAACACCATTCTCTGAACTATTCTCACTAGCCTATAACCAATTTGTTGAATAAAGCTCTCTTTCTGCTAGACACTATTTGCAAATCTCATGCACTCTTTTTGCAAAACTCTAAACACATTCTCACTCACTAAAACACATTTCGCACTGTGATACATTTGTGTCGCAAAACACTAAACACAAGAGGCAAAAGTTCAACACAACTAAAACACAGTTGTCATCGTTTACACACAAGGATTCAAAATTGTTCACACATGTTTCTAATGATGTGATCAAACCAACTGTACAAAAGAGGTGGTGGATGAGGAGGAAGAGGATGAGGACGAGAAAGAGCGAGGTGTAAAGGGTGTTATCAAGGCTAGATCTGTCAGACTAGCGGGTTTTTCTAGAGACAACATTGCCTCTGATCTGGACAAAGTCCAGGCCAGAGCCTGCAGGAAGACATGATGCTGAAGCAGAATCATTTAGAGTTTTATTTGACCTTTTTGGCTTTTGCAGTTGGACTTCAGTTTTTTTTACAGTATATTGAAGTGCTGATTATACAGACATTCGGTAGCCTACTATTTAATATTCAGTGCAATATTATACTTGCAGTGCATTCAGTATACATTATATTCACTTTACTCGGTTGCAATTACTATGCTTTTTTATGTAATTGCAAAAATTGTTTACTGTATACAATATTTTTTTCTGTAATGTTCTGAATGCTGTGTTCTCCATTGTTTGATCTGTCTAATGAAATATCTGTAGTGCTTATATTATTGACTCGTGTGTGTATGATCTGAAAGCATTGTTTGATTTTGAGTACAGTTGAAATGGTTTTGAAGCGATTGTTTGACTTTGCCAGAAGAGTCAGGGTTTTGTGAGTTTAGTTTGAAAATGTGGATACTTTTGGTCGGCAAAGATGCATTAAATTGATCAAAAGTGACAGTAAAGACATTTATAATGCTACAATATATTTCTATTTCAAATAAATGCTGTTCTTGGGAAATTTATTCATCAAAAATAAAAAGTTTGTACTGCTTTTACAAAAATATTATGCAGCACGTCCATTTTCAACTGTTATGAGAAATGATTATTGAGCACCAATTATAGCGTTATAGAACATTTAAGGATTTATGAAGGATTTATGACACTTAAGACTGCTGCTGAAAATTCAGCTTTGCCATCACATGAATAAATTACATTGTAAAAAGAAAACCTTTTCTAGTTCAATATATTTTAAATTGTAATGATATTTCATAATATCACTGTTTTGCTGTGGTGAGCAAAAGAGACTTCTTTCACAAATATTTAAAAAATCTTACAGACCACAAACTTTTGAACAGTGGGATAGACCGGATGGATGGATGGATGGATAGATAGATAAAAAGTTTATTTTCCAGGAAAATAGACAAAAATGTTGATGACTTATCCTGCACCACACACATTTTTGTCCAATCAGATGCTTACCTGCAACCAATAGCAATAGTTACATCACAGGATATAAGCAATTATTTGCTAATGTCATTTCATGGGGTCTTTAAAGCTTAAAACGTCTTTAAGCACTTGGAAGTGGAACATCTTACATTAACATATTATGTTACAAAAAGGCTTACAAAAAATTAAGCTTAAAATGAGCAAAAGTAGGTCTGAAATCCTTGTTTTCTGTTGCTCATATTACAGTTCATTTGAGAAAACCCATGTAAAGTGATGATAATGCAGATTATAGATAATTCGAGTAGGTTTTTGAGAATTATCAGTGTGTAAATCTTTAAATTAGCAGCGATATGAGTCAGCCTGTCTCTGTTTCTTCTCATTGTAGGGTTGAAGTGAAACCACCATCATCAGCAGTTTGACCACTCTTTTGCAATAATAGCATTCGTTTTCTCATTTCACTGTCGACCTATAAAAACTCTCGGCACATCCAGCCCGCCCAGCTGACTCCACACTTGTTGAAAGCACATATCATTTTGGAAGAGTGTGATAGAGCATAATGAAGACAGGAAGAAAAATTTAGTGACTCTCGAGGAAAAGAAAAATAAATATTGCTGCTTCAAGCGAGATTTTATCTGCTGAGATCGTTGATACGGTTGTCAGGAACTTGTGCGGGGAAAAAGGGCTGATTTTGTAAGATGGAGAAGAACGTTTGGGGCCATGGTTCTGCTGAGGGCATGTCATCTGTGCTTCCAAGAAAAGACAAGATAAAAGGCATCAGTCAACAAACTCCCATTTAACACTAAACACCCTTGAGACTCACTTGTCTTGCGCCGTGCCAATTCGGTGACATTGAATACTTTTATAAAAATTGCTGATGACAATAAAACCAGAGAAGCCGGAAAGTTTGGATTCCAAAACAATAAGAAAATAAATAAGATGGGATGCTGGCCTAAGACAACAGTTACTGATGAAACTGTCAAGCAGCAAGATCAACATTTGTCAGTTGCGCTTCCTCTGGAAATACACGACCCTGAGATTTTATCAGGGGATTGTTCCCGATCCAGTATTTGTTACTTTGACACACTGTTTATTTTCATGCGCTTTTGATTAGTGAAGCTCTCTTCATTGTAGCCTGGTTGTTTCTGGAACGTATCCCAACACAATAGGGAATATTCACCCCATGATTGACATCATGCTGTGACCGAACAATATAGAGTGTCAGCGTTTCTTTGAAGGTCCTTTGGGTATACTGTTGCTTTACATAGCAAAAGTCAATATGGCAAGTTAAAACATTGGCCTTGCTGTGATGTTTATTTCACCATACTCTGTCAAAAGACCAACTTGTTATTTTATGCTCACTCATACTTTTCCCACACCCATATGTCACTGGCTGAGGTGAACAGGCCTGGAAACGAATTTGTACTGAATCTGAGCATTCTTTCAATGCAGGAACTCTTTGTGTTCCCTGAATTGTGCTCATAAAGATACGCCAGGGTATAAACCTGTTTTCGCATGCATTGCATTTGGTTTCACGCTCACAAAACAAGAGTGTTGGTTAAAGGGATAGTTAAAAAATTAGCCCATGATTTACTCACCCTGAAGCCATCCTAGGTGTATTCTTACACCGAGGATTATTCTTTCTTCTTTCAAACGAATACACACTTCTTTCATTCTTCTTTCAGACGAATACAAACAGAGTTATATTAAAAAATGTCCTGGCTCTTCCAAGCCTCATAATGGCAGTGAATGGCTGTATGTCTTTGGAAGTCCATCAAAGCGCATCTATTGATGATTAAAGTGCTCCATGCATCTCCAGGGGTTAATAAAGGCTGAAGTGAAGCGATGCGTTCGAGTTAGGGGTGTGACGAGACGCTCATCTCACGAGACGAGACACGAGATTGGGTTCACGAGAACGAGACGAGACGAGATTTTTGCACAATTTTTCAGAAATCCTCAATGACAAAATTCATGAAAGAAAACAATATACAAGCACTGTAAAAGGTTTTTATTGACCGGCTTTTCTCCTGTTTGATTTCACATGAGTCTCTTCAGACCTGTACATAAGAGCTTTCAGAACTTCCGATTGAGGCTGTGTGTGACCTAACTGAACTCATTGAAGTCTGAAGTGCAAACAATAAGTGCAAGTGCAACCATAATCAAAGTTAGCACACAGACTCTTTATAATTGTTTTGAAATTGCTGTTTTATTTTGCACCGGCAGTTATAGGGTTAATGTGGCGAGTTCGGAAAAAGCCGGCTAGAGAGAAACGGCTGGTGTGTTTGTCTCTATGTTGTTCTTGTGTTCCGATTATAAGTTCAAAAACAGAGCCTCTCTTGTCTGTTGTCTTTAAGACATTACACTACTCTCTCAATATTCGAAGTGCAAACAGAGACCATAGCCGCAAATAAACAGTCCAGAGATGGGTATTGGGAGACGGACTATGAAGCCTAATTTGTGCGCACTGCACACCAGGGAGCTTGTGTTTTACTTTCAAATTGGTGATCGCGCACACTCTGTGTATAGGGAGCAGCGGTGCTGAGCGTGCATTTTACAAGATAAGACATTTATCAGACGTTTAGTCTATGTTGCGCAACGAATCCTCCGCCATCGTCACGCGAACCGTGAAGTATGATTCGTGCTGCACTGATTACAACGGCAACTCGTGCTGGATGAGCAGAGCAGACTTTTACATTAGTTTATAATGGTTATTATTTATTATAAAAACAGCAAACCGATATTTACGCGAATGTGAGTGTACAGTAGCGGTGGAATATTCTATTGTAATCTCACCCTCACGTTCAGTCATGGCGATATCGCGAGACAGCTTTTCACTCAACGGGAAATCTCGTCATATTTTAGTCTCGCAAGATCTCGTGGCACGAGATCTCGTCACACCCCTAGTTCGAGTAAGAAAAATGTCCATATTTAAAACTTTATAGACTAAAATAACTAGCTTCCGGCAGACGCACAATGTAATGACGAACGCGGTTGCCCAGCCCTGTTTGTTTAAACTGCGAGATGCGTCAATTGCCGTCATTATGTTGTGCTAGTTATTTTAGTCGATAAAGTTTTAAATATAGATTTTTTTCTTGCACGAACGCATCGATTCTCTTAAGAAGGCCTTTATTAACCCCCGGAGATGCGTGGAGCACTTTAATCATGAATAGATGCGCTTTGATGGACTTCCAAAGACATACTGCCATTATGAAGCTTGGAAGAGCCAGGACATTTTTTAATATAACTCCGATTGTATTCGTCTGAAAGGGGCTAATCATGAGCTAATTTTCATTTTTGGGTGAACTATCCCTTTAAGCTGTTTTGAAACTATAGCTTTCCCAGCTAAAAGCTGCTTTTAGGTAGTTTTGTTTTAAAATAGTTCAGGTTAAGTAGTTAGTAGTTAATCAGGTTTTTGAGTTAGCTTTCAGTCTTTTTGATGGCAACGACCCCCATTATGATCCACTTGCAAGGAATCTGTTTCCTAAAATGTAGGCTATGTATCTTTGTGTACAAGAAGCCAATAACATGTGATAAGGAATAAGGAATAAATTAAATTTTTAAATATATTACATTAGAAAACAGTTATTTAAAATTTTTATAATATTTAATTTTGTATTTTCATCATATATATATATATATATATATATATATATAGAGAGAGAGAGAGAGAGAGAGAATATATATATATATATATATATATATATATATATATATATATATACTCACTTAAAGGATTATTAGGAACACCTGTTCAATTTCTCATTAATGCAATTATCTAATCAACCAATCACATGGCAGTTGCTTCAATGCATTTAGGGGTGTGGTCCTGGTCAAGACAATCTCCTGAACTCCAAACTGAATGTCAGAATGGGAAAGAAAGGAGATTCAAGCAATTTTGAGCGTGGAATGGTTGTTGGTGCCAGATGGGCCGGTCTGAGTATTTCACAATCTGCTCAGTTACTGGGATTTTAACGCACAACCATTTCTAGGGTTTACAAAGAATTGTGTGAAAAGGGAAAAACATCCAGTATGCGGCAGTCCTGTGGGCGAAAATGCCTTGTTGATGCTAGAGGTCAGAGGAGAATGGGCCGACTGATTCAAGCTGATAGAAGAGCAACTTGGACTGAAATAACCACTCGTTACAACCGAGGTATGCAGCAAAGCATTTGTGAAGCCACAACACACACAACCTTGAGGCGGATGGGCTACAACAGCAGAAGACCCGACCGGGTACCACTCATCTCCACTACAAATAGGAAAAAGAGGCTACAATTTGCAAGAGCTCACCAAAATGGGACAGTTGAAGACTGGAAAAATGTTGCCTGGTCTGATGAGTCTCGATTTCTGTTGAGACATTCAGATGGTAGAGTCAGAATTTGGCGTAAACAGAATGAGAACATGGATCCATCATGCCTTGTTACCACTGTGCAGGCTGGTGGTGGTGGTGTAATGGTGTGGGGGATGTTTTCTTGGCACACTTTAGGCCCCTTAGTGCCAATTGGGCATCATTTAAATGCCACGGCCTACCTGAGCATTGTTTCTGACCATGTCCATCCCTTTATGGCCACCATGTACCCATCCTCTGATGGCTACTTCCAGCAGGATAATGCACCATGTCACAAAGCTCGAATCATTTCAAATTGGTTTCTTGAACAGGACAATGAGTTCACTGTACTAAAATGGCCCCCACATTCACCAGATCTCAACCCAATAGAGCATCTTTGGGATGTGGTGGAACGGGAGCTTCGTGCCCTGGATGTGCATCCCACTAATCTCCATCAACTGCAAGATGCTATCCTATCAATATGGGCCAACATTTCTAAAGAATGCTTTCGGCACCTTGTTGAATCAATGCCACGTAGAATTAAGGCAGTTCTGAAGGCGAAAGAGGATCAAACACAGTATTAGTATGGTGTTCCTAATAATCCTTTAGGTGAGTGTATATAGCGTGATTTTTTTTCCCAAACCACTTCAGCGGAAATCCCGCCCTGCAGCCAATTTCATTGGTTTAGGTTACAGTGACGGGTAGGTTTAGGGATCAGTGTTTGGTGTAGGCAATCAGTACAGTGATTGACATGACCAATGAAAACTTTAGAATCAGCTGCAGGGCGGGATTTCCGCTGAAGTGGTTTGGGAAAAAAAATCACGCGTGAATATATATACACACACTGAACAAAATTATAAATGCAACACTTTTGTTTTTGCCCCCATTTTTCATGAGCTGAACTCAAAGATCTAAGACTTTTTCTATGTACACAAAAGGCCTATTTCTCTCAAATATTGTTCACAAATCTGTCTAAATCTGTGTTAGTGAGCACTTCTCCGTTGCTGTGATAATCAATCCACCTCACAGGTGTGGCATATCAAGATGCTGATTAGACAGCATGATTATTGCACAGGTGTGCCTTAGGCTGGCCACAATAAAAGGCCACTCTAAAATGTCACATCTCGTGCCACGAGATCTCGCGAGACTAAAACATGACGAGATTTCTCGTAGAGTGAAAAGCTGTCTCGCGATATCGCCATGACTGAGCGTGAGGGTGAGATTACCATAGAATCACCGCTACACTCACATTCGCCTAAACTATCGTTTTGCTGTTTTGTAAAAAAAATAAAAACCATTAAAGCTGCAAGCAGCGATGAAAGGGCCCTTGCACCCGTTCCACCGCCACCTGGTGGCTTTAGGAAGACAGAGCACGGTAGGCAATGTGCATTTATGTAGGTAAATATAGGAGTATGTCAATGTCAGTTACAAAAATGTCCTTTATTATGGGGATTATACAATGTGTTTTCACTCAGATAAGTGTTGCTAGCATGTTTTAGCATGTTTCTAGCATGCTTGGAACTCAATGGTATATCTAAATGTGTTGCTAGTACTGCATCACATTGTAAAACATGTCACTTCCTGATGACAGTAGGTAGCGCTATTACTTTAAGTAAAAACTGTCATGTGTTTAGGGCAGGCCTTTTATCAAACATGTGAAGTTTGGGGCAGATTGGACATTGCCTTCTTGAGTAACAACAACTTCCTTTTTCATTGCATTAGCATGCTTTAGCACTTTGCTAGAATTGCTAGCATGTTTTAACATGTTTCTAACATGTTTACAACTCAATGGCATATTTACTATGTTGCTAGTGCATCACACTGTTAAACATGTCACTTCCTGTTGCCAGTAGGTGGCGCTATTACTATAACTGAAAATTGTCGTGTAGATTTTTTTAGGGCAGGACTCTTATCAGACGTGTTAAATTTGGGGCAGATTGGACATTGCCTTCTTCAGTAACAACAACTTCCTGTTTCATTGCATTAGCATGCTTTAGCACTTAGCTAAGAATTGCTAGCATGTTTTAACATGTTTCTAACATGTGTATAACTCAATGGCATATTCACTATGTTGCTAGTACTGCATCACACTGTTAAACGTCACTTCCTGTTGCCAGTAGGTGGCGCTATTACTATAACTGAAAATTGTCACGTAGATGTTTTCAGGCCATGACTCTTATCAAATGTGTGAAGTTTGGGGCAGATTTGACATTCCATGCCTGAGTTACAGCAAATTCCTATTTAATTGCAGTACTAATAACATAATTTAACATTTAGCTAAGTGTTTGCTAGCATGTTTTAGCATGTTTCTAGTATGTTGCTAGCAGGTTTAGCACTTGCTGGCACTTTTTTATATATTATTAGGAGTCCACAACAGTGTTAAAAATGTCACTCCCTGTTGCCAGCAGGTGGTGCTATGACTGTAACTGAATTTGAGCATGGACATGTGTTCAGGACAGAACTCTTATCAAACGTGTGAAGGTTGGGGCAGATTGGACATTGTTTGCCTGAGTTACAGCAACTTCCTGTTTTATGGCGAAACATTGAAATTTGTCAGGCTGCCGAGGACACGCCCTTCGACGAAAACTCAAGATCTTCGCAATTTAATGTTGCAAAGGCCTTAAGATTAGACTCACCAAATTTGAAGATGATCAGATTAAAACTGTAGGACGAGTTCGTTGAAGTACGAGGCCTGAATATGGCAAAAACTGCACAAAAATCTGAGAGGAAGTTCAAAATGGCTGACTTCCTGTTGTGTTTAGGGCTACGCTCCAAGAGACCTTTTTGTAGGCATTGGGCCATTACATGTATGTACCGAATTCCGTACACGTACGTGAAACGTAGCTGGAGGCGCACTCCATTGAACCTTTATAGGTGGCGCTATCGAGCCATTTTGCCCTGCCCAATTCTGAAACGCTTATCAGATGTAAATTTCTGCCAATTCTGATGCGTGTGCAAATTTTCGTGAGTTTTCGTGCATGTTTAGGCCCTCAAAAATGTACTGCATCACAGTGTAAAACATGTCACTTCCTGTTGACAGTAGGTGGCGCTATTACTATAACTGAAAATTGTCATGTAGATGTGTCCAGGGCAGGACTTTTATCAAAAGTGTGACGTTTGGGGCAGATTGGACATTCCTTGCCTGAGTTAGAACAACTTCCTGTTTCATGGCATTAATAGCATGATTTAACACTTAACTAAGTATTGCTAGCATGCTTTAGCATGTTTCTAACATGTTTAACACTCAATGGCATATTTTACTATGTTGCTAGTACTGCATCACAGTGTAAAACATGTCACTTCCTGTTGACAGTAGGGCTGTAACGATACACCAAACCCACGATTCGATTCGTATCACGATTTTTGACCCACGATTCGATTCGTATCGCGATTCTATCACGGGGGCGGGGCTTGAGGGGGCGGGGCTTGTGGTGAAAAAAAGAGATTTTGAGAGAAGAAAAAAAATACCGGTATTTTTATTAAATAACATTAGGAAAAACCTGTATAATATAAACACCAAAGAACAATAATAACTATGCAAATTATTAAACTATACTAGGCAGTGTAGGCTGCTGCTTTTGGGTTGTGTTCTGTGTTCCAACTAAATTGATTTCGGGATGGTGCCGTAGGATATGCATCTGCATGTTGGACGTGTTGCCGGTCAATTGAGGATTAATTTAATGCACTTTCTGAGAATTTATATTTCAAGTTTTGGCTGCAAATTTCACGTCCATAATGCTGAAATTGCCAAATTTTAAATAATTTATCCTCAACTAGTTTTGTGGTGTAGGTCTACGTATTTTATAATGTGAACTTCAAATAATACTAATAGTAATTTAAAGATGTGGTAGTTCTCAGGGCCTGAATTTCGTTTTGGAAAATGGGGGGGGGGATCCCCCCTTAGATGATTCTCATTCTCATTTTTTCCAAACAAAATTATTACATTTATCTTGCCTAAATGTTTACGCTCATTGCATTTTTACAATGGGGTAATGTTGTTGTTAAGAATTTACACATCACAAGGAAGCTGGATTTAAATTGTTTAATTAAATTTAAAAAAGTAGCACAAATAAATACAATAGAATAAAGATACAAATAAAGACAATTAAAGAGAAAAGTTTTTGAATAGGTCTAACACTAGTATTCACATACAGAAACTGAATAAAGTAATCAAATGGAAAATAACACTGGGTAGTATTTTAGTCCTGAATAAATTAAATACATAGGCTATTAATCCTGATTCCTTTAACTTAAAGCCGTCTTTTGTTGTTTTGACAACAAAATTAATGACAGACACATATGGCTTCCGTCACTTTAAGAGCTAGTGCACGGATCCTGTGTTCATTATACTGGCATGCGTTTTATGCCTATTAAAGACAAAACCGACTATGTTTAGAGTATAACCTACTCACAAAGACCGAAATTGACAATTTTGCGTGTTAAAGCAATATAATCCGCGAAAAATAGTTACTGGCCAGCTGTTTTTGAGGCGGATTTTCTATGAATGTGCGCATAGAAAATAATCTCTCAGAGAGCGCGCGAGCACTGATTAGTTTAAAATTGCTTGAATGTTTAAACTGGTAAGACTTAAAAAGACTTTTACAGTCTATGGTCCCGACTCCAAAACGCGAGTGTGTATTATCGCCGCATGCAGCGCCTGCCTTGCACAACACATTATGAGAGAAGAGATAGAAGACGCGCGGCACCGCTGAACACTCACGCTGTTTGTGAAATTGCGTCTGGAAGATAGTTGTTAAAAGAATGATTTGATTTTATTATCTGTGTGGATTACGATTGCGGGAATTTCCCGCATTATAAATGGGAGACCTGCGGGAATGATTAGAATTATGCGCAATACCCGCAATCCCGCGCCGAAATTCGAGCCCTGGTTCTGGACAGGAAGGATAACTCTGGGAGTTGGAAGGGGTGTGATCGCGATTCTGCCTTCTCACATCGCGATACAGGATCGTGGACCTGAGTATCGCGATTTCGATTTTATATCGCGTATCGTTACAGCCCTAGTTGACAGTAGGTGGCGCTATTACTATAACAGAAAATTCTCATGTAGATGTGTTCAGGCCATGACTCTTATCAAACGTGTGAAGTTTGGGGCAGATTGGACATTGCCTTCTTGAGTAACAACAACTTCCTCTTTCATTGCATTAGCATGCTTTAGCACTTAGCTAAGAATTGTTAGCATGTTTTAACATGTTTCTAACATGTTTAACACTCAATGGCATATTTTACTATGTTGCTAGTACTGCCTCACACTGTTAAACATGTCACTTCCTGTTGCCAGTAGGTGGCGCTATTACTATAACTGAAAATTGTCATGTAGATTTGTTTAGGGCAGGACTCTTACCAGACGTGTGAAGTTTGGGGCAGATTGGACATTGCCTTCTTCAGTAACAACAACTTCCTGTTTCATTGCATTAGCATGCTTTAGCACTTAGCTAAGAATTGCTAGCATGTTTTAACATGTTTCTAACATGTTTATAACTCAATGGCATATTTACTATATTGCTAGTACTGCATCACACTGTTAAACGTCACTTCCTGTTGCCAGTAGATGGCGCTATTACTTTAACTGAAAATTGTCATGTAGATTTTTTCAGGGCAGGACTCTTAACAAACGTGTGAAGTTTGGGACAGATTGGACATTGCCTTCTTGAGTAACAAGAACTTCTTGTTTTATTGCATTAGCATGCTTTAGCACTTAGCTAAGAGTTGCTAGCATGTTTTACCATGTTTATAACATGTTTATAACTCAATGGCATATTTAATATGTTGCTAGTATTGCATCACAGTGTTAAACATGAAACTTCCTGTTGCTAGTAGGTGGCGCTATTACTATAACTGAAAATTGTTGTGTAGATGTGTTCAGGCCATGACTCTTATCAAACGTGTGAAGTTTGGGGCAGATTTGATATTCCATGCTTGAGTTACAGCAAATTCCTATTTAATTGCAGTAATATCATGCTTTAGCACTTAGCTAAGTGTTTGCTAGCATGTTTTAACATGTGTCTAGTATGTTGCTAGCATGTTTAACACTTGCTGGCACTTTTTTATATATTATTAGGAGTCCACAACAGTGTTAAACATGCCACTTCCTGTTGCCAGCAGGTGGCGCTATGACTGTAACTGAATATGAGCATGGACATGTGTTCAGGACAGAACTCTTATCAAACGTGTGAAGTTTGGGGCAGATTAGACATTGTTTGCCTGAGTTACAGCAACTTCCTGTTTCATGGCGAAACATCGAAATATGTCAGGCCGCTGAGGACACGCCCTTCGACGAAAACTCAAGATCTTCGCAATTTAACGTCGCAAAGGCCTAAGATTACACTCACCAAATTTGAAGATGATCAGATTAAAACTGTAGGAGGAGTTCGTTAAAGTACGAGGCCTGAAAATGGCAAAAACTGCACAAAAATCTGAGAGGAAGTTCAAAATGGCTGACTTCCTGTTGTGTTTAGGGCTATGCTCCAAGAGACTTTTTTGTAGGTATTGGGCCATTTCATGTATGTACCGAATTTCGTACACGTATGTTAAACGTAGCGGGAGGCGCACTCTGTTGAACCTTTATAGGTGGCGCTATCGAGCCATTTTGCCCCGCCCAATTCTGAAACGCATATCAGATGTAAATTTTCGCCAGTTCTGACGCGTGTGCAAATTTTCGTGAGTTTTCGTGCATGTTTAGGCCCTCAAAAATGCGATTCATTGCGGAGAAGAATAATAATAAATATAGCTGCGAGCAGCGATTGCGGGCCCAAGCCGGTGGCACCGCAACCCCGGTGCCTTTAGTTACCTAAAGGCACCGGAGTGGCGGTTGTGCCGGCTTTGGCCCTTTATATATATATATATATATATATATATATATATATATATATATA
Organism: Tiaroga cobitis; assembly: GCA_030578255.1. NCBI lineage: Eukaryota > Metazoa > Chordata > Actinopteri > Cypriniformes > Leuciscidae > Tiaroga > Tiaroga cobitis. Next base: position 25,532,488 of record CM060611.1, on the reverse strand, counting down.
TATATATATATATATATATAAACAAGCCGGTGGCACTGCCACCCCGGTGCCTTTAGGGTTACTGTGCACGACGTGCAAAAACGTAACCCCGCTTTCACTGTCGCCCTACGGTCCCATGGATTTAACGGACACATGAAATAAGTACACAAGACCGAAAATTCATATGAAGTGTACCATTTTGGACAGGGCCTATGATCGTGAATCACAATAGCCACATATATGAGATCATTTAAATTTAGAATCATTTTTAATGTCATAGGACATACATGGGCAATATACGGCCCGGGGGCCGGATCCGGCCCGCATAGTGCTTCAATCCGGCCCCCGCGATGCGATCGCAATTTGGATGAAACACACGCCGAAATAAACATGCGTGACACAAAACAATCTTTAACTTAGGTGGCAAATATGTTTTAGTAATTCTGTGAATTACACTGCGCAAACCAAAATTAATACTACCCACCGGATGAAGGGTTGTCTCTGTCTCCACATAACATAAAATATTCATTTTATTTTATTTTTCGTGTTCGCATTTATGAGGAAAAACAATGTTACGGACGTGTTCTCCGTTACGGACGTGAGCGCTCTGAAAGCGGCACTAAAAGATGCTTTAAAACTTTCACAAAGACATCAAACAGAAAGCACAAAACCTTTCTTTAAAGTGAATTTCGTTTTGTATTAATTGTATCTTAATCAATGTTTCATCAACCAATTGCCTGTATTTAATAAATAAGAAGTAAATATAGCAGACAATATAGAGATAATCACGAAACATTAATAACGAGATAATCACGCCGGCGCGTGAACTGGAGCTCGTCTCATAAATGAACCGAAACTCAGCATATAAAGTAGCCTACTTGCCTCACATGTCTACTTTTAAACTGAACAATTCAAAACGAAAGAAAACAGACTACAGACTGCTCTCTGCTTATGTAATCCTTATGAAATGTGCATTTCTCTCTGGCGCGTTCACTAGGCTACTGAAGATCGTGAGTCAGCATCGTCAACTTCATCTTAGCCGACAATGACAAAGAAAACACTTATTTATTAATAAACAATTAAAATATCTCCTTGCTATATTTTACACTAGTCGCTAATGAATAAGTACTAGTACTTAATGGAATAGATACTAGTATCTAAAAAATAAGTACTAGTAGCATGAAAATAGAGACTAGTAGGTTAAAATGATTAAATGTTAAAACGGCTTGCCATATTGGCTCAGAGAGAGAGAGAGAAAATGACCTTTTAGATACTAGTACCTATTAATAGATACTAGTATTTATTCAATAAATACTAGTACTAAGTCATTAGATACTAGTACCTATTAAATAGATACCAGTACTTATTCATTAGCTACTAATACGCATTCAAAAGAATATCTAAAGAATAAGCACTAGTATCTAAAGAATAGGCACTAGTACTAAAGAATAAGCACTAGTCGCTAATGAATAAGTACTAGTACTTAAAGGAATAGATACTAGTATCTAAAAAATAAGTACTAGAACCATGAAAATAGAGACTAGAAGGTTAAAATGATTAAATGTTAAAACGGCTTGCCATATTGGCTCAGAGAGAGAGAGAGAGAAAATTACCATATTCAAACCACCATATTCAACTTCCTCTTGGTCTGAGCTAATGACAGTTAATTAGAAAGTTGTCCGGCTTGATCTGAACAATATGCGTACTGAGTTTTATGATTGTAGGTAAAACTATAAAACTAACCCCCCCCACTTTTATCAAAAGGTGGCGCTACTGAGTCCCTGCACCACGCCCGTTTCTGAAACTTTGCACATGTCTACTGGCTAATAAATGTGATCTGTCTGTCGAGTTTCATGCAATTTTAAGCAATTTCAGGCATGCTAAGAGTCTCAAAAGCATCCAAAAAGAATATTAAAGTTTGATGCGTTGCCATGGCAACAGTATCTAAGACATCAATAATCCTTTCACAGGTCTACATCTGGCGAGTGTCTACATTACACCGCGTTCCAAATTATTATGCAAATTGGAATTAAGTGTCATAAAAAAAATTTATTTTGTTTTTCAATCAAACTCATGCATGGTATTGTGTCTCCTGGCTCTTTGGATCACTGAAATCAATCTCAGACACCTGTGATAATTAGTTTGCCAGGTGAGCCCAATTAAAGGAAAACTACTTAAGAAGGATGTTCCACATTATTAAGCAGGCCACAGGTTTCAAGCAATTTGGGAAAGAAAAAGGATCTCTCTGTTGCGGAAAAGCGTCAAATAGTGCAATGCCTTGGACAAGGTATGAAAACATTAGATATTTCACGAAAACTTAAGCGTGATCATCGTACTGTGAAGAGATTTCAGAGCACAGACGGGTTCGTGCAGATAAAGGCATAATGAGGAAGGTTACTGCCAGACAAATTCATCGGATTAAGAGAGAAGCTGCTAAAATGCTATTACAAAGCAGCAAACAGGTATTTGAAGCTGCTAGTACCTCTGGAGTCCCGCGAAACTCAAGGTGTAGGATCCTCCAAAGGCTTGCAGTTGTACATAAACCTACTATTCGGCCACCCCTAACCAATACTCACAAGCAGAAACGGTTGCAGTGGGCCCAGAAATACATGAAGACAAATTTTCAAACAGTCTTGTTTACTGATGAGTGCCATGCAACCCTGGATGGTGCAGATGGATGGAGTAGTGGATGGTTGGTGGATGGCCACCATGTCCCAATAAGGCTGCGACGTCAGCAAGGAGGTGGCGGAGTCATGTTTTGGGCTGGAATCATGGGGAGAGAGCTGGTAGGCCCCTTTAGGGTCCCTGAAGGTGTGAAAATCACCTCGGCAAAGTACATAGAGTTTCTGACTTTCTTCTTCTCACTTTCTTCCATGGTACAAAAAGAAGAACCATGCCTTGCGTAGCAAAATCATCTTCATTCATGACAATGCACCATCTCAAGCTGCAAAGAATACTTCTGTGTCATTGGCTGCTAAGGGCAAAAAAGGAGAGAAACTCATGGTGTGGCCCCCATCCTCAACCCTATTGAGAACCTTTGGAGCATCCTCAAGCAAAAGATCTATGAGGGTGGGAGGCAGTTCGCATCAAAACAGCAACTCTGGGAGGCTATTCTGACATCCTGCAAAGAAATTCAAGCAGAAACTCACAACTTCAATGGATGCAAGAATTGTGAAGGTGATATCAAAGAAGGGGTCCTATGTTAACATGTAACTTGCCCTGTTAAGATGAGTTTGATTGAAATAGCTTTTGATTTCAGTAAATATGACCTCGTAATGCTGCAAATTCAACAAATGACCATTTTTAGTTCTTTACAACCTATAAAATGTTTTCAAACTCTGTTGTGCATAATAATTTGGAACAGTGCATTTTGAGTTTTTTATTTTTGAAAAAAATACTGTTTTCGTTGGGTGGTTTGTTCAATGAAATTTGACTTAAACCCTAACGGTTGGTGACTGGAAAATTATACTGACTGTCATTTGCATCGACTATTTAGGAAAATCAGTGTAAAATATCATTTGCATAATAATTTGGAACGCGGTGTATACACATCAAGTTTGAAGCAAATCGGGTAAAAATAAGAGGGTGATTTCAAAGCATTTTGAAAGTGACACACTTCCTGCTGCCAGTTGGTGGCGCTATAACTTTGACTCATAATAGTCACATCCATGTGATCGGCCTCTTACAGCGAACACACTGTTGAAGTTTCATCAAGATCAGTTAATGTATGCAGAAGTTATAACACACTTCCTGTTTCCATTATTCGCCATAAATTCGTTTCCTCGCCACGGCCAAATCGTTCGAGATATCAAAAATCCCCTGGCAATTTTTCATCCTCAATGTCTTGACATCATGCTGACCGAGTTTCGTTGCGATTGGTTGAATTCTCTAGGAGGAGTATATCGAATTCCAGGGGCATACGCTTCCAAACAAACCATTATAGCCGACTTCCTGTTGGGCTGGGGTAAAAAGTAAAAGTACAAAGGATATATGAACCGATGAGATCTATATGTCTACCGAGTTTCATATTATTACATGCAAGCGTGTTTGATTTATGGACCAAGTTTTCGCACCCCGTTCCAGGGGGCGCTGTCGAGCCCCCCTGCCACGCCCGGGTACCATCTTCAGCCCGGCCCTGATGGCCGCGGGTTCTGACCTGTGTGCAAAGTTTCAAGAGTTTTCGTGCACGTTAAGAGCCCCAAAAGTGCCCGAATAGTCGTTAGAATAATAATAATAATAATAAATATAGCTGCGAGCAGCGATTGCGGGCCCAAGCCGGTGGCACCGCAACCTCGGTGCCTTTAGTTACCTAAAGGCTCCGGAGTGGCGGTTCCGCCGGCTTTGGCCTTTCATCGCTGCTCGCAGCTATATTTACATATATATATATATATATATATATATATATAAACAAGCCGGTGGCACTGCCACCCCGGTGCCTTTAGGGTTACTGTGCACGACGTGCAAAAACGTAACCCCGCTTTCACTGTCGCCCTACAGTCCCATGGATTTAACGGACACATGAAATAAGTACACAAGACCGAAAATTCATATGAAGTGTACCATTTTGGACAGGGCCTATGATCGTGAATCACAATAGCCACATATATGAGATCATTTAAATTTAGAATCATTTTTAATGTCATAGGACATACATGGGCAATATACGGCCCGGGGGCCGGATCCGGCCCGCATAGTGCTTCAATCCGGCCCCCGCGATGCGATCGCAATTTGGATGAAACACATGCCGAAATAAACATGCGTGACATAAAACAATCTTTAACTTAGGTGGCAAATATGTTTTAGTAATTCTGTGAATTACACTGCGCAAACCAAAATTAATACTACCCACCGGATGAAGGGTTGTCTCTGTCTCCACATAACATAAAATATTCATTTTATTTTATTTTTCATGTTCGCATTTATGAGGAAAAACAATGTTACGGACGTGTTCTCCGTTACGGACGTGAGCGCTCTGAAAGCGGCACTAAAAGATGCTTTAAAACTTTCACAAAGACATCAAACAGAAAGCACAAAACCTTTCTTTAAAGTGAATTTCGTTTTGTATTAATTGTATCTTAATTTTAATCAATGTTTCATCAACCAATTGCCTGTATTTAATAAATAAGAAGTAAATATAGCAGACAATATAGAGATAATCACGAAACATTAATAACGAGATAATCACGCCGGCGCGTGAACTGGAGCTCGTCTCATAAATGAACCGAAACTCAGCATATAAAGTAGCCTACTTGCCTCACATGTCTACTTTTAAACTGAACAATTCAAATCGAAAGAAAACAGACTACAGACTGCTCTCTGCTTATGTAATCCTTATGAAATGTGCATTTCTCTCTGGCGCGTTCACTAGGCTACTGAAGATCGCGAGTCAGCATCGTCAACTTCATCTTAGCCGACAATGACAAAGAAAACACTTATTTATTAATAAACAATTAAAATATCTCCTTGCTATATTTTACATATTCATAATCATTACTTTTGCTGGTTTTGCCAGTCATGTATTCTGCAACGAAATATGTTTTGAAAGTATCCTTCCCAACACTGGAAGTCTGTATGTTAATTAGGGATGGGCATTTTTCAAAAATATTGCATTCGAATATTTGGGCTCATAAAAATCGAATATTCGAATATTCGTTTATTTAAATGACATTTAACGAAAAAGATGTTATTTTTTTATTTTTTTTTATTTTTTTTAACGTTTTTGTCACCATTTCTTTTAGTTGAAAACATTAAACATTAGGCCTATGTGTAAACAAAAAATATAAAAAACAAAAGCATTAATAAAAGAATGCTCAAGCAGCGCGAACGGGAAAAAACCGCCTAATAAAGCGGTTGCGCCAGATATCGTACAGAACGTACACACACTCGAGTCAGCATATGATTATCGTGTTTATATTGTTTCATGTTTATATAGAGAAAAACAATATCCACATGCAGGGGCGCCGCCAGCAATTTATGATCGAGTGAGAAAAGGCGCTGCGCTGACAGACGTTTCAGAGACACAAAGATAACGGTGTTCTAAGTTTCTAACAGCACTTTGCGTTTTCTGCTCTTAAACCGGTCTCCCTCAACGAAACTTAAAGGAAGTATATGTCTCAAAATAATTTTGCTATAAGATAAGTTATCATCTAAGCTCTTATCACGCGGGGTCCAGCTGCGCTTACCTGCAGTCGTGAATGCAGTGTTGGTCAGCTGTCTTTCCTCAGTCGACTGTTTGGATTTCATGTGATTTCTCATTGTGGTGATGATGATATTATAACTCAGATTAATTAATTAATTTGATCAAAAGTAATTCCATTTAGTAAGATCATTTTCAAGTAATTCCAAACTTCGCGAGGCAGACGACAACATTATGTGATCAAATACACACAACTTGTTAACACACTCCACAGCGCCACCCAGTGCATTTAATTATAATTGCGAGTTAGTGCTTGGGATTTATCATGGATTCACTGCATTTACGGCCAGCAAAGCAACGTAGTAAAATTCGAATAGTATTTTATTTTACTAATAATAATTACAGATCGAAAATTCGAATATTCGTGCACATCCCTAATGTTAATGTAACCTGCACACATACATTTGCAGTTTTGTTAATAGCTTTCCATCTTGAATAGTTACAGCTGGTATGAATGACATGAACAATGTGCAGGGTAGTGTAGGAAAGTAAATCAAGTTATTGTAACCTTAGAGAGGCCTAGGTCAGACTGGCCTATAGCAAAAATAAATATCAGGCCTTGAAATAGGCTGGCAAAGTCAAAGTAACTGTAGAGTAGCCTTATACATATTTGCATTGAATTAATTTTACCATTTAATCATGTAACTGTTTAATTGCAATTGTCCAAAGTGTGGCTCTCCGTTTACTTTGCCAAAGTAACTGTGGCCCTCAGACTAAAACTGTTGCCCACCCCTGTCATAGGATGCCATAAGTCAATCTGTTTTGCAGCACTTAAATGTGTAAATCCAGAAGCCCAGTATTTATCTGGAGGTCTTTGCCCTTTGCCTGTCAACCTGGTTTGTCTCTGCCTTTTCTGTTCTGCCCTGTTTGCCATTGCTCACCCTGCCTGTCTTGACCTTTCTTAATAAAAAGCTGCAAATGGACCCCCCTGGCCTGACCCTGCCTCGTTACAACACATATGCTGCATCTGCTCGCTATCTGCCGAACGGCTCTGGTAGTTCCGCTTCAGCACTGATGATGTTGTAGGAATAGTGCACTCTGGTTGGTCTGGATTATTCGGGATTTTTTATTTTATACAGAAATAAGTTATTTATAATTTAGATGAGAATAAAATTAGTGTTGATTAAAATGATGGAAAACAAATATATTGATCTGAAATATAGTGCATACATTTTTAATTAATTTAGATTAAATTACCAAACATACAATCTTAATTTAATTTAAAGCAAACAATACATTTAAATACATTTAAATTATGACTAGTCAGGACGGCATTGTAGATATCTCAAACTGGAGTTAGGGATAGTCATAATTTTGATAATAGATATTAGATATCTATTATCAAGTGAAAGATATCTTGAAATTCATTTTGATTAGAGATATCTGAAATTTGATATCTGTAACTTTCATTTTATTGGGTTAGCTATGCGCACTGTGATTGGCTCATCGCGTTTGGGGGCGTGGCTTAGCCATAGGCCAATTACGTTACAGATATCTTAAATGATAATACAAACTATCCAAAATATAATTACGACTTGTCAGAAAGACGTTGTTGATATCAACAATGTTAATTCCGGATAGTCAAACTTAGCTTTTAAATGTTAAAAGGGCTTGCCATACAGAGCTCAGAGAGAGGCTCACCATATTCAAACCAAAATATCTGACTTCCTGTTGGTCGTTGCTAATTACGGTAAATTAGAAAGTTGTCCAGCTCGAAGAGTACAATATACATATCGAGTTTTGTTACTGTAGATAAAACTAACCCCCCAACTTTTGTCAAAAGCATTTAGAAAGTGACACACTTCCTGCTGCCAGTTGGTGGCGCTATAACTTTGACTCACAATAGTCACATCCATGTGATCGGCCTCTTACAGCGAACACACTGCTGAAGTGTCATCAAGATCAGTTAATGTATGCAGAAGTTATAACACACTTCCTGTTTCCATTATTCGCCATAAATTCGTTTCCTCGCCACGGCCAAACCGTTCGAGATATCAAAAATCCCCTGGCAATTTTTCATCCTCAGTGTCTTGACTTCATGCACACCGAGTTTGGAGACGAACGGGGGAATTCCCTAGGAGAAGTGTTTCAAATTCCTGAGCATGCATTTCCAAACAACCCTAAATAGCCAACTTCCTGTTGGGCTGGGGTAAAACTTAGAGCACGAAAGTTGTTCGGCCCGATGAGATATATAAGTGTAGCGAGTTTCAGATTATTACATGCAAGCGTGTTTGATATATGGACAAGTGTTCAAAGGCCCGATGAGATATATAAGTGTAGCGAGTTTCAGATTATTACATGCAAGCGTGTTTGATATATGGACAAGTGTTCAAACCCCGTTCCAGGTGGCGCTGTCGAGCCCCCCTGCCACACCCGGGTACCAGCTTCAGCCCGGCCCTGATGGCCGCGTGTTCTGACCCGTGTGCAAAGTTTCAAGAGTTTTCGAGCACGTTAAGGGCCCCAAAAGTGCCCAAAAGGTAGTAAAATAATAATAATAATAATAATAAGTCGGAAGAAGAATAATAATAATCCTAAGGAAAACAATAGGGCCTTCGCCTTTTCAAGGCTTGGGCCCTAATAATAATAATAATAATCCTAAGGAAAACAATAGGGCCTTCGCCTTTTCAAGGCTTGGGCCCTAATAATAATAAACAGAGCAATTCCAAGAGGGTCCTCACACCATCGGTGCTCGGGCCCTAATTATAAAATAATGTAAAAGTCTGCTCTGCTCATCCAGCACGAGTTGCCGTTGCAATCAGTGCAGGACGAATCACAGTTTACTGATCGCGTGAGGATGGCGGAGGATTCGTTGCGCAACATAGACTAACGTCTGATAAATGTAGCAATCGTAGAATGCACGCTCAGCACCGCTGCGCTATCACGAAAGTGAAAGTAAAACAAGCTCCCTGATGTGCATTGCGCACAAATTAGGCCGCGAACATACAATAGTCCGTCTCCTAATACCCATCTCTGGACTGTTTATTTGCGGCTATGGTCTCTGTTTGCACTTCGAATATTGAGAGAGTAGTGTAATGTCGTAAGGACAACAGACAAGGGAGGCTCTGTTTCGGAACTTATAAACGGAACGCAAGAAGAACTGTAGAGACAAACACACCAGCCTCGTTTCTCTGTACTCTGCCTTTTCCGAACTCACCGCATTAACCCTATAACCGCCGGTGCAAAAGAAAATAGCAATTTGTAAACAATTATAAAGAGTCTGTGTGCTAACTTTGATTATGGTTGCACTTGCACTTATTGTTTGCGCTTAATAAGACTTCAAGGAGTTCAGTTAGGTCACACACAGCCTCAATCAGAAGTTCTGAAAGCTCTTAAATGTACAGTAAGGGCTGAAGAGACTAATGTGAAATCATACAGAGAACTTTTCTCAGTCAATAAAAACCTTTTACAGTGCTTGTATATTGTTTTCTTTCAATGCATTTGATAATTCATACTCATAATGCATGTCATTTCAGGTCTACTTTATAAGATTATTAGTTAAACGTTGCAAAATGCACCTGCATACTATTTTGTCATGCATTTTGTCATTGAGGATTTCTGAAAAATTATGCAAAAATCTCGTCTCGTCTCGTTCTCGTGAACCCAATCTCGTGTCTCGTCTCGTCTCGTCTCGTGAGATAAGCGTCTCGTCACACCCCTAATATATATATATATATATATATATATATATATATATATATATATATATATATATATATATATAGTATTTATAATAAAATAAATATTTTAATTTTATTTTTACAAACAAAAGCAATTGACAAAAGTAGCAAAAACTTCTTTAATTATATATATATATATATATATATATATATATACACACACACACATACAGTAATATATATATATATATATATATATATATATATATATATATATAAATATATATTGCCTCCTTAAAGGGTTAGTTCACCCAAAAATGAAAATTAAGTCATTAATTACTCACCCCCATGCTGTACCAACCCCGTCTTCGGAACACAAATGAAGATATTTTTGATTAAATGTGACAGCTGGATCACTCCTCCATAGGCTCCCTAAGGGAATGAGTCCTGACGGCCCAGAAAGTCAATGAAGAAAATGTTTAAATATTCCATGTCGCAACAGTGGCTCAACTATAAGTTTATCAAGCGACGAGAATACTTTTTGTGCGGAAATAAAACAAAAATAACGACTTTATTCGACTATTCCTTTTCTTCCTTGTAGGCCTGAAACGAGACGTCAAGAGATTTCCACGACGCATGCACGAGAATTGCGATCTCCTTCAACTACTTCAATTAAGTTCTCGCGCGTGCGCGTCGTGGAAATTGAAGTCTTGAAGTCTCGTTTCAGGCCTACAAGGAAGAAAAGGAATAGTCGAATAAAGTTGTTATTTTTGTTTGTTTTTTCGCACAAAAAGTATTCTCGTCGCTTGATAAACTTATAGTTGAGCCACTGTTGTGACATGGAATATTTAAACATTTTCTTTAATTACTTTCTGGGCCGTCAGGATTCATTCCCTTAGGGAGCCTATGGAGGAGTGATCCAGCTGTCACATTTAATCAAAAATATCTTCATTTGTGTTCCGAAGACGAACAAAGGTCTTACGGGGTTGGTACAACATGGGGGTGAGTAATTAATGACTTAATTTTCATTTTTGGGTGAACTAACCCTTTAAGTAGCTTCAATGCAATTTGCTACTTTTTGTCAGTTTTTGCTTTAGTCTTGACTGGGAAAGCTACACTATTTTAAAATGGCTACTGTCGCACTAATATGTTCGTTTAGTCAGTCCAAACACTGGCAGGAGTCATGGTTGTGATATCCGTGGTGAGACCAGGGACTTGAATGTAGAATGAGTCATTGTCAGACACTTCTGTCATTTTGCTTGAATGTGGCGCAGTACATCGTTGACCCCATTCATGGCTTTTCCATAAGGTGTGGTTGTGTATTTTCTGAACTGCAGGAATATCCGGAGGAAAAACCCCTGCTTTTATGAATGAGGCTGTGAAAAGCCTACTTATCCTTTCCATAATAGGCCATACGGTGTTGTTTTTGTTTGTGGTAGATGCGTATGGGCATTAGGTGAGTGCAGGGGTCAAAGGTTAAATTGAAGTGAGGCAGGAAGACTTACCAGTGCTGGTTTCTTTCAGGAACTTATCCTCCTTTATGTGGTTGAAAACCTCCTTAGTGATTATAGAGCGCTTAAGAGCTAAATATAGACTGGCTGGAAATTCTCTATACAAAATAAGTGAATTGTCACCATGCGGTTTTTCCGTCTCCTCTAACCCAGCGGCATTTTAAAACTCTCATTTTCTCTCCCTGTGTGTCAGAAGAAAAAAGGAAACTTCTATTTTTCAATAAATATTGTTCATTCTCCCGAACCACTACTCCTTTTTTCTTCTGCTTTGGCTTTTGGGGAGGAGGTAAAAAAAACACAAAAAAAAACGTAATTTATTTTTCATAAACAGTGCGTGCACAAAAAACAGCACATTTGAATACTTCCCTAGAGGGCTTGTGTTCAAATGAAAACAATGAAAACACAATCATATCACTGTGGTGTTGTCGGAGAGGTTATAATGGAGAGCTGTTCCAGTGCAGCTCTGGCCCCTGTCCAGTGATTGTCAGATGTGATCAGAGGGTGGTCTTCACTCTTGATATGATCAGCCTGGAGAAGTCAGAGGAGAAGTTGAAAGAAATACACAAGACTTCTCACGTCGCTCTCTCTGTTTGTCAGCTTGAACTCTCGGTCTGTTTAAAATTGGCACGTTACCATGAGCAAGAAAACGATCACATGAGCACAGTAATGCATGGAGATAAGAGGTTCTTATGCAGAGCATGACAGACTAGACACCGTTCACATACACACTGCTGATATATATGGTTGTCAGTCACTCCTCCTCTGAGTGTTAAATCCTGTTCACACACAATTAAGTTATTTAAAGGAGTGACTGACAACCTGCCTGGAATATTCAGGTAGTGCAACCCAATTTTTTATAAATGTGTATAGTGTGAACCGAACCAAACTTGCACTTTAACTTGTCACTAACTATTCAGGTGGACTTAGGTAGCCAATCAGTGAACTAATCATTCTTATGAGCTGATTATTTTTAAAGAACCAGTTCTGGTTCACATTTCGCACTGAACTATTTATTCACGATTCATCCAACTCACTGGTTATGATCAAAGTCCCTTTCAAAACCTGCTTGCCGAACTCACAATTAAATAACATATTTTAAATCAGAAAAAAAATCTGACATTAACTGTCCAATAAATGTTGCTCCCTTTCGTTGTCACTCCGAGTTCCGTCGGATGACGACGAATGGGGTTTCGCTTAGAAAGCCAATCGACTTCGAGTACTACAAAACGAGCCAATGGCAAAGAAATGCCATGGGTCTGCGGAATTTGCATAGCGTAACTCCGCCTCACCTCGTGGGTATTTAAGGAGCACGCTCATAGCAAATAGGCATGTTTTCGCTTCGGAGCCAAGAGTATCTCTTCGCTCCACAGCCATTTCTGACTTCACTCTACGAGACGAGCCACTCTCTCCGGTGTTGGTGTGACGGCGATCTGTAGCGAGTTCACATTGCCTGCTGATCTGTGCAGTGATCTGCCAATGAGTGTGTTTCTCCCTGCTCGCTTCAACATCGCGGAGTTTCTTCCTCCTCTCACAAAAGAGCTCGCACGCGGCACGTCTTTTTAAAGACGGCTCGCCCGTGCATTTCTGGTTGCGGTCGACTCATTTCCGATTTTGATGGGCACATTCTCTGCTCTGCTCTGCGTGCTTGGGCTTCATCACGCTAGAGCAGCGTTTGTGGATGACTCACGTTCTCCCCGCGGGAACGTGATCATCGCGTCATTACGGTCGAGACTCAATGATCTCGTTAGAGAGAGAGTCCCCTCATCCACACCCCGATCTAACACTCTCCACGTGAGGTGCTACTTCGGCTGGTGGCCAGGGTGACCTGAGGGTGTGTGTGTGGAACAAATCCGCCGACTCTTTGTCCGTGGACCACGCCCCCCTCTTCAGTGACGCAACCCGCGAGTGTTCAGGGGATTCCCCGGGTCTATTTTCGGATGCCCCGCGGGTTTCCCTTGACGCTCCAGAATCGGATCTGTTGTCCATCGCAGCATCACAGGGTGGGCCAGAATTTTCAGGAAGTGAAGATTTGACAGTGCTGCCACTTTCGGGTGTGCATATGGCATTTGTCGAGTCAGATCCTGAGATGACGGCCATGCTTTCCCGGGCGATTGGTTTTTGGGTGTGGCCGCTGACTCCTGTCAGCTTCCACTCCAATACCTTTTTTCCCGGATGTGCATTAGGAGATCTCGAAATCCTCGAAGACCCCCATGTCTTCCAGCGATCCCTCGTTGATCTCCTTCGCCCTTCCTTCCCTCGACGGGGCCGCTGCCCATGGGTACACTGGGGTCCCCCGGTTGAACGCTCTGTTGCGATGCTACTGTGTCCTCAGAGTGCTTCCTCTCGGCGCGATCCTAAGCACCCGTCCTAAGCCTGTAGTTTTTCGTCTACACTTGTGGCGAATTCCTATAGCGCTACAGGACAGGAAGCCGCCTCACTGCATGCCATGGCCATTCTGCTGGTCTACCAGACCCAGATGCTCACGGACATGCACGAGGGCGAGACTGACCCAGGGCTCTTCAATGAGCTGCGCGCCGCCACTGACCTTGCTCTCCGAGCGACGAAAGTGGCCGTACGTTCCCTGGGTCAGGTGATGTACACCATTCTGTGGCTGAACCTGTCCGATGTGCAGGATGTCGGGCGGACCCATCTGCTTGACACCCCCATATCCCAGGTCGGCCTCTTCGGCGGTGCGGTTGAGGGCTTTGCCCAACAGTTCTCAACCGCCCACGAGCAGACTGAGGCTTATTCTGCCCCGACGGCCCCGCCGTCCGAGCTGATCCCTCAGTCTGCCCACCGCCGAAGGCGCCCTCCTGCGGCTCCCACCCCGCCCGTTCACCCGGGCTGGCTCTGGAAGCCGCAGGGGGACGCCACAGCCCTCTCCAGCCCCGCCCCCCGCTACACGCTGGGTTAAGCGGCACTCTTGAGATGGGCTCCTCAGAGATGGGACTCTTTCCAGGAGCTGGTAGCAGGGCCACTCCTTTCCCTGGTGGAGGGCCGGGGAAGAATCCTTATTCAGAAAGAACTGACTCTCCCGTTTCTGAGCACACAGAGTTCTCGGACGACACGGTGCGCCGCCCCCGGGCCGTGCACCCCTCGTCCTCCTCTGTCCCAGAGCCGGATGACAGTGCGCGCCGTCCCCGGACCGTGCCGCTCTCATCCTCCTCTGACGCCAGACCCCTGGCAGAGCAGACCCCCGTGGAACGTTCGTCCTTCCCTGGTCTGCTCTGTCAGGACGCGGTCCATGGCTGCACCCCCACACCGGTCCACGTCTGGGTCAGCCATACCGCCTCGCTGCCCCACTGACGGGAAGTCTGTAGTTCGCACGACCCCGCTGGTTCAGTCGTTGGGAGCCTGGCTAGAGCTTCCCAACCTGTCCCGCTGGGTCGCACTAACGATCAGGCTCGGCTACGCGATTCAGTTCGCGCGGTCTCCTCCCCGCTTCAGGGGAGTTCGCTCCACTATGGTCGGTGGCAATGCCCCTATCATGAGAGCGGAGGTTGCAACCTTGCTGGCGAAGGGTGCGATCGAGACTGTCCCTCCAGCCGAAATGAAGACCGGCTTCTACAGCCCGTATTTCATTGTCCCGAAGAAAACCGGTGGGTTACGGCCAATCCTGGACCTGCGCGTTCTGAACCGCTCCCTTCACAGGCTGCCGTTCAAGATGCTCACCGCCAAACGCGTTTTCGAATGTGTGCGGCACCAGGATTGGTTTGCAGCGATCGACCTGAAGGACGCCTACTTTCATGTCTCCATCCTCCCTCGACACAGACCGTTCCTGCGGTTTGCTTTCGAGGGGCAGGCATATCAGTACGCAGTTCTCCCATTCGGGCTAGCCCTGTCTCCTCGCGTCTTTACGAAGGTCGTCGAGGCAGCCCTTGTTCCCCTCCGGGAACACGGGGTTCGCATTCTGAACTACCTCGACGACTGGCTAATCCTAGCTCACTCTCGAGATCAGCTTTGCGAACACAGGGATTTGGTGCTCCGCCATGTAGCCCGTCTGGGCCTTCGGGTCATCTGGGAGAAGAGCAAACTTTGCCCCGTGCAGAGGATCTCTTTTCTCGGTATGGAGATCGACTCGGTCGCCATGTCCGCGCAGCTTACGAGCGAGCGCGCGCAGTCACTGCTGACTTGCCTGACACAGTTCGAGGGCAAGAGTGCGGTTCCACTGAAACTTTTTCAGAGGCTCCTGGGGCATATGGCATCCGCAGCTGTGGCAACGCCGCTCGGATTACTCCATATGAGACCGCTTCAGCTTTGGCTTCGCGACCTAGTCCCGAGGTGGGCATGGCAACACGGCACTCTCCGAGTACCAGTTACTCTGACCTGCCGTCAGATAGGGCTGGGTATCGTAACAAAATGTTCGATACCGATACCAAAAGCGATACCTTGACTTCGATACCGGTTCCTGAACGATACTTTTTTCGATACCAATTTTATTTTACAATATAACATTACCTAATTTTTTCAGTTTGTTGACTTTTTTTACACTCATATTTTGAGTGTGTAAAAAAGCACCAATGCTGATGTTTTCTATGTTTCCTAATCATTTAACAACATGTATTCTTTACTTCAATGAGCTCATTGTTTCTGCCTTAACTTAATGCATTGTTTAACAATGAAATTTAATGAAAATTAATAGAAATACATTACACTGTCACCTCTGATAACAGATCACTCTAAATTGTAATTTAGACACATTCATTTTCTGTAAAGCTGCTTTAACCTGTTAAGCTTCACCAGAGCGCGGGCGCACTGAAGCGTTTTTTTTTTTAAATAGTTCAAAGTTACTATCAGATTTAATGTTATTACCTTGACAAACTATACATCATTAAAAAGATATAAGACTCAAGTTTCAGTATTTGACCACTATTGTATTCTGTGAAACTTATAGTGACAGTTATGTCTTAATTTGTGTCAGGAGTTATGAAATTAAAAAATGAGTCGTTACCTTTAATATGAATTATGAGCGTCAGCCGGTCTCATTCAGAAAAAAACTCCCGTGCGATCGTCATGACAGAGCTTGACAAAACAACGTCCCTCAGGGCTTTTAGCTCAAACATGTGCAGATTTGGAGAAATATTGATAGATTCTCATAGGTTTACATCAGACTTCTATAGACAGGAATAATATTTATTGAATTTATACCCAAATGCGTCGATGTAATCATTTTGAGCGCTGTATACTCTGATGTACTGTGTTATCAATTCATACTAACGGTCTGGGGCGCTGTTTGAACAGTAAAGTCCATATATGGATCACATGAAGAAGAACTATAATCATGTGACATTCAGGAAGTCCTGGCACAACAAAGCTATCCGAGATCGCTGTAAAGTGCAGATAAAGATGTTTTGAAGACAATAAACATGATTGCAATGATATTTGATTTACCTGTGTTCTTCGAGTCATGTCAGGTATTTTCATAATAATAGATTATATGTATAATGTAATGCTAATCGAGATAGACTTTCAAATTGTGCAGAATACAATAAAATAATATATTTTCTATCTGATTTTTTTATCTGAAGCCAAATCAGATTACAGAAAGTTATTTAAAACACTCGACTTGCGCTATAAAGTAAGTTGAGCACAAACATAGTTTTATTCTCATAAATTGTCGTGTATTGATGGTGTGCTAAGCTAACATGCTAGCTAGTACTGAGCACCTGCTACCTAACTTCGGTGTAATTTTTATGATTTTTTTCTAAATAAGAATGCTTACTGAACTGTTTCGTTTTTCAAAAAGGGCATTTGATACAGTTTCACTGTGAAGTGAGAACTTTTATAAAATAAATGAGGGATTGAAACAGTGTGAATTGCTAGTCGTTAGTGATTATAATGCAGACAAAAGAAAAGCATATTTAGAGCAATAAACAGGCTGGAGAGGTGTGAATATGTGCAGGGGAGACTGAGACTGAATGGGGCTCGTTTTTGCATCACAAAACAATAGAGGCAATAGACTGAATAGATGCTTATAAGATGACAATAAACACCAGTCTAATCAAAATAAAGTCATATGACATGATCTTGAAAAACATTGAACTAAATACAGAGTTTTAGACTTATCATCTTCAGATTTTAAATATAACATGGCCAGACATGTGGCTTTAGCTGCAGTGCATTTCTAGATTGCTCCAGGGCCAACTTCAATTTTATTTTCATGAAGATGTTTCATAAAAATAAATGTATAATAACTTTACAAAACTTTGAAGCTATTTATAACTATTTTTTTTCATTATGACAATAATTAATTCTACATTTACAATAAACTTCCAGGTGTCAGCTTTCAAATGAGATCTTACTTGTGCTTTTAGTACAAAGGGTTCATGAACTGTATCTGTTTCAGTTTGGGAATGCCATATCTGGGGATTTTTCAAAAATGGGCTTGAAGCTTAACAGGTTAAACCGACATTTATTGTGAAAAATGCTATACAAATAAATGTGAATTAAATTAAATATAGGCTACTGGGGGGCGGGATATATGCCTCGTGCTCCGCACACATCAAGCTTGACGCAAAGCACTGGCTAAAGTAGCCTAATGATTATGGATGTGTCGGGAAACAATAGCAAGGAGATATTTTAATTGTTTATTAATGAACAAGTGTTTACTAATGGTGTGTTCACTGTTCACACCGAACGCGAATTTTATTATTTGCGCTAGTAGATTAGATACAAAGTCAAAGACGCGGATAGACGCATCATTCGCGCCGGGAGTCGCGAATGATGCGAATTGGGCAACGCGTTTTGAACTCGAGCGGAAGATTGAAGCGTCTAACTAGACGCGATAGACGCCTATTTGACGCTCTATTCGCGTTCGGTGTGCTTTGTATGACACACCGCTTTGCCTTATCAGATTTACCGTGTTACCGGTCTTGGCAGCAATTATCTTGTCGAAAATATTGCATCGCGTGCTTCTGGCACACACACACACACACACACTACAGCCTCACATGCGACGAGCCAATTCTCTGGGCAGCAGCGTTAACTAGTGTTTTTCCGCCACAGCCAATCATGCTGCATGCATGTTTCACTGACGTTGAAGAGATTAACCACTTAGATACCGAAATTTGGTACCGAAAAACAAGACATGTTTCGATACTCGGTAGTATCGAGGCAATTCGGTCGGTACCTAAAAAGTACCGAACTCGGTACCCAGCCCTACTCAGACCTTCACCCCGTGGTCGAACCTCAGTTTTCTACGGGCCGGAGTGCCCCTGGAACGTGCTTCCCGGCATATTGTCGTAACGACAGATGCCTCTACCATGGGCTGGGGTGCCATGTGCAATGGACGTGCTGCCGCGGGCTCCTGGACAGGACCCCACCGCTTATGGCACATCAATTGCCTCGAGTTGCTGGGTGTACAGCTCGCCTTGCGCCGCTTCCGAGCCGTGCTCAGGGGTCAGCATGTACTAGTCCGTTCAGACAATACCGCGACCGTAGCGTACATCAACCGTCAAGGTGGTCTGCGCTCCCGCCGTATGTCGCAACCGCCCGCCACCTCCTCTTATGGAGTCAGAAGCATCTGAGGTCGCTTCGTGCCATTTATATCCCCGGAGCCCTGAACTGTGCAGCCGACGAGCTCTCACGGTTTCAGCCCCTCCCTGGAGAATGGTGACTCCATCCCCAGTCGGTCCAGCTGATTTGGGACCAATTCGGGGACGCACAGATAGATCTGTTTGCCTCTCACGACTCGACCCATTGCGCCCAGTATTATTCCCTGACCGAGGGCACGCTCGGCACGGATGCACTGGCGCACAGCTGGCCGCAGGGCCGCAAATATGCGTTTCCCCCAGTGAGCCTTCTCGCGCAGACCCTACGCAAGGTCAGGGAGGACGAGGTCATTTTGGTCGCGCCGTACTGGCCCGCGAGGACCTGGTTCCCCGAACTTGTACTCCTCGCGACAGCACCTCCTTGGCCGATTCCTCTGAGGAAGGACCTCCTTTCTCAGGGACGGGGCACCCTATGGCACCCTCGTCCCGATCTTTGGAACCTCCACGTGTGGCTCCTGGACGGGACGAGGCAGGTTTGAGTACCCTACCACCAGCGGTGGTGGCTACCATCACTTCCGCTAGAGCGTCGTCCACGAGACACGTCTATGCGTTGAAGTGGAACCTCTTCGTCAACTGGTGCTCTTCTCACCAAGAAGACCCCCGGAGATGTCCGGTCAGTGTCCTGCTTTCCTTTCTTAAAGAGGCGTTGGAGCGAAGGCTGTCTCCCTCCACCCTCAAGGTCTATGTTGCCGCTATTGCCGCACATCATGACCCGATAGAAGGTAAGTCCGTGGGGAAGCATGACCTGATCATCAGGTTCCTGAGGGGAGCGAGGAGACTGAATCCTCCTCGTTCTCCTCTCGTACCCTCTTGGGACCTCGCAGTGGTCTTAACTGCCCTGCGCAGCGCTCCCTTTGAGCCTTTGCAGTCAGTCGAGCTTAACTTCCTGTCAATGAAGACAGCGCTCCTGACTGCGTTAGCCTCCATCAAGAGGGTAGGGGACCTGCACGCATTCTCCGTTGACGAAGCGTGCTTGGAATTCAGGCCGGGTGACTCTCACGTGATCCTGAGACCCCGGCCTGGATATGTGCCCAAGGTTCCTACCACTCCCTTTCGGGACCAGGTGGTGAACCTGCAAGCGCTGCCCCCGGAGGAGGCAGACCCAGCCTTGGCACTGCTCTGTCCAGTACGTGCTCTTCGCATCTATGTAGACAGAACGCAGTGTTTCAGGACCTCAGACCAGCTCTTTGTCTGTTATGGTGGGAAGCTGAAGGGAAAGGCTCTCTCCAAACAAAGGTTGTCTCACTGGATAGTGGACGCCATTGCTTTGGCATACCAGCAGCAAGGTCGACCGTGCCCCCTTGGTGTGACCGCCCACTCCACCCGGAGTGTGGCATCCTCTTGGGCTCTAGCGCATGGCGCCTCGCTAACAGACATCTGCAGAGCTGCAGGCTGGGCGACACCTAACACATTCGCCAGATTTTACAATCTCCGAGTGGAGCCAGTCTCCTCCCATGTACTGTCTTTTTCAAGCTAACATGGGACCCGTTAGGTGTCTTCGCTTGCTCGCCATTCCACTCCACGGACTGGATACGTGCGATATTCTCCTCAGGTGAGCTTCCCCGAAAGCCCTGAGTTCCTCCAGCACTCCTGATGCTGGCGCCAGTGTCTTTTGCCTGCGCGTCGGCTAGGTGCCTCCCGTGTGCATGGTACCTCCTCTGAGCTACCCCCACATGTGTATTTCCACTGTAAGCCTCTTGAGCATGTGTCTTTCCCTTGGCAAGCCACCTTGCCACCCCTGGGGTTGAAATATTCCACCTGCGGCCGGACACCCCAGTGATTCCCCATATGCATCCCTCGGGTCATATGTGTATTCTCTAAGTCCCCCCCTCTGGGTTGGCAGTAATTGCATACTTCCCTTAAAGATCTTGGGATATGCTCCCCAGTGTACCTTGGTATTCCTGTGCTAATAGGAGTCCTTCGTCCGTGCTATCTCACGACAGGGATCTCAGATTACGCAGGGCACTGGAAGACAGCTGAGAAGGTGGCGTGATTAGACTGGTATCCCCATTCGTCGTCATCCGACGGAACTCGGAGTGACAACGAAAGGGAACGTCTCGGTTACGGATGTAACCCTCGTTCCCTGAATAGGGAACGGAGACGTTCCGTCTTCCTGCCACTTTCCGCTGTACCGCGGGGATCGCCTGAGCTCAGTCTTGGCTCCTCAGCGAGAAAAACATGCCTATTTGCTATGAGCGTGCTCCTTAAATACCCACGAGGTGAGGCGGAGTTACGCTATGCAAATTCCGCAGACCCATGGCATTTCTTTGCCATTGGCTCGTTTTGTAGTACTCGAAGTCGATTGGCTTTCTAAGCGAAACCCCATTCGTCGTCATCCGACGGAACGTCTCCGTTCCCTACTCAGGGAACGAGGGTTACATCCGTAACCGAGACGTTTCTTATGCTCAAATAGCATTATAACAGCTTATTTTTAGGCTAGACCAGACAATGCGCATGTGCAGTCCTAAGTCCTTCTATGAGCACCGGAGCTTCTAACGGCAGCTGCAGTGAAGCAATGACTTTACCAGTCAGCGATTGGCTCTTTTACTTAGAAGGCGGGAGTTATTCCGCCATATTGTGCGTTGCACCCATTCATAAGTTATAGGAGTGAACCGTCTTTCTCACAAAAGGGATAGTTCAAAAATTAGCCCATGATTTACTCACCCTGAAGCCATCCTAGGTGTATAGTCTGTTATGAGTGGCCTATGTTTAAATTGTGGTCTGTTCCTCACATCATCTGCCATTATATGTCATTATAACGGACTTGGTCACTGTGTATTAATGTTTTATGTAATGACCAGTAATTTTGTTCTGCAGAAGATAGAAAGTCATACAAAAAGCATGAGGGTGAGTAATATTAATTATTATAATAATTTTGTATAGTGTTATATGTTATAGGAACACCTGTTCAATTTCTCATTAATGAAATTATCTAATCAACCAATCACATGGCAGTTGCTTCAATGCATTTAGGGGTGTGGTCCTGGTCAAGACAATCTCCTGAACTCCAAACTGAATGTCAGAATGGGAAAGAAAGGTGATTTAAGCAATTTTGAGCGTGGCATGGTTGTTGGTGCCAGACGGGCCGGTCTGAGTATTTCACAATCTGCTCAGTTACTGGGATTTTCACGCACAACCATTTCTAGGGTTTACAAAGAATGGTGTTAAAAAGGAAAAACATCCAGTATGCGGCAGTCCTGTGGGCGAAAATGCCTTGTTGATGCTAGAGGTCAGAGGAGAATGGGCCGACTGATTCAAGCTGATAGAAGAGCAACTTTGACTGAAATAACCACTCGTTACAACCGAGGTATGCAGCAAAGCATTTGTGAAGCCATAACACGCACAACCTTGAGGCGGATGGGCTACAACAGCAGAAGACCCCACCGGGTACCACTCATCTCCACTACAAGTAGGAAAAAGAGGCTACAATTTGCAAGAGCTCACCAAAATTGGACAGTTGAAGACTGGAAAAATGTTGCCTGGTCTGATGAGTCTCGATTTCTGTTGAGACATTCAGATGGTAGAGTCAGAATTTGACGTAAACAGAATGAAAACATGGATCCATCATGCCTTGTTACCACTGTGCAGGCTGGTGGTGGCGGTGTAATGGTGTGGGGGATGTTTTCGTGGCACACTTTAGGCCCCTTAGTGCCAATTGGGCATTGTTTAAATGCCACGGCCTACCTGAGCATTGTTTCTGACCATGTCCATCCCTTTATGACCACCATGTACCCATCCTCTGATGGCTACTTCCAGCAGGATAATGCACCATGTCACAAAGCTCGAATCATTTCAAATTGGTTTCTTGAACATGACAATGAGTTCACTGTACTAAAATGGCCCCCACAGTCACCAGATCTCAACCCAATAGAGCATCTTTGGGATGTGGTGGAACGGGAGCTTCGTGCCCTGGATGTGCATCCCACAAATCTCCATCAACTGCAAGATGCTATCCTATCAATATGGGCCAACATTTCTAAAGAATGCTTTCGGCACCTTGTTGAATCAATGCAGTTAAGGCAGTTCTGAAGGCGAAAGGGGGTCAAACACAGTATTAGTATGGTGTTCCTAATAATCCTTTAGGTGAGTGTATATATATATAGATATATATAGATATATATAGATATATATATATTATATAGATTTAATTTCCATTTTTGGGTAAACTATTCTTTATGTGTGGTTGTAACTCCCAAAAGCAGTGTGTATGTGGTCATAGATAACAGGAATCATCATGACAACAGATATCCAGTTTACATGGAGTAGGCCTAGTATGTTAGCTCAATCGTTTGTATGTCCATTTGCAATAGAGGTGAAACGGATATCTTCTGGCGCTAATGGATTTCAGACGCATCACATATCTGCTATGCTTTTTTACACCAAAACAAATAATTCACTTAAGGTTCCTATGCAAAATTTTCTGTACGTGGTTAGTAAATGATTTTATTTATCCTCTTTATCATCTGGGAGGGGATTTTTATGCGATGCGTCTACATTAATTTCTGTGTAGAGCTACAGATCATCCTGGATAATGACTTCAGGATTTCCTGCTCTTCAAAGCAGATCTAATGTTTAATCCAAAACAAAAACTTTGACACCATAAGCTACTATTTCAGGGCTTACGTCTTGGCTGGAAACCCTGAACAATGGCCGCTTTGTGTTTCATGTTTGGGGATCAGTTCTGGTAGATATAATTAGATGTTATTTTATTAAGGTAGCTCCCCACAAGAAGCCAATAAAAGTGGTTTCCGCCTGGAAATCCATACAGAAGACAGGGCTAAAATTACAACCACAGATAAGGTTAAACAAACAGCTCCCATCCGTCCCGCAGCAGCCGCGGGGCCACTGATCGACCCTGCTACGGTCTTCAACTAGACGTGTACTGCCATGCCTACCACTCTGGGTAATCCAACCCAGCGCGTCATTTCATCAATTTCACAGCATTTTTCAAACATTTGCATATGTGTGAATAAACTAACAGTGATCGGGAGTGCAGTTATTAGCCCACCCCCATCCCAATATGCCAGCACAGCTTCTTTTTTTTCTCCATTTCAGAGCATATAAAGGGCATGGAGTGGGAATGTATAGAAGCACACACACATATGCGTTTGCCAGCTCTTCACACATTGCGTGCTTCCCGTTGGGGGAGGGGGGGTACGAGAGTGAGGCTTCCTCCCGAGCCTGAAGCTGAGAAAAAGAGAAGCGTTACGCTTGCTTTCATTGCCGAGGGCCCAACAAGGGTTTTATCTCGGTCCTGTGGGACTGCGCTAGGGTGATTTTCTTAAGAAGTTAAGCAGAGTGAGATTGGAGGAGATGAGGTGGGAGGGGAGATGGAATGGGGAGTTAGGGAGGGAGGGTGGATTTCTGTACCTTTGGATCTACAGAACATCCACAGGAAAGAGTATTGTTCTGACAATATTATAACAACAACAACACATCTCCTTCCCATGTCTACACCCTTCGAATCTGATCGCCAGTCATCATCATCAGGACACCAACAAAATAATAAATAAATAAAAAGGCATTGACCATAAAAGTGGTCCTGTATTCCAAGTCATACAATAGACGTGTGTTATGGGCAAGCTGAAATGCAAGGCGTTATCCAATACAAATCTTTAAGTTCTCTTTCCTTGCAGAATTTAAGAGAGTTCAAGAGAAAAGTATTTCATGAAGGGATCGTTCTTTTGAATCAAATCTTTTCTAAGAATCATTTGATCAAGTTCACAAAACGGGTCTGGAGTGCATTTCCGAAAAGCATCATAAGCGATCTCTACGATCTACTTAGACTAACTAGCTTTTGGGAAATGCAGCCCTGTATGATTCATTCATCATTCAACCTGATTCAATACTTCTGCAAGTTCAGCCAAAGTCTCTTTCGAGGAAAGTGAATTCACTCAGCGGCAATACTTGCAAAGCCTCCGGGCAGATATTTCAGGCATGCAACACCAACTCCTATACAATTCAATGGAGAAATAATTCAATCTGCTCACCAAATTTGCTTGTCCCATTATGCTCAAAGAGCGTTAATGAGCATATATTCAGGTTGGTCCAGCCAATGCACATGTTCAGTCCTAAGCATGTGTTTCAGGACACTAACTGTTTGCGATGACTTTACCAATTGGCGAAATTTAGAATGTGGGACATATTTCACCATATAGTTTGTTGCACTTTCTCCAATATTAGTGAACCATCTTGGTATATGCAGTCTTTGGTTCAGCTCGCTTAATAATCTGGTCACTATGGAATAACACCTTAAATTGTGGTTTGTTTGTCAAAGCTATTGTATAGCTTCAAATCTAGCTTAGACCTATTTAATTATGCTTTTCTGGCCTTTTTGAAGTTCCAGTCCTCATCCAATGTAATTGCATGGAAAATTGTGACCAGTATATTATTTAAAACTTTCCCTTTAGTATTCTAAAGAAAAAGAGAGTGACAACATGAGAGTGTAGGGTTGTAGGGAAGAAGCATTATCCATCAGTTTTTAACTCAGTTTCTACTGAAAAGTGAATCATTAAAGGAAGAGGAGGGCCATGCGGACAGATGTCAGTTGTGCTTTTGACAAGCTCTCCAATTTGCAGAAGCCTTTAATCCCTTAGTGATAAAGGAAATAGGTTATTCCTAATTGCAGGTCCTCCAGAGGGCTAGTAGACATGCCCTGGGGCATTCTGGGAGTCCCAGAACTAGCCTGTATCATGCAAGCATTGTGAAATTGGAGGGTGACTTTGAGCGAGGGATTTACACCCCCAGTCCTTAGGCATACCGGTGATGACAAGGTGTCATCACAACCCTCGTTCATCACCAAGAAAAATTGATCCGGGCATTACACCGTAGACGTGAGTAAACCATTAATCTTGGCTATAATTATGCACAGAACCACTGACAAACCCAGTTGCTGTCATTCTTCCTGCTGAGCAAGGTTAGAGGGGCCAGAGACTGGTGAATTATGGCTGCCCAACACCTCCTCTTCCACAACAAGTTGTGCTTGTGTGATTCACAGTGGAGGATGGTAAATGGACATGGTCATTAAGGAGCACTCTGCGGTACTAAAACTGACGACATTGACTCTTTTTCAGGCTGTGGGATGGGTGAAAGAAGGAAACTGCAAACTGTGTGATCTATTGCTTCTGATATTGCCAGGTCTGAAAACCAACTGACATGTCATTTAGTAAATGCGGAGTTAGAAAATCAACAGAACAGCACTTAACCTGTTATAGCTCCTCAAAATGTTTTTACCCGTATTTCCCGGTTAGTGGCAGTGGGAGAGAGTTTTATATATTTAAATATAGACAGAAATAGGACATTCTACACTGAAAGGAATAGTTGACTCAAAAATAAAAACAATATCGTTCACAAGTTTGGGGTCGGTGAGATTTTTTTTTTATGTGCTTCCAGTCCTGGTCACATCTTCAGAAATCCTTTTAATATGCTGATTTGGTGCTCAAGAAACATTTCTTATTTTCAATGTTGAAAACAGTTGTGCTGCAGCTTGCTTACCATTTTTGTGGAAACGTTATACATTTTTGATGGATAGAAATTCAAAAGAAAAGCATTTTTTGTAACGTAAATGTCTTTGCTGTCACTTTTGATCAATTGAATGTATCCTAGCTGAATAAAGTATTAACCCTCTGGGGTCTAAGGTGTTTTTGGGGTCCTTGAGATGTTTTGACATGCCCTGACATTTGTGCTTTTTTCAGTTGCTTATAAACATATTAATGGCACAGGTGTAATTACACTCTATTTAGCACAAACAGGGCTACCATAATATGTGAGCAACATGTATGTACATATTTGTATTTTTAAAAGAATATTGTTTATGCATGGTTATTGAAAAAACTATTGAAAAAAATTTAAGTTTCTGAAATAAGGCCACAAAACACATATTGATTATTTCTTCACAAGACTTTTGAAAATTGTATCACATAGCCTAGAATATTTGCTCCAAAACTATGTGAGAATGATCCTGACTACTCATTCAGATAAGACAATAAAGTATTTTTACATTTTTAATGACGTGTTTTGTGTCAGAAAGCTTTATGCTAGGAGGCGTGATCTCTTATTAATATGTATTCATTTCACACCTGAGAAAGACAAAGACCCTCCCATAATGGCCCTATTAGGTGCTATCAGGCCATATCATTATGACCCTTGCACAAAGAATGAGGAGATTTAAAAAAGAATGGCTTTTAGATTGTTTGGATTTATTTACAACACAACACAATCCAAAGATACACAACAAAGGACAAAAAAGCACATTAGTAAACACACTGATCTAAAGGCTTGAAGAGTCACACAACTTTGTGCCATTGAAACATAGTAGGCTACATACCTGTCATTTCCAAGGTGTTTGACTTTTCATTTTACCATGTTCATGTACAGAGACTGTTGAATGTTGAAGTCAGCAGGACTCATCAGTGGCATCTCTCCCTGTAAAAAATGAAAATGAAAAATAAACACCTTTGAACATGCTGATATCAAGAGAAACTATATGGCTGCACGACTTTGGGCATGCATTGTAGATTTTTCTGGTTAAAATTGCGATTTAATTATATATATATATATATATATATATATATATATATATATATATATATATATATATATATATATATATATATATTATCAAGCTTGTATATTTAAGTTCAGTAATTTCACTTAAATGACAATGAAAATTACCTATTAATTGTAATTTAAGTGAAATTACTGAACTTAAATATACTGGCTTGATAAAAACGATCATTCTAGAAGAAAATTTCAGATGGCACTTAGAGGCTTTTGCATCTGAACTCTTCATATATACACACACACACACACACACACACACAGTGCTTAGAATAAGTGAACACACCCATGCTAAAGTTGACTACCCTTCACAATATAGACATGGTTTTATTTCAGTTAGCCTAAATGAACATTTATACATAAATAATATATTGTATTTAGACAGTATCACATATTTTACCGGAGGCTGAAATATATTTCACTAAATCATTATAACCTAAGCAGTTATTCGCAAACAAAATAAATTAAGCATAAGGCAGTATTTTAGCATGATAATCAGTGTCATAAACTAATCTCAAAACTGAGTAAAATATGTGTAGTAGGCTAATATCACATTTAAAAAGTTCACACGAGCGTATAGGCCTACGTATAGGGATATTGTGACTGTGAGGTAATCTTTCCTATGTCAAAAGCTAGCCAAAACTAGGCAAAATACAGTCTGAAAATTCATTTGAGCTCTATAATCAGAAAAGGAATTATATAACACTAACCAACTTACTCCGAACTTGTATCCTCGGCGGGGTCAATTCGTTCTTCAAAATGCAGCCGTTGGTTGTCCAAGTTTCAAATTCCTATGAAGAAAAGGTGAATCCTTCCTCGCTGCCCAGAATCATCTGAAGGAGTAGCGTGCCATTCTCAAAACGCGATGAACTATCGGTGAATCTGATGAAGAAACGTGTTTTTATGCCATTGATCGCTGCTGGGCGTGTGCGATGCATAACGTTAGATCGCCTATTTACCATGTGAAAAGCTCTGGGGGTGTGGCGGCCTCGGCTCATTAAAGATAATGAAGGGAGAACGAAAAAACTGTACCTCTTCTTGGTTTTAAACGGATTACATAAACTGGAAATATATATTTTTTTAAATAAATTACTTCATTTAAAAGAAGAGAATTTCAGCTTCATAAAGAGAAATCTCTCGTATCTCTGTGACAAGTATTGACAGAGTTACAGTTCATTTTTCGGATGCGTTTCAGAATGGACTTCACTGACAGAGAGAAGGCAAAACGCGCATCATGTTTATTTTTCTTTATTTGACGAAAAGCACAACACTTTGTTTTTATTGTGAGTACACACACAAAAAAATAGACACTTAACAGGATCTAATGATGTACAACACTTATATGTAAGATCAAAATCAACAGAGTAATTTGATTCTCTTTTGCACTGATAAGGAAAAAATCGAGCTCGTCGCGACGGCCGACCCCAGAGGGTTCATTTCTTTACAAAAAAATCTTTCTGGCTCCAAACTTTTGATCAGTAGTGTATGCCATTCCATACCCTCAAACACTTTTTTGCAGAACTCATCCTGGCTGCTCTTTTCCATACAATGAAAGTCAATGGGGACACGGGCGGCTAGGGGTGGGCGCTATACCGGTAGATGATTACCGGAAGAAATTCGTCAACCGGTAGAGATTTTGGACTAATATCTCTAATGTGGTTATGCTCATGTGACGGTGCTGTGCTACACGGTCACGAAAGCTTATCGACTGCATGAGTTGAAGCGCAGTATGCAGCGACACCTCATTTCGTTTTATGCACGTGCTGTCAGAGAGACTGTTTCTCAGCGCTTTCTGAGAGGCGCATATATGAAACCTCTGTTCATAAAGCGCGTGAGAACTGAACTGAGTGCTTTTTGCCGACTAATTGGGCTTGAACGGTTAACTACACACAACTATGTGTCAAAGTGACCATGTCTTTGCAAGTCAACAGAGTAATTTATGTCTTATAAGTGAACTTAAACAGTTGAAAGAAAATGCACTAATAAATTGGATCCGTGCAGTCGGTCTTAAAGTGACAGGATCCAAATTTACCTGCTCTCATTATTAATGGTAATCAAGCAACAAAAAAGAAAAGGAAAGAAAAGAGAGATCTTTCACTGCTCTTGACTGAATCACTTTTTTCACTTTAATAATCATAAATGTTTATTTAATTTACACAGTAAATGCATTGTTTTTTTTTTTTACATTTGATTATACTACTTATGTACTATTTCTAGTGCTTGAAGTTTTTCAGGTAGGTCTATTTAATTTGTGTCTTTGTTCTATAGTAGTTTGTTTTCTTTCCTCTTGATTACTGTTTACTTGTCTTCAGTAAGCTTGAGAGTTTTATTAGGCTAATGTTAGTTTTTTTAAATGATTTTAATTGAAAATGGTGATAATAATGGTGAAAGCAAAAATAACTATATCGTAATATATCGTTATCGTGAAATAAAATGACTCGTATCATGATATAAGATTTTGATCATATCGCCCATCCCTACAGGCGGCTGTCGAGTTTATTTTAATGTTGCATTTTAACATGTCACACCAGGTTTGAGCCATTGACAGATTTATAAGTGTCAGAAGGGGAAGATTCAGCAAATAACTATTTACATTTGACCCTTTTCCTCACATAAAGCTGTTAAACAGCTTCGGAAGACTTGGTATAGAGGACATGAGTTGAATGGGCTACTTTTATAGTACTTTTTTTACTGCTTTTTTGTCCGTTTTGGAGCTCGACAGCCAAGTAAAGATTAAGAAATGACAGAACCGTTAAAGCCCCCCATGGAGCGAACCTCCCCCCCCACCCAAACCCACACACAGTGGCTGTATTTACTGAAAACATTTCGTCATTTTAAAAGCATTAACAGAATATATATGGTCTATTGATTGTTTATAAATATTCCCACAGTAATATGGTGCTAATTAGAATTAAAAGTAAAAAAAAAAATCTGAATAAAAGCTATTCAGTATGAAAAAAAAGTATTAAAAAAATAACTGATTATCTCTTGAGGCCTGAAAGCCACCATAATACCCATTTAAATTCATTGTATGCAAAGAAAATACTACAGCTTTGGAACAGCATGAGAGTGAGTAAATGATGAGTTTTGAGTCATGAGTCTATCCCTTTAACTGATGATCTAAAAAAAAGAAAAGTGTTTAAAAAATGACTCACATGCCAGTGTAAATGCTTAGTAGTATGCCCTAGATTTGCTTTGCCACAACTATGTGTGTCATATCTTTTTAGTGTACATTTTCTCACACTTAAGTGATGTGGCTCTAAGCCGTCTGAATCTGGCTGATCTGTTTCTCCCGCTGTGATGAGCCCACTGTAAATGCGGAACTCAATCATATGATCTAGACTTTTTGTGGACTTTGTAACACCAGGATGGAATATTCTGTGTGTACGTGTGATTTTGCACTGTGGCGACTGATCCCAAAGGATATACTGTATAACCTAAACAGAGAAAAAATTTCAAAAATCACATGGAATTATTTCTCCTCCATGCTTGATAATTTGTGCTGCATGCAAATGGGCCAGAAACAATAGACAAAAAACCCAAGTGACAGTGAGACTGAATGTAAATGGAACAGCTCTATATGGTTTGCCCTTCAAACAGCCCCACGTTCAATTGAGTCCTGAACAAAGCGAGAGGGACACTGGATAGGAATTCCTCTGGTCTGCTTTTCTGCCCAACTGTGGTAAATGTGATTACTTTTGTCCTAAAATCCCACAGCATACATTATCATCCCTTTGTATAATGGCTAAGCCTCTGCATGTATCACGTTTCTATTTCGTCCTATTTATTTATTTGCTTTGAGGACGAATGAACAGAGAATCATGTTACTGGAATACTTTACAATGTTATATATTAAACAAAAGGAGTGGTAGAGCTGCCGTCTTTGTTCTCCGAATGACAACAGTTAAGAAGGCCACAGTTTGAAACGGTGTTAATGATCAAGAGAAACCTAAAAGGGAATTTTGCGCATTGTTTAGGCTAGAGTCTGATAGGAATTAGCTTTTTTTTTATTATTCATGGTTTCCCAACACTTATGGAGCCTAATCATCATTTCAACCCATGACAATGGAGAAGTGGTGAAATACCAAAACTTCTATTTTGCAATGCATTATAGTTGGCCATTATTCACTTGAGAAAATAACTGCACCAAATATATATTTCACCTTCTGTGTTCAACTGTTCCTGAAAATAATACTCCTACGTTCTGCATTTGATCATTATGTATCTATTAGCCTGGTTCTGCTCCTTTGATTTCCATTGCTGCAGGGCAAATCCTATTTGTTTGATGACTGTGGTCCATTTTTTCCTCACGGGTAGTAGAACATATAGTTTTCCGAGATAAATGATACCCAATTCTCACCTGTAAATCTCAGATTTAGGTCTCTGTGCACCAGTTTAATGAGTTTAGATAGAAGTTGAGCTTCCTTTTAATGAGTTCCAGTGTATTTGATGCTCAGTTCCATACATCTCAGTGAGTAAATTTCTTCTCCAGTTTATGACAATAGACATGCAATATTTTTTTCCCCTTTGCTCTCTGTCCCGTCTATGACTGTTCTGTAAATAGATGCCCACATCCACTGGTCATCTGCTGCCTGATAATATAGCAATTCTTTGTATGAACAGTGAGTGGCCCTGCTGCCTCTTTTAGTCGCATAGTGTGGGAATGTCTTTGGTGTCAAAGCTCAGTAGTTATTGAAATCCCTGTAAGCTTGTCTTAAAGATTAATTGAAGGCTAGATCGATCCTGATCACTGTGTCTTTGAGAGAACAAAATCCCCCCTCAGCAGGACCGCCGTTCTTGTTAATGTTTTATCAGGGGTAGTTTTGCCCATTCACCATGTGTCTTTTTGTTCATACATCCAGCCACGTTGAGTAATGGGAATCTGCGCTGGGCATGGCGGGAGCCGAGGTATTTCAAAAGACGAAGACGTCAAGTGAGCGCCTTGCTAAAACGACCTGCCCCTTTTTATCAGCGAGAGTTTATGCTAAAGCCTGAGTGATTTTTCTTGCATTTGAGTCACAATCATTTCACCTGCAGCCTCGAAAGCTCACACGAAATGACATTACGGAGCCGGAGAATCTGAGCTGAGCGAGTCAGAGGTCTTATTAGATTGGCAGTGGAGTCCGGCCTCAGGGGCGCCCATCAGTTCTTGTCAGTGAGGTCGGCCTATTAGTCACCAGGCCAATGACAAGACTCCTTGTAAAGGATAGCTGACCCCCTGCAGTGGGCCAAGTGTCTCCCCCAATAGAGTCATGACCCCTAGCGCCGGGAGGGCAAAAAGGCCAGTGTTTTGTGGAGGATGGAAGAGCAGAATGAGCTTTGGGTGTAGGGGGTGGGCTGAAGGGGTTCTCCTGCCTCTAGATGATCATCATGGGGGTTTCTACAGGCTGACCTGCCCCTGACCCACTGCGTTAAGAAGTTAGCCCGCCAATGACTCCCTCTACAAGTCTGACAACATGGCAGAACCCCAGAAAAAGAGAAGGAGAGAGTGAGTGAGAGAGGGAAAAAGCACAGGGGCCCCTCCTAAGGAAAATCAGATAGCCAACGATATCACTGATTCACTGTCTGCTACATAGATAGGGGTTTGAGGGGACAGAGAGACAGACAATGATGAAAAAGAATCATTGACAGCTTGAAGTTTTTTGTCTTTTCAATTTCAGCTGTGTGCTGTTATGTAAAAGA
The DNA here is from genome assembly GCA_030578255.1 of Tiaroga cobitis. NCBI lineage: Eukaryota > Metazoa > Chordata > Actinopteri > Cypriniformes > Leuciscidae > Tiaroga > Tiaroga cobitis. The sequence goes on along the minus strand of CM060611.1, from coordinate 25,499,394 downwards.
CATCCGCTGTCCGTAAGTGCAGGTATGTGTCGACACTAGGAAGCCTGACGGGTGTGCTCCCTTTGAAGTTGTGGCTGTTCCTTTCCTTCTGGGGCTAAAAATAGTCACACTATACTAGGCTTATTTTAAAAAATAATAATAAAAACAACTTTTTGGCTAACTTGCGTGTTATAAATGTGCAAAGACAATGTTAACTTATCACATTAATTTGCCTGCACTGAAATTGTTAAACATTTTTCTCAAACGTTTTTGCTAGCTATTTGCGTTTTGAGGTCTTTTAAAGTTTGAGTGTTTTTGCTGGCGATTAATTTTTCTGTCTGCCAAATGGTTTGTGCTTTTGTCTGTGATTTGTGTTTTCCTGTCTAGCTTTTTTTTTGTTTGGCAGTCTATAATACAGTTCATGTTGTTGCGTCTAACAAACAATTTCTGTTTTTGAATGTGATTTTCGTTTTCCTATCTGCCAAACTTTAGATGCTTTTGTTTTTGCGCTTTTTGTTTGCAGTCTGTAAGAATCACGATTTTGCAGGCGGTTTGTTGCTGTTTAAAAAACAAACAAACTGTTAAACATTTTCTGGTTATAACAGCAATTTTAATTTTGCCATTTTTTTGTCTGAGATTTTGCAGTCTGTAAAAAAATTCACGTTTGTTAGTTTTTTTGCAGGCGGTTTGTGTTTTTCCATTTCTAAAGAATTTTGTGTTTGTGCTGTCTGTTAAACATTTTGTTTTTGTTAAAAACGTTTTGTTAAACATCTGTTGGCACGAGGTCCTCCGATTGGCACTGCTCACTGAGACAAGCGCCCCTGTTGGCAAACAAATTACACACACATAGCAAATTAGGTAAACACACAATGTTAAAGGGATAGTTTGCGATAAAAAAAAACATTTGTCATTATTTACTCACCCTCATGTTGTTCTGAACTTGTATGGCTTTCTGTCTTCTATGGAACAACTTAAAAGAATATATTTTGAATGTTTTTTTTTTTCAAAACGCTGTTTTGTTTGGACCCCATTGACTTTCATTGTATAGACAAAAACACGTATACATTCTTCAAAATAGTCAATAATGACATAATGTTAATTTTCTGGTGAACTATCCCTTGCCATAGCTCCTCGTTGCTCAACCGTGCTTGTCTTTTTGGCAGCTCGATGAACAGCCAAGCTGGTTTGAGATCGGCATGAGGGGAACTCTACATCGCCTTAGCGTTTTCACTCTTCCTTTTGTGTTTGCTGGCAAGCCAGAGCCGAATCACATTAACACAACAGAGGGAATCAGTCATATTAAGCCATCTTGCTGTCACTTGCTTTAGAAGCTCAGCTCCTCTCTGCTAAGCAAGCGTGTCGAGACATAAGATCCATGTAAAATATGATTTGAATGAGGAGCTTTATTTTGTCTTTTCTCCCTGCCTGTCATCTATTTTTTTTTGTGGGCTTGTTTATCTTTCTCTTTTTCTGGGTCGCGGTCCCACCGGGCTTAGGCTGCGCTATTTAACCATATTTACAGGTGCTGCCACCAGCTAGTTTTTGATTTAAAGTCTGTTTGTGTGACGTAATGACCACAGGCACCTCTAAACGCAGTTTTGGGTGTGAGAAACGGTGGGTGCCGCGAGGGAAACGATGAAGTCAGGCCTGTTTTTCCCGGCATGCTTACGAGAATAGTGGGAAAAAACATGACATCATTGTTTTAGTTTGAGTTTGAGCAAACGCAAGGTGACAGAGACAACTTCACAGACCCTGCTGATTGCCACCTGATCAAATTCTCAGATGGGATGACAGTGTAACTGCTGCAGAGACCTTACATATGCAGATTTTCAGCAATTCGACTGGCTTTATTTGTTTCAGGACCCAAAACCACTCAGTAGAAGCAAAAAAGCATCTGTCAGAGCATGTCTTGGGGGAGAATATTTATATAGTATAATTTATCATATGTTTAAACTGGCAGCCTCAGTTTATGGGCTCAGATATGCTTCTCTCATTATAGATGAAGACATTTCAGTATTATAAAGCGTTATAGACTTATGCAATAGCTATTTAGTCCTGTTGGCTTTTTACTGTTTGCGATCCGTTGGCTTTATTCTCCATGAGATGTTAAAAATGACCTCAGAAAACCCTTTCTGGCTGCATGAATTCTTAAATGGCCCAAATGAGATCAAGAATATCTGCTAGGGAATATCTGCTAGGTCTATATGCTCTTAAACCGAGAGGTTGAAGGCTGGGTTTTCTGCAGAGCTGTGCTCAAGTTCATGGCAGGACTGGGATATGATTGACAGCCTCTCTTTCCTTTCATCTCAGATTTCACAGATGCATTTGGGTGTTTCAATGTCAACACATCTTTATTCCGAGCATCTCTGGCACCCACCACCTCCCCATCTAAATATTCTCCTCAAGCTGCAAATTGGCATTCTGGGACAGTAATTTCACTCAGCCAGGATTCGTCTGTGAATGGAAAGCCTTTGAAAAGTTTTTCCTCTGCCATTGTAAAAAAAAAAGGAATGTTCCTCTTGCCTTATGGAGTCGCAGTGTAATGTCACTCATTTTGATATGGCCAACAGAAGTCTTCAGAGATGTTCTTTTGATATTATTGCAAAGAAACACAAGGGAGGTTTAACTCTCTAGGTTTCATCCGTTTGTGGCAACAGTGGCTGCGTCCGAAATTGCATAATCTCTTGAGTAGGTACTTATTTTGAATAAGTACTTACTTTGCAACCATTATAAAAGTACGTTCTATATAGTGTGAATGTGTGTAGTATGAATGTGATCTGGACATACTACAATCACCATGTTGTCATTATCATGTGATAATGACAAAATGGCTAATGTAGTCTCTTCACTCCCATTCACCAATTCTCTCCCGTGGCTGCATGTAATATTAAAGTGTCCATCGTATGTATACACTTCAGAATTTCACTGGAAGAAGTAGGTCATCACGGTAGTTTTTGCCCACTCTTTTATACTGTGAAATTGGACATACTACTCCTGTCACATAGTGTTTTTCGCCTACTATATAATAGGGCTGTATGTAATTTCAGATGCAGCCAGTGTCTTTTTGAGTGCTGAGTCATTGAATTAATCATTTGCTTAACCAATTTACTCTAAAACACTGATTTATTCATGAATGAAACTTCACATTAGTTACACTTTTAAGGAAAATCAACCCATAAATGGCTTAAACTGGGATAGGAGAAAACATTCTATAGTCAGTAAAACACCATTCGCAAACCCACTTTTGATTTTTCTCCATTCTGTTATGTAATGTCTACTTTTCACAATCAAATCAATTCTTGGTCAATAAAATATTTTTTTTTTTATCTCAATTTGTCTTAAATTATCTTAAATACAATTTTATAGATGTAAAATAGGTTACAGTAGGTTACACAGATTTTAAAGAAAATAAATAGAAAAATAGAGATTTTGATTTCATTGACTGCTTGTCTTTTCCATGTAGGTGATCAGGGGTGTGTAACTTCACATTCTTAAAGAATTTCGTCATTTGTGGAATTTAGGAAACGGAATATGGGAAATTATCTGGTGGTCTGCTGCTCTTGGATCTGAAGTTTGAGCTACGGAAAGAACCGATGGGAGGGGTTCGAGAACTTCTGTTCTCTTTTCCTCAAGGTTCTACTGTCTCTCCAACCCCTCCCCTTCATTTGAGTTTTTCTGCAGGGTTTTTTTAAGTGGTGGATGGGGCATTGGCTTACGGATGGAGAGGAAAGGGGTTAATGGTGTTTGCAACAGTTCAGGCTTCCCCTTGAAGTGGGAGACAGTGGAAGGAAGTGTCCAGATTTATGGCTGCATGATTTGACCATGGCAGCTGTTTTCACTGTGGCGGTTGACCAGAAGTAGATGGAGAGAGTGAGAGAGAGTGAAGAGTATAAATCACAATAGGAAAGTGGCTTGAGATGTACACACACAGACAGCCTCACCTACACGTACAGATGATAACTGTTTTGGAGCACAGACTGGTTGAATGATACCATAACCAGTCATTCAAATATGCACATTTGCTCTGTCTTATTGATTCATTTTCAAAATGCCTATAAATGTTTCACACATCAACTTAATTTAGATTTTTTTTTCAAAGTAGGAATTACAAATAATTACAGATAAAAAGCAAGTAACACTGAATTAAACATGAAAATATGAAGTAGAAGACTAAATTAGTACTGTCTTAAACATACTCCAATAAAAGTGTCACCGGCCCACCGGTGGGCCCAAATCCATTACATTTTTAAAACCGTAATATCCTATACTAAGCCTAAACTAATCTTGACAAACTATATATCATTTGAAAGCTTACAATCTCTAGTTTCCATATTTGGTGATTGATTTACAAAATAAATTACAGAGGAGCCGTAATTTATCAATTTGCAACAAGAATATTTTCATACTCCTAAGGCGTGTTTAGACCTTTATTTTGAAATAGTGATGAACATGAAAAATCATGAAAGAAGGGTAGAAACCTCAGTTTGTTTTTATGCCAAGAGTTCAAAAGATAGCATCCATTCAATTATTTTAGAAAAAAAAAGGTCTGACATTTTTTTTTAAATATAATCCAAAAAATTAGAGATTCACCATTTGTGATGTGTCAGAAAGCTCTAACGTACATAATTGTTCTTTTTGTGTTTCTTAGAGGTTTAATTCATATCAAAATCTGCCAAACTTCTCATATTACTTCTGAATAGGATGTCTACTTCATAAATTGTATGAAAATTGTGGAAATAATGGTTCATATCACTCAAAACACATATGGAAATGTAGGCGCCCTTATATGGGCAGTAATGGAGTCTAGATGTCATCTAGTGAAAAAGTTTGGTACTGCGCCCAAACAAAATCTTACTGAAAGCTCATTTTTTGAGATATCAACCTAAAATTTGAAATGCAACTTAAAGGGTTAGTTCACCCAAAAATGAAAATTCAAGAGATTTCCACGACGCATGCGCGAGAATTGCGATCTCCTTCAACTACTTCAGTTAAAGGGTTAGTTCACCCAAAAATGAAAATTAAGTCATTAATTTCTCACCCCCATGCTGTACCAACCCCGTAAGGCCTTTGTTCGTCTTCGGAACACAAATGAAGATATTTAAACGAGACTTCAAGAGATTTCCACGACGCGCACGCGCGAGAACTTAACTGAAGTAGTTGAAGGAGATCGCAATTCTCGCGCATGCGTCGTGGAAATCTCTTGAAGTCTCGTTTCAGGCCTACAAGGAAGAAAAGGAATAGTCCAATAAAGTCGTTATTTTTGTTGTTTTTTTGCACAAAAAGTATTCTCGTCGCTTGATAAACTTATAGTTGAGCCACTGTTGTGACATGGAATATTTAAACATTTTCTTTAATGACTTTCTGGGCTGTCAAGTTTCATTCCCTTAGGGAGCCTATGGAGGAGTGATCAACCTCTCAGATTTAATCATAAATATCTTCATTTATATTCCGAAGACGAACGAAGGTCTTACGGGGTTGGTACAGCATGGGGTTGAGTAATAATGACTTGATTTTCATTTTTGGGTGAACTAACCCTTTAAAATATGAATCAATACATTTTTTACATTTGTACTTTTTTTATAAACTCAAACTTCTATAACTTTTTTTGTTTCACTTTCTTAATTTATTTCACTTACAAAAATCTGCCAAATGTCTTCTTTAAAACAAGACCAGTCTAAGTATTCTTGAATTACAACCATTTAAGTTCGAAATGTGCATTTTCATGTATATTTAAAAAAAGGTGGGTGACACTTAACAGGTTAAAGGTTTATTTACAACTTTGAAAAATCATTTTTACTGTAATCATTTTTTGCAGATTTTTTTAAATGCAGAAATAGACCTAAACACAGAATGATAAATTATATATATTTCCTTTTATGAGGTCTTTGTTGTTGACTGTAGTAAAATAGAAATACAAGTATCAATTCTCAGTTCATTGTGTTGGTATTTTAAGCAAGCATTGGACACAGACACGTGCATAGATAATTGTTTTGAAGTAATTTGGCAAGTATTGCTCTAACCCCAAGTGGTTTGTGTTTTCTAGTCTGGTCTGAAATAATGTCTGCATGAGTGCATTATCATGTGCATGTGTTTATCTGTATTCTGTATATTGTGATTAGTATCACAGTTTCGAAATGTATATTTTAATTTGCATTTAGTGAGTGCTAAGTGTCTTAAACTTGTACTTTTAGCATTGTGATGACAATTAAAAAATTGTATTGATAAATAAGCATCTGGGGTAAACAAATCAAGCAAATCAAGGACCGAGATTTATTTAAAATGAAGCACTTTTTGAGAATTTAGTGGGTTTCTTCCGAATCCTTTAATTACATCATCACTCTCCGGCTCTGTCGCCCAGGGAAGCCCATTTGCAGCGAACCCATAGTGATTCAATGATGTGACCGTTGTGTACTCAAGAGCGCCTCTCTCTGCGTTTTGTGTTTTTCCAGCTGAAGTCCAGCAGAGCTCAGCTTTCCCCCAGCAGAGATGAAAATAAATAATTCGGTGAAAACGAATGTGTTGCCTGCATCCCCTGTAATGGGACAGACTCTATGAGCTCTATGAGCCCCAAAGTCTGTCCCTTTTTGTGTATTTAGGCACAGTTATATGCTATTTTGTAGTGTAAGTCGCATGATCATGATGATGATGATGTGTGTTGTGAGTACCCAAATGATGCACTTACTGAAGATTATAATATGACTGTGGAAACAAGACAGAACTATAGAAATGTGAGTTAAACACTATACCATCATCCTACATTGTGTTTGAATATTTATTTTGGGCACTTGTATTGACTTGGATTCAGGTAACATGCTAATGCTAGTAGTGCCACCAAACGAGCAGATTTGAAACATCATTCCTCAGTGGGAAACCTTTATTTAAAGTAACTGTGAAATCAAAATGGATAATTCTTGTTTTTTTTATGGAATATTCCAGTATTTGTTTTATTATTTATCCGAGCACATCATTTTTTTTTTTTTATTCATGTGCCCTCGTAATATTTAATCAAAATAACTGACCCTCACTCTTCTCTGATGCCGTGTTTACTGGCGTGAAGGCGGGACAACCTGTAACTCACATGAGATCACAGCAATAGCAAACAACAACGATCCAATGATCCAAACAATTCCCGACAGACAAGGTTTCACAAACCGTCCAAGTGTTGTAAACTTATGTTGAAAAAACCCTTTATAAAAACCCATAGGAAAATCTTGAGGGAGCCACTGGCGAATTAGTCTTCCGGGCTTATAATTTCATCCCTGCCGCACTTTATAGGGGATACAAGTATATCGCAACTTCCATTTCATGCTGTTACCAGCCTTTAAAAATACACAAATTCGTACAAACACCTATAGTCTTGTCAACTAAATGCAACCAAGAAAGCAGAATTGTTTCCTAAACTAACTTCATTAAAAATATTCTTCTTATATTTCACATTTGTCTTGTGATCGTCTACATTCCAAACACCCTAGTCCCGTTCCTTGCCTTCCAGTGAGAGTTTCCTTCTTTCTGGGTGAAAATAGCATCTATTCAGGTTGGTGAGTATCGGACTCTGAGGGAGAAAATGATTCCCATTTCTTTGCCTTGGCAATAAACCGAGATGTCAGATATTTATCATGTTGCCAATTTGAATGTAGCCAATATCTGTATAATGGGATTTAAAGCTTGATGTATGCCAGCGTTGTGGTGGATCCCTGCAGTGGAGCTCTCACTTGCTCCAGCAGAGCAATTGTGATGTAATGCCTCAATATTGATAACTGCCCTCAGAGCAGTGGACTCTAATTGCCTATGAAAATATTGAGCTGTAGGGCCGTCATTTCATCTCTTCTCCTCTCAATTCAGCTGCTCTCCATCGTCTTGTCATCTCCGCTGCACGATCGCGAGATAAATCCACCGTTTCAAACGGATTCCAGCTTGAATGAAAGGCCCCATAGCGATGAAACCGTCTAAACGCTCTCTTCGCATTGAGTGGTATTAGAGCAATCTGGGTTTTTTTTCCTTGCGAAATCATCTCATCTGCTTACTGATTCTCTGACCGCACATTGGAAGCTGCATGTGGTTGTCAGTCATTTGATGTGCTTTAATGTGTGGTCTACTATGAAAAGCCTCTACATTTGAAATGTGAGATTATGCTACAGTTTTAAATCAGACTTCTACATTTTTGTTTAATATTAGTAATTATGTATAGAAATACATTTCTTTTCTGTATTTGTGCACACATGGTACTTAAAATTGTATGAATTTCACTGCATCGGATCAAAAATATTGAACCAAAGTAGCATCTGCAGTGGCTCCCTAGAGTTTGCTGTTGTAACATTAAGTACACTGTAGGCGTGCTTGATATTACCCAAGTTCAATATTTATTAACTTCCAATGTGAACAGATACAAAATAAACAACAGACTTGACTTGAAACTCACCAACAATGGTTACAGGGAAAATACTGATTAAACAAGAAACACCTGTGAACAATCAAGACAATGAACCAATAGGCTTGTTCGACTTCATGCAGCTCTGCGCAGACCGATCGGCGGCTGACTTGAAGCAGTGCACGCCGGTTAGAAATGTTGTCCGACTTGATGCAGCGCTGAATCCACATGACTGTGACGTATGCCATCAAAGTACCGCGAGAGCGATTCGAGAGTAGCCGGAGGATTCAGCCAGCGCAGCTTCTCAAGAGCGGCTGCACAAGCTCTGATGACGACACAGCTGTTCCACGATTCGCCGGATTCACCGCATGACAACGATCACGTGCGTGTCGTGTTTATTCTCACACCTTTAGTTCCACTAAAGTGCACAAATCAGTTTTTATAACAGTAAACAGTCTTTTCATGTAGTCGCGATGTTATATTGAGTCATGTTTATCAAAATAAAACTGATTAAAAAACGTTGACTCCACTTCATTGATATGCTTATTTTGAACTTTATTCTAGTTCAAACAGTATGTTCAAACTAGTATGAAGCAGTAAAGTGTTGAATGAAAATGTGTCTGAAATGTCTGTATTTGGCAAATATTGTATTTATTTCATTTCAGCTGTGGTAAAGTATGCAAACACCACGTGAGCGGTCACTACGGGAACCAGAAAGTGTCCGACTTCACGTCTCCGTTTGCAGCTCCTCCCCGCCTGCACGCGGCTACTCTCGCCGATCGCTTACATCCTATGGCGCTTATTCCGTGCCAAAATCAAACATTCGACCGACCGACCGACCGATCGAACGTCTCTCCGAACGTCTATCCGAACGTCTTGTACTTTTGAGCGTCTTACCGAGCGGGTGACCCAAGTGACGACCTGACGTGACGTCAACGTCTTGAAATTAGCAGTTTTTTAACCATGCAAGTATCCAAGCTAATGTGTAAAGACTATAAATGAACATTAAAGGCAATACATATAAATATTGTACCCCTAAAACAACACTAAAACATTTCTCCTGAATCCTGTGCATGTGAGGCTATGTGTTTTAAGTTCAAAGAGCAGAAATACTGTAGGCTAGCCTACAGTCATTCAATAGTCTTAATTTGACCAATATAATCATTTTAACTAGTTTTTATTTTTCATTTTATTGCCCAATGTACAATGTTCTCACAGTCCATAAAAGAAAACACTCCAAATTAATCAATGTAGCCTTTCATTTAAAAAAAACCCCAAAAAAACAGATCCAGAAAGTTTTCATAAATATATATTATATTTATATATTTGGAAATATAGGTAGACCTAGCCTAAATAGAATATCCATTTATACACACACACACACACATTTATATTTTAAACTTTTGTGACCTGTGAATGTACAGTTTAAAATATTTGCAGAACTTAAAAAAAAGCTAAGTACAATTTATTGTACAGTATTTCTGCTCTTTGAACGTAAAACACATAGCCTCACATGCACAGGATTCAGGAGAAATGTTTTAGTGTTGTTTTAGGGGTACAATATTGATATGTATTGCCTTTAATGTCCATTTATAGTCTTTACACATTAGCTTGGATACTTGCATGGTTAAAAAACTGCTAATTTCAAGACGTTGACATCACGTCAGGTCGTCACGTGGGTCACCCGCTCGGTAAGACGCTCAAAAGAACAAGACGTTCGGATAGACGTTCGATCGGTCGGTCGGTCGGTCGAATGTTTGATTATGGCACGGAATAAGCGCCATAACATCCAGCCGCAGCCGATGTCGAACACACCTATTGACAACATAACACATGAGACTTGGGAAACACATGACAAGATCACATGAGGACAAGAGAATCACATGACAAACTATTAAACATGAACATGAAGATGAAACAAAAACCAAAACTACATTACATTTTTTTTGCCTTAATTTTGAGAAGAACTTTTATAACTTTTAAATCTGGAAAATAAAAGTGTAATGATTCCTTCTATATTCTTTTAAAATAAACACAGTTTTATAATATGTTATAACCCACTTTGTTTAATATTTAAGCAGTGACTAATTTATAACTAAACAGCATTTTTAGCATTTATAGCATAACTAAAATAACTAAATGAAAGTAACTATATACACTACCATTCAAAAGTGACAGCAAAGACTTTTATAATGTTACAAAAGATTGTTATTTTAAACTATCTATTTATCAATGAATCTTGGGGAAAATGATAACCTTAATATTAAGCAGCACAACTGTTTTCAATATCAATTCTAAGAAGTGTTTCTTGAGCAGCAAATCAGAATATTTGAATGATTTCTGAAGGATCGCGTGACACTGAAGACTGGAGTAATGATGCTGAAAATTCAGCTTTGCCATCACAGGAATAAATTACATTTGAAATATATTCCTACTGACCCCAAACTTTTGAACTGCAGTGTACATACAGTATATTTGTATAACCTGATATCTAATGCAATAACATTCCTACATAAATTTCCTTAATTGTCCAGATACTTCTTGTGCATGTCAAGTTCCCTGTTCCTTGGCACAAGCCAATCTGAAGAGGAAGTCAGCTTCTGGCTTTTGCAGTGTCTTCAGAAATCACTCTGACCCCATGTGAGGAATTTGACCCATTCTGCTTTGCTGCTGACCACAGAGAATCCCTCAGGCTGAAAGAGGGGAGAAGTCCAGCTTTTTACCCTTCTTCTTTTTTTTATCAGGCCTCCAGGCTCTTCCTCTATCCATCCTTTACTATGGTTTTCTGTATGTCTATGTGCAGTTTGTACATCGGTTAGCCTCACTGGAATGTGTGTGTGATCAACCTTGGATTGGATTTCTAGAAATCTGGAATCCGTGCAAATCAGTTTTGTTCCAGATTGTTTTTTAAAAAGAAGATTCAGTTATAATCCAACATCTCCAGGCTTCATCTCTTTTATGTAGGTTGGGAAAAGATTTATATTTCCTTATGAATCTCGTGCTGTGAGGAACCAGGTCCCCATAGTAACAGCAGAATGGCATCAGTGCAAACAGCCATTATGGATGAGCGTGTTGCAAACGCTCGAGCACAATGGTGACCGAAAGGACCGTGTTCCATTTATCATGACGTTTGAGACCTGAAAGAGAAACTGTCAGTGTTACCTCGGTGGAGGTCGTCACAGCGATGTCCCCCCAAGGCCTGGACGCATTATTCAAACGCGAAGAATCCAGTAGAGATGCTCCACTATAAACACTTGCACGTGAAGATGGTGAGAGGGAATTGGTCTTGAAGTGAGAAGCCCTAAGAGACCCAAAACACCCTTTGGAGATTTATATGTGGGGAGGTCAGGGGTCAAGCAGCCATTAATCAAGGCCAAAGAAAAGGATTAAATAGCCAGGTCTCGCAGGCAGATGAGAGAGAGGCTGATTGAGGCGTTTAAGAGTGTGTTGTGTCTGTGTTAGATTACAGAGTGCGAGCCGTAGGCTAAACATCCATCTGAACCACGGCAGAGTGCTTACACTCTATAATCAGCAGGCCAAAGGACCTCTACAGTGGGCAGTCATACATCACAAAATCCCTCATGAAGCGCACAGGGAAAGTCAGTGGTACTGCAGTTTCGAAAAACTCTTTCTTATTTAGAAAAAGATTTATTATTATCATTTTTGTGCACTATGGTACTTTTAACAAAATCTTCCTAAAGTACAGCGGCCTATAGCGGACAACAGCGGACATGTATATATCTTCTTTTGTTTCTGAAGCGCAGTACTAAATGAAAAAATATATATATTTAAACAAAATAAGAAAAATTTGGACGACATCGTCCTGTTCAAAAGTTTTCATGCCATTTATAGTTCTCACAAGCCACACACATATATATATATATATATATATATATATATATATATATATATATATATATATATATATGTATGCTTGAATAGTATGTGCTCTTTATTTTAAAAATAATTGTCACTTGTTTTGACATCACAGTGACATTCATACATTATATAGCAAAGCTTAAGTGTCCAAATATTTTAGTGGCCACTGTATGTGTCATCACCAGAGCTGTATGATGCACAGGAGGTGGTTTCAATTTGGTCTTGTTCAGAGACGTGACCGCACATAGCGAGGGCCAATTTCACATTTACTTGCGATGTTCTCGCTGATATTTCCAGGGCATTGTTGATTATCATTCTTACATCTATGTAAAATAAGAGTGAAATTTTTATAATTTGCATTCACTGGTTGCTTGAGATTCCTTGCGCCGTTTCTGGAGAGGTGTTACGCAAAAAACACCCTCCTGCTGTGCCTCCGTAGGAAATGTTACAATCGAGCCGTGCTTCAGATAATAATCATCATTTATGCCATCGTTCTGCTTCAGATAACTTAAAAATTTGTATGTAGAGCACATAAGCGTACAAATACAAGTTTGTGCCATGGCTCGTGGCTTATGTCATCACCCACCATCATTGATTTATAGGTTCAGATGGTGTCCAGAAGCCGTAACATACATCAACAGACACTAACATGCCTCATTTGTACAGTCCATAGAGTGACCATAACTACAGCCACATTGCTCTTTCCTGATATAGATTGTCTCCGTGCTGTTCAACTCATAAAAACTTGTCACAATCTGAGTGTCTCGATTGAAAGTTGCACATGAAGTCACGGACCACTGTGAATGTAAAGGTCTGCTTAGAACAAAAACTGCCAATACTGGTTAAACTACCTGGTGGTGAGACTTTTAGTCTGTGCGACACCCAGACGGTGTGAAGGGGAAAAAACACACACCATAGTGTCCCTCACATCCATGCACCCTCATCGGAGCCCAGTCACGGCCCCTTTAGGTTTATTGCACAGCATAGACAAACGGCTTTGATCTCTAATGCGCAGTGCGCTGCATTAATTATGAATCATTCCCCCAGCCGAACTGCGGAGAACACCTTCAAACACTCAGTGAGCGATGCAGTGTTTTCGTAGGCCCCCAGGTTGGCTCCAGGACTGCATGTATATATACATTTATCTGCATGAACAAAATAAGAGAGCTTTGCAAAAAACTTCTGCAGTGTCTCAGAAGTATTCTGCTCCTGGACGGCCGCCAACATTTTTTAGCCCACGGTTACTCATGCTGCTAGGAATTCTCATATACATCACCAAAAGCCTCTTCCATGTGCGCGCTATTCGCAAATCAGTGGACAGATCCCCGGGAAGCTAAGACAGCTGTGTGAAGTAACGATAAAGCTGCGCGACGATATCCAATTGACCGGTGTAATATTGGATAAATGACCTAGTTCTCTCTGGGCTAATATGGATCCTGTAGTGCCGCATGCTGCTGTAGAAAACTGGCTGCAAGGCCTGTTCCCTGGTGGCAAAGTCGGATTCATCTGCAACAGATACATTGATTCATTTCTTAGTGGACAGGGATATAAATGACAGGAATTGTTTTTTTTGTTTTTTTTTTAATTGTGAGGTTGTATGCATAGTTTACTGTAAACACATGCAAATAGAGCATTATTTGTAAAGTATTGTTTTATCACTTCCCTCATCCTCCAGAAAACAAGGGCACCACAACACAGCCTTCACAGCATATTATATCCATGACCTCTTTACGTAATCTCGCCAAGCTCTTAATGCGTCTCCTAGTGTGGACAACTAGAATAATCATATAATCCAAGCTAAAGTATAAAGAGGAAAGATTTAAATAACAACCTATGTTAAATGTAAATAATAATGCAGCTGAAGAATTGTCACTGATAGAAGACATCCAAGATGTCACATACATTACATTAATAAATGTGTAATAAAATTACATGAAAGTAAAAAAAGATATGGTGACACATTGACGCATGATATTCTTTTTATTTTTGCTCACAAGCCACAGTGGCTAGTGGTTTTCTAAAGTTACTAGCCACTCAGCATTTTCACTGGCCACAATTTGTACATCAATACCATGGGAAAAACGTTTATATAGATATTTTTAGTATTATCTCATAATTTGGTAGCAGGTAAATTAGGCCGCTGTCACTTTAACACCTGACGCACAGATCCATTATAGGCCTACTGTTACACGTGTTTTCTTTCTCAACTGTTTACGTTCACTTAAAACAGAACTGACTGTGTTTACGTGAATACTCATCAAAACCAGCATTTTGACATTATTTTGTTTAGCTATCAGATATTTCAGTATAGATATGTATCGAAAAATATATTTTTGACAACATTACATTGCACTTAGTTTATTATTTCAGATTAATTGTTAAAGTCCCCCTGTAGTCAATAATTGTATCCCTTTAAACTCATCTTTGATCACAAAAATTACATTTTAAAAGATTTTTCCTGTGAAAAAAAATGTATTCATGCCGCCTCCACTCACTCATACAGGCTCGTTCTCATCTACAAGTCGATATATCAGAATGGTAATGTGTTTTATGTATCGCTCTCTACAACGTCGGACACATAACGGTAATTGATTAGCCTTTGGCTTGACTACGTTATCAAACAGCTAATAATGTGTTGCTAATGTTACACAAACCATGTTCCCATTCGCCATCGCAGAGTCACACAGCTGCTTTCTAAAAATCAGCATCCTTAGAAACGCTTTGAACAACTCGAACGTCAGTGGTGAAAGGCATAGTTTATCATAACATTGTAATATCATATACATAATTCAACTGCTATATTGCTAAATGTACCCGATTTATCATGTCAACAAAAAAATATAGCGGGATAACCAGCTTCGCAGCAGTTAATGATATGCTCACATTAATGTGATGAGTTACAAGGTAGTTTCTGATGTATACCAGCGACTTCGTTTTTTTTTCAGTGCAGTTTTAAGGAGAAAATACTCCGCAATGGTGTTGGCTTATGTATTTGCATGCACATGGTTTGTCTTAAAGCATGTTAAAAACACCACATAGACATATAAACAACATTAAAAACTTGATTTTCACCACAGGGGTTCTTAATTGAAAAACATATATATTATATATAAAATTCAACCACCCAAAGTGGCTAGTAGGAGTGACTGCGTTACATGCCACTGTTAAAATCCTCCCACATTTGGTGGGTGTTAATGTCAAGCCCTATATATATATATATATATCCTCAAATATATGCCACATATGTTCTATATATTTATTTATTTATTATTTATTTTTTTCTGCATACAATGCTTCTTATTCAAGGAAACTTTTTATTTTATTACTAGCTTCTTGAAGCCTGTAGGCAGGCAGAGCGGGACAGGAGGGGTTAACGTTCCCCTCACGCGTCGCTGCTAAATGTGCCCGCGTGAACATTAGTGGGAGTCCCCTTTACTGGGTCCCTTTGCTGTAGTGTGGACTGGAGAGTTGTAGACAGAGCCGAGCAGAAACGTGAACAAACAGAAGTAGTGCCATAAAGTGAACATTTGACACTATCGCAAAGCTTTTCACTTTTACCGCGTGGATCCGTCTTACTGTCATCAGAGAGGGACGCCGACAGCTTACAACGCGCGCGCGTCAGCTGGCATGAGCTAACCGACCAGACATGGAAACCAAACCTTTCTTGTCATTGGGTAAGTTTACCCCCAGACTACTGAAAGAGATATATTTTTTCCACCAGAGTTTCTTTGGTTTGCAATAGAGAGTTGGAGAGTACGTTAGGCTACAGTGTTTCACTTTTTAGTCTAACGTTAGCATGAGGGAGGCAAAAACAAACGCTTTAAAAAAAGAAACATGGAATTGCTAGTTTAGATCGCGGGCTGTATTGAAGGTTTACATTCGTGGCGAATGGAGAGCATGTAACCATAATCAATAATGCCCAACAGTCAAGTGCATGGTGTGGATCAGGACATTTGTTTTTAAATCAAACTAAAGGTAAACACAAAAGTTGGTCGTGCAAACGAGGTGGCACGCGCTCGGACAGTGGCAACTCATTTAGTATCGCGCTTACTCATTAAATGTTTTAATCTTGATATGCGGTATGATTTAACATTGATAGTGTCGTGCTTTTAAGGCAGTGTTGCAGAATTGAAGCTCATGCAATCTTATTCGTGCAGGTATTTGATTCTCGCGCATCATTTGTATCACTTTCCTGGCTGGAAAACAGAAAAAAATGCAGACGTGTGTGTGTAGGATTCTTCGTATTTACAAACGCAAAGCAACTTCGCGCATGAGTCAAAAAAACAAACAAAAAAAAAAATAGCGAAAAAATATACATTACTTTAGTTCGAAAGCGTCGGACGTCTGTAAGAATTCATTAAATCTCAAACAGCTTTGCCATGCTACTGAAAGAAAAAAGCGGGTTAGCTTCGGCGAATATTTTTGTTTTTCATCTGTAAATGAATCTTTACTTGCAGAAAGCACACATTTGATCAATTTCCTTGCACTTTGGTCTCAAATAATGCCGCGAGCTGAGCACCGTTTGTGTATGAGATAGTTTAGTTGATGCGTGATTCGGTTATGAACTTGGACAAACTTTGGCGTTTTTGTGAAGTGGAGTTTACTGAGGAAAGTGACAAATCATTTCAGAGCAAGAGGATTTCATTTGAAATGTATTTGTTGTGACTAGATTTAATAACAAATTATTCTGTGTCCGAGAAACAAACGTTGCTGGATGATTCAAAATGTTCTTTTTTTGAATCGACGTCTGAGTAGAAATGTAGGTGTGGTTTCCATATGATGTTATTCCCATATTAAAGGAATAGTTCACAAAAAAAAGTTTTTATTTACTCATCCTTAATTTGTTCCAAACCTGTATGACTTTCTGTCTGTGTAACACCAAAAGTGAATTTGTGAAGAATTTTCTGTCTGCTCTTTTCAATATAACAAGTGAATGGGATCTGAGACTTTCAATATTCATAAAAGACACAAAAGAACCATAAAGTTATCATAAAAATAGTTTAAATGAATCATATGGTGTTTTCCAAGTCCCGTGAACTGAGTTGAACAGACTGAAATTTCTACCGAAGTTGTTGTTAACTTAAAATCTTCTCATCTATTGAGATGTTCACTGTTGAGACCTGATCATCAAATCAGTTCATCTGGTTTTGTGAACTAGAACTGATGATTAATTAAAAGATTAAACTCAAAACAACAATTCATTCACTAATCGGACATTGCTACTCTCACAACTCATGAAAATCAAGAGCTGGCTTGCGTTTTTATGAAAATTTTGTGAGTTGTTTTTTTTATTAGCTTGACAGCCTACATTCACTTTTTTAAAATGAGTGTCCATATATTCTCAAACATTCATACATTCTCAAACATTAATATTCGTCCATATATTTTCATTATTTTCATACGTTCATTACAATGAAGTAATACGGATTTTAGAATGACATGAGGATGAATAAATGATAGATTTTCTTTTTTTGTAAAACATATTCAAGGCAGTATCTATATGATTTTCCTGAAAAATTGTCTGTCTTTTTCTTTCTTTTTGTTTTTAGAAAAGATCTGAGCCTCGTAAATTCCAACGGTCGGTGTGTGATTATGAAATCATTGTGCAATTTGCAGCAGTAGAGATAATGTGATATCAGTGAGTGATGCCAAAAATAGACCAATTGGCAGGAGATTTAGATAACGTGATATATAACATCTCAAAATAATTAATAACCTGGATGCAAAGCAGTTTTAAGTCTAAGAGTATTTGCCTTGTACATGCCTCTTACTCATGCATGAATATGTGGTTTGGCAAATGAACATGTTCTTCAATAAATGATACACATTACTCTCTTATGCATATGAGCTTACTTGCCATGCATGGAGATTAGTTCAGCAGTCACACGTGATTCAGTTCTCACACAGAGCAGAGGCCCGTATACTGTAAGTTATGTTGAATAACAAGCATGCTCTACACTTTCATTCAGGAGCTATAGGCAGGACTGTTAAATTGTTTCTGTAGCTCTTTCATGCGGGAGTCGTGTTACACCTTGAATACATCATCACCCCACCGGTTCACTGAGATGAGAGACAGCAGGAATGCCGGGCTTCCCAAAACCCCCGAATGTTCCCAGCACAGTACCAGAAAAACCACAGAGCTAAGCAACATAATAGATTATTGTATTATATTTGTACAAATATTTTTTAGGAAAAACAAAACAACAGAACTGAATAAAAATGTAAAAGATTTGAAATAATTCAAAATAATATTTTTTAAAAATAATTCCTAAAACTTTGATCGTTTAAAATAATATGTATGATAATTTTTTATCTGTTAAGATATATCTTTTATTTAACTTTTGGATGTACCTTATTTATATATATATATATATATAATTAATTAATTTTGTCTTTTAATAAGCATATTTAGCCCAAGCTTATCATGAAAGCCAAAAAAAATCCTTACCTCAAGTTTCCAACACAAGACATGTGGCTGCTTGCAAGCGGAGTGCTGTTTCCTGATGTCAAGCAGATGCACAGCTCTGACCTGCTAAAATCAGACACATAATCATTTAAACATGAATGATTACTTGTATTTACAAATGCTTTTGTGGAGGTAATTGAGCAGGGTTTCAAATTACAGCGCTAGATATACTCTTGATGTTTTTGTTCTTTCCGCAGTGTGCAGAACAGGGTGGGTTTATTAACTTTTTTTTTTTTCAGCCCAAGGGCACAGGTGCTAAATACCTTGTATTTGTCTATTTTTTTGCCTACAAGGTTTTAATGAATCCTTTTATGGAAATCACAGAGGAAAGTACTAGGGACTGAAAGCTTGTATTGCATCATAAGAGAACACAAGTTATGGAAGTATTCTGCTTTGTGAAATCACTCCCTGTTTATCTGTAGGTCATTAATTGTGCAGGTCCATAGGGTGTAGATGGTTTTGTCCTTGGCCTTTTAAGGGCCATAAAAGTAAACCACATTTAGTTCAACAAAAACAGTTTTTTAGGGGGTCGAGAGGTGGGTGAGGAGCTGTTTTTGAGGGATAGGAGGTGTTTTTTTTTCTCCGCCCCCATCTGTGAAGTTCATGGTCTTGATTGGAAAGTGACATTCATAGTTGAGGGGGTGCATTCCTCTGTCAGGAACAAAGGTGGTGCTGGGCATGGGTACGGTTTAAAGAGCCTTGATTTGGGGGCTGGGTGGACTGTTTACCTCTTAAACCCATAGAAGTTTTATTTTATTTTATGGCAGGGCAGTTTTAGGTTTCTCGCCGGATGCTTTTTGCCCCCTTTTGTGAGCGACCTGCAGCTGTCATTTTTACTAGACAAGTTTTAAGGAGAATATTAATGGCTTAAAGAGCTAGAGCTCCCAGTACATCCTTTGTTGATGTACAGGTTGAGGTTCAAGTGTGGAGATCCACGCATCTAATTTTTATGCTTGAAGGACACAATTCAAAAACACATGTCCATGAGCTAGACCTCTTGGGTAACGTCAAAGCTTTCTGTCACGATGATCAGTCCAAGGATGAGATTTAATTCAACCACGATACAGCGTTTCACACTCAGGTTACTGATGTGTTCAGAAATGGAGCTCTAAAATGGTTGTTTATGATAGCCATGCGTCAAACCCTTGTTAATAATTTGTGATTTTTTCAGCCCCCGACCGTTCTGAGTGTTTTATCTTTAAGGGGAGCTGTGGACTATGAACCTCAGACATTGACCTCCGCTCCCCATATGTTTTATCAGCTGGAGGATTTGCTTTGGACTTTATAAACGTTACGACTGATTATAAACTATAACGGATGTTATACTCTGAACCCTCGCTTATACATTTATCACGGTCTGATAGGACTGATATTGTGCTCTTTATGTAAAAGTAACTTACGAGAGATATTTTTTAGTTTTGTTGAATCAACTCGCTCTGGGTAAGTGAAGTTCATTCAGACTTCCCTAAGAAGCTTCATTTGACTGATATGATTGAAGCTTTTATATTTTTTAAGTTATACAAGTTGTGCGTCCATAGAACAATACAGACTTTTGTTAATTTTTGTTTTTTAGCTTTCACTACTTATTAGTATGGATAATGAGAGAAGTAAATATGATCGAGAAATGTTGCGAAGCAGATTCAAACCTGCATCCTCTGCATGAGCACCACAGCTAATGTGTCACAGCATGTGATAACCACAGAGCTTTTTTCCCTTTTTTTGTTGTATTGCACTACTGTTCAAAAGTTTGGGTTCAGTAAAAAAAATAAAATAAAGCAGCACAACTGATTTTAACTGATAGTAATAAGAAATGTTCCTTAAAGGGATAGTTCACCGAAAAATGAAAATTATGCCATAATTTACTTAACCCTCTGGGGTCTAAGGTGTTTTTGGGGTCCTTGAGATGTTTTGACATGCCCTGACATTTGTGCTTTTTTTCAGTTGCTTATAAACATATTAATGACACAGGTGAAATTACACTCTATTTAGCACAAATAGGGCTACCATAATATGTGAGCAACATGTGTGTACATTAGGGGTGGAGCCGAACCCGAATACGGTATTCGGAAAGGCACAAATAATGTGTTTTCTACGAATACTTATTTCGAACAAATACTTATTACAAATATTTGTATTCGGGAACAAGAAAAACTTTATATCAAAAAGCTGCGTTTCCTCATGAGACCGCAGTGCGTGAGTGACGTTCAGGAAGATGTGACTGACAGGCTGCTCCACACTGCAACAGAGAGGGCTCGGCTGAGCGAAAAAAACACTTAAAGGGTTAGTTCACCCAAAAATGAAAGTTAAGTCATTAATTACTCACCCCCATGCTGTACCAACCCCGTAAGGCCTACGTTCGTCTTCGGAACACAAATGAAGATATTTATGATTAAATCTGAGAGGTTCATGACTGCTACATAGGCTGCCTAAGGGAATGAATCCTGACGGCCCAGAAAGTAATTAAAGAAAATGTTTAAATATTCCATGTCACAACAGTGGCTCAACTATAAGTTTATCAAGCGGCGAGAAAAAACAAACAAAAATAACAACTTTATTCGACTATTCCTTTTCTTCCTTGTAGGCCTAAAACGAGACTTCAAGAGATTTCCACGACGCGCACACGCGAGAACTTAACTGAAGTAGTTGAAGGAGATCGCAATTCTCGCGCATGCGTCGTGGAAATCTCTAAAAGGAGTAGTAAAAGGAGTTTTTCCTTTTCAGTAAATCGAGGAAAAGGAAGCTTTTATATAAAACGCATTTGCAGCTGCACAGCTAGCACCATCACATCCAATGCCGCGGGTGCCTCTGACGTGCGACCAATGAGCTAGCCCTACGTCATTAAACGTCAGAACCCGACAAGGGGGCGTGGCCTTACTCGAATACAAATACTTTTCCCCCCTCAACAAATACAAATACAGATACAAATACCGGCTGCTTTGCACACCCCTAATGTACATGTTTGTATTTTTGAGAGAATATTGTTTATGCATGGTTATTGAAAAATCTAAAAATTAAAGTTTCTGAAATAAGGCCACAAAACACAAAATATGTGTCCACAAGACTTTTGACTAATGGACGTTCTCGCCTAGAGTTTTTGCTTCAAAATGATCTGAAAATCATCCTGCCTAATCATTCACATAAAACAATAGATTGTTTTAAATTGTGAAAAAAAATTTTTTTGTTTGGAAAGGCAATATGCGTGAAGGCGTGAACGGGCCAACCCCCTCATGTATAATTAGGTGGTTCTCACCTGAGAAGACAAAGACCTGCATAATAATGAGCCTTTCATTCAGGTGTCACACAAGAAAGAATGCGAGGACAATATATATACACACACACACACACACACACACACACACACACACACACATATATATATATATATATATATATATATATATATATATATATATATATATATATATATATATATATATATATCAAAATATAAATGAAAGTCAAAAGCACATTTTTAGTCATACCTGGAAACAAATCTTGTTCAAATAGGTTATATGGGCCATTCTATAGAATTGGTTCAAAGTTAGAGTTGGAAACATCTTGAAAAGAAAACTGTATTTTTCCATAAATCTCTTATAAAGTATTATTTTTTTAAAGTAGGCCAATACATTTTATCATACATATTTCAAAGTTAAGGATTCATTATTTTGATATAGCCTAGCTTGCATTGGAACAAACACTATAACAGTTGATTAGTTTATTTTTGACAAAACATACTATATATTTAACATGAGCAGAAACTGTCTAACAAAAACTTATTTGATGTCTATTTTAGAGTAAAAACTTTATAATCTATCCAAAACTAGTCAACGAAATGTTTTCATTACAGACACTATATTAGGGCTGAACGATTAATTGCATTTGCGATAATATCGCGATATGATGAAACGCGTTTTTGTAATCGCAAAAGCACTCTGCAAGATCAAGCATCAACTTGGCACGCTACGTATACAGGTCTGGCATGCAGGAAAGAACAGTTTATTTTTAATGTATGTGATATTGTGTTATTTATTTTCTCTCCAACAATTCTGGATCGATTCAGAGAATTTCAGAATCAGGCTGAGCTTAGTTTTTAAACACAGATGCGTGATGACGCTGCGCGTGCTTTAGAAACAACCGTATTCTGTTTGCTTCTGGTTTCTCTCTCTCTCACACACACACACACACACACACGACACCGCTCGAACTTTCCGAAAAATAATATTTCATAAAGTTCGGGGTTTAACCGAATTACAAAGACATTCTCGGGCTTCATTGCACAGGTTTTGCCGCTTTGCTTGATGTTATAACGTTACTCTTGCAGTGCGCGGTCTTGGCCGCTGGAATTTTCCTCACAAATGCATTACTAAGGCATTATTTATGTCTTTTGGAATGCAGTTGGCTTATATGTTAAAAAGATGAAAATCACTGAGAAGGCTGCTTTCATTTTAAAATACTCACGCGCGCTTTGTGAAGAGCGCTCGTGCATGCGGCTGTGAGCGACTCATTGGTTAAATGTACTTGCATCTCAAAATGCTTTTATGACATGAAATTTATGTAAACATGGTCAGTTATATCTTTAACCAACAGGACAAACCACATTTACAATTTCAAAAGAGATATGTGCATTAGTGTGAATGCAGCTTATCGTATCTAAACTGAGGGGGGGAATCACTCACAGCTCTTAAATAAAAAGCATTCAGACAGCCTACTTTTAAATACTGAAAGTAGAGATGCACTGATTACAATTTTCTAGGCCAATCCCGATCCCGATTCCGATTTTTCCTTGAGTTTGAACTGCCGATTCCGATTTTAGCCGATTCAGATTTCATTTTTTCAAACCACTTTATAGCACACACAAATATTTATTTTCTATCTTCTCTTTAATAGAACATTTTGCATAGAACATTTTTTGAACAGATAATCGCTATAAAATAGAACAATATAAATGACTCCTGGTGTGGGAAATTCACACACATCTAAAGTGCAGTGTTATGGAAGAACCATTTCCTTTTCACATCCAATATCCAACTAAAAAAATCTGATATATTTAGCAAACTAAACTTCTGTATATAAACAGGTAATGGCAATAAAATAATATAACAAATAACAAATAAAATAAATATAGCCTTGCAGTACTATAAAGATATTTCTCTCTCTCTCTCACACACACACACGCACACACACACACACACACACACACACACACACACAGGCCTATTGCAATCACTTGTACATCAATGGCAAGTTATATTTCTCAAACAGTTCTTCTCTCATCTGACACATGTCCAGCCAAGCTAAACAGGACAAGTGGAGCATGTGCAGGGAAACGATTGGGAAATAATAAAAACAAGTTTAAATGGGTACATTTTCTATAAATATTTTTGAGTCTTCATTTTCTTTCTGACATAGCCTAGCCTACTTCAGATTCTTGTTAAAACACACCAGACATGCAAATTCTGTGCATTTTGGGCACTTTTTGGATGAAATCCTATTTATTTTGTCCATAAAGTGTGCTTTCACTTAAATTGAGCGCAGCAAAAATAGACACGGCGCCGAAACCCGCGTTTCACTGTTGCTCACGCGACGCTCCTGCTCGACGCTCACGCGCTGCTCCGGCTCCCGGTGTGAATGCACTCATTGATTAACATGCACGCCGAACAAAAAAAAACCCACGCTGCTCCCTCTTGCTGTGTGAATTCATGAGGTTTCCTACATGTGCGCGTTCCGTGTGCACGTGTGATGCTGATGTTGTGCGATGTTAATCATGCGGGGCCCGAGTGCATTTGACCGGCATAAAATCGGATTATGTCAGACTGACCGGCCGGTCGCCGATCATGGCCGATCACGTGAAAACCGGCCGATTCCGGTCACCAGCCGATAAATCGGTGCATCTCTAACTGAAAGCACTCTTTGTTTATCGCTTGTAATGCTTTTTTTTTGTTCCTCTTTATTTACTAGCTTTTATATTTTGAAGCTATATTAGTTTATATAGCCTATTTAAAATTCTTAACATGGAGTTGGTTTAATTAATTTTCATATATATATATTTTTTTAAAAGTATGTTTTTTTACACATGTAATTAAATACATATTTTAAGTGTTAAGATTAATTAATACGAACAAAAGTAGATCGGATCATGAGGTGCCTAAAGATTCCCATCCCTACTGTACAATGATTTATTGCTTGTCTTTGTCGACTAATACAGAAGGTAAAGAACTTAAAAAGTAGATCGCATATTAAATCGCAATCGCAATATTGGTTAAAAAAATCGCAATTAGATTATTTTCCATAATCGTTCAGCCCTATTCTATATCGCGATTAGAACAAATCTCAGTAGGCTATAGCAATGTAGTTTGGATGTGTTCATGTAAAAATAACGGACACATCCGTTATTTAGTGTTTACAGACACTATTCAATAACGCGATTAGAACAAAGCACTTAAGAATAAACTTACTTCATCAGCTGGATCCGTGCTCCTCAAAATTAAACTATACCAGCACTTCTGAGGTAATTTTTTGGATGTTTTATTCAGCTGATGTGGGCGTTTTCATGGCTTGCCTCAACATATTGAATAGTGCGCCCTTTCAATGGGCGTGGACACATTAACACATCATACGCTATAATTAGCTGAAAGGAAAAAGACTGACATCTCTCTCTTTTCATACAGATTACATAAACTGAGAATATTTGTTTTTTTATATAAATTACTTCATTTAAAAGAAGAGAATTTCAGCTTCATAACGAAAAATCTTTCGTGCCTGTGTGACAAGTTTTTACTTAGTTACAGTTAATTTTCGGACGTGTTTCAGAATGAACTTCACT
Organism: Tiaroga cobitis; assembly: GCA_030578255.1. Taxonomy (NCBI): domain Eukaryota; kingdom Metazoa; phylum Chordata; class Actinopteri; order Cypriniformes; family Leuciscidae; genus Tiaroga; species Tiaroga cobitis. The sequence continues at coordinate 25,473,879 of CM060611.1, read as the reverse complement.
GACAGAGAGAACGCAAAATTCGCATCCTGTTTATTTTTCTTTATTTGACAAAAAGCAGAACACTTTGTTTTTACTGTGAGTATCCACAAAAAATACACACCTAACAAGATCTAATGATGTACAACACTTGCACAACAGAGTAATTTGAGTCTTTTGCACTGATAAGGAAAAAAGTGAGCTTGTCACGTCGGCGCGATAGCCTACCCCAGAGGGTTAACCTCAAGTTGTTCCAAACCTGTATGAGTTTCTTTCCTCTACTGAACACAAAAGAAGATATTTTGAAGAATGTTGGTAACCAGACAGTTGATGGTAGCCATTGACTTCTATAGAAAAAAAATACAATGGGAAGTCAATGGTGGCCTACAACTGTTTGATTACGACATTCTTTAAAATGTTATTTTGTGTTTAGCAGAACAAAGAAACTCATACAGGTTTGAGGGTGAGTAAATGATGACAAAATTTTCCCTTTAACCCTCTGGGGACCAAAGGTTTTTTGGGGCCCTTGGGATGTTTTGACATGCACTGACATTTGTGCTTTTTTCAGTTATTTATAAACATGTTAATGGCAAAGGTGTAAATTCACTCTATATAGCACACACGGGGCTACCATAATATGTTAGCAACATGCATGTACATGTTTGTATTTTTGAGAGAATATTATTTATGCGTGGTTATTGAAAAAACTAAAAATAAAAGTTTCTGAAATAAGGCCACAAAACACATATTGATTATTTCTTCACAAGACTTTTGAAAATTGTATCACATAGTCTAGAATATTTGCTCCAAAACTATGTGAGAAACATCCTGACTACTCATTCAGATAAGTCAATAAAGTATTTTAGAATGTGTATGACGCGTTTTGTTTGAGAAAGCTTTATGCGAGGAGGCTTGATCTCTCATTAGTATGTATCCATTTCACACCTGAGAAAGACAAAGACCCTCCCATAATGGCCCTATTAGGTGCTATCATGCCATATCATTATGAAGAGCCTTGCAGAAAGAATGAGGAGATTTAAAAAAGAATGGCTTTTAGATTGTTTGGATTTATTTACAACACACACACACACACTGCTTAGAATAAGTGAACACACCCATGCTAAAGTTCACTAAAAAGAGGAATAAAAAATCGTAATGCCTTAATTAAAAAAATGAGGAAAACTCCAACCTTTAGGGACATGAATAATGTCCTTGAATTCTTTGTGAATGAAAAATGTATCACAAATAATTAAATGTTCTTCTTTAAAATACAGGGTGCATACATCTGGACACATCTATCACACACCCTTCACCATATAGACATGGTTTTATTTCAGTTCAAAGTTAGAGTTGGAAAAATCTTGAAAAGAAAATTGTCTTTTCCATAAATGTCTTAGTTTGATCATACATATTTCAAAGTTGAGGATTCATTATTTTGATTTAGCTTGATTTGGAACAAACACTATAACATCTTAGTTGATTAGTTTATTGACAAAACATACTATATATTTAACATATGAGCAGAAACTCCTAACAAAGTTTATTTGATGTCTATTTTAGAGTAAAAACTTTATACTCTATCCAAAGCTAGTCAACAAAATGTCTTTTATTTCGTCTATAACAGTGCGTATATGTGCGTTCATTCATTCATTCACACACACACACACAGAAACATGATTCACATTTAAACAGTATGCTATTTTTCCGTTTACAGACACTAACGTTATTCTATATCGCGATTAGAACAAAGCACAAGCATAAAACACTTACACACTTCTCAGCTGAATCTGTTGCTCCTCCTCGTGGTGAAAATAAACCAGCACTTGTTCTGAGGTAGGTAAATGTCCCAGGATTGTTCCTCATAGCCGCTCAAGATGACAGTAGATTAATCTGACTAAAAAATATAGTGTGTTTTCAGAGTTTATGGGCGTTAACGCGTCTCAATGTGTTGCTTCACGTATTTGCGTTTGAATAGCGCGTGCTCTCCGTGGGCGTGTCACATTACCGGAGATAATGAGCTGAGAGAAAGATAATTAGAATGGCTGACACGTCTCTCTTTTTATATAGATTACATAAACGGAGAATATTTATTTTAGTTTTGAATCGGATCATTTAAAAGTACAAACTCAAATGATTTAAAAGATATATTGCTCATGTCTGGGTGAATAGTATTTGCTGAGTTTTGTTGAAGATTAGAGACGTGCTCAAGGAAAAAAGTTCACTGTGACTGAGAGGCAGAACGCACACCCTGTTTATATTCTTTATTTTACAAAAGCACAATATTTTATTTTGATTGTATGTGGGCACATAAAAAAGTAGACATTTAACAGATTATTTTCTCATATTTCTTAACTCTATATGAAGAGAAATGATGGTAGTACTTTAAGTCTATTTTTCTGCTATGTGAAAAAACCGAGCAAAACGCGCCGGCGCGTTTCTGGTCCCCAGAGGGTTAAACACCAAAATACCATATTAGAAGGATTTCTGAAGGATCATGTGACACTGAAGTAATGAAAATTTAGCTTTGCCATCACAGGACTAAATAACAGTTTTCTTTTTAAATCTATTTTTAAAATGTAATTTTAAATTGTCATAATATTTAACATTATTACTTTTCTTTTCTTTTTTTTACTGTATTTTATATTTTTAAAAATCTGCTTTGGTGAGCATAAGAGACTTCTGTAAAAATAGCTTGACATTTTACAGACTCAACTTTAGAATGGCAGTGTATATAACAGAAAAAAAAACGGATTTGCTGGTCTTATGGAAGCAAAATCAGCACCTGTCAAATACCTGAAAATTAGAATACAAACATGGACTCTTTGCATGGAGTCAAATTAAATGCTTCTTGATGTGCAGCCTGAATCACAATCACACCGTGTCGGTTCGTTGGCCAGAGGAGAACTGGCCCCCCGACTGAGCCTGGTTTCTCCCAAGGTTTTTTTCCCCCTCCATTCTGTCACCTGTTGGAGTTTGGGTTCCTTGCCACTGTCGCCTCTGGCTTGCTTAGTTGTGGACTTGTATTTAACAATATTATTGACTGTACTGACGATGTTGAATGAGAACTGAACTGAGCTGGACGATAATATCATTTTTTGCAGAACTGCTTTATAGATGAAATAAACTAAATTAATAATTGAGGATCTTTACAACGGAACTGAATTCAGCTGAACAACAGCCGAAATACATAATTTTCCTGTTATCATTGTAAAGCTGCTTTGAAACAATATAAATAAAGGTAAGAAACCGGAGTTGACTTGCGGTGGTTCGGTCAAAAAGTAGACTTTCTATCAGATAACCGCTTTGGGGTAAATAGAGTGCTGTTTAACACCTCACTAGGTGCTAGCCAGTGACAGCGCCAAATACGTGCTGTTGCTACACAGGAAGTCTTTATATATATATATATATATATATATATTTCACTGCAAACTTGTGAGGTTTCGTATGCACACACTTTAGAGTAGGTTTCTGCCAATTAATCAATATTGCATCTGGCGCCGCTCGGTTGCCTTCTTCAGTACTTTTAGTTTCTTGCTATTTACCAAATGCTTTTTAATCCAAAACAGGCACGACTTTATAAATCTCAAGAGACATGTAAATTGCTGGCCAAACGCTTCGTGACGCAACTAGAGATGTTCCGATACCCTTTTTCCCTTCCCGATGCCGATTCCGATACCTGGACTCAAGGTATCGGCCGATACCGAGTACTGATCCGATACCTGGGTGTGTACAGTATCTATACAGCTGCAATTCATACTAGCACTGTATGAATTGATAGAATTATTTTATGGCGTGTTTCAGACTTATCCCTTAATTAAACATGAACAAATACATACAGTGAACTAGAGTATTTTTATTATCTGACATACATTTCACAGCAATATATTATTTATTCTTAAGTGAAAAAGAACTTAAAATGCAACCACACATCTAATACTGTAAACTAAAAAAGGTATTTTAGTTTTACTATATAACTGCATAAAAAAAGTGGAACAAATAAATCTAGGATTCTAAAAAATGTTATATGAATAATATAAGAAAATAATCTCTTTATAATTTAAAGTCCATAAACAATTTTGTGAATGAACGGCATTTCAGTTTTGACCGCGGCTGGTCATCCAGAACAATAAACTCAATACATGTTGTTGGTTAAATTTATCGCTCGTTGGCTGTCTTTTGAAAACTTTTCTCTTTGTTTGAATGAAGCTTTCAGAGATTGTTGATTCTGGCGCGGCTCATTCTTCTCTGCCCTTGTCTTTGTGTAATCGTGTTCTGCGGGGTGATGCGTCTTCAAATGCTTTAAGTTACTCGTGTTGAAGTTGCTAATACTTGTTCCACCCCTCGAAATTGCAGTATGGCATACGAGACATGTTGCCGTTTTCCTGGCTGGTTGGTCCAGTCTGAAATACTGCTAAACAGCGGACATTTTCTTCTTCGCTGCTCTAAACAGTGGTTGCTTGTGGCAACAGCACAACTTCCTGTGTCGCCGCAAGCAAGCACTGTTTCGAGCAGCGAAGAAGAATTGATCTCCGATTTGCATCGTTATGCAAAGCTAGCATGCATAACTAGATATTGTTTAAGAAAATGGTATCGGATCGGTACATGGGTAGAAGTACTCGCCGATACCGATGCCAGAATTTTTATTGGTATCGACGGCATTTCCGATACTAGTATCGGAATCGGAACAACTCTAGACGCAACACTATCACACCTAGTCAGAACTATATATTGTTTAGTAAATCGTTAAGTTGAAATGTGATTTTTGACCAATGAATTCAAGTCTTTTTGGGACTGATCCTGCACCCTCTCTGTCAGAACTGCAGGCCATTAACCATAAGCAGTTCTACAGTGTAGAATTCAAATTCCAGCACAGTGACATTAGCCTTTATCACACAGGCGTTAATTAAAAAGCACTGACAGAAATGTGAAGTAGTCTTCTATCTATTTCTGAAGGCAGAGCGACACATAGTCTAGATCGTTTTAAATCACAATAATGACTTTATAGGTTTGCTCGTGTGAACCAAGGTGTCTGTGACTGTTCTTGGGATGTGGCATGGTGCATTCTGAGCATCGAACACTATACGATTTTGGCTATTATTTTGTTTTCATCATAAGGCAGAATAGGGTTGTTAAGTTAACCAATACTACCAGTAGGGCTGTGACGGTATGGGATTTTTTCTTACCGCGGTGAAGAAGCAACAAAACTCGCGGTTTGGCGGTTAGCCCCCCCCCCCCCCCCCCCCCCCAAAAAAAAACACCGGCGGCCGCGTCACGCACTGCAGACACGATCAAGAACGCATGTAGCTTGTAAATGGAAGAGAATAATTATAAAGCAGTATTCTTTATTGACAAATAAACAAATGAACATTTGTATTAAATTGTAAATAAAAAATAATTTACTATTAATTAAAGTGCAAAATAAAAGAGCAATAGTCTGAACAAGTGTTCTGCTGTTGGGCCGCTTAAGTGAATCGTCAAGTGCTGCTTTATTTTTTGGTCTTCAGGTTTCGTGACAGGAAAACAACAACAAACCACAAGGAAAACTACAACTACATTTAGATTATTAGACAATGTCGAAATAAAGTGACTCTGCAGAGTTTTGCATTCAAATCCATGTAAAGGGAACCATTGACACAGAGAAGAAAGAGTTAACTATTGCTTGGAAAAAGTCAGTACTACATTAAACTACTATATATAATGTATAATAATGCAATGGGGAAATATTTGTCGGTCCTGATAATGTCTTATGTTACCAGTAAAAGTGGCCTTCATTATTTTAAATATATGGGCCATTCTACAGAATTGGTTCAAAGTCTGGAGTTGGAAACGTCTTGGAAAAAAGGTGCCTTTTTCCACAAAGTTTGTATGTATGCAAATTGTATAATATCCAAGGTACACATTTCTAGTAATTGTGCATTTAACTATCATGTTGTATTTTCAGAAAGTTTTGGAATATTTTTCCTCTCCCCAAATTTGTCGCTACCGAAACAATAATAATAAATAATTTAATAAGAAGGCTTATATTGACCTATTAATATTTTGTTAACATATACCTTGTAAATATATTTTTTGCTATTTAAAAAAGTTTTCACAGGTAAATCAATAACTATTACAATTTTAACAATATTTCAAGTGTAATTTATAAGATTTGTTGTATTTTGAATCCAATCTTTCTTTGTAAAAGGCATTAAGTTAATCATACTGATTTCAAAAGTTAAAGGTCTTGTAGGTAAGAATTTTATAAGAAACTTTTTTCCAAATTTGTTTAAACTTTCTATATATATCAATGCATAATTAAAATGTAAGTACTCTGATAAAAAGAGTATAAAAATCGAGTGACTCTAGACCGTTTAATCTGCACTAAACACAGCTCATTATTTCCATTCGGGACGAAACAAAGGATTGACTTAGGCGACTGTCACTCTCTCGCAACCATGGTAACCACCCTTTTGCCACACAGGACCTGCCCACTTCTGCGTATCCAGATCATACCTGTTCACATGCCCTTGTTTGAGCTTGAAGATGCAAAACTCAACGCAGGTCCTCTTGTCCAAGAAGTGCTCCTTGCCCTGCACTTCGACCACCCCGTCCTCGGCCTCTACTTCCTCGGACCCTAGTTGCACGGGCTCTTGCACGACCTCCTCTGCTTCGCCCTCGACCCCGGATCTGTCCTCGAGCTGACGATGCGGTAACATGACATCATGACTTTTGCGTAAACATACGTGGCACTTTCAAGTCAAGTGGCGTGTTATCTATACGCATTTTGAGCAATCCGCGTGTATGTACACGCCGTTAAATGTCCAAGCGAAACGAAGCAAAATGTAGATCTACATCTGGGGAGCGATTTTTTTTTTTTCCTAGGATGGTGGGGGAAGACTCATAAATGCTATTAACCCCACTGTCCTCATCAGAGTCAACAATGCTTTCATCATGGAAACTCTTACATGCCGAACACCATGTTATGAATGTTACACGAAATTCATCTTCATCACAGTGTAAATGATGACAATGGAAAAACGTGTATCATGCAACCTGTTTTTAGCTTTGCCTTATAGATAACTAGTTAGCGAATCAATAAATATATATTTTAAACTTTACCAATAGCTTGATAGTGAGTACTAAAATACATCTTATTTGTTTATCTTCATAATGATAAAGTTAGATTCTTTTATTACATGTGATTCTGACATGCACTGCGCTCTTTCCTCTCCGCTCGTCTCAGGTAAATAATGCGTCTTCAGCTCAGCGGTCGGAGTCGCGCGTTCATGTGTTTTGGAGGCGTGGCTTTGGAAGGAGCCCAGAAGGGAGGGGGTGGAGTGAATGGAAATAATGAGCTGTCTTTAAAACAGCCGTGAGAGGTCTACAGACACTCGATTTTTATACTTTCTTTTTCAGAGTACTTACATTTTAATTATGCATTGATATATACAGAAAGTTTAAACAAATTTTGAAAAGTTTTTTTTTATAAAATTTCTACCTACAATACCTTTAAGGATTAATTAGTTTGAATATACATTGAACGAAACACTATAATAACATCTTAGTTGATAATTCAGTATACTTTATTTCAGACAAAACATCCATGTTTCGGTCGTGACGGCACATTTTCTGTAGTGACAGTAATGCTTTGGTAGCGACCACGTCACATTACAGAAAACAATACTAAAACATATTAAGATACTAATGATTTGCATAACTGTACAAAAAGTTTGTTTATTTCACCCCAATTTTTTTAATTAAAAAACAAACAAATTTTTATTCCTTTTATTTAACCAGGAGGTCCCATTGAGATTCCGAATCTCTTTTACAAGAGAGACCTGGCCAAGGTAGCAGCCAAATCACAACAAATGCATACATAACGAACACATAACAAATAAATGATTATGTGTTCCCTTTTGTCACTACCAAAACAATGATGGCGTGTCTCGGTCATGACTGTTACTAAGTGACAAAGTGACAATTTAAGATACTTTTGAGCCTAGTTCAGTTGGTTACCTAGCACAGTTCTGAACAGTTGTACGTCTAGACCTAACCGAGCGTCGCCGTTTACATCGGGATATTGCCATTCCATGTATACAGGAGAAACTCTCTCTGCTCATGCATGTAAACAGGTTATTCCTAATGTTTCAGAAACCCGAATAGTGACCTTAACCCGACCATAACCTGAAAATTGGCTGCATGTAAATGTAGTCACTGTTACTTCACAGCGCTAAGAGATCCAGTAAAGAAAGCATTTGAATTCGCCACAGAAGTAAAAACATCACTGTGAGATCTAGTGAGACGCAATCAAATTTCTCCATTATTAACGGATCAAACAGCGCTGACGGGGAAACCAGGAGAAACTTTGTGCCATAAATGAACTAGTTATAGGATTTAAGTCCACAGATAAGCAACGTTCACCATGGATTTAATGTAGTAGCACTAACTGCAACCATGGAAGTTTGGCAGGAATAGTAAAATGCTTTCAAGTACCGTATTTTCCGCACTATAAGGCGCACTTAAAAGCCTTTAATTTTCTCAAAAAACAACAGTGCGCCTTATAATCCGGAGCGCCTTATATATGCATGGTGAACACACGTTCACCAAGACGGGGAGACAGCGCCGGGCGACTTACGCCACTATCTGCCAATGGATCGTGGATGCCTGGGCTGATATATCAGTCAACTGTGATTCGAGCTTTCATGAAGGGAGGAATAATCTCTTTATTTAGCCACCTCACATACCCGTATTTACTTCCTGTTTTCGGTCGAAGTCCACAGTAGTTGATTGTCGAGTTCGTGCGCGCGATCAAACCTCCTCCGTGTGTTCAACATCTGATTTGGATGAACTATCCGTTTGAGCTGATATTCTCAGAACACCACACAGCACCGTCATCGGCTGACAGTCTGAGTCTCCACTGTTGCTTAGTTACCAATGATCTCGCGCGCGAACTCGACAATCGCCTACTGTGGACTTAGACCGAAAACAGGAAGAAAATACGGGTATTTGAGCTGGCTGAATAAACATAATTTTTATTCATATCTTTCACATTTACTGCAGTCAGATTCACCGTGTTCACTCACATGGCTGTGCACTTGTAATGACACATTAAGGTTGTTAAGAGGCTAAAAGCAGGTTTAAAACTTGCCCAGTTTAAGTCAACAGGGTGCAAATTTTAAAAAGAGGATAACACGGTGTAGGCAACACCGGTTTTTGTCGTTGTTATCTGTACTGACAGCACTTAAAATTTACAAAAAAATTAGCTCAATGTTAAAATTGACCGGAGTTCTCCTTTAACGTTTGAACAACGTTACCATGGGAGTGAACGGAGTTGTCAGAACGCTTAATAAAGTTTGACTTTATCTGACTGTTTTGTTGTCATTCCCTTTAGCACATCTAGTGGGTGCAAAACACAAACCCAGTCAAACGTTTGACTGCAGTATCTTATGCGCCTTATAATCCGGTGCGCCCTATATATGAAAAATGTTCTAAAATAGGGCATTCATTGAAGGTGCGCCTTATAGTGCGGAAAATACGGTATGTGTCACTTCTTTTTCCAGCACTTCAAAACTCAAATATTATCATATTTAAATGTTATTAAACATTATTTATTCATCCTTCAAAGTTAACCCCCATTTATAAAACTAAAAGTTTCAAGATGTAGGAAAACTCACACTTATTTAAAAATATTTTTTCTTTTAATACATTTAAAAAAAAAAATTAAATCAAGGAAATTTCTCTGGCATTTCTTTCTTTTTGCTGTATCGAAAACGTACTGAACCGTGACACCACTGTGTCGTATCGAACCGAACCGTGAAGGGTGTGAACCTTCACACCCCTACTGGTGACATATGCAGGACTTCTCCAATCATTTTACTTAAACCCCCTGACAAAAGTCTAAAATAGTGTGATTGGTCCTACAATAATGATGGCGGTAAATGTTTTTTTTTTTAACATGTAGTTACTATAGTAATTACTATAAATTCCGCATAATTACATGCTACTAATCCTAAACAACACCCTAATCCTAACCCTATATAAGTACGTGTTTAATTATTACTCAATACTTAAATGTATAATTACACTGTAACACGGGCATCTTAAAGGTGCAGTATATCATATTGGTAGCTAGTGGATGAAGTGGGTACCGCAGTCCAAATTCTAAATATCGGAGAGAGTTGTGTCCCCTGCCCCCTCCTCCTCGGATTCGACGCTCATGCGTGTTGCCATATTGAAGACATGCAACAGAAGCGAGCGCAATTGACAATTGGAGGCAAGTAGACTTACTGATAAATGAACTCATCAGCTTACAGTGTGTGTTTTAATATGCTCCCATTCATAGCGTTTTTTTAGAATCTGCGATCTCTGACTTCGTTTGCTTGCTAGCTTCCATGGCTGCAATATGCCAGTTGGGTGTGTTTCTGCCAACTGGCAACCCGGGGTGTCGAAATACTATTGGGTGCATTGGAAGTGGGCGGGATCACACAGACCAAAACAAAACCAAACATTCCGACATGGAACGCACATTTCAAAGTAAAATAACTGGCTGTAGAAGTGTTTTTCAGAGAAACGAGTATGTGAACTGAGCATGGTGTTTTTATGCTTTAGTACAGTAAAAAAAATTACACACAGCACCTTTTTAAAATAAAGTGTAACCGTGATGGCTAATACAATTTGATACATGCTTTTCTATATGATATTCAGTATTAAAGATCTTAGAATGTGAAAGATTTTTCACATTATTAGCATAAAATTACCTCTTTTAAAAAAAAAAATCATACATATCTGACATACTCCAGATGCTTTCCTTTTGATTTTCCATGCAAAATATCGGCAACATTATCGCAAGATTACATGCTTGCTTAAATTTTACATGTAAATGAGAATGTTAGAGTGTAATGGTTTGTCCAGTCCAACTCTGCAAATCGTTTTCTGAGTCAAGCGGTCTGCTTTAGCTTTTACCCAAGATTCCTGGGCTCATATACTGTAATCTTACAAGTATCAATTGTAACAGGCAAAAAACATCACTGGGTATGTGTGTGTATGTGGGGGGTTTTGCCGTTAATGCCGCAGCTTACACTGGAAAGCCTAAATCAGCCCTGCAGATTAAGGACCATGATTGCAATTATGATAATCCATATCTGTTACACCAACCATAATACGATAACAAAGATAAGATGAAGGGATTTGTATGCAACTATAGACGGCAACTCGGCTGCTGGAGTGTGAACGCTGTCCTTCACATCAGGTTTTTTTTTGACTGAGCCAGGTGTGCTTTTACCCTCACAATCCACGGTTAGCCCAAACAAGGCCTCTTTTTTTCCTTTCTTTTTTTACCAGCGGCCTTGCGAGAGTGATTTACAGTTCGTTCACGTCAACTGTAGACTCTCACTTGCGTTTTAAATGTACTCTGAGACATGTCAGCTATCTCGCTCCGTCTTTGCTATGGCTGAGTACGTCTCCATGAAGTATAAGATGATGGTGGAGGTAGTGTGGGCGCATATCTGTTTACATAAGTCATGGCACATGTCGGAGATGGTGTCTCTTTCACAGATCTGGCCATTCCAGCAAGAAATGGTGCTCTGGTGCCTTCTGACCTCGCTGCCTTCCTCTTGCTGGAACAGCAAAAGAGCACACCTCTTATTACCCGTTTGCTGCGAGCGCCGCTGCTATTTGTCAAGTGGATGTTGAGCTGCGGCTCACTCCAGCTGAGAGGCCTTTTAATCTTGGAGGTGTGTGTGAGCCAGTTACTTCCTATCACTTACTGTGTGTCTTAAGTGATTCTAGTTCTGGGACAAAACAGCTATAAAACTGAGGAATTATTTTGGTTTATTCTGGTCACCATGGTCAAAGATTTTCCCCTATGTTTGGGAACTTGTGTAATATTCTTGAACTCTTCTTCAGGATGAAGATTCTAATTTTTGCCTGAATTTTAATCATAATCAGAAATAATTATATGATGGTGTCACAACTGTGAAAAACCTTATACAAGAGGTGTTTTATTTTATTTTTATAAAAGATAAGTTAAGTTATTTAGGTGTTTCCTAAGTTTTATTATATATCAAATATTATAATGAGGTACATAATATTATTTAATAAAAGTTTATGATATATTCATTATTTTATTAATAAATTATTATTTTTTAAATGTTTCATTTATAATAATATACTATATTATTATATATTCCGATTTTCATTATTAAATAAATAACAAATACAATACTTTAAAATGGTTTATTACATATTAAATTTTTATTATTTTATATTTGTGAAATATTTTCATTTTCTAATATAATTATTTATATATATATATATATATATATATATATATATATATATATGAAGTATAAAGTTAGAACGGATAAATTTAGGGGATGTTGTGAGTGATGTCAATTTTGATAAGGAGAAAATCTAATGAAATGGTACATTTTTGTGATCATCTGTGATTTATATCAGAGTGGAATGCTTGCTATTTTTTAAAACTGATGTCAGATAGATTTCAAAAGAATCATCTCAAGAATCAGTGGTGTGTGTGAGCACATGTGACGTAGGTTCATACTGTATAGGTGGAGCATTTTAGCACTCACTGCATTGTGGGAGGTAATTGTGGTTTGGCAGCCGTCCCTGAGTAGTTGTTTGCATTGGAATTGCAAGTGCAACTTCCACTCAGCATTTGTTAGGCAGCGGTCTGGGCTGAGAAACGTGTTTACGGTGGATTTTGAGAATGCCTGTGGCAAAATCTTCTGTGGGGAGTTAGGCAATACAGACAGGAAGACAGTCGAACAGATAGGCAGACGGGTAGGCGCTGGCAGTTTCTTTCACGTCAATTTGTTGCATACCAGAAGGCTTACATTCCAGCGCCTGCAGAAACGGCACCCGGCAAGTTCAAGTGTCACATTTAGGATGGTTTCTTCTGTTTCATACTAGAATAAGTAACATGAGACTGCTTCGCATTATAAAAACCAGATCAGAGCCTAAGCACCGGCTGGAGGGTTAGTTAGTTTACGCAGGTGTGTGTGTGTGAGACGTTCTGGCACTGTTTGAATACGCCGGCTCATTTTAAAGGCTGCGATTAAAGCAGAACAACTAGGCACAGAGCACTTGTGTTGCAAGGTCAGGGGTCATGGCTAGGTCACAGCCTGTGGGAAGTACGCAGCACTGGCACACAGGAGCGTGTCGGGGAACGGCACAGTAGGGAACATTGCAAACATCTTGCTGTTAGTTTATCTTGGGAAAATGGAAAAATTCACCTCTCGAAGCAACACCATATATTTTCTGGTCCTAGTTCTCTTTTTCCTCATCTATTATATGTTTAAAGCTTACTGTGAGCTTCTTTTCAATGATAAAAATCTAAATCTTAGAAAGAGCTAAGGGGAACTAAAAGGTGGCACATCTGGAATGATTCAGCAAATATATTTTGAAACATCTGGAGGAATCTCATGGAATTTGTGGGTCCCTCCTTTGATTTAGCCTTTTTTCCCCTCCGCTCAGTCTTCGGCATCTTCAAAGCCCCAGGAACGTCTCTGGCACGTAAATGAAGGGGGGTTTAGACTCCTATTACAGTGCGGGTCGAGTCATTCCAGACTTTATTGTGGTCTAAATTGGGCTCTTGTGCCTGGTTTCCCTTTGTGCAGGCGGGCTAATTAAGTGACACTGAGGTGAGAGACGGAGAGTGAGCACCAGTGAAACTCAACCCCACATAAACCTCCAGTGAGTAGGCCGTCTGTAACAGTATCAACCACAACAACAGTCGCTAAACCTTGCTGAAAAGCGCCCTTTTTTATGTTTTTTAATGAATATCATGAAACTGTCTAGGACTTGTATCACCCCAGCAGCCATATCACCCTGTAGCCCAAAATTGGTTGCCCACTGAAGCTAAGCAGGGCTGAGCCTGGTTAGTACCTGGATGGGAGACCTCCTGAGAAAAACAGGTTGCTGCTGGAAGAGGTGTTAGTGAGGCCAGCAGGGGGTGCTCACCCTGTGGTCTGTGTGGGTCCTAACGCCCCAGTATAGTAATGGGGAACACTATACTGTCAAATTGCACTGTCCTTCGGATGAGACGTTAAACCGAGGCCCTGACTCCCTGTGGTCACAAAAAATACCAGGATGTCTTTCGAAAGAGTAGGGGTGTAACCCCGGAATCCTGGCCAAATTTGCCCAGTGGCCTCTGTCCATCATGGCCTCCTCATAATCCCCATATATATATATATATGTATACCAATTGGCTTCATCACTGTCTCCTCTCCACCAGTAAACTGGTGTGTGGTTGGGCGTTCTGGCGCAATATGGCTGCCGTCGCATCATCCAGGTGGATGCTGCTCATTGGTGGTGGTTGAGGAGATTCCCCCTTCTATGGCGGTGTCCACGCGCTTCTCTCTCCTTGATCTGAGGCGCGAGGGGGTGGCGGCTTCGGCATCGCGGCTTGTCCTCTCTAGGCCCCGACAACGGAGGGGAATAGCGGCCCGGCATCCTTGTCCATCAGCGGCATTACGCATGATATCTGTTCGGATCGCGGGTCCGGCAACTCACAGCTCCGTCGGCGTGGGAATCCCTCCACGCTCCCTTCCAGGACCCACGAGGACACCAGTGTGCATGCACAGGGAAGAGACCGGTCTCTCGAGGTGAGGCGTGCTCATCATTTTACAGCGGTGGTTATGAGGCTTCATTCTTGTCAGGTGTGCCTCATCACACGGCGCCAATGCTCCTCTTCAGCGCCCCTCATCTCCAATCACACCCACTCCAGTCGTGAACCTGGGCGGCGAGTTAAGGGACGGGATGGCGCTGATTACAAGGGAGAGGCAGACGATCCGTCACTATATACTGTATATATAGTATATAATATATATATTTTTTTTATTATTACTTTCTTTTATTACTCAAATGTGTATGTTTTATATACACATGGTTTGTAGTAGGGGTGTAACTGTTCAAATTACGGTTCAGTTTTATTCACAGTTTCAGTACGGTTCGATATGTATGTTCAGGGAAAAAAAACTAGTGTCAAAGAAAAATAAAGAAAATAAGAATAAATAATCAAACTACAAGCAATAGGGAATAATAAATAAATAAATAAAATAGAGCGAAGATACAAATAAAATAGTGCTTTCAGGTTTTTCGGGTGTCTAACAGTAGTTTAAGGTACAGAAATTGAATAAAGTAATCAAATGTAAAACAGCATGACAAATGATCTTCACTGTATAAATTAAATAAAGGTTAATCATTACTGAAGTTACAATAGCTATTCATTCAAGAGCAGTGAGTTATTTCCTTGTCTTTTGTTGTTTGATTAACATAAAAAACACACAGCGGGAATATTCGGCTACTGTCACTTTAAGACATAATGCACTGATCCAATACACTGATACTGTTCACATGCGTTGCCTTTCTCGACTGTTTACGTTCACTTAAGACGTGTCACCTATGTTTGCTTGGATACTCGCCAAGATGGGCATGTTGACATAATTTTTGTGTGAATTTGTCCGTTCAAGCTCAAGACTTGAAAGAAAACTCAATATTTGCGCGCTGTCTGAGCCGCGGCTTCGGTTGAGCGAACACAAATCTTCTCACAGCGTGTGCGAGTTCTTGCATTTGAATGTTTAAGGGAGGGCTTAAATGAGTTCAATTTAAACACCGATAGCAACGTGTGCCTTTTTCAGATCTCATCTGCGCTCGCGCGCTATCAACACCCGGATGATGACGGTGTAAATGACTGATCATATTAGAGCGAACGGCACTCCCATTGAACAAAGTTTAGGGAAAGCCAGAATGTGTATCCATCGACAGAAACATACATTAGCAATATAACTCTGTCTATTTTACACGTTATTTTCAACAAACCATATTATAGATGCATATGCGTCGTCAGATTTGAGATGAACCACAGTGCAATCCGTGCCGAACCGTGGATGGAGAGCTGTAGGTTTTTTTGTTTGTTTGTTTTTTTAGTGAGAACTGTTACACCCCTCGTTTTTAGTTTCATGAGAGCTCTTGTATTTGTAGCATGAGAAATAATTGCTAAAAAACATAATCTCTGTCTCAAAGAATCATGTGACATTGCATTTTACTTCCACAATTAGCAGAGTTTCTTTTAAAAGCTGAATGTAAACCTGAGTATAAATCAATCCCGAACATAAATCCAAGCCTTAATTGTCAGCTTCTTATGTTGAAAGCAGCTTTGATATGTGATGGTAACCTTGCCTGAGCTGAACCTCTCTTGGGTCATGGAATTAAAATTCTGTTTTAAAAGACTTCAGTGGATTGAGTGTGTGTTCAGATCCACATGAGGCAGCGGGTTTCACTTTAGTACTGACATCTCGTTAGAGACTCCCATCCCAGACTGACAGACGTTAGATTATTTCATCTTTCTAGGCATAGAACGACAGCGCGTGTTATTATAGTAGCTTGTACAACACATGACTTTGCTATTGCTGAGGATTTATAAGACTCTTTAAGAAAGATTTTTATGAATTGGTGTATTTGATCGCCATTTTAAATGGGAATATAACAGTCAGATATTCGTTACTAGTATACCAGCATAAACCATGGTAATAAGGGCTCATTTTGGGGTTATTCTGCTTCTTAAACAGCTTCTTGCCACATAAATAAACAAACTTGAATTATTAATTTGAGGTAAATTAATAGCAAAAAAAAAAAAAAAAGCCTAATTTGACTGCTGAGGCAAGCGAGCTACTGTATGAAGCAAATCAGTCACGAAGGGACAATCAGTAATACAGTTTATTGGTCCCTAAATTTTGAATGCAATGATCGACCAATAAAAATCAAGTATTCTAGAGAAAAAGGTTTATTTAAATTATTATTGTGCTGTTGTGATGCTGTTATGATGATTAGTTTTGCCTGATTGATAAGGTCTACTGCCCAAAAATGTATCTTCTCAATTTCTGTGCTGATGTTAGGCTGATTTGAACGTTGTCTTAGATTTTTTTTTCTAAATATTGTTAATACATTTCTCAATATTATTAATTAAGTCTTGAAAAACTTGATATTTGAGGAACCCTAATTTGATTTCTACCTGGGAAAGTTATGTAAAGTAATAAAATAAATACATAAATATATATATTGTTCTAACTAAAATATTTTCTGAAATATATCATCAGGAAGAAATAATATATAAAAAATATCTTTATCCTTATTTCTTATCCAGTAAATCCTAAATAACTGGAAAAGTCATGGGGCCTAATATTGTAGACAGAAGGGGCCTTCGAGTCAGAAAGGTTGAAAACCACTGTTTACCGAAGGTTCTGCAGGTCTTATCATGACTACTGTTGCATGTACAGGGCTTTAAAGTGATAGATTTTCCTTAACCTTTCCGACTCAGGACTGTCATACCTCATTAGGTGGGAATTTTTCCTCTGCCATTCTGATTTCTTGCTCTGTCACTCTCTCCGGTACCTGCTTATGACGGATGTCTAAAGAAGTGTTTTTATTTCTAAAAGCCCATTTCAATTTTAGCGCTCTCTGTTTCTCTGTCTGTCTCTCACTCCATCTCTTCTTAGAGAGATAGAAAAAATGCAGCCAGTTGGTTAATCGTGTCCCCCTCTGTCTGCGCGCAGAGCTATTTTCTCTGTGTTGCTGTGCAGATGGCCTAGATCTTTCTGCCTGACTGCATCGGGATCAGCAGGGAGAGGCTGATACACATCACCATTGAGTGTGCGTGTAAATGTGTGTGTGTCTGTTGCTTCTCTACATTATTTAATTCCCAATCCTTGCTGCACACACCCCACCACGTCCTCCAACGCAGCACAAATCAGGATTTTTCTATCAGCATTCCTAGAACACACGGCGGGCATAGCGTGTATCTACAGTCGCTGCCCTGAACTGAACCTTACACCACCAAAGTGGTTTTGAGCCATGTGGGTCGTTCTCAAACTGTGTTTTATCCGTTATCAATGGATCAAGAAGAGAAGTGGCCGAAGGGATGTGTTGTATTCACATCCGTGTGCTTTCACTTAAACCAATGGCTGTAGCTACATTCATTCAGAATGTAGGACACTGTTTTGTCCCTAAACCTAAATGACATCCTGTCACTTTTGTTTAGTATCTGATATTGGGGTCTCTTGTTTTTGTGTTTTTAATACTATTTTTATTTATTTATTTGGGCTCTCTATTCTTGCCTGAATGCTGACTGAGCTTTTCCAATCTCTCAAAAAACACCAAGGCATCAGGGAATTTGAATGTTTTAGAGCTTGTCACTGTTATAAAATGAAAAGGAGACTTTTGATTGTCAGTAAACATTGCATTTAAGTACATTGACTTGAGGTTTCTGAAAAGATCACCAGTCACATAATGTGACTGTAATTGGCGCACTGTAGGCGGAGCTTCAAAGTACTAACCAATCTTTGACTTTGTACTAACCAATGATTGGATGAATCGGCAATGTGTGTTTGATTGGCAGTCTCACACATTTTTTTTCTGCTTGTTGTCACCTTAGACCGATGACATTTGCCTCTCGTAAGATGCCACCCCGTATTAACTATGCTTCCCTTGATGCAGATACAGCTTTTATTCCTCTATTTTTTTATACCTTGTCTCGATTTATGCTTAAAACAAGAACATGAACATGTATTTTACATAGTTACTTTAGATCAGCTTAGGTCAGTCATTCTATTTTGTAAAAATAGTTTTTTATGCATTTAGACATTTTTATTGTTGGTTTAACGCAGATTTTGGTGCCTCATTTTGGTGCCACTTAAATGCCTCAGCTGTCAGTTGAAATATCTGCCCTCTGGTTCTCCGAAACGGACGTAAGTAACATCATCACCTCATGTGATCGCTGATTAACCCTTTAATGCGTACGATCCAATTTTTTATATTTACTTTGTGTCCAGTGTGAACAGCCTCAAATAGTTGTGGCATGTCATGTCAAAAAATGTGCCCGGTGCAGACCCGTTGAATGGGTTTATTATAAGAGAGACTAGACCAGAGGGGGGCAAACTACTACACTCAATTATTTAGACATGACACATAGCAGCACACCTAAAAAGTATTCCTTGTATCAATTTTGAAACCTTTTATTGAATGTAGTCTACTTTCACCTTTTAAAACATGCCTTCACAAGCACGGAAGCACCCGTAAGAGATGTTTGAGTTGGTGGAGGTGCGACGTGCGTTTGCAAGGTTGATTTATTTTTGTAATTCCGCTAGGTGCCACTAGTTTAGCAGAAACCATACTTCACCTTTAAGCACTAAATTCCCTAAAGTGCCCACTCTGATTGTGCAGTGCGTGCGATCAACTGTGAGCAGCTGCCACTTGAAAAAAACTCAAACATAAACAAAGCAGAAGAGATATATCAAACCCAAATAACAACTATATTACGAAGAGAAATCACAATGTCCTGTATCGACAACCTACCATTGCTAATACAGTGCATATATGTGGCCTATGTACAGTTCAGAAATTTCCCACAAATATTAAATGCAAATATTGTATAACGATTCCACGGAGGGACAGACTAAAAACCTACCCATATCTTACCTCGTATGGCTGATGTATGTTCTAAACTAGTCGGAGTCAGCTGGATTTTGAATTAAAGATAACGTTGTTATCCTAATTATCTGTTAGTTCTGTTTCAAAAGACAAAAGCGTCAAATTGTTAAGGCGTCCTGTCAATTTTGTCTAGATGGTTTTTTTTTTATGTCATAAATAGCTGAATATTTATACATTTTTTTAATATTTGCATGAAGAACATCATATTACTACTGGGTTGACATAACTGAAGATACTAATTGGCATATTCTTATTAATATTAAAGGATAGAGTTCTAATGCATGAAAAATCGAATGTGTCGTGACAAATCGCAGATCATCAGATCGTGACTCCTCAGTTAAAGCTGCTTGTGAACCAATCATCTCTTCCTTCTAGTTAATTTATAGCATCAAATAAACATGAACGAACATCAGAAGGAATGTTGTTTCAACCGCAGAAAGACGTCGGTACATATTGTTTTTCAAATACAAGTCCACCAACTTTAATATACTAACTCTTCTGACTGCTTTGTCAGACAAAATGGCAGATTCGTTGTATGGCGGATTATGATTGGTCAGATCGCCTGTCATTCAAACTCCATGCGAAGGGTGAATTAAGACTATTCATGCCAAGGATGATAACTGTAATTATAAAGAGTTTTAAAAATCGTTCAAATTATAAAAGAATAGCAGAGTTCACACCACAACTATAGCAATAATGGCACAGAGAAATGATATAGGTGGAATCACTCTCACAATTATATTTTCCAGCTGATGAAGGATAAAACCAGTAACAGCCTATCAGAATCCATCCTGCTTTAAAGAGCTTGAGCATTTAAAGCTGCAGAAGACAAAGCTGCACGTTTAGAATAAACAGAACAATATCATGCATTGGTGACGACGCACACTTCCAGTAATGTAATACCTGCAGTACGCACTGCTGCATTTATTTATACAGACCCCGAAAATAACCCCAAAGCTAAATACAGTGTGCAAAGGGCAGTTGATGTATATTTGGAAATTTTGAGAATTGTGAAGTTTGGTTATGACAGTGTCTTCCTGTCCACTCAGACAGCAATCTCTCTTATGTCTGAGAGGATGCCACTGTTTCTGACTTTTCTGTGTGTTTAACTCGCTGTACACACAGCACACACATCACTGAGAATCTCGCGCCTCGCTGATCTGGACCTGCCCCCTTCCCTCATTCCCTGCTCAGCCCCTCACAAAACGCAGATAAAGCTGCAGTCAACATTTGTTTTGTAAATGGGCACATGCTGTAGAAATGTAATCCTGCCTACAGTTGATCGCTCAGTCATGTGACTTGACCTAGTTTTCCATCTCTCGCTCTCTCAGAATTCCATCCTCCTTCAATTCTCCCTCCTCTCCGCTCATTCCTTTGCTTTTCATTTGGCCTCCATGAAGAGGAAACATTTTATATTCCATATGTGTCTTCTAGGGATGTGCAAAATTACATAAAATAATCTAGTTGGTTAGTTGTCTCAATGACTAGTTGGTCTGGGGCTAACTGAATTCCTGTATAATTTAGCTGGTTTAGGGTTATGTCCACCCCACACTGATCAGGAGCGTTTCTTAAAGTTCGTTCACGGTGTTTTAAAAAGCATCGATTTAAAGGGGTCATATAATGCCATTTTTTTAACAAGCTAATATGATTTTTTAGAGTCTAAATTAAAAGTTTGTAATATACTTTAATTAAAAATTATCATTAGTATTGTAAGAAAACACTTTTTTTACCTGGTCAAAAAACAGCTCTGTTTTCAGCACGCCGTTTCAGTGCATATGACTTTAAATGATAATGAGGTTTGCTCACCCCGCCTCTCTGTTCTGTGCGTAGGCTACACCGTTTGAACAGAATAACACAATAACCATAACGCGTTTTTCAGTATAAACGTGGGATTATGAATTATATTGAGAACGTCATACATAGAAAACATGCCGTAATGTACACTGAGTGTTAATCTTAGACGCATTCATTGTGAAGCGTGCAGCTAGCGATTTGCAAAGATTAATAAAAAAATATTAATATAAAGTTTAATAAAACGTTACACTCACTTCAGTTCTTCTGGAGGTTCAGCGGGAACACGAATATCTGGTACCGATCCTTTTTTCATGAGCAGCTTCTTAGCAAAACCAGCTTTATACTGATCCTCGTTTATAAAGCAGTCTGGTGTGTGAAATGATTCGCGCAAACATGAGAGCATTGACGTTGCTCGTGGGGAATATTCCCTTCGAAAACAAACTCAGCCACTGCGTCTTAAGCGGTTCGGATTTAGGAACATCAAAATGACTGCTGTGTTCGTTATTACACCCAAGAACAGAACACCGCAATCGCTTAGACGCCATTCTGCTCATAGACAATGCTCCAGCATATCAACAATGACCGCGCCGGTCCGCGCGGACTATGATTGACAGCTCGCTCACGAGCGAGGGCGGGTCTGTGTTGAAACGCTGCTGTCAATCAACAATCGAGGGAGGGGCGTCCGATTTAGTGACGTCACAAAATCGAACGGCTCGATTTGAGGCAGGGGAAAACATATAAGGAGATTAAAAAAAAACACTGGATGGATTTTTATCATTTTATGATGGTTGTGTACGGGCACTGCCAACACACATTTCAGTACAATCAACTTGTAAAAGTGCATGTACCATTATATGACCCCTTTAAAACACAATTTTTTTTTATTTTAACACCGTTTACCATGATAAGAGTATATTGGTTAAAATTCTCCTAAAAGTCTCTTAATTTGTCGCAGTTGGTAAACAACTTTAAAAATACATTTTCCCTCAATGATTTTTAAATACTTTATATATATATATATATATATATATATATATATAACCTGCGTAGTTTTGTAATCACAACTCTCTCTCTCTCTCTCTCTCTCTCTCTCTCTCTCTATATATATATATATATATATATATATATATATATATATATATATATATATATATATATATATAGTGCCTTGCGAAAGTATTCATACCCCTTCTTTTTTCACATTTTGTAATGTTGCTGCCTTGTGTTAAACTACTTAAAATGACTCTCTTTTTTTTTTTCACGTCAATCTATACTCCATAAACCATAATGACAGCAAAAAAAATAATTTTTCACAACTGTGCAAATTTATTAAAAGGAACAACTGAAATAAGTACATTGCATAAGTATTTGTACCATTAAGGCAGTACTTAGTTTAGGCACCTTTACAGCCTCAAGTCTTTTTGGGTATGATGCAACAAGCTTTGTACATCTGCATTTGGCGTTTATCTACCATTATTCTCCTCACATCCTCTCAAGCTCTGTCAGGTTGGATGGGTGACCGTCGGCAGACAGCCATTTTCAGCCCAGACTCTTGAACCCAATTGTCCCAATGCCCACTCAAGGACATTTAGAGAGTGGTCCATAAGCCACTCTTGAGTTGTCTTAGCCATGTACTTAGGGTCATTGCCCTGTTGGAAAGTGAACCTTCTGCCCTATCTGAGGTTCTGAATGCTTAGGACTAGGTTTTCATTAAGGCTATCTCTATATTTTGCTCCGTTGAGCTTTCCTTCTACCCTGACGAGTCCCACAGTCCCTGCTGCTGAAACACACCCCCACAGCATGATGCTGCTATCACCACACTTTACTGTTGAGATGGTATTATGCAGGTGATAAGCAGTGCCATGGTTTCCTCCATACATAATGCTTGGAACTGAGGTTCATCAGACCAGAGTATCTTGTTTCTCACATTCTGAGAGAGTCCTTTTTGGTGTTTTTTTGCAAATTCCAAGTGGGTTTTCATAAGTCTTTGCTGAGGAGAAGCTTGAGTCTGGCCACTCTGCCATAAAGCCCAGATCGGTGGAGTGTTGCAGTGATGTTTGTCCTTCTGTAAATTTCTCCCATGTCCATATGATCATGGAGCTCAACTACAGTGACCATCAGCTTCTTGGTCACCACTCCAACAAAGGCCATGCTCCATCCATTGCTCAGCTTGGCCAGAAGGCCAGCTCTAGGAAGAGTCCTGGTTGTTCCAAACTTCTTCCATTTAAGGGTTATTCAGGCTACAATCTTCTGTGAATCTTCAATGCAGCAGAATTTTGTGTGAGTTTGTGTCTTTGAACTCATGGCTTGGTTTTTCCTCTAATATGCATTTTCAGCTATTAGACCTTTTATTTAGAGGTGTGTGCCTTTCCAAATCATACCGTTCAATTGAATTTGAACAGGTTAACTCCATTTGAAGTGTAGTAACATCGCCAAGCGAAATTGGAATGCTCCTCCTGAGCTAAATTTCAAGTGTCTCAGCATAAGTACTCGTACTGTTTTCTATGTAATTATTTTTTTATTTTTTTTAAGTTTACAAAGTTATCAAAATCAGTTTTTTGCTTAGTCATTATGGTGTATGGAGTGAAGATTAATGTGGAAATTAGAGCAGTTTAGCATAAGTCTGCAATATAACAAAATGTGAAAAAAATGAATACTTTTGCAAGGCACTGTGTATAGCCTATACAGACAAGCTACGACCCTAAATGTTTTCATTCATAAAGACATGAGAAGTTGTGTAGAAAAAGTGTGATTATTATACAGAATTATATAATTGCCTTTAATATATTTATATTTTATTGTTTAATTTTTTTCCCTTGAAATTTTCTATGGTATCCCAGACTTCAGTTTGAAAAGCCCTTTATTAGCAAATGTATCTTGACCCATCCCTAGCATCCGCATGTGTTTCTGATCTCCATTTTCACTGTGTGTCCATAGTCATTGTTTTATTGTGCTTCAGGTTACAAGAAGCTATAATCACTTTATTTTACAAGAAATGGATTTGCTGGCATTACCACATACATTAAAACAGCATGCGCTTTGTTTGTCATCGACATGCGTTCAATTCAATCACAGGCAGCCACTGTAGCGCTGGCAACCTGCGTGGTTTTGTAATCACAACTCTATTTACATTACTGGCTAATGTTCATGTTTTTAGATGCATGCGAGATGCAGACAGAGAAAAATAATGAAGACCGCACCGCAGGCTTGTCAGCTTTTTCACACTGACTCGCACATCTGGAAAAACATGCTTATAATAGTCCTTAAACTCATTGATTCCAAAGCACGTTTTGTTGTATTTTACAGTCAAGATGAAATACCCCCATCGACATACACTATCTGATTAGTCGCTCTAGGAAGTGATTCACATGAACATCATCACTTATGAGCTCCACATGGGGTCCTCTCTTCATCTGTCATTTCAAAGCACATGCTCGTACGCTGGATTGTTTGCTTAGCAAACTGTTTGCAATTCTCTTCTGGATCATAATCTTGCCTCATGCCTCCCCACTTGACCTGCCGGGTGAGTTTCACTTTCATTGTGAGAGCAGCAACCCAACACACATTCGGTTCAAACACTCTAATTTCTTTTTGTTTGCATAATTGTGTGTGTGCCATCATATGAGGGATGTGGACACAGGTGCCCAGTTGATATCCTGAGATTTATGTACCAAGTACTTCTAATGTGGTTTCGACCTTTACGTGTGTTTTAGGAAAAGAGATCTAGTTTGCGCACCAAGTCTACAAAACGTTGAAGCTTTAAAATCACATAGCCATAGAAAATGAATAACTAGAAGTTTAGTAAGGAGTAGTGTTGTCACGGTACCAAAATATCAGTATTCGGTACCAACACCAGTGAAAATCCACGGTTCTCTGTACCAATTTCGGTACCAAAGCTTAATTTAGATTAAATTTACACATATTAAAGTGTATATCACGGTTACAAAGATGGAAACTGTAGTATTAAAAACAATTTACAATAAGATTCTATTTGTTAGATAACATTAGATAAAATTACCTAACAATAAACAACAGTTATATACTGTAATTATTCTCCATGGGGTTTTAACTTAGAAATGTACTAATATATTTTTAAAATCAAAAGTTTTATCTGTTAACATTATTTAATGCACAATGAATGAAGTGAACAAACATGAACAATCAAGTGTTTGTATTAAATAATATTCATAAACATTAATTAATGTTGTAAAAATATATTGTTCACTCAATGTGTTGATGTTGCATTAAGTAATATTAATGAATGGTGTCTTATTGTAGTGTTACCAATACAGGAGATAAAACATGTTTTATTTGACTTAACTGTACTTTTATTTAATCCAAAAATGTCACTCTTGCCTGTCTTCAAAGCTTGAGAACCCTGTAGCTGATTTCTAATGGAAGGGCTAGAAATCAATTAATTCTGATACTTCCTCGTCATCATGGAGAGCGCATCGCACCGCTTTCTCCTTTCCACAAGCGCTTGCTCTCCCGTGTCTCCGCTATGCAACCATGAACAGCGGCGAGCCTGGAAAGACGAGCTCGCACGTCTCTTCTATTATGAGCGGGCTTGCCGATGTTGACCTGTTTTTATTTCCGTCTGTATTTCATGCTTGCACTTCATGACTTGACGGTCAAACGATGATTGCCTTCCGCTGGCAGCGAATTAATTACATACCGAATTCTCTGTAGGGATCAGTCCTAGAAATCACAACGACATGTTTGTTTGAAATGTTGCAGATTATGCCAACAAGCCCAAATTCAGTGTTTTTGGATGACTCTGTGGAACCTACTAGAATTTCCTGTTTGATACCACAGTTTTTAGCAGTTTAAGAGATTTCTAAAACTCATTATTATGAATAGATGAGTAGCACTAAACAACTTTGACTAGTACACTAGCGGCATTTGTTTGATCAAAATTACAGTAATAACAGAAATACTGTGAAATATTACAATTTCAAATAACTGTTTTCTAATTTAATACATTTAAAAAGTAATTTATTCCTGTGGTGGCAAAGCTGGATTTTCAGCATCATTACTCCAGTCTTCAGTGTCATATGATCCTTCTAAAATCATTCTAAAATGCAGATTTGGAGCTCAAACATTTCTTATTATTATCAATGTTGAAAACAGTTGTGCTGCTTAATATTTTTGTGGAAACATGAGTTTTTTTTTTTTTGATGAATAGAAAGTTTTGCATTTATTTGAAAGAAAACACATTTGGACGGCAGTATATGTTGCACGTTTCCTGTCGACCAAGTGTCAGTTTGCTAGGTTATTTCTGTATAACCCTGCTCAATATCGGATAGATCGCATTGAGGTTAATGTTTTTTCTAATGATGCAGCATGCAGTCAACCCATTTAGATGTGTAACAGGGTGTACTTGTGGAGCACAGGTCATCTTCTGTAACCTCCACTCACTACAAGTACTTGCTGCTTTTTATCATCTGTTCATTTGGAATCAAATTAGGGCCAGTTTCGGCAATCAAAAATAAATTCCGTTTTATGAGTATATTTTTTTTATGTCTCTCTCTTTCATCCAGATCAGACTCCTATCATGTGTTCAGTAACAGTAGAGATGTGAGATGGGCGCCAGGATTTTAAATGCTTCCTTGTTTCAGCTCTCACCAAAGAAAGCTCTTTCTTCAGTCCAATCACACAAATTTGATTATGCTGTTTGCCCAAGGAACTTTTTGAAACGCTGGGCAGTAAGTGAGGCCCTTGTTTCCAGCATGTGACCTGCAGCAGGCCTAGCCTGCCGTACAGAAGCCATCTTTGACATTTCCCCCTTAACCTTAATTACTGCCTCCTCCTTCCTTCCTGGCCCCTCCTGTCTCTTTCTGTGTAGTCTTTTTGCTTTCTGTCTTTCTCTCTTAAATGTTGTCCCACCTCCCCACTTTATTAACATAATTTGGCTTATTTTATTTTGAATGATCAAGTGATAAATTAAACACCTTTTTGAGCATATTATGCTTCATATATGTAACACATCATATATGTTCAAGACCACAGTTGCATATTGTTTCTGAATGCTATAAAAAGAAGAAAATATATTGTTTAAATATTTATAGTATATTATAGTATATTCATAGTTTTTTCAATAGTGTGTGTGTGTGTGTATGTATATATATATATATATATATATATATATATATATATATATATATATATATATATATATATATATATATATATATATATATATATATATATATATTAGTGCTGTCAAACGATTAAAATATTTAATCGTGAATAATCGCATTAATGTCATAGTTAACTCGTGATTAATCGCACATTTTTATCTATTCTAAATGTCACATGATTTATTTTTGTCCCATTATTTTTTTTTCTCATTTTAATGCTCTTATCAACATGGAAAAGTGGATTGGCTTGCTTTGTGCAAATGTTTTTTATCGAAAACTACATTGGCATATACTGTGTTCAATTTCACACTAACATTCTCACTTGGAGCAAATAATCTCTCACACAATGTAACACTGTCCATCAATAAAAGGGTGAAATAAATACTGACGAGGTCCTGATATTGACGAGGGGGCGGAGAATTCGCATCAGCTGTGTGTAGGGCTGGGTATCGTAGCAAAATGTTCGATACCGATACCTTGACTTCGATACCGGTTCCTGAACAATACTTTTTTCGATACCAATTTTATGTAACCAGTTTTAACCATATAACATTACCTAATTTTAATTTTTTTCAGTTTGTTGACTTTTTTACACTCATATTTTGAGTATGTAAAAAAGCACCAAAACCAAGTTTTCTATGTTTCCTAATCATTTAACAACATGTATTCTTTACTTCAATGAGCTCATTGTTTCTGCCTAATGCATTGTTTAACAATGAAACTGCATGCAAATTAATTGAAATGCATTACACTGTCACCTCTGATAGCAGATCACTCTAAATTGTAATTTAGACACATCATTTCAAAGCAGCTTTACAGAAAATGCTAATGTATTGTGAAAAATGCTATACAAATAAATGTGAAATAAAATAAATATAGGCTACTGGGGGGCGGGATATAGCCTATGCCTCGCGCTCAGCACACATGAAGCTTGCCGCAAAGCACTGGCAAAAGTAGCCTAATGATTAGGATGTGTCGGGAAACAATAGCAAGGAGATATTTTAATTGTTTATTAATGAACAAGTGTTTACTAATGGTGTGTTCACACCGAACGCGAATTTAATTATTTGCGCGAGTAGATTACATACAAAGTCAATGCAAAGACGCGAATAGACGCATCATTCGCGCCGGGCGTCGCGAATGACGTGCGCGTTTGCCGCGAACGTCTTCCGCGCAAGTTGAAAAATTTGAACTCGAGCGGAAGATTCAAGCGTCTAACTAGACGCGTATTTGACGCTCTATTCGCGTTCTGTGTGAACACACCATTACTCTCAAGTGTATTCTGTGCGCTTCTAAGTGCCTTGGCTTATCAGATTTACCATGTTACCGGTCTTGGCAGCAATTAACTTGTCGAAAATATTGCATCGCGTGCTTCTGGCATCGAGTCTGGCACATAGGTACACTTTGGATCATTTCCACATATTTTCTATCTATCTGGGTTGGGACGCTTAGCCTACACACACACACACACACACACACACACACTACAGCCTCACGTGCGACGAGCCACGTCTCTGGGGAGCCGCGTAAACTAGTGTTTTTGCCAATCATGCTGCATGCTTATTGTTTCACTCACGTTGACGAGATTAACCACTTAGGTACCGAAAAACAAGACATGTTTCGATACTCGGTAGTACCGAAGCAATTCGGTCGGTACCTAAAAAGTACCGAACTCGGTACCCAGCCCTAGCTGTGTGTGTGTGTGTGTGTGTGTGCTTGGCCATCATCAAGTGGTATTTCAGACTGGACGCGCTGCGATGATGATAGCTCAGTTCACAAAGACAAAACACACAGATCACTTTGGTCTTGTCAATGGAACCATTTGGCAACTTTTTAAAAGTAAACTTTCCATTCAGAATCTTATTGGCATCCATTTTGGCGTCTCGCGCTCGTCATCCACTCAAAGCGTAACATTAATCAACTATTTGGCTGTCTCGCAGGCCTAAACAAGTGTGTACGGTGGCGTGCCTGTTGTTTTGTTTACGGTCTAGCTAGATCCGCTTGCGCTTTGGTCGACGAAGCAACAAAACGTCCTCGCGCGGCGCAAGCCATTGAATTGAATGGGTTTCATAGCGCTGCGCCGCGCATGCTGCGTCCTGTTGCAAAAGCATGTGAAAAAAACTAAAAAGTTTGCTAGGCCAAAAAGACCGTTAATCGCGCGATAAAAGAATTGCGCTGTTAAAATGGGTTTGCGTTGACGCCGTTTATGTATTGTGCATCTTTAGTGAAGTTGACTCCTGTCCACATTCAATTCACACAGTGCACTTTTTATAATATCTGACAGCTGGATTTGACTAAGTCTGCAAGGTTTGTGAAATTAAATGTTTATTAGATATTCAAAGATTTGTTTAAACGATGTAAATGCGTATTTGCTGAATGTTGACAGTAAATGAGAGAAAATGCCAAATATTGGCCGATATATCGGTCGACCACTACTTTTTTTTCTCACCAGCCACAGTGGTTAGTGGTTTTCCAAAATTAATAGCTACTCAGCATTTCACTGGCCACAATTTTGACATCGATACGATGGAGAAAAACCTGCCATATAGATATTTTTTATATTATCTTATAATTTAACACTTTAAGACCTGAAGCACGGATCCATTATGTTACACATGCTTTTTCTTTCTCAACTGTTTACGTTCACTCAAAACTCACTCAAAATATTCCATTCCACCCCGCCCCTCTGTGTTCAGCGATCAGGTTTCACTCTGGCACAGCATGTTTTGTAACTTTGTGAGCGGCTCCGCTTCCGAAGATGGACTACTTCGAAGCGACTGCTCAGTGTTTCACTACGTGTGTGTGCGCTGTACGCTCTGCTTAAAATGTTTCGCTACGTCTGTGTGTTTAAGCACAAAATAACTCAAATTTAGTACTGAGAAGCGGCTTTGTGTGCACACTTTGGGTGTGAGCACAAAATCTGAGGGAATGAGTCAAATTATGCACAATACTCGCATTCCCACACCAAAATTCAAGCCCTGTAACACCAACAATATTCATCCGAAGCAAATGAAATAAGTGAGTGAGGGGAGGCGGTTTGTGTCAACTCACTGTCGGAGAGATGAGAGGGCATTCATTCATACATTGCATTCATTCATTCATACATTGCACTTAGTTTATTTCAAATGCTTTTTAAAATACTACAATTGAAAATGTATGCGTTATATATAAAATTCCACCCGCCAGTGGCTAGTTGGAGTGACTGCGTTACACGGCACTATTGAAATCCACCTGGTCATAACATGCAAATATAAAATCTTATTTAAAATAGAATTTTTGGTCATAGCGTGATCAATTTAAAATACTTTAATTAGCTCGCTAATTAAAATTCTTCTGCAAAAATATCAGAAACTGTTAAAAATATCAAATTTAGTACTGTGCAAATATACATAAACCAAACACACAGTGCGCCAACATCATGATACAAAACAGTCAGAAGCAGCATGTGTAACTGGTCTTAAAGGTATTGGAGGTAGGAATTGTATAAAAAAAACTTTTTCCCAAATTTATATAAACTTTCTGTATTTATCAATGCATAATCAAAATGTAAGTACTCTGAAAAAGAAAGTATAAAAATCGAGTGTCTGTAGACCTCTCACGGCTGTTTTAAAGACAGCTCATTATTTCCATTCACTCCACCCCCTCCCTTCTGGGCTCCTTCCAAAGCCACGCCTCCAAAACACATGAACGCGCGACTCCGACCGCTGAGCTGAAGACGCATTATTTACCTGAGACGAGCGGAGAGGAAAGAGCGCAGTGCATGTCAGAATCACATGTAATAAAAGAATCTAACTTTATCATTATGAAGATAAACAAATAAGATGTATTTTAGTACTCACTATCAAGTAGCATATTGATATTGGTAAAGATTAAAATATATATTTATTGATTCGCTAACGAGCTAGTTATCTATAAGGCAAAGCTAAAAACAGGTTGCATGATACACGTTTTTCCATTGCCATCATTTACACTGTGATGTAGATGAATTTCGTGTAAGATTCATAACATATATGGTGTTCTGCATGGAAGAGTTTCCATAATGAAAGCATTGTTGACTCTGATGAGGACTACACTCCAGAGACAAGTACCGCATCGTCAGCTCGAGGACAGATCAGGGGTCGAGGGATTTTTTGTTTAAAAACAAAACAAAGGCGAAAAAACCGTGCAGGTAAACTTCCAGGTGAACATGGTAAAAGAGTTAGACAGAGGGTAAATATAATTCTAAGAAATGTTCCTGGATGCGGATCGGCCTACTATCTGTTAAACATGTATTTAGTTATCTAAAGCAAAATTATGCACAATTCAACACTATAGCTATCATCTTGAGCTAGGCATATATATTATTTATCATCTCTACTACGGTTTGCTAAGTAATGTTATGTTAGCTATATTAGGCAGCTACGTGTGCTAATGACACATGCTTCATGAAAACATAAAGAAAAAAATATGTATGCTCAAAATACAAAAAGAAAGATTTACCTGCCCAGCAGAAATATAGCCATCCAGGCGTCACTTTTCAGCCCCTTGAGGTCTCTCAGTTCTCGCCATCGCTGGAAAGCCACGCCGATATTGGTATGCGTTTTATTTTGTTGTTTATCCAAAGACTTTTTGTTCATTAACTTAATTTCTAGTAACGTTACTGTCTTCCTTTTTTTGCCTGGTTTGCCTTCACGAACTGCATATGTGAATTTTGATTGGTCTTTCTAATCTCTGCCATTGTTTTGCTATTCCTAGGTTCTGTGCCTCTTGAATTCCTCAAATCAAACGGATGCGCGCGCAAGTGGGCAGGTCCTGTGTGGCAAAAGGGTGGTTGCCATGGTTGCGAGAGAGTGACAGTCGCCTAGGCCAATTCTTTGTTTCGTCCCGAATGTAAATAATGAGCTGTGTTTAGTGCAGATTAAACGGTCTAGAGTCACTCGATTTTTATACTCTTTTTATCAGAGTACATACATTTTAATTATGCATTGATATATACAGAAAGTTTAAACAAATTTGGAAAAAAGTTTTTATAAAATTCCTACCTACAATACCTTTAAGGGTGTCTGCTGAGTCCGTGCTGTGTTCAGAAAGAACATTCAATGTGAGACAGAGAGTAGCATCTGTGGTCACAACTGTTAGTTGCACATCCCTTTCACACCTACACAGAACCACACTGAAACACACACTTTGTCATCTTGAGAATAAGAAGGTGCTGGCTCCGAGAAAATGCATCATTTCAGTCAACTGAAGACATCCACTAGTGTTAAAGGGTTAGTTCACCCAAAAATGAAAATTAAGTCATTAATTACTCACCCCCATGCTGTACCAACCCCGTAAGGCCTTCGTTCGTCTTCGGAACACAAATGAAGATATTTATGATTAATTAGCCCTTTCACACAGGTGTGTCACAGGATCCCCAAGAATGCAAGGACAAAAGAAATTATCTATATAGCCTAGGGGTGTAACGATACACGTATTCGTATTGAACCGTTCGGTACGAGGCTTTCGGTTCGGTTTTCGGTACGCATTTTTAAACCGAACGGTTCGTTGGACCATTTTTCCTGCCGACCAAAATTTCTTTAGTTCAAATGTAGGCGCGTGGCGCGTGGCAAGCGCGCTCATAATGATATAAGAGACGCTGGCGTGACCACAACATTGCCCAACATCAAATAGCAAATGTAATGTAAGCGGAACGAAACTGAGCTACTCGTTATTGTGTGGTTGATGGACCGTTTGGACCAATGCAGCGCGCGCCGATCTTAATCAAGCAGTTACACAGCGAAATCCAGTAAAGAAAAAACTTGAATTCGCCACTGAAGTAATAACATCGCTGCGAGATCTAGTGAGAAACATTCACATTTCTCCGTTATTAACGGATAAACCAGGAAGAAACTTTGTGCCATCAATGAACTAATCAGTGTCCATATCAGCAACATTCACAATGGATTTACTGTAGTAACACTACTAACTGTAACCATGCAAGTTTGGCAGGAATAGTAGGCTATAATGCTTTCAAGTAGGCTAACATTGCGTCGGTTTTATTTTGACTTTATGAATACAATTGCTGCCCTCAAATGTTAATCTGAACTAAAATAAACCTTGTTTATAACTACTACAATATTACATTTCATTTTGTCCAAGGAGCTGTTTTGTTTTATATGCTCCTAAGAAAAGTCAAGTATAGCTCCATCATTGCTCAAAGTAAAAAAATATCATACTTTATGATGTTAGTTTTAATAAAAAAAAATATAATTGAAAAAATTCAATCAAGGAAATTTCTCGGGCATTTCTTTCTTTTTGCTGTATCGTATCGAACCGAACCGTGAATTTTGTGAACCGTTACACCCCTAATATAGCCTATACATATTTTACAATTAGAAATTGTAAACAATTACAAATAGGTTACAATTACAACAACAATTACAATTTTAACAATATTTCAAGTGTATTTCTTTGTAAAAAGTATACATTTTATCATACGTATTAAAAAAAGGTAAGGATTCATTAGTTTGAATATTGGAACAAACACTATAATAACATCTTAGTTGATAATTCAATATACCTACTTTATTTTTGACAAAACATCATACTATAGTATATTTAACTATGAGCAGAAATTGGTGAACAAAAGCGTACCTATTTAATGTGACAGTAGTCTTTTTTTACAGTCAAAACTTTATAATCTATCCAAAACTAATCACAAAATCTTGTCTAAACATTCATATTTAGTCTGTAATATATTGTGTATGATATATTAGTATATACATGTGAATTTGCAGCGTGTTGCTTATACAGACATTTTATTTCAACATATTTCAGTCTATTTTTACTCATCTTAGTAGGCTATAGCAATATAGTTTGTATGTGTTCATGTAAACATAATATAGGTGCGAGAGTGAATGAACAAGGCACAGACACGCGCTGTATAACTGTAGTAAACAAAGCGCCCGCGCCTATGCCGTTCACTCGTCATTTAGCCTGCACACAGACACGCAATTCATATTTAAACAGTCTTTTTGCGGTTTACAGTCAGACACTATTCAATATCATGATTAGAACAAAGCACTTAAGAATAAATGACTTACTACATCAGCTGGATCCGTTGCTCCTCGAAATGAAACTACCAGCACTTCTGGTACATTTTCCAGGGTTAGATAGTATTATTCCTCACAGCGAAAGGATACGCCGTGTACACAGCTGTACAAGATACTTACTAAACACGATGTGTTTTATAATCCAGCTGGTGGGCGTTGGCATGTTTGAATGGCTTGCCTTAGAGCATTTGCGTTTAAATAGCGCGCGCTCTCCGTGGGCGTGGCACATCAACGCGTAATTAGGTATAATGAGCTGGAAAGAAAAATACTGACATCTCTCTCTTTTCATACAGATTACATAAACTGAGAATATTTGTTTTTTTATATAAATTAATTCATTTAAAAGAAGAGAGTTCAAGCTTCATTATGGAAAAACACTCGTGCCTGTATGACAAGTATGCGCGGTATTACAGTTAATTTTCGGACGCGTTTCAGAATGGACTTCACTGACAGAGAGAAGTCATGTTTGTTTTTCTTTATTTGGCGAAAAGCACAACACTTTTTTGAGTATCCACAAAAAAAATAGACACTTAGCAGGATCTAATGATGTACAACACTTAATATGTTAGATCAAAATCAACAGAGTATTTTGAGTTTCTTTTGCACTGATAAGAAAAAAGCGAGACTATTGCGCCGGCGCGATAGCCGACCTCAGAGGGTTAAGATATTTTAGATTTTGTCCGAGAGCTTTCGGTCCCTGCATTGAAAATGTGTACGGTATACTGTCCTTGTCCAGAAAGGAAATGCAGACATCATCAAAGTAGTCCATGTGACATCAGTGGGTTAGTTAGAATGTTTTGAAGCATCGAAAAACATTTTGGTCGAAAAATAACAAAAACTACGACTTGAACAATATGAATAAACATTGTATTCTCTTCCGTTTCTGCGTTCACGAGTCCGCAGTGACGATTGTGACGAAAGAGAACACGTCAGCAGCATCTTACGTCACCAGCGTCACTGCGGACAGAACCGGAAGCCAATACAATGTTTAATAAAGTCGTAGTTTTTGTTATTTTTGGACCAAAATGTATTTTCGATGCTTCAAAACATTCTAACTAACCCACTGATGCCACATGGAGTACTTTGATGATGTCTGCATTTCCTTTCTGGACAAGGACAGTATACCGTACACATTTTCAATGGAGGGACATAATACTCTCGGACAAAATCTAAAATATCTTAAACTGGGTTCCGAAGATGAACGGAGGTCTTACGGTCTTGGAACGACATGAGGGTGAGTCATTAATGACATAATTTTCATTTTTTGGGTGAACTAACCCTTTAAGCCCTGTTTTAAAGACTTGTTGTCAGGTTGTGGACCTGAAGCTGGAGAGGGTTGGAATAGAAATGTGCAAAACTATTTTTTTGTTTTATTATTATTACCCAGATGGTGGTTACCTGAATGGCTAGTTGAGTAAGGAAACTGAATAATTAGGCTGGTTCACCTGACTCTGATCGGATGCATTTGGGAGTGTTTAGGCAAGATGTGTTCGAAAACAGAATGGCAAAAATGGCAGGACATGTTTCCTAAAAGTTGGACAATTTTAATTTGACACACCATAAAAATTCAGTGCTCTTTGTGGAATGTTTAAAAAAAATTTGCAAGACGAAGGTGTTTATCAGCATGAGTATGGCTGTAGTGGTTGTGCTTTAAAGAAGAGCATAAAATAACAGTACCATATCGGTAATTTTATTTTTTTAATTTTATTTATTGTATCAGTTGATATTGAAGATGTTGGACCATATTAAATAATTAATTGTGCAAATTGATTTGGATTACCGTTGCTATTTACAATGTATAATTCGCTCATTAAAGTAGCAACGTCTTAATTAATTAGGCTACGTTCAGACTGTCAGTCCAAATCCGATTATTTGTATATCTGATTGGAATCAGGGGCCGTATTCACAAAGCATTTTATCTTACCACTAGGAGTACTCCTAAATCGCACTAAAAGATTTTAGCTAGGAGTTTTCTCTTAAAAGTTATTCACAGCGCCTTTCAGACCTACTCTTAGTAAAGAAAAATGACAACTCCTAAACTAAGAGTGAGTCTTCGTTGCTATGGATGACGTCATTACTCATGCACGAGCTTGACTGAAGTGACCACCTTGATTGGCTGATGATTGTAACGCGGGAATGATTCCAAACACCTCCCCTACGATGATGAGTGACAGGTGACAGGTCTGAGAATGCGTGCGCTACACAAGTAGTGCGAAGGACGGAAGATGATGAATAACTAAATTAATAGCCTAAATGAATAAAGAGTAAGGAAAAACAAATAGCCTAGTAGCCTATTGAAACATATGGATTGATGCAATATCTTTGCAACATTATTGAATTAATCTGTCACTATATTCCTCTGCCTACGTTTGCAAAGAGAAGAACATTTTAACAATTTACATGCAGTGAGTAGCCTAGTTTTGGTTGTTGTTGGTGGCGTTGTTGCATCCCTAGTTATGCCTACAATGCAAAATTCTTCCCTTGCGATTGGAAGCTCCTGTAGCCGCCGCATACGCATTTCAAAACATTGCAACGTGAAATGCCACAAAAAGCGGTTTGTGAATAGGTCTTAGTGAGTTAGGAGTCCTCTCGACTTCTTTTAAGCTCTCCCAGGCTTAAGTGCTACTTTTAGGGCTAAAATGCTTTGTGAATTACTCTTAGTCAAAAAAATTAGGAGTCCTAAAGTTAGGAGTGACACGCCCATTATTTTTAGGAGTTTTACGAGTATTCTAAATTCGCCAGTTAGGAGCTACTTTTAGCCTTAAAATTCTTTGTGAATACGGCCCCTGATCTAAAATTATTGTAGCAGCTTGAAACGGATTTGTAAAAATCGCATTTCATGTGATTTTTTTTTTGCTGTTTACATTAGCTAATTCTGATCGAATTTCAATCGGATATGCACAAAAATCGGAATTGGGCTGACAGTCTGAACGTAGCCTTAGACTAAATTGTTTTGTAATGTCTACTTAAAGGGTTAGTTCACCCAAAAATGAAAATTAAGTCATTAATTACTCACCCCCATGCTGTACCAACCCCGTAAGACCTTCGTTCGTCTTCGGAACACACATGAAGATGTTTATGATTAAATCTGAGAGGTGGATGACTGCTACATAGGCTGCCTAAGGGAATGAATCCTGACGGCCCAGAAAGTCATTAAAGAAAATGTTTAAATATTCCATGTCACAACAGTGGCTCAACTATAAGTTTATCAAGCGACGAGAATACTTTTTGTGCGAAAAAACAAACAAAAATAACGACTTTATTCGACTATTCCTTTTCTTCCTTGTAGGCCTGAAACGAGACTTCAAGAGATTTCCACGACGCTCACGCGCGAGAACTTAACTGAAGTAGTTGAAGGAGATCGCAATTCTCGCGCATGCGTCGTGATATGGCTTAGTAAGCAGTCTAAAAGAGCCGGTACGGGAAGGATGTGGTTATGGGTTTCTGGGCAGTTAGGGTGGCAGGGGGTGGATGTGGTATTTAGTTTAAAGCAGCAAGCACCTGAGGATATCAGCGTAGTGGGGTCTGAGAGTGGCCTTTGACTTGACACTTAAAACCACTGCGCTCAGCATGGGGCCAGCAGGCAGACCTGGTGTCAGTCTGTGTGACTGGTCCCTTTTTTTTTTTGATTGTTCAAGGCAGAACACCTGTGGTCTCAGCAGTGGCCTTGTAAAGGCTATAATTTCAGAGCAAGGTAGGGTTACGCCCCCTATGGGGACCTTCACTGTGAAAAGAGGGCGAGAAAGAGACAGAATGTGTTAAATTTTCACATAAAACATAAAGCTTTTCATGTACTTCTCAAGCTTTTTATGTCTCTCACTTTTATCTTGACCTTTGGACAGCGTCCTTCTTTCCAGTCCTATTGAAAACCTGGTTTCGCTGACTAAACGTGAAGTCAAAATGCGTTACGGGCCTGCAACGTCACATAGGTTATTTCCAAGGAGAGTGGCGAGAGAACAAAGGCTTGATGGAAAGGTGCAGGGAGAAGGTTTCCAGTCGAAACAGACTTGCTGAGCAAAGGTTTGACATTTCCTTCATGCTGATCAGCATCCAAGACATGTTCTCTGTGATGAAAGAGCGATTGTGCCCATCCGTCATTGATTTACAGAGTAGCTTTTGGGGTTTAACCAGGAGACCCAACAAAGTCAGACTGGCATTCTCGATGGGCTTTGATTAAAGCACCGTGGAGGTTGCATCTGTCCGATGTAGCAAAACTGTCAGTTCAGTAATTGAATCTAATGAGAGGCTTCTCTGCCTGATTATTTCTGTAAGTGGAAAGCAAACATCTGAAGTTCATTTTTGGACACCACAGTGGAATACACTCGTAGGCCATGAGAGAACAGGGGAACTGCGTTTGGCATGTATATCCACAGCGAGAGTGTATTTTGAAAGGGTTATTGGTTCATCAGTTCAGGGGTTGTTTAAAAATCCTCCCCATCCTTCGCATTACATTGAAAATACACTCCTCTGAATGCTTCCACATTCAAGGATGAGGCAATCTGCTTAACGTCACTAGCCGCTAATACATAGAAGGCGACACAATAGGCCTTTCGAGGACGTGAGGAATGCGCTACACCCATGCTTCTCTGAGCTCTCAAGGCTGTTTATTGGGCCCTGGAAAAAAGACCCTGCAAAGTGTTTACAAAATTGAGTCGATAATAAGATTGCCACGAATATATAATTGCAGATGAATCTTCGTGATCTAAACCTTTTTTTACGTCCTCTGGAAAAAAAAAAAGCAGCCGATCTATCTATCTTAAATTGTTCAAGATAAGTAAAAAAAAAAAATTAATATAATAAAATAAACAACTAATAAATAAATTGTAATGTTATAAAAATCATATTTATATTAATATCATTATTTATTTACATATTCACATTACTAATATAATGATGAATTTAATTACTATTACAATTTTATTATACATTTTGATATTATTATTATTATTATTATTATTACTGATTATTATTATTATTGTCATGTTGTTTGATAATAATTCTATTAATAATATATATATATATATAATATATATTTTTAAATGACACACTTCACCTTTGAATCTTTTGTGTGCAAGACTAGTAAGATGCTAATTTTCACTAATGCTATATTATATTTTAATATTGAACACTGACTTTCTATAGTAACAATAAGCAGTTTGCAAGCAGATCCATTTCTACAACATAATCCTACATTTTGAAACTCCAACAACTGGAATTCCGTCTGTTTCAAACAGAACAACAGTTCCCATCTCATACTGTGGACTTTTTACCTTCTGTGGTCCTAAAATTTTCATATGCAGTTCTTTTTTTTTAGACTTGGACAGTCAAGAAGGGAGATCAAAAACAGGATTCAACCTTCATGAGCACCATGGCTTAACTCTCACCCCTAGGCCATGCATTTAAAGGGGTCATCGGATGCAAATTTCATTTTTAAGTGGTGTTTGCGTTTAAATGTGTTTTTGCAGTGTGTGGACCATCACCATACAATGAAAAAAATCCATTCACCCCTTTTTTTTTTGATCCTCAAAAAGCCGAAACACTCTCAATAATGAAGCCGTTTGGATTTTCTCAGCAATATGATGTCATATTTCTCATGCTCCGCCCACAACCGCTGACGGACTGTCCGTATTCGCATATTTCCACCCCATGGAAGAGAGGGGTGGGGTGAGCATTTGCTCATTATCATTTAAAGAGACATGCACCGAAATGGGTCGCTGTGAACAGAGCTTGAGGTGGTAAAAATGCTGTTGTTTTACAATCATTGAGGAATTTTAACCAAAGTATGTTACAAACTTTACATGAAGACCCTAAAGAATCATACCAACTTGTGGAAAATGGGCATCCAATGACCCCTTTAACCTGTTAAGCTTCACCAGAGCACGGGCGCACTGAAGCGTTTTTTTTTTTTTAAATAGTTCAAAGTTACTATCAGATTTAATGTTATTACCTTGACAAACTATACATCATTAAAAAGATATAAGACTCAAGTTTCAGTATTTGACCACTATTGTATTCTGAGAAACTTATAGTGACAGTTATGTCTTAATTTGTGTCAGGAGTTATGCAATTAAAAAATGAGTCGTTACCTTTAATATGAATTATGAGCGTCAGCCGCTTCCATTCAGAAAAAAACTCCTGTGCGATCGTCATGACAGAGCTTGACAAAACAACGTCCCTCAGGGCTTTTAGCTCAAACGTGCAGATTTGGAGAAATATTGATATATTCTCATAGGTTTACATCAGATATCTATAGACAGGAATAATATTTATTGAATTTATACTCAAATGCGTCGATGTAATCATGAGCGCTGGATACTCTGATGTACTGTGTTTTCAATCCATACTGGCAGCCTGAGGGCGCCGGCGCTCTATGCACAGTAATAGTCCATAAATGGAACACATGAAGAAGAGCCATAACCATGTGACATTCCAGGAAGTCCCTGACTTTACAAAGCTAACAGAGATCGCTGTAACTGCAGATAAAGATGTTTTGAAGACAATAAACATAATTGCAATGATATTTGATTTACCTGTGTTCTTCGAGCCATGTCAGGTATTTTCATAATAATAGATTATATTTATAATGTAATGCTAATCGATATATAGACTATCATTTTGCAGAATACTGTAAAATAATATATTTTTTGTCTGATTTTTTTTATCTGAAGCCAAACCAGATCACAGAAAGTTATTTAAAACACTCGACTTGCGCTATAAAGTAAGTTTGGAGCACAAACACGTTTTTAATCTCATAAATTGTTGTGTATTGATGGTGTGCTAAGCTAACATGTTAGCTTGCTCTGTGCACCTGCTAGCACATTAGCTGTTATTTTTATGAATTTTTCTAAATAAGAATGCTTACTGAAATGTTTCTTTTTTCAAAAAGGCCATTTGATACAGTTTAAAATGTGAAGAGAGAACTTTGGTAAAAGAACTTAGGGATTAAAACAGCGTGAATAGCCAGTCGTTAGTGATTATAATGCAGACAAAAGAAAAGCATATTTAGAGCCATAACCAGGCTGGAGAGGTGTGAATGTGTGCAGGGAAGACTGACACTGAATGGGGCTCGTTTGCACCACAAAACAATAAAGACAATAGACTGAATAGATGCTTAGAAGATGACAATAAACATTAGTTTGCATTTTAGAGTCTAATCAAAATAAAGTCATATGACATGATCTTGAAAAACATTGAACTAAATACAGAGTTTTAAAATCTTCAGATTTTAAATATAACATGGTCAGACATGTGGCTTTAGCTGCAGTGCATTTCTAGATTGATAAAATGGCAACTTCAATTTTATTTTCATGAAGATGTTTCATAAAAATATATTTCTAATAACTTTACAAAACTTTGAAGCTATTTATAACTATTTTTTTCATTATGACAATAATTAATTCTACATTTACAATAAACTGCCAGGTGTTAGCTTTCAAATGAGATCATACTTGTGCTTTTAGTACAACGGGTTCATGAACTGTATCCGTTTCAGTTTGTGTATGCCATTTCTGGGGATTTTTCAAAAGTGTGGTTGCAGCTTAACAGGTTAACATTTTTAATATTCATCTATCAATACTGGATCTGATCAGATTAGGTCATACCAAGCTGCTGACAGCTGTGCTAGTTTCATGTCTCTCGTATCACTCTGGCTTCTCTTTCTTCTCACATAATAAAATAATTTAGCTCCTCCTCTTGCTAGAGTCCTTATCACCCTGCCAACATTTATTTTGTGATAATGATGGGCTGATTGTACATCATTACATACTTAAATGACACTGTGTTTTAGGATTATATTTCATGAGATGTGGAAAAATTGAGGCCTATTTTTATAAGCACGTAATTCATGGGAGCAACGTCTTCCTGTATATTTACTTTGCAGATTGGCTACTGATTCAGGATACCGAATCAGAAGAGAGAGATTAAACATGACTAATCAGGGATTTACGCCAAGACATAAAGCTCGAGTCCAGAGGAGCTGTTAGAAGACAGATTACTTAATCTTAATATTCATCAAGACTGTTTAACCCTCTGAGGTCTAAGGGTTTTTGGGGTCCTTGAGGTGTTCTGACATGCTCTGACATTTGTGTTTTTTTCAGTTATTTATAAACATGTTAATGGCAAAGGTGTAAATTCACTCAATATAGCACAAACTGGGCTACCGTAATTTCTGAGCAACAATTATGAAACATGTTTGTATTTTTGAGAGAATATTGCTTATGCATGGTTATTGAAAAAACTAAACCTTAAAGTGTCTGAAATAAGGCCACAAAACACATACTAAATATGTGTCCACAAGACTTTTGACTAATGAGTGTTGTTGCCTAGAATTTTTGCTTCAAAATGATCTGAAAATCATCCTGCCTAATCATTCACATAAACACATACACTGATTTGAATTTTATTAGAGACCTTTTGTTTGGAAAGGCAATATGCGTGGAGGCGTGTTCACACCTGAGAAGACAAAGGCCGGATAATGTGCCGCATAATGAGCTGCATATTAATTAGCCCTTTCACACAGGTGTGTCACAGGATCCCAAAGAATGCAAGGACAAAATAAATTATCTATATAGCCTATACATATTTTACAATTAGAAATTGTAACCAATTACAAATAGGTTACAATTACAACAACAATTACAATTTTAACAATATTTCAAGTGTATTTCTTTGTAAAAAGTATACATTTTATCATACGTATTAAAAAAGGTAAGGATTCATTAGTTTGAATATTGGAACAAACACTATAATAACATCTTAGTTGATAATTCAATATACCTACTTTATTTTTGACAAAACATCATACTATAGTATATTTAACTATGAGCAGAAATTGGTGAACAAAAGCGTACCTATTTAATGTGACAGTAGTCTTTTTTTACAGTCAAAACTTTATAAAACTATAAAACTTTATCCAAAACTAATCACAAAATCGTGTCTAAACATTCATATTTAGTCTGTAATATATTGTGTATGATATATTAGTATATACATGTGAATTTGCAACTTGTTGCTTATACAGACATTTTATTTCAACATATTTCAGTCTATTTTTACTCATCTTAGTAGGCTATAGCAATATAGTTTGTATGTGTTCATGTAAACATAACGTTTACTAATGTAGGTGCGAGAGTGAATGAACAAGGCACAGACACGCGCTGTATAACTGTAGTAAACAAAGCGCCCGCGCCTATGCCGTTCACTCATCATTTAGCCTACACACAGACATGAAATTCATATTTAAACAGTCT
Source organism: Tiaroga cobitis (assembly GCA_030578255.1). Classification (NCBI taxonomy): domain Eukaryota; kingdom Metazoa; phylum Chordata; class Actinopteri; order Cypriniformes; family Leuciscidae; genus Tiaroga; species Tiaroga cobitis. The sequence continues at coordinate 25,430,166 of CM060611.1, read as the reverse complement.
TTTTGCGGTTTACAGTCCGACACTATTCAATATCATGATTAGAACAAAGCACTAGAATAAATGACTTACTACATCAGCTGGATCCGTTGCTCCTCGAAATGAAACTACCAGCACTTCTGGTACATTTTCCAGGGTTAGATAGTGTTATTCCTCACAGCGAAAGGATACGCTGTGTACACAGCTGTACAAGATACTTACTAAACACGATATGTTTTATAATCCAGCTGGTGGGCGTTGGCATGTTTGAATGGCTTGCCTTAGATCATTTGCGTTTGAATAGCGCGCGCTCTCCGTGGGCGTGGCACATTAACGCGTAATTAGTTATAATGAGCTGGAAAGAAAAATACTGACATCTCTCTCTTTTCATACAGATTACATAAGCTGAGAATATTTGTTTTTTTTTATATAAATTAATTCATTTAAAAGAAGAGAGTTCAAGCTTCATTATGGAAAAACACTCGTGCCTGTATGACAAGTATTCGCGGAATTAAAGTTAATCTTAGGACGCGTTTCAGAATGGACTTAACTGACAGAGAGAACGCGCATCATGTTTGTTTTTCTTTATTTGGCGAAAAGCACAACACTTTGTTTTTATTGTGAGTATCCACAAAAAAAATAGACACTTATTAGGATTTAATGATGTACAACACTTAATATGTAAGATCAAAATCAACAGAGTATTTTGAGTTTCTTTTGCACTGATAAGAAAAAAGCGAGACTATCGCGCCGGCGCGATAGCCGACCTCAGAGGGTTAAGATACAATCACACATCTCTGATTAAAAGCCATAAATAAAAGGTACACGGCTAGAATAGCCTGCCTGTTGGTGGGTTCTAATTCAGAAATTAAACTGAGTGCTGTATTACGGGAAATATGATTTTAATTGGATCCATTATGAAGCCATAAATGGCCGAGCATATCTGGTAAAATTTGAGCATATCTGAAGCATTTCAAAGAGTGTTTTCTCTCATTAGACCCTTTTTCTTTGGGGCTGTGATTGAGAACTTTCTTTTTCCTTCTCCTTTTCCTTTTTTTTTTTGGTTCCTGTCCTTCTGCATTACCCGTGTTTTTGGAAAAGCCGAGGTTGACTGGGAGCCTTAGCTCATGTGTTAAAGCGGTAATTTTCAGTGACATCGCTCAGAGCAAGCAGGGATGTGTCATTGTCCGCCCTTCACTGGTTACACAATACGGAATCTGTTGGGCTGAAATGAAGGTGATTCACTCCGTCGGGCTTTTAGGCAAGAGCTAATGGGCCCCGCTGACCAGTCGAGCCAAGAAATGAGGGATATGCCACAGGGAAACGTGTCCCCAATGGCCTAAATTCATTTTGATGACGATTACTGATTCATTTATTTCAGCCATGTTCAAGCCTTGTATTACATGCTTAATTTGATTTACACTTGGGGATTTGTCTGATGTTTTTCAGGCTTGTTGAAGTGTGTCCTAGAACGCAGAGGTGTGAGACCTTAATACCTTTCCTTTTTTTTCTGTCTTTTTCACTGCTAGACTTTTACTGTGTTAACGAATAGGCTTCCACTTTAGTCATTGCTTATTGGAGAATTTGCACAGATTAATCACCTGATCAAACTTGTGCTCATATGTGGCATAACTGTTTCCTATAATCTCTTGTGGTTTTCATCAATGCATATTTCAGCGACTCCATTTTTTTTAAAACCAGCTTATTGGTTTCATTTAGATATTACAGTATCCCTGGCGGGACATGAAGGGGAAAAAAAATATAAATATTAAAATATTATTTGTCAATGCTTTTGCGTTCCCTTGCAAAAACTTTGTGTTCCACCGAACACAAACTTTGATTCAGGAAACTCAAACTTTGCTTTCGCTTACAAAGGGCTCAAAATGTTTTGCAAGGGAACGCAAAGGTTTTCCGTATGAACACAAAGTTTCTCAGGGGAACGCAAAACTTTTGTAAGGCCTTCTGAAGCAAAGCGATGAGTTTGTGTAAGAAAAATATTCATATTTACCACGTTACAAAGTAAAATTCTAGCTTCCGGCCAAACTGCCATACGCAATCTTCTTACGCCTAAAGAGCAGCTTATGCAAGTCAGAAGTAGCGTAGTGTGTCATGGTGTAGCGTAAATATCAGCAGTACGTTGCATTACTCGCATAAGTTGCGCTTTAAACTTAAGTGGAATCCGTATGTTCGTTTGGCCGGAAGCTAGTTTTTTTTACTTTATAAAGTTGTAAATATGGATATTTGTCTTACACAAGCGCATCGCTTCACTTAAGAAAGCCTTTATTAAATGTGACAGCTGGATCACTCCTCCATAGGCTCCTTGTAGGCCTGAAACGAGACTTCAAGAGATTTCCACGACGCATGCTCGAGAATTGCGATCTCCTTCAACGTGGAAATCTCTTGAAGTCTCGTTTCAGGCCTACAAGGAAGAAAAGGAATAGTCGAAAAAAGTCGTTATTTTTGTTTGTTTTTTCGCACAAAAAGTATTCTCGTCGCTTGATAAACTTATAGTTGAGCCACTGTTGTGACATGGAATATTTAAACATTTTCTTTAATGACTTTCTGGGCCGTCAGGATTCATTCCCTTAGGGAGCCTATGTAGCAGTCATAAACCTCTCAGATTTAATCATAAATATCTGTGTTCCGAAGACGAACGAAGGTCTTATGGGGTTGGTACAGCATGGGGGTGAGTAATTAATGACTTAATTTTCATTTTTGGGTGAACTAACCCTTTAACAAATTACTGAAGGGGAATGGATGGCTTCAGAAGACCTAGGAATGTAGAGCACTCATCTATTTATATTTATTTATTTATTTATTTATTTATGAGATTGGCAAAAGTGGTCGCTGTGAATTGTAGTTTTATGGAAACAACACTATGAAGATTCTTCAGAAATTGCTCTGCTGAAAAATAACAGCAAATGGGTTTGTAACTACATGAAGACAGTTTTCATATTTGGGCAAAGTAACCGTTACATAGTTTGATTGTCGCTGTCCCTTTTCCTGTCTTTCTCCAGCTCTTTTCACAGTTTTTTTTCCTCTTAAAAACAGGCTCATAATGTCTATATTACCATGCCTTGGTATCGTCTAAGGTTTCCCGTCCCTCTCTGAACAATTCCACGTTTTTGTCATTTTAGTCAAACAGCTGCAGCAGGCGCCTAACAGGCAGTCCATCCATTTCCTGTCCCCCAACCCCCCCTTGACCAAAGCATCAGCATCCCAGCCAGCTTATCATGGGGAACTAATTCAATATCCCTGTGCCTGATTTAAATGTCATTGGCTGAGCTCATCTGGAATGACATGTTTTTCATGGTGGAAGTAAAGGCGCTTTATTGAGTAGGGAACAGAGTGGGGGGATGTGGCTGCCCTTCGCTCTTCATGTTCGCTCCCATCTGAAAGGTCTATGAGCTTTTTAAGATCATTCAGTGCACGCTCGCTCATCGTATCTTTCATTGCTCTGTGAGTCATCACACATCCTTAGCTGACTTGTGAGTAGACTACAGCAAAAGTTACATCCTCAAATGTCAGTCTATCTGAGTTTTTATTTTGTGGTTTTGTTTTAATATTACAAATATCATGTTGACTTTTTGCAGTTCGTTCACTTTTTTAAGGATTTTTATTTAAGTACTTACTGTTTTAATTAAGTAATTAAATATTTAAGTAATTAGAAAATTAATTACTGTTAATTAATTCACCTCACATTATTCACCTATTTGTCACTCCAAACCATTTGGACAATTGAGTCAATGAGTTGACTTGAGAACCAGATAAGTCTGATTCATGAATAAAGGGTGCATCTCAATCAGTTCCTTAGCTCTCTAGGTTGTGAATCAATATATTGTGGCTTTGGTTTTCCCGCTTAAGAATATCGTGAGTATCGATCGCTCTCTGGATTTCATGGTGCATTGTGGGGACTTTTAAGGGAGCGAATGTTTCAGTGCACTGGGAAGTTTCTGTGATTTAGACATCCCCAAAAGTTGGCCAACTCCCTGACTAGTGAACTAGGGAGCGGATTGAGACGCACCCTTAAAGTGTTTTTGTGAACTGAATCATCTGATTCATTTGAAAAGATTTAAAAATAGCTTTTTTTTATGGCTAAATATATGGAATATAACACACAAGTCATATAGTCTACTATTATACTTTTAGTGCTTTTTGTAATTTTGTACATTTATATGAAATCTAGGATATTCCTCAAATGTAACTTTTGTGTTCCACAGAAGAAAGTCAAACAGATTTTAAACAAAACTAGCGTATGTAATGTTCATTTGTGGGTCAACATGTCCCTTTAAGATTAAATGTTGATTGACAGCAAACCCCTTGTGGTTGACATTATGTGATCTCTTGCCACGTGGGTGATGATATCAGTTAACCCATTGTACCAGAGAAAAGGTCCCTGTGTGAGGAATGGCCCAAAAACCCCTGAGATACACAGCATGGCGTCTTACCATGACCCCCGCAGGCATGCCTGTACCATCTGGCCTTTTGCCCATACGGAGTCATCCTCCTCCGATCTCACCCCTGCTCCTTTCTTAACTCCCCCCTGGCGGTTTTTACCCCTTTGCATCCCGACTCGAATGTTTGGCTGCTTCTGGGGTTGTGGGTTGGAGAACAGGGAAAAACTGGAAATGTGAGAGGTTGGCTGGGGCTTACCACAGCACATAGAGGGGCAATATACAAGGCAGGGACGAGTCAAAGAAGATGCTTCTTTAAAAGATCAATTTAAATATAAAGGGCAAATAAACATCTGCTCTGTCAAGTCTGCCAGTCTGATCTTGAAGTGGGCAATCCAAAGTGCATCTTTTTTCAGTAGAGAGGGACAACATGGCTAAAACTCTCAAATGGCAATAATAATTGTAGTCTGTTGTAATGCAATATTGTAAATGTTATGCTTTAGTTATTCAGGTTCCATTAATTTATTAAAAGAGCATATTCACAACATGACTTCCATTCTGACTAGCAACTAAATTAATTCATGTCATTTTGTGGAGATAAAGGGTTATTTATTAATATTACATTAACCTTGTGTTTCTGTTTAAATTCATTGGTATTGGGGGATGTGTGTTACCCCAAAAAATTAGTTAAATGAGTTTGTCTCCCCCCCCCCCCCCCCCCCCCCCACTGGTTATTTGACATTACAATTATGTTGACAAAATAGTTTCATCATTCTAAATTACATGTAGTAATGTTGAATCTCATGTGTTTTCCCCGTAGGGTTCCTGAAGCCCCAGTGCTCAATACCACCACCACCTCAGAGAGGACGAGCAGAAGCATGTACGTGTTTCAGCGGAATGTGTGCTCTTCATCAGCGCAGACTTTCTACAGGTAACGAATGCTTATTCAGGAATGCAAAATCACTTATGTTCTCTGTAGACCGTAAGCTTTTAGCAATAATTCAACTGTTGGCAGGCAGCTATGTAGCTCCACCATATAATAATTCTGCCTTTTTGTGTGCGTCAACTGTTCCCATGAAACCTTATGGGTCTTACTTTGAAGAAAACTCAATGCATGCATAAATCAATGCATTGAAGTCATATTTAGAGCCCTAAACGGATTTCCACCACGCTCAGCTATAACTCATGCCAAATGTGTCTGGTCTTGTAATATGTCTGCATCTGCAAGAAACAAGACAATCTTGCGCTACATGCGTACACATACAAACACACTCTCTAATCTGAAATAGTGTCTGGCCCCATCCGAATGTTTCGGTCCTGCCGTGTGTTATTTACAGTTTGTGGCTGATGGACATGTTAGCAACCAGTCTTCTCTAAGTGATCCTTATGGGGTAGAGTCACGGCACAATCCAGCCATGTCCCTGTGGTATGTGGAGAATGATATACTGTTGGCTTGCATGTAAGCTTGTTTTGTTACATGTCTTTTATTGTGTTGTCCTAACATAGTGTAACCTCTAGATCAGTTCATAAGCAAATGACATATGAACTGATTCATTGAAAAATGGGTTCATAAAAGACTCCTGAATCAATTCAGTTTAGAATCCTCTAGGACTGTGGTTCTCAGTTGGTTTTGTGTCTAGATTTTTCACTGCGCATCAAGTAGAGACCGAACAAAATTGATTGCACATGTCCTCATGATGAAACATTGAAATTAATTCATTTTACAATTTTGGATGAGGACATGATATGTCTGTATTTTGACTGGTTTCAAGTAATTGATAGATGAATTGTTCAGTTTGACTGGACAGACGTCCTTATACGTCAACAACAAAATATACGTAAAATGTTTACTCCTAACGTTGATAAGCCAATTTATTTAGCTATTTTGCATTTGCACAATTATATGGTTAATTAGGTTTAATTTGTTGCATTTAGCATTATATATCATAACAGATTTGCAACTTTTTTTGTGACATCAGATGAGAACCATGGATATGGGAAACACTCCTGTATGTATGTAAATGAGTCAGTTCTGTGACCCTACACATGTGCCGGGTGCATTATGGGAGACCTCGTCCATATATGCTATTCAAATGAGATACCATTTCGAATCATCTCTTTGATTTTGCTTTTAAAATGGGATTGGATTTGACAGTCACTTCTTGGACTTTTTTTTTTTTATAAAATATTTTTTACAAAAGCCCCAAAGGGTTCAGCGTTTGTTCAGAAGCACAAGTTGAAGGCTGGTTTATCCCTCAAGTACCCATGTGATTTGATTGAATCCATGTTTTATACTCTCTCAACACAGACAGGCATGGCAAGCATGTTTAATAGACACTGCAGATGGTTTGCATACATCATTTACAACAAAGGGCTACTTTTATTGATGGTAGACAGAGAGATTTCCTTGGTTTAGTTGGTTTATTTGGAGCCATTCGTGCTCAAGTCGTTCTGTTTGAGAAAAATGTTAAATATTTCCCCAAGCTGGTGTGGTGATCTTGACACGCTCCAGAGAGTTTTTGGCAACACAAATAAGTTTGCCTATAAAAAGGATTTCTTTCTACATATTGTCTTTTCCAGAGCCCATAATAGAGCTTGTGGAGAACGAGTCTTTAAAACCCTGCGTGGTGCTCAGCAGCCTGTTCGCGGTGAAAGGGTTACTGTGGAAACCCTGTGGTCTGGTGTGGTGGCTAGCCTAACTGGAGTCGCTCGTTTATAGAAGTAGTAATAGCTGAGTTTCTAATTAGGGAATGTGTTTCCGTAAATCTCTTCAGAGCGGGAGGATGTGTTCCAGTCTTAGCTTGTTGCTTGTACCGTGGTGACCAAAATCACACATTCGAGTGAGGAAGATGATATGGGTTTGTTGGCGAACGAAGTAGGCAAATGAACGTTACCCGGGGAGATCTGAATTCCTGATGTGGTGGCACTTTGGCTTCCAGTGGTTTTACATTGTTTTTTGTTGTTTTTTTTTACAAAACATACCCTTACTGGAAAGAGACCGTGAGAAACAGCGTCATTATTCAGTTCCAACTTCATTTCAAAGGTACTCGGTTTTTTATTAATATATTTTTTTTTTAAAGTGCTCGTATGAAGTGCGCAAGAGGGAGCACTTAAAAAACTGCTGTGGAGGGGCCTCACAATGCCGTCCTTGTACTGCGATCTGGGCTCTTCTTGCTGCAGCGAGTAGAGGAATGGAAAAGATTATCCACAGGAATGTCTGGGGTGCCCTCAAACGCAGCGCTCCGCGTGACCGGCCAATGGGAGAGCTCAACCGAGTGGCGGCTAATTTTTTCCTGATGAACTCAGCCGCCTGCTTCATAATGGAGTCTGATTGCCAGCGCTGAACTCACATATGGTCCATGTTTGCAGAGCCCAAATGACAGGACCACTACTGTAGCGGGCAGAAGGAGACGATCGCTGGTTCAGTTTTTTATTGTTTCATTAGGGTTGGATAAGGATGAGGGTTTAGTCAGACTCATTTCAGACCACTTTCTCCTTCAGGTGTGGGTGTTTTTTCTTTAATTATCCACTTTTTATTGGCATCACTTATCTTAAACTCAAGTTACGCCCTAAAGCCAAACCTTATTACTTCTAGCCACACTTAATTATATTGGTTGGGTCGCGGTGCATCTCTCAGCTTCATAAATTCTCCCAATTAATTTGGAGGCTATTTATTTTCCCGATTTCTTGGAAACAACTTTTGCGGCCTTATTACGACAAGTGGCTGTAGAATTAACTGTATAAATGACTTGGCTTGAGGTGGGTGTGTTTTAGCTCAGTGGAACGTCGCCGGCAGCCTACAAAAAGACAAAAAGAAAATGCGGTCAGGCTTTCCGAGACCAAAGCATGTGTTTGTAGACCTTGTGGTCGCACGGGAAGGGGAAGGGGCACTCTGGGGTCAAAAGGTGAGGAAGGTCAAGGAAAGGAGCTTGTTAGCTGCAACATGTTCCATGGTCCTTGTTTTTTAATTGGGTCTGGTTGGCGTCCATGGTCGCCCTCGCCACTTCCTGTTGGCCCGGGGCCGCCAAAAAGGGGCCTGGAAACTCCAACTTGTTGATTATAGAGTCAGGCTCTTTATTCGCTCTGAAATCCATCACTACCCGGCATACAGGCTATTTTAATGGTCATATTTATTTAAACTGGGCTTCAAAGGTAACCCAGTGGAGAAATAACAATTCGGCTGCAATTTTTTAACATGTCTTTGTCATATGTACTCATGTTGGTTTATATTCTCACAGCGAGCCTGCAGTCTGTCATTATTTGGGTCGTAGCTGCCAAAAGGGTTTGGGCTAATTGGATTTCGAAGTTCATTTTCATCAGCTATTTGATAAAGACCTGGCAGCAGTCCTAAACACTCCAGCCACCCCCGGTTTCTGCACCAATGAGCACATTCCATACGTCGGGAGTGTAATGAGGAGAAGCAAAACGAAAAGTTTGATCCGAGTGATCTCATCTGGGAGAGACATTTTACTTTATTCCCTCATCAGCCCGTGTAAACACTGGAAGCAAAGTGGGAGTCATGTGGCTTGCTGGGATGGAGTTTTCCCCGTGACGCTATCAAGCACTTTTTGTGCTAATCTGCCAGCTAAGAGTTCTTATTGTAAATATTTAAGTGTGTATTTCAGTTGTCATCCGTTCTTTAGTGTGATGATGATAATATTAATATTCCTTGTTGTTGGATTAATAATGATGATGCATATTATTATTAATGTATTGTTAATAATTATTAATTCATTAATAATAATAAAAAAAAACGTTTTACTATTATTATTGTTAATATAAATAATAGATGTTTTTAGGTTGTCCCGAACTCTCCCTGCCATTGGATATTCCCTCCTCAAAGTCATTGATTTATTTAATTTGACATTTAAAAAGTTTTTGTGTGCAAAATGACATTTCTTTTTACTAAATAACTAAAATTGAATTTAAAAGAGCACCCCTTGTGGAAGATAAGTGGGTATCACAGTCACGTTGCATTTTTTTTTTTTTTTTTTGGCAAAATGGAGAAACAATCCTGCTAAACTCTTGCTTTGACCGCCAATACAAACACATAGCCACACTTTCACCTCAAATGACTGCAGGACAACACGCACTGTATTATGGAATGACTATATGACTTGTGACGTCTCAGCTTAGGCTGTGTGTACGTTCGTGTGTGTGGTTGGTGTGTATGTTTTTAGGTGCCTTCTGGAGGGTGCGTGGCCGACATACCTGACACTTGTTGGATGCAGAATGAAATGTGGTGGAGACTGCTCGTGAAGTTGGGCCTTTTGGGCGTTTGTCTCCGGTATGGAGTTCAATGGTCTACGCTTTGCTGAGTGTCCTGCCCGACCCTGATACATCTCTTTATTTACGTTATGCTAATGTTTGTTTTTTCTTGCGTTAAAATAAATGTTTTGCTGAGAATTGACACGTCTGGTCTCCTTTTAGTTGCAGCCTGAGAGCCAGCTGTAACAGACTATATGGAATGACCAGCGTGTGTGTGCGCGCATCATAAACTAGTTGATTCAGTGACCTTCTCTGAAGGTGAGCCCAGCTGATATTCTTAGTTACATGCCAGCCAATTAGAGCCAGAGCATGTGTGAAACAAAAGTGTGAGTGGCAATAGTTAGAGAGATGGGGCCAAATCTGCAGGAGGAAGCAAAAGAAACAAAAACAAAAATTAGTGCGTTACAAACAGAGGAAGTGAAGTTCACATTAGCACAGTGTGACAGCAGACGCTCGTTGTGTCTGGGTCAGGAAAAAAATCAGAGCGACTAAGCCTTTGACAAATCTTTGAGCTCTTAATCTCTGTGTGCCACCATCACGGTGAAATCCTATCTCATTGTCACAGCTGACCGAGGGGGTTGGTGGGTGGCAACACCGTGTCTCGCTCTGCATCTCACTGCCTTCTGGGATATGCAGCCTTTCCCTGACCTTCTCTGTCTGTTTCGTCATTAAGGTTTAATTTATGGTGATAATGGCTCGAGGTCAACATGAAATCAAAATGAGCCGTTTACTTAAAAAAAAAAAAAAAAAACTAAAAAAAAACATTTACTGATCTTATTGTGATTATGCACATTGTTGAAGTAAAAACCTTTTTGTATAAATTTCTCAGCTTCTGAAAAAAACTTTTTTTTCATTGGCTGACGTTCTTGAAAAACACTATGATTTTTTTATTTAAGCCTTGCTTTTCTCTCTAAGTTTAGACATGTTTACAGTGCAATTGACTGCTGGAAAAATGTACTGAGATGACAGTCTTTCAAATGCAGTGCAGTAAAATATTACAAATAGACTGTTATTTGTTTGCACCATGCATAGTTTTAGGATCACAGTTAGGGTGACATATAAAAACAATTGTGATATATATTTGATATATTGTGGCATTAGAACCTCTTTTTTTTCCATTCAGGTTCCGCAACAATATATTCTTGCATACTTGGAGTCTTAAAACAGTAAGATATTCAGTGAGGCCCTTCCAAAGGAACTGGCCAATCTGGGATGACTCTTTAGAACGCAGCACACTGGCTGTTTGTGTGCGATTTGCTTGTTTGTGTTTGTGTGCGATTTAATTGTGTGTGTGTGCGATTTGTGTGTTTCTGTTTATGGAAGAGCTCCAAGTGTTGTTTGGATGGACTGAAGTCATCTGATTCCAATATGCATAAGATCTGTCCTGCCAGGGACAACAGGATGCTTTGGATCAGACACACATAGGTTCACTGTGCATGCTGATTTTACAAACATAAAGTACTAACGTACTTTAGCACTGATCTTTCATGCTCCTTTGGGATGGATGGGGAAAAATTCAAAGGTCTTTGGGAATCATATGCAAAAATTGTTTGGATTAGGCAAGTTATGCATGTAATATGTGACCCTCTCCATTATTTTGAGTTATTTTGAATCAGAAATGCGTTTATACTTTGAATCTAAAGATTCTAAACAGTTTTCAGAGATTTTATTGATAGGATATTCATTAAAACATACACTACTGATCCAAAGTTTGGGGTCAGGAAGTTTTTTTTTTTTCTTTTCTTTTTTTTTTTTTTTTCTTCATATTTGTGAAAGAAGGCTCTTATGCTTACCATACCTCTCTTATGCTTCCTGAATTTCCAGCAGCCATTAACGCCAGTCTTCAGTGTCACATGATCCTTCAGAAATCATTCTAATATATTTTGATTTGGTGCTCAAGAAACAATGTTGTTTTCGTTGTAACGATGACGATAACGAAATTATTTCGTTGACGCACTTTTTTTTATGACGATAACGCGACGATGACTACCTAAAAATGGCTCCAAGGTGACTAAAACATGAGACGTTTTCGAGTTTTTGTTGACGAGACGAGATGGAACGAAAAGGATTATAAGTCTGATGTTCACGATGCATGTCATTTCTGCCTATTTTGCTTGAAATCTGTCTGTTTTGAGCTAAAAAAAAGTCAGCAATGCTGCCGCTTCCTATTCTTGTTTTGGGTATGCCCACCACCCATGCCGCGCGCACTAGATACAACAACACTGCTGCGGCTAGTAACTCGCCACACATCTTCGAAGGACCTTGCGGCAAAGCCAATAAACGGGCTTGGTGGTCGGAAACGACGAGATGATTTATAGACATACTTTCAGTATAATCCATTAGAAAGAAAAAAACGGAATGCATAGTATTGGGAGACAACGGTAAATGTGGCCACAAACTAGGTGGGAAGAATGTAGAACATACGTATGTGTTCCTGAATAGCAGTGGCGGCTCCTGCAAAATCTCTCAGGGGGGTGCAAATGTTTGGATGATTGATAAGGATAAGGTCCACCCATGCAATGGATACATTTTATTCATTTATTTATTTCGAACATGTATAGGAAACAAAATTTAAAAACTTAATGACAAAAACTAGTGTTATCACGGTACCAAAATATCAGTATTCGGTACCAATACCAGTGAAAATCCACGGTTCTCGGTACCAATTTCGGTACCAAAGCTTAATTTAGATTAAATTTACACATATTAAAGTGTATATCACGGTTACAAAGATGGAAACTGTAGTATTAAAAACAATTTACAATAAGATTCTATTTGTTAGATAACATTAGATAAAATTACCTAACAATAAACAACAGTTATATACTGTAATTATTCTCCATGGGGTTAACTTAGAAATGTACTAATATATTTTTAAAATCAAAAGTTTTATCTGTTAACATTATTTAATGCACAATGAATGAAGTGAACAAACTTGAACAATCAAGTGTTTGTATTAACCCTCTGGGGACCAAAGGTTTTTTGGGGCCCTTGGGATGTTTTGACATGCACTGACATTTGTGCTTTTTTCAGTTATTTATAAACATGTTAATGGCAAAGGTGTAAATTCACTCTATATAGCACACACGGGGCTACCATAATTTGTTAGCAACATGCATGTACATGTTTGTATTTTTGAGAGAATATTATTTATGCGTGGTTATTGAAAAAACTAAAAATAAAAGTTTCTGAAATAAGGCCACAAAACACATATTGATTATTTCTTCACAAGACTTTTGAAAATTGTATCACATAGTCTAGAATATTTGCTCCAAAACTATGTGAGAAACATCCTGACTACTCATTCAGATAAGTCAATAAAGTATTTTAGAATGTGTATGACGTGTTTTGTTTGAGAAAGCTTTATGCGAGGAGGCTTGATCTCTCATTAGTATGTATCCATTTCACACCTGAGAAAGACAAAGACCCTCCCATAATGGCCCTATTAGGTGCTATCAGGCCATATCATTATGAAGAGCCTTGCAGAAAGAATGAGGAGATTTAAAAAAGAATGGCTTTTAGATTGTTTGGATTTATTTACAACACACACACACACAGTGCTTAGAATAAGTGAACACACCCATGCTAAAGTTGACTAAAAAGAGGAATAAAAAATCGTAATGCCTTAATTAAAAAAATGAGGAAAACTCCAACCTTTAGGGACATGAATAATGTCCTTGAATTCTTTGTGAATGAAAAATTTATCACAAATAATTAATGTTCTTCTTTAAAATACAGGGTGCATACATCTGGACACATCTATCACACACCCTTCACCATATAGACAAGGTTTTATTTCAGTTCAAAGTTAGAGTTGGAAAAATCTTGAAAAGAAAATTGTCTGTTCCATAAATGTCTTAGTTTGATCATACATATTTCAAAGTTGAGGATTCATTATTTTGATTTAGCTTGGATTGGAACAAACACTAGACTATAACATCTTAGTTGATTAGTTTATTGACAAAACATATTATACATTTAACATATGAGCAGAAACTCCTAACAAAGCTTATTTGATGTCTATTTTAGAGTAAAAACTTTATACTCTATCCAAAGCTAGTCAACAAAATGTCTTTTATTTCGTCTATAACAGTGTTCTGTGCGTTCATTCATTCATTCATTCTCACACACACACACACACACACACACACACAGAGAAACATGATTCACATTTAAACAGTATGCTATTTTTCCGTTTACAGACACTAACGTTATTCTATATCGCGATTAGAACAAAGCACAAGCATAAAACACTTACACACTTCTCAGCTGAATCTGTTGCTCCTCCTCGTGGTGAAAATAAACCAGCACTTGTTCTGAGGTAGGTAAATGTCCCAGGATTGTTCCTCATAGCCGCTCAAGATGACAGTAGATTAATCTGACTAAAAAATATAGTGTGTTTTCAGAGTTTATGGGCGTTAACGCGTCTCAATGTGGTGCTTCACGTATTTGCGTTTGAATAGCGCGTGCTCTCCGTGGGCGTGTCACATTACCAGAGATAATCAGCTGAGAGAAAGATAATTAGAATGGCTGGCACGTCTCTCTTTTTATATAGATTACACAAACGGAGAATATTTATTTTAGTTTTGAATCGGATCATTTAAAAGTACAAACTCAAATGATTTAAAAGATATATTGCTCATGTCTGGGTGAATAGTATTTGCTGAGTTTTGTTGAAGATTAGAGACGTGCTCCAGGAAAAAAGTTCACGGTGACCGAGAGGCAGAACGCACACCCTGTTTATATTCTTTATTTTACAAAAGCACAATTTTATTTCGATTGTATGTGGGCACATAAAAAAGTAGACATTTAACAGATTATTTTCTCATATTTCTTAACGCTATATGAACAGAAATGATGGTAGTACTTTATTTTTAGTACGTCTATTTTTCTGCTATGTGAAAAAAACGAGCAAAACGCGTCGGCGCGTTTCTGGTCCCCAGAGGGTTAAATAACATTCACAAACAATTAATGTTGTAAAAATATATTGTTCACTCAATGTGTTGATGTTGCATTAAGTAATATTAATGAATGGTGTCTTATTGTAGTGTTACCAAACTATACAGGACATAAAACGTGTTTTATTTGACTTAACTGTACTTTTATTTAATCCAAAAATGTCACTCTTGCCTGTCTTCAAAGCTTGAGAACCCTGTTGCTGATTTCTAATGGAAGGGCTAGAAATCAATTAATTCTGATACTTCCTCGTCATCACGGAGAGCGCATCGCACCGCTTTCTCCTTTCCACAAGCGCTTGCTCTCCCGTGTCTCCGCTATGCAACCATGAACAGCGGCGAGCCTGGAAAGACGAGCTCGCACGTCTCTTCTATTATGAGCGGGCTTGCCGCGCGCCTACATTTGAAATTTGCACGCGCAAAAAAACGCGCTATATAAACGTGTGAACGGCCCTTTATGGCAACGTGACATTAGCCTAATTCAAAATATTTCCATATGTGGCTCTTTCCTTCTTTCTTGTCAACAAGTGGATTCATAGCCACCGCATTAGCAGCGCCGGTCGCCGTGTCTCAGAGTGTTTTTATGAAGAGTACGCACCTCTGCATCTTTCCGATAGCGCATCAAGAACCGGATTAACCCGGTACTCGGTACCTAGGAAAGCTGGGACCGTAACCGTTTAATTTTTTTAGTACCGAATTGGTACCGAAGTACCGAGTTTTTTGACAACACTAACAAAAACAAAAACCTAATAACAACAAATACTCATTAAAACAGAAAGCAAAAAAACAATGTTAAAAAGGAAAACAATAAAAGAAAACCCTGAAAACAATATTAACTTATATAACTTAATATACTTCATGCTTTTTCACCTTCTCCGGGAGATGATGCATATCGGTGACACCTATAGTTGTCCAAGCGATGTCCGTCCCGTTCTCGGGATGGAAGAGCATGCAGGGGTTGCAGAATAAAGCATTAGCTACTTCGTAACCTGCTAGCCATTTTATCCGCTCGTACCAGTTCCTCGAGAATCCTCTATTATATGATTTCCCGCCCTTTGTAGATACTTGTTTTATTTTAAAATTTGGTCTTGGTGGTCCTAACTCTTCAATTGACAATTTATCCTGATTACTACGACGGCTGAATGCCTGATATTTCTTTTAATGACTCGATAGAATCAACTGCGTTCGCCATGACGTTGAAGTTCAACTGGCCTCAACTCGCAAGATGTCCCAAACGTCGCTCTCGCTCTTTTTTTATATGTATTTTTTTAATCACATTTGATAAAGATATTAAAGTAGTGTTTCATTTTTTTTCTTGTTGTTCAAATTAAAAATTGCTTTCAAATATTATTTTTCACTTAATCTTAAATATTTTTAATAGTGTATGTTTGTTCCCACCAATCGCAAGTTAAGGATACGTATGACGTAAGCACGTTAGTGCGAGCCCTCCCGGAACCCATTGAGAATGCATTGCAGTGCCTGCAGTTCGAGAAAAAAAAAAAAAAAACTCTCTCTCTCTCTCTCTCTCTCTCTCTCTCTCTCTCTCTCTCTCTCTCTCTCTCTCTCTCTCTCTCTCTCTCTCTCTCTCTCTCTCTCTCTTAAATTAAATATTTAAAATAAAAAAATCATATTTTGTTTTTTTATGTGTATTTTTTAATGTTCATCTCAAGAGTTTCTCTTACGTCAGATGACGCATTGCTATGTTGCACGCATATCGTGTTTCGCCATACGTCTGCACATCGTCTGTTTGTTAACTGGACCGTGCCTTAGGCTTAGCAGTTGTCAAAGCTCAGGTGTCCTTTGGAAAGCGCACGGTCAGTTAGCTCTATCCACAAAGGCACAAGGAGGCTGGTTTCCCTTAGGGTGGCCGCTAAGAGCTTGAGAGGGCATGAGGGCTCATAGGGGAGGTCATGGATGGGGCTCTGTTGGTATTTTGACGCTAAAATGATTAGACATACTTGGCATTATACCCAACGCTGTGGCATAGCGGTGCGCAGGCAACTGGAGCGATTGTTTGATCTGAATGCCACCAGAGCTCTTCTCATGAAGGCCAAGGTCAATGTTCAGACAACTGCCATCGTTGCCATCTTTTGATACAGGTTAAAGAGGGCATGAGGTCACTGAACGAAAGGAGATTGTGACCTTACAATGTCATACAGGTAGCAACAGGGCCAGCCGAGTGTGCTAATTTGCTGCAAAGCATGCTGGGATACATTCAGAATGGGACAAATGTGTTACTTGTTGCCCATGTTTGCACTGGAAGTGGTTTGGTACTTTTACAGCTAATGGAAATGTCTTGTTTTGGTGCGCCTCTGTTCAGGGACACACAGCTGTGACTGGTTCTAAAAAAAAAAACAAATTTTAAAGACTCTATGAATCAGAGTTTCAGTTATCAGTCACACTGATATATATCCTACAGATTCAAAAGTGTACTATGTATAAAGTGTCATTTTGGTGAAATTGTAGCCATGTTTTTTTTATGCCATCTATTCATTCTGTGGATTCGGCTGCACTCGGGCTGTTCCAGAGGAATTCTTGCGGAAAGTTGACCTTTTACCACACATGCACTCCCCCGGTTTAGGCTGCTATGCATATGGGAGGTAGAGAGCAGAGCATGTGTGCCCGAGCGTAACAAACGCCACAGGGGCATCATGTCCACAAATCCACTGCAGCCTGTGACATTGAGCTAATTGACTGATGTTGCCATGTAATAACGAATATATGAAACGCAATGCCATCAGGAATGACAGAGAGGGATTTTACAGTTGGTGTGAGGGGGAAGGATAAACGCTCTAGTCTAGACTATATTATTGAACCTGTTGTTAGTGGTTGAGTAGTTTATTAAATTTAGTATTTACACTTTAATCTTTAAAATCCATGGAGGATTTTAAACAAGACCAATTCATTTTCATTCATTTTAATTTAAATCTAGGCTATTTTACAAGGCTAGTTTTGTGAACCGCTTCAATGAATTAATTGGAAGGATATAATTCGAAAGAATAATTTAAGTTATAATATGAATTAGTTATAAATAATAAATCCAACATCACCAAGTTTCTAGTTAAGTGTTTGTCAAATTTCACTCCAAAATCAAAAGAAAGAAATATGAAATAATATTCATATTTCACAACAATAATGAAACCCATTTTTAACTCCATTAAGATTTCTTGTGTGGAAATAATGTACCAATGTAAAATAAATAGATGCTAGGAACAAACATTTTTGTAGATTTTCTTTGTGTAACTTTTTTCTTCTTCTTGATTTTAGGATGGCATGTCTTCGTTTGGTGCACTGTTTAGGCCACTGAAAGCCTGCTTACTCTTGAAGAGTGACTTTTTCTTCTCTTTAATGGCCTACAGGCAGGGATTGTGAATAAACTGGTGTGCATAACTCATTCTAAGAGATGTGCTTTCCTGTTGTCTCGGCCGGGTGGATTGCTTTTCACTTCCAGCTGAGCTAGTCATCTATCTCTCATTTAGTCCTCTTTTTCTTCTCCTACTTATCTTATGCAGAAGAGGCTGATCCCAGGAAAGGGTTAACCATGTACGTGACGGAAGCAAGGGCTGTTTTAATGCTTATGAAAACGGACATTCTCGGAACACTGTGTCCCTGTCTGCTAATGCTTTTCAAGCGAAGATGTCCGAATGGAGAGGAAACAAATGGGATTGAAAGCGGAGATTAGTGTAAAGAGACACCTCCGTAATGCTTTTCCCTTTTTCTGGATTACACTCTTTCATGAATATTTGTGTGTACATGCAGCCTTGATTATGTCTTTAATCTCCATTCGAGAGTGGACAACTGTTACTCCAGCTGTGCAGACAATGTTTCTGCCGTTTTACTGCGCGTTGTCCCGCATCTGATTACAGTGCAGGCACATCCCTCTGGGCTGACGGGGCTCTGTCCTCAACAGGGAGCTGTGCAGCTCGCTCACATCATGGGTATTCAATCCCTCTGCGATGCAGATTATCAGTGTACCCAGCTCCCGCTTTTCTGATAATACTCCAAAATCAGAAATGGCAAATAAAGCAGCTGTTTGTAACCCAAGCTGTTAATGCAGGCACGTCGCTGTTTATTTAACACCTCTCCCGCCATCTGGTCTGTTATATTGCAGTACGCTGCGGACACGTGTGCGGAAGATCAACAGCATTACACAATAGAAACGAGCTGTGTGACCAGTGTTGCCAACTCTGCGTCTTTGTTTCTAGATTTAGTGACTTTTCAGACACCTTTAGTAACTCTTTTTCCAAAAAATCACCTTATCTAGTTTCCGAGACTCGCCGGGACTGCCGCACGGCACGAGCGCAAGTTCTTGCTTTCCCGCCATGCGCACACCTCTCTCTGTGTCTTCTGTGTTCAGTGAGTGGCTGAGAGGAGCAGCACATTCAGTTCAAATTGATTTTAGTGGAGAAACAGATTAATAGCTTGGAAGGGAGAGCTGGTTAAAAAGAGCAGTTTTAATGAGTCACGTTTCAGTCATTATTTCAAATTCATTCTGACAACAGAAACATTTATAAATTAAAACCGTTTTATTAATCATTTGGCTGTATTAAATATGTGAACAGTAGTAGAGAAGAAAACAAATGCAAAAGGCTGACTACGCAGAATGTGACAATGACATCATGAACATGCTAATTGGCATATGGCGTTACCTAGCGATTTTTCAAGCAGGCTTTAGCTGCTTTCCATTGAAAGAGGTTGGCAACTGTGCATGCAACTTGCTTTATATAGCACTAATTCACCCTACACTCTTGCTCACTCAAAGCTCAGTTATTCAAAACCCTGAAGCTCAAATGATAGGGATAAGGGATGCCAACCGTCTGGATTAAGGCACTTTCCAATTCAGAGCAGGTCGATAACAGGTTCACATATGGATGGACGTCTGGCTAGCGATCAATTACTATGAAAAGCAAAATACGCACTAGGTTCACGCTACACACAATCGCAGGTAAATCTTTGCGCAACCGCAAGCAGGCCTGGCTTTGCCCATCCACCTGCATGGTAGAAGGTCTATCAGGTTGCAAGTACTCATGGTATTTATGCCAAAAGGATAAACTGAGTTATGGGACTTTTTCTCTGTTTGTGAGTCAATTTCTCTCTCATTCCTGTCAGTGTTGCTTATCTGTGGCAGGCAGGTTTCAAACATCATAACTGGAATAATTTCAATCTTTAAAAGGTGATAAAATGCCAGAATTCAGAACAGAATGACAGCGTCCTCAAGGTTGAAATGACTGAGGACGTGCAGCCAGTGTCCTTTTTTGTTTCTTTTGCTTGTAATCCGTCAAAGTCACTCTTAGTTCCTCCCTGTGTTGATTCAAATGAAGAGTACCACTTCAAAATGAAAAGCCTTTTCTCAGGTCTGCCTCCTCTCATATCCTGTTTGTTTTTCAGCTTATATAAAAAGCTTTTGTAAAATACTTCAATCTTATGCTTTTTGTGTCCCATGCATCACTTGTTTGAAGTAGAGTGGTGCATCAGAGCAACACAAATCCAGTGTAAGCTGTGACTTATCACCTAACACGCAAGTAACCAGATTACATATGAGCTAATTGTGGGTCAGAGTTGCAAACAACTTGTCGTCTCCTGATTGAAATGATAAGGCTAAACTCATAAATGATGGATCATGGAATGTTTTCACCCAACATTGCACCCATTTTGTTTTTCTTCCAATTACGAAATTATGGTCTCCTGGAACATCCTTCTTAAACTGGTAACTGTGTTTAGTAACATAGATGCTGGTTTCTAGCTGGTCCAATGTAGTTATTTACTGGTCCAAGCTGTTTTTAGCTGCTTCACGCTGGTCATTTGCTTTTCTAAGATAGTTCTAAGATGGTCATTAACTGGTGCAAACTGGTATACCATCTTAGACTAGCAACAAACTAGCTACTTGCTGTACTGGTAGTTTTCTGTGGTATTTTTTTGGAACATGGTGGTTGGTTAACCAGCTAATAACCGGTGAGTGGAACAGCAAATGACCAGTTTGGACTAGCTAGAAACAATCCACCATGTTAAACTGGATATTCTAGCAGGATGGTGGGTAGAGGTACTTTCTTAGGGGTGTTGGTTACAGTTAGCATGTGAACTGGGGCTGGGGTAAACGATTATTAATTAAACGATTAGTCTGTCGATTATTTTATCGATTGGTCGACTAATCTAACGACTAATTCAACTATTCTTTTTTGTAACATGGAAATTGCAGGAGTGCACATTCAATGCACAACAATTGTGATCTGGTTCTTACAGAGTATCTACACTGTAAAATGTTTGGTAGGCTACTCAAATGAGCCCTATCACACTTGGATGTGGTGCTCATTTGAATGTTTTCAGTGCTCATAAAAAACATCCGGACTGATTTTTCGGTTTTGTTGACGGGGGTGGGGTTTACATGCGCTTCATAAGACACACACGCACATTTGCACACACACGCAAGGTCTCTCGCTCTCTCCCTCTCTGCCGCACGCTACACGGTTTGGAGCTCGCAAGCTCTAGAATCTGGGAGATTTGAACTAATTTGCGGGCATCAGGGAGCCGCTATCAATATGCGGGAGACTTGGGATGTCAACTCCATTTGACAAAGAGCGCAAATAACGACACCTTTACGTTTGGGACTAAATTTGAAGTATTCCCATTCCTTCGATGATTTAGTGCGAGCTGGTCTTTTTTAGGACTTTTTCTTTTGTTGGGACTTTTGCATGGCTTTGTTGTGAATTCTGTGAAGAGGTTGCTGTTTCGTCCTCGATTCTGCAATGTTTCAGTCTCCCACGTGTGTGTGGCGAGCTGTACCTCCAGGAACGGTGCAAAAAAAATAATACATAAATAAATAAAGAAGCGTCGACAAAAAAAAATATGATGTCAACGAAATTTCGACGCGCCGCTACAGGCCTAATGTGAACGTCGCCAGTTTTAGTAGCTAGAATGACAAAGACTTCAGATCAAAAGAGGATTTTGAATGTTTAACTTCTCTGCTCCGTGTTGTTTTGAATTAAATCTTGCTAAACAACTTCAACAACAGCTGCGATGTGCAATTTTAATTAGGGCTGAACGATTAATTGCATTTGCGATATGATGAAACGCGATTTTTAAACCGCAAAAGCTGCGATTACACTCTGGTCACGTTACACGCGAGAGAAAAGCAGTCTGCAGATGCATGGGCGTCAGTTTGGTTTGAAATGTGCTGGGGACAGAGACGTATTCGGAAGTGCATTTTCAAAAGTGCTGGGTACAATGAATGACATTATTTTTTTCTCTCTCTTTCGCGCAGATCATGTTTTGAAAGACGATGTAACGTTACTGTCGCTTAATGTAAATAAATAAAAATGTATACAAACATGTGATGATGTCTGACTCGTTTTATGTTGAACTTGAAAGCCTTAGGTTTTTAAAAAGCATTAGACATACGAGTAGCCTATGACCCACTATTCTGCTTCATAAGATAAGTAACATTGACAATATGACATGACGTGGTTTAATGTAAACAATGATTACCAAATTTCTCTCTCATATTGCTCCTCATAACAACTGAAAACTGTCCAAAAAAAATCGCCAATTGACAACACAACTTCTGCGTTCTGCACTACAATTTTGCCAAGATTGAAAAAGCAAAAATATGTGTCGCACAGATGAACGATGATCACACCATGATCTGACACTGCATCCATCCAATCGTATCACCATTTTGACCAAAACTTGAAAGCACCCCGCCTCCATCATCATCCTCATCACAACTATTCCAGAATTCAGCAATAGATTCAAGCAATAATTAAACAAGATACTGACTACTCCACGATCATCTCCGACTCCACCAATGCTTGCTGTACGAACGCAAACCGTAACTAAGTTAGCTGAGTAAGTTGGTGGCTAAGGCAAGGCTAACATGATGTATTGCAAGAGAAGAGTTAAAACAGCTGATCCGTTGTGTACAAATGCACAAGACTATAGCCACAATACCAGCAAAACTTAAGTAATAAACATTGTTTTAACTTTCCACTGTTTATAGGAAAATGCAAGTAATCGCGTCGGCGCCTCCATGTCCACACTCCGCACAAACACTTGGATATGCGCCTAACAACAGTGAACATATATATCTAGGTTTACGTTAGAGAGCGAGCGTTTAGACGGATAAGTCCTTTTCACGTTTAACAAATCAAATCATGCATTGTAATTTGTCTACATACCTGCGAGTAAGCGCTGCTCCAGTTTGAAAAAGGCGAGACGGTAAAAGCATGACGTTAGCCAGCGATCGCGTAGCGAGAGAGGGGGGTCTGGGATGCAGAGATATTTGCTGCGTCTTTATATTAACATTCCTGATTGTTTGAATGATCAGCCCTCGGGAGCCCCCTTAAAATGCGGAACCTTGGCCGGAAATTCTCTGCCTCGGCTCATCCCAGCAGACTATGTAGTTCCCGCTCGTTCACTGTCCATGCTAAGCTGTCAGTGTCAGCTCATTTAAAAAATAAAGGAGTTTAAACAACAAAACACATCCACTTGCATATATTTGACAATCGGAATATCAGATATGTCATGCTATAGCAAACAAATGCACCAGTCTTTTTCCACAGTTCCTCCATTTCGCTTTCAGCCATGTTTATCCAAAATAACGAAGACGAATACGTTGCAGCCGGTTGCAGCTCGTGGGCGTGGGTTTAAATTTTGCGGGTAGATTACGTCATCAACAGGCATTATAGCGATAGTGAAATATAATTAAAATTTCTATCGTAGGCCAATTTTGTATCGTTTATGTTGCATATCGTTTCTATCGTTTTGAACTCCTGTGGTCTGAACTTCAAATAACGCTCCACAGAAGATGCTACAATGCTGCGAACTGAGTCAGCTAAGCTAACTACAGCTAGCTGCTCTTCCCCTCAAGTTAGCACAGTCTCTAAGCTTACTGTTTACTGTTACTTACGAGCTGCTCTTGGTCAAAACTACGAGAAATTAGTTTACTGATTGTCAAGAATAAATGAATACGTTACCTCCTCCACATGTTCATCCAGGCAGCCAGCAGCACTACGAATAAAATTGTCCAGTCAGGTGGCCAGGAGAAAAGTGAAGTGAACAGGCACGTCAGCTGAGCTGCACCACCCAATCATGTGCGATTCCGACACGGGGAATTCAAATCAAAGTAACAAGTTCCATTTGGCATGCCACCCACCCCTCCCCCAACCTAGAACGTATCCCAATGTTACAGTTGTTGCAGTGTTATGAACAGAGAAGCGTGTAGCCAGCGCAGCAGCAGAACGGCTAAATTGAGCTCGAGGTTTTCCAAAAAAAAGTGGTGGGTACAAAATGACTCATCACGAAATCTGGTGGGTACGCGTCCCCACCGTCCCCACCGAAATCGACGCCCCTGTGCAGATGTAGCATCAACTTGGAACTACGCATAGGCCTGGCATACAGGAAAGAACAGTTTATGTTTGATTTATGTGATATGTTGTAATATATATATATATATATAATTAATATATAATGTATAATAATATATTCAGAGAATTTCAGAATCGAGTCTGAGCTTAGTTTTTAAACAGATGCGTGATGTCGCTGCGTGTGCTTTAGAAACAGCCGTATTCTGCCTCTCTCACACACACACACACACACACACACACGCGTGTGAAACCGATCGAACCTTACGAAAAATCATCTTTCATAAAGTTCGGAAAGGTTTAAGCGAATTACAAGGACATTCGGCTTTATCGCACTGGTTGCCGCTTTGCTTGATGTTACTCTTGCAGTTCGCGGTTTTGCCCGCCGGAATTTTCCTCACAAATGCATTGCTAAGGCATTATTTATGTCTTTTGGAATGTAGTTGGCTTATATATTAAAAATATGAAAATCACTGAGAAGGCTGCTTTCAATTTAAAATACTCACGAGCGCTTTGTGAAGAGCGCTCGCGAGCATGTGGCTGTGAGCGACTCATTGGTTAATGTACTTGCATCTCAAAATGCTTTTATGACGCGAAATGAATGTAAACACGGTCAGTCATATCTTAAACCAACAGGACAAACCACATCTTCTATTTCAAAAGGGATCTGTGCATTAGTGTGATGCAGCTTATCATATCTAAACTGAGAAGACAAATCACTCACAGCTCTTGAATGGAAAACGTTCAGACAGCCTATTTTAAATACTGAAGGCACTCTTTGTTTATTGCTTGTAATATGTTTTTTTTTGTTCCTCTTTATTTACTAGCTTTTATATTTTGAAGCTATATTCGTTTTTATATAGCCTATTTAAAATCTTAACATGTTTTTTTTATAATTATTTTTTTCAAAATACGTATAATTACACAAATAAAGTTTTTAACTGTTATTAATAATATTAATTACGAAAAAAAGGAGATCATGAGGTGCCTAAAGATTCCCATCCCTACTATACAATGATTTATTGCTTGTCTTTGTCGAATAATACAGAAGATAAAGAACTTAAAAAGTAATCGCATATTAAATCGCAATCGCAATATTGGTTAAAAAAAAATCACAATTGGATTATTTTCCAAAATCGTTCAGCCCTAATTTTAATGCAATCTGAAAACTGTTTTGTGTGCAGAGATTTGGAAGCGGTCATAGATGTTTCTCATCCTCTCCTCAGACTATGACTGTCCATAGCGAACAGACTCCATCAGTTCGCTATGGACACTCAGTCTCTCTGTTAAACTTCACAAGACCTTTTGATCAAAAGTTTTTGGACTGTGTGTGTGTGTGTGCATGTGTGAAAGAGACCGCTGTCAAGATCTGTGTATTCTCATAGTGTTCTCATAAAACCTGCATTTGTAAGTGTGTGTGCATATCCCACTGTGCTTCTCTCCAGGAAGAGAGCCTAGAAACTTCCTGTTTGTGCTAAGAGTGAAAGGAAGAGCCTGAGAAGTTAAAGCAGACACAAACATGATAAAAACACACCCACACATACACACAACTGCAGTATTAACACAAAAAGTGGTTCAGTTTAATGTTGTTCAGCTTAGGTGGAACAATCTACATACTATGATTATATTATTTGAATATTATTTATTTATAAAAACAGCAAGCAGAGTTCTTTTTATCTCGTCATATTTTCTTTAACAGTACATTTTAGGTCAAATTGTTTTGTTGTTAAAATGCACCTTTTTTAAAATCTTCAAAGAGTTTTCATTTACTCAACAATAACAAAGATTAGATGTTTTTGTTAGTAATTCAAACAGTTTATTTTAATGTAGTGTCTTTGAGATGCATCTTTCATCTTCAAGAGTTTTTTTTTCCCCTTTTCGTCAACAATAATGAAAATGAAACGAAAACAAAGTGTTAGTAATTTAAACAAATATTTTCATCAGTATTTTTGTTGATGGATTAACACGTGTCCTACATACGTAAACACTCTAATATGACCCAAACAAACAAACCTCGAATAGTTGAGAAAAAAGTAATCATCCCCATGATGCATCATATTTGTCTCAAAAATAATGTAAACAAGCTAAAAAAAAAGCTTTGTGATGATAATTAATTAATGAATTAATTTTCACCAATAATTTAAACAAACATCAGACTAGATGAACACTTTTTTTTGTCCTCTATGTGAACAGTCATGTTACTCAAACACAAACAAACCTATATTTAAAGTTCTCATCTGTGTAAACAAATGCATAAAACTGCATTCATTTCCCCAGATAATCGCTTCAATCGTCTGGCCTGTTTACAGTCAAACTCATATTCTTTCTTAGCCGTTTTCACATCTGTTTCCAAATACATGTGAATACAGAAAGCCATTAAATGTTCACTTTTCTTCTGTGCCACAAAGGAGCTCTGCGGGCTGTCATTTATCAGGACTCCGGGCTCTTTGTTGTAATTGACATGTAATCCGTCGGGTCTTTTCTGCAGAACAGATGTCACAATTGTTGGTGCAGTTGCTCATTGCTTGAGCTCATTGCTTGGAGGAAAAAGTGGAAAAGGTTTAAAGCCTCTTCGTCATACACTTCCAAACACAGGTGTATCGCAACAGACAGAGGCTTTCTCAACGCACAGATAACGCACCTCAGCGCAGGCACGGAGTCGCTCTGGACCACTAAGTCAATAGAGATGCTCCAGGCTTTTTGATCTCCTCCTTTGTTGATAGAATGAGTGCAGATCGGTTCGAAAGACATTAACCTTTGCCTTGCGGGTAATTCCCATTTATCTTGCTTCATTGTGCAGTTGATTGGCTGAGCACACAGTAGTAATGTGGATGCAGGGGAGGATACACTGACTGGTGGACTCCAAGCAACCGCTGAAACACTGACTGTTTCTTTCTTTTGTCAAACCCTCATCATTTCATTGCTCTTGGCTGATGCGTTTCTATTTAAATGGGGGCAGTTGTGAGTCCTAAACTGTTTTTAAGTACACTTCTAGGGGGTTGCTAGGTGTTTGGTCAAGGGCCCAAATATATATATTATATTGTGGTCCTTAAATATCACTTTTATTTTTCTTTCAATGCAAGTTTATGAGATCATCCACCGAAAATTGTTAGTCTGATCGTTTGTAGTTGACGCTCTTCATAATTCAGCCTACAAATGGCTTACTTACAGTCGTTGCTGCACATTAAACTGAGAGAAAGTGTTTTAGCATCAAAATATTAGACTTCATCTTTAAAAGCCGGGTTTTCGATTATTTGATGGCTTCTTTTAGTGACAGGTGGTTAAGTTTCCTCACAATACTGAGAGATGTTTGTTTTATGTTCTGCCAGTCGCTTTTTCCCTTCACCTGCTTTAAATACTGTCAATTAAAAATGATTTGTGAGACTCAAGTCGCCATGACAGCACTCTGGATCAACAAATTATTTTCACTTAGACAAGTAATCCGTCAAGTTAAATAGGACGCATTACCGATTTAAGATTCCGCTGTCAGTGCACATATCCGTGTATTTGTGCACATCTATTTCAGCTTGTTTGTCAGAGCCGTCAAGTGAATTCATGGCGCCAGGGAGACATTTTAAATGTGCAATATCTTTTACCTAATATTTATTGACCAAAACAAGAATAATAAACAAAATATATTATTACAAATATATTATATATTATAATCTAATATAGTTAATATATATATAAGTACATATAAATATATATATATATATATAGAGAGAGAGAGAGAGAGAGAGAGAGAGAGAGAGAGATTGTAATTACAAATAGATTCAAATTAATATTCATATATTTTAATAAATATTATATATAAATAATTTAATAGACCGTTTGAGACATTAAATACTGATTTAATTCAGCTGAGAGCAGTTGTTTGTCTGTGCCAGAGAGAAGTATTTTAAATGTGCAGTGTCTTTTCCCTATTACTGTAAATTAATTACGTTACAGTATTTAATTTTTATAATATTATTAATAATACATTTATACAATATTGCTCTGTGTATTATTATAATGAAAGCATTGCATCATTCATATACCGTATATACCCGAATATAAGACAAGGTTTTTGTCCTAAAAATAGGCTGAAAAATGGGGGGTCGTCTTATATTCAGGATCATCTTATATTCGAGTGGAGTGTGGGTCTCTGCTCGCTTGTCTCCGTCCGCTCTGGCATCCTCTGTGAAGGGCGCTTTTTCTTGCGCGGCTCGAGCAGAGGGAGAGAGAGAGAGCGGGAGCCGGATCATCGTCGAAAACGGCCAGACGACCCCGCAGGATGGTTAAATCCATCCCGTCGCACTCAGGACAGCCGCAGTCATGGTCAATCAGGAAGCGCATATGTGCCCGTCTCTGCCGACGAGCGGGCCTCTACACGAGGCACAGATGATGCGAGGCATTTGGAACAACGCCTCGGAAATTTGCTCTTAAAATTATTTTCTGTTGAAAACAGGATTTTTTCCCCCAAATATAAGTCTAGAAAATGGGGGGATATTCAGGGTCGTCTTATATTCGGGTATATACGGTATATATTTTTGTTAGTTTGTTATTGACAGATAAACTTGCATTAAAATGCAACTATTCCAATTCATTTTATGTATATATAATTATTATAATGTAAGAGAGCATTTAAGGCTTTAAAGCCTGATTTGACTCTACTTGCAGAGGTGCATACATAGAAATGACTCTGTTGCGAATGATTACATTTCCCACTCTGAGGTCTCACTGTTTGGACCCGTCAACACGGAGGTCTCCTGCTGCACGCCTGACTGAATGACTCTACGTTTCCGGAGACATTTGATGAGGGTCGCTGAGGGGCCGTGACCCTTAAACCCCCGTCACTCTGTTAGCCCCTGACAGCATGGAGCCGTGCACTCCTGGCTGTTTGTGTCTCGTTGAGAAGCTATGACCTGGGTCTCTCAACTCAACACCTTGCTTTTTCCTTTTCATTTCTAAGGTAGAAGGAACAGGAAAACAAGGTGGAAAGGAGATGATGGGGGCTTGGGAGGAGACTCTGATAGTCTACAGACGATTGTGGGAACTCTGCGATAAAGGCTGGAGCTTAATCCCACGTAAAGCTGGTGTGTGTGAGACTGCAGCACTCACACGGCCCTTTCGTGATCATTAGGAATGAGTTGCGTGTGTGAGTGAGTCTGCTTTCTTATAGGTTATTTCTGAATAGTTCAGTTGTTTTTTTAACGCTTCTAAATCATTTCCATTAGTCTTATTTAGCATTCGTTTGCTTTTGAACTGTGTGTGGTCTGAGGTATTCTGAGCATTGTTGTCACTAAATACTCCCGATGAAGGCGCGTGTGTGTGTGTGTGTGTGTGAGAGAGAGAGAGAGAGAGAGAGAGAGAGAGAGAGAGAGAGAGAGAGCGTTTTTTGTGCCATGCCTTTACTGGAATTTGGAGCAGGAGCTGATCTTGTTTTGCTGCTTTATGAGTCTGAGTGGATGTCTGTAATTGAGGTTATGGGTGATTAAACTCTCCATGCCCCACACAAACCTCTAACCAGCCATCAGTCAGTGTCACCCGCAGCCCTCTGCGCTTAGCCTGGGACTGACTGACTCACTCAATCCACCCCCACCACCACCACCCCTCTTCATGGGATGCTTTGTAGAAGTCAGATTGGCTTGAAATTTAAACAGTTTAGTGACCTTATGTGTGTGTGTAATATAAAGAGGGTGTGTGGTGTTTGCCTTTTCTGTGCATTTTCATGTATTCCAGAGATTGCCGTTTTTTTTTTTGGTTTTTTTTGTGTGGCATTTTTAGCCATTTAAACAGTGTGCATACTGCATATGTAAGTGTGCCCGTTTACGCGTATATGTATGCATGCATGTATAATATTTTTAAGTAAAAAATATAATAAAAATACTTTTTTAAACTTGACAAAATGTAACACGAGTTAAAATCAAGACTCAACACAATAATACTAAGTATACATAATTGTAAAAAAGCTTACTGTATCCATGTATACTTATAGATCATTATCTATAGTTCAGTAATTATGCATACAGTAAGTGTGTATATATATATATATATATATATATATATATATATATATATATATATATATATATATATATATATATATATATATATATATATATATATATATATATATAGATATATCTATATCAGGGTTTCCGTTGTCCGGTAATTACCGGACATTGGCCGGGGAAAAAATGAAATGTCCGACAAAATTAAATCTCTCCGGTCAAATTGTCCGATTAAAATTGTGTAATAATCCCGCCCCCCTGAATTTGAGAATAAGCCTAAAATGTATAAAGCAAAAATACACCGACCTTTGGCTATGTTATAAAGGAACAGGCTCTACCGTTTGAAAGTTATTAAACAACATCGCATGCTGCATTTCAAATAAAGGGCACGTCTAAAACGGCTGTAATATAGACCTAAACAACGAACGATTGAGTGAGATGTTTCAAATATGGCCAGGCCCAGCTTTTTTTCAGAAGCCAGACGTGATGGACGATGGTGAATCAGAAACATCTCATTATATAGATCAGTGGTTCTAATCCGCGCACTCGTAGGCTACAGTTTTTATTTCCCTCTCATCAAAACTGAATAGCCTATGTTCATCAGTGGTTACAGCCTATATCAAGCAGGGACACGTTTGTGTGAATTTATTTTGTGATTTCACCGGAATGAATAGAGAGTCTCCGCAACGGCGATAGATTGAAACGCGCGTCCGAGTGAAGATTGCGCAACTCGCGCAGCGCGTCGTCCATGCAACTGATAGCAGCGGACACGATCGCTCAGCTTGATTTAAAAAACAACAGATTTTAGCGCTATCTCTTATCTTATCTCTCTCAATCTAAATGAATTATCTGCTATTTAACTGGAGATGTTTTATTTATTTGTATTAGGTACATCTGTGCCTCAATGTTTCAAAAAGTGAATGTGTGTGAAACCATTGTAAAAAACAATTGGTGTTGATTGACGCCAATCGGACGTTCATGTTTTTTCCGTCTATTTGAAAGTTAGGCTAATAATAACATGTTGCATTCTATATGGCCTGATTGTATCATTTTTTAAGTTACGTAGCCTGCCTCCAGTTTTCCTCAACTTGACTAATTAAGAGGTGATATTTGACCGGCATATCATCAAAATGTCCGTAAAACGAAAAGTGACCGGCACCATTTTTTTCTTGCGGAAACTCTGATATATATATATTAGGGCTGTCAGTTAAACGCGTTATTGCAAACCCATTTTAAGGGCGTCAATTTTTTTATCGCGCGATTAACTGTCTTTTTGTCCTAGCAAACTTTGTAGTTTTTTTCATATGTTTGTGCAACAGGACGCGGCATGCGCGCGCTGCGCTATGAAACACATTCATTTCAATGGCTTGCACCACGCGAGGACGTTTTGTTGCTTCGTTGACCAAGGCGCAAGCGGATCTAGCTAGACCGGAAACAAAACAACAGGCACGCCGCACACACTCGTTTGGGCTTGCGCGGCGGCCAAATAGTAGGTTAACTTTACGCTTTGAGTGGATGGCGAGCGCGAGATGCCGAAATTGATGCCAATAAGATTCTGAATGGAAAGTTTACTTTTAAAAAGTTGCCAAATGTTTCCATTGACAAGACCAAGGTGATCTGTGTGTTTTGTCGTTGTGAACTGAGCTATCATCATCGCAGCACGTCCAGTCTGAAATATCGCTTGATGATGGCCAAGCACACACACACACACACACACACACACACACACACAGCTGATGCAAATTCTCCGCCCCCTCATCAATATCAGGACCTCATCAGTATTTCTTTTGCGCTTTTATTGATGGACAGTGTTACATTGTGTGAGAGATTATTTGCTCCAAGTGAGTTTGAATTTGAACACAGTATATGCCAATGTTGTTTTCAATAAAAACATTTGCACAAAACAAGCCGATCCACTTTTCCATGTTGATAAGAGCATTAAAATGAGAAAAAATAATGGGACAAAAAGAAATCAAGAGACATTTAGAATAGATAAAAATGTGCAATTAATCACGAGTTAACTATGACATTAATGCGATTAATCGCGATTAAATATTTTAATCATTTGACAGCACTAATATATATATATATATATATATATATATATATATATATATATATATATATATATATATATATATATATATATATATATATATATATTAAATAAAATATTTAAAAACAACTCAACTTTCTATCTTTTTTATTTATTTATTGTCTACATGATATATATATATATATATATATATATATATATATATATATATATATATATATATATATATATATATATACAGGGAACTACACTGCGACCAAAATGGTCGCATATGCGACCTTTTGAAATGTCATTGCGACCCTAATTTTTAATGGGTCGCAAATGTATCACTGACTATTTTTGTACCTACCTTATGTTTTAGGCAATATGCTATGATTTACTATGAGCATTTATTAAAACCGAAATGTGTAGCCTATTTTAAGTAGGCTATACGTTTTTATAACGTGCTCTGAGCATTCAACACATCAAGTTAGCTTCAGCCCCGCGAGAGAGAGAGAGGGGCGCAGGCGCGATAGAACTCTGTGTGTGTGTGTGTGTGTGTGTGTGTGTGTGTGTGAGAGAGAAACGCGGGCGCGATCGAACTCTGTGTGTGTGTGTGAGAGAGACGCGGGCGCGATCGAACTCTGTGTGTGTGAGAGAGATGCGCGGGCGCGATCGAACTGTGTGTGTGTGAGAGAGAAACGCGGGCGCGATCGAACTCTCTCTGTGTGTGTGTGTGTGTGTGTGTGTGTGTGTGTGTGTGAGAGAGAGAGATGCGCGGGCGCGATCGAACTGTGTGTGTGTGTGTGAGAGAGAGAGACGCGGACGCGATTGAACAGTGGAAACATAAAAACATACTCCGTCATTTTGTTCATACAGGACATGATTCAAACTGCAAAATGTTTACTTATATTTGTGTACACTCGTAATAAAACACAACATTGTGCTTTTGTCACACTCTAAACTCTTGTCAAACTGTAACCTACAACTGTAACCCAACCACACACACACACACACACACACACACACACCGTTTTAAAAGCAAAACATATTTATCCAACCCCATTTAAAAACAGTCTGTGTGTTCCATCTTTTGGAGATTCATCATATCGCATTGGTTTTCATTTCTTGTCCTCGGTAATCTGTTTATTTTTAAGTTACACATTCTACATTGATTAAAAAAGAAAATCAAATGTGT
This sequence comes from Tiaroga cobitis, assembly GCA_030578255.1. Taxonomy (NCBI): domain Eukaryota; kingdom Metazoa; phylum Chordata; class Actinopteri; order Cypriniformes; family Leuciscidae; genus Tiaroga; species Tiaroga cobitis. The sequence goes on along the minus strand of CM060611.1, from coordinate 25,396,991 downwards.
TTTTAATGGTAATTATTTTATACGGAAATCATTTATTTATAATTCAGATGAGATTAAAGTTAGGGTTAATTAAAATTAAGGAAAACAATATATATTGATCTGAAATATAGCAAATTAATTTTAAATTCATTCAGGTACAATTACCAAACATATATCAAGGTCATTTTGTCTTTTTATTAATTTAGTTAATAAACTAATTATATAAAACTATTGTCAGTGCACTACAAATAAACTGGTTCTATGCCTTTATTAAGAAGCCTTGTATTTTTAAGTTGTATAAGTTTTAAGACATTTATAAAAATGCCTTCTGCATTTTTGTTTTGCTTTTCACTCCATTGTACCGAAATCGTACCGAACCGTGATGTCTGAACCGAGGTATGAACCGAACCGTGACTTCTGTGTACCGTTCCACCCCTAATGCAGTACAGTTTCATTATTGATCATTATTATCCAGAGAGCGGCTTACTATAAATAATTTGTGCGACCAAATCATGTTTTGCGCCAGTAACTGAAAAAGTTAGTAGCGCAAGTGCCACCAGTGGAAAAGGTTTGTGTAGTTCCCTGTATATATAGCATATACAAATATTCTTGAATATTTTGAATTAAAAAAATATATATTTTTGATAATCTGGTGATTATTAAATATTTAAAAACAACTCAACTTTCTATCTTTTTTATTTATTTATTGTTAACTTGACATTATGTATCACTTGAGTGACAAAACAATAATACTGCAAATGTACTGCAAGAGTGTGTATACGTGTGCAGTGCATGCATACACACTATGTAAGTTTGGACGAAATAGGTTTTGTTTTGTTTTTTTGGCGTGTTCGTGCACGGGATTGTGTTTTTGGTATTGCGATGGCCTGAGGCGTGATGATGTTTTCTGGCCTAATTGGCATGTTAATGTAGACGCTGTGGGTGGGAAGGGATATGCTGGAAGCTAATGTGTCTTATCAGGACAGGCGGTGAGTGACCGCGGGGGGAGACCTGTCCTCCTCGGCTCCAGAAACTCAGCTGCGTCTGTAAGGCCTGGGATTTATACACGCGTGTCTATGCATACATGCCTGTTTGTGTAGGGGGCGGATGGGTGGATGGGGGGGGGTCCCTGTTTTTCGATAACAGTTTGTTTATTATGTGAGGGTTAGAGTATAGCTGTCTTCATTAGCCTGATGTGAGCAAGAGGGAGTGGGGTGAGTTCATTGAGTCTGGCAATAGAGTCATGTCAGGTCAGCTGTGCCATATAATCACTGCTTATAGTGTGTGTATATTGTGTGTGTGCTTAAACTAAACTTCATTTAAAAAATACTGAATACTACATACTGTGTGTGTGTGTATGTGTATATAAATATATATATATAATATATATAAGCATTCTTTTAATTAGCACAAAGATAGCATGCTTACAATATTTTTTTAAAGGTAATATAGGTTAAATAAAATAAACGTAATGAATAATATACATTTAATTATTGTGTATTACTTTTTTTAATATCATGAATTATTAATACACACATTATGAACTAACCTTCCCATGGTATATAATGGTCTAATTATCTTATTAACTTTTTTTTTCTTTTTCTTTTTTCGGTTTAAGAGATTTATTGACTACGATGAATAGTTATATGGCTCTACACTTTTAAAAAATATTTATATGAATGAATATTTGTAATACTTTTTAGTCACTTGATTTTGTGAATCAAATCAGCCTTTAATGTGTTTATCTGTAGCCATGAGAACACTTCAAGTGAAAGATTTAGCACAGTGCCAGTGGATTTCTCATCTTTTCTTTTAATGGTATTTTTGGCTCTTGAAAATGGGAGTCGATGTTCTGCCTTTCACATCACAGAAGCGTGTAATTTTCTATATTACAATGTCAAGTCATTCCTTTCAGCTACAAGAGAAGGCATGTAATGTGAGGTTCATCCTTTTCTTCTGAGTCATGTGTCAGAATCGTTCTTTTAATCTGCCGTCTTACTGTAAGCTTGAGCGGTAAAAGCTCTCAAAACTGGTGGAAAAACCCAGCAAAAGCTTCCCTTTAATGTCCTTTTCAGCTTTTTTTTGTGTTTTTTGGCCTCTGTCCAGAAAAAATGGAAAGGCGGGAGGAACGAAGTCAGCAAACCCCTTGTTTTCCGAATGGAGGCGACGGCCCCTCGGTTTTGCTGAGGTTGAGGTGTTTGAGAAGTTTCAGGTGGTCCGTTGTTGAGAGTTTGTGAAGGTGTGTGTTTTCAGGCCACCCCATTCCCACACAGTCGCCTGGCATGGACGTGTCCCGTCCAGCAGTTCTTCCAGAGCTGACTGTAGCCAATCAAGACTCAAGAATTTATGAGCATATTCCAGCCAACCAATAAAAAACACCTGCCTGCTCAAACATTTCCCCAGGTGCCAATCACAACACCTCGAATCGTGGGTTTACACGAGTTAGCCAGTTATAAATTGGACACGGTGGGCCCCTGTGGAAGCATGAAATATGAATTCAATCACGAAAAGGGTTGAGAAAAGCAGCCTCATTCACAAACAGTGCTGCATAACATCATGAAACGCTAATGTTTGGAAAAACAACAGTCAACAATAACACCGAGGAGTCATAGTTCTGTGGAGAGAAATGAAAATGTGACTCATGGAATTCAAAGACATTTTACAGTTTAAAAAAACCCAGCACAGCCTGCTTTAAAGTGTGTGCCTGAGAGAAAAAGTGACAATCTTCTAGTTGAAATTAGGGCTGGGTTTCGATTCAAATTACAAGAATCGATTCGATTCCGATTCTCAAGATCTTGAATCGATTATCATTATTCGATTCGATTCGATTCGATCTGATCTTCGAGATTTAGATCAGTGTTTTTGAAAAAAGCATTTTTTTTTTCAGCTGTTACCTGAATTACAGGACTGTAGTTATGCAACATATTGATACTATTATTATAGACATTCAACTGAGTATGGATGGTTGTAAAGAACAATCCCCCTTCCAGAGTGTTGATACAACTGCTTTCACAAACTTGCACTGGTGTAGACGACTGAGGACGCAGAGGTATATCAGCAGCAGTAGTAGGGCTGACGCGATATCCGCAATCTTGTAGTACCACACACACTGACAAGTCAACCGCAGAGGATTGCAAGTAACGGCAGAAATATTCAAGTTTTTTTATGAGGCTATACCCTTCATGTTTTGAACTTCATGCATGTGTATTGAATGTTAAACAAGTTCATAATGATAATAAGACTGTTTATCATGGTGATTTGTAGCCTACAGAGGCTTCCCACAGACAGTGAATGAGAGAGATCGGCAGAGCGCGTGCGAGTACCTGCGTCTGTCTTTGAAGTCATATTCGTGGAAAGGTTGCCGTGTCAAAGGAAAGCGAAATATTTGTCGTATCATCCTTTTAACGTTCACGTCACGGAAATGCACGTCAGCAGCAGCGCTGGTCAGCTTCCCACAGCGCGAGGAAGCCGTGGGGAAATAAACTCAGCGAGTCACGCATTGAATCAATGCCATATTGGTCTTTAATAAATGAAGCATCAGCTTCAGCGTTACCCATGCGACGCATTGCTGCTTAGCTGAGCCTTGAAAAGTGGAACTCAAAGTTAAAAATAATTAACACCCTTGTTTCATTATCTCTTTAATGAATCAGCTTTTCTGAACGTGTTCGTTGAATGAGCGGTTTAATGACTCACTCAAAGTCCGTTGTCGTAAAGCCTTTCAATGCGCATATAGGGATCTCCCAGTCGCGGCAAGTTAAAGTTCACAGGGAAAATGTAAGCCTATTATTAAATCGATCCTCTGAGTTACGGATCGATCTTTAGAAATTAATATGAAAATCGATTCAGAATTGGTGAATCGATTTTTTTCAACACAGCCCTAGTTAAAATTAAAACAGTCATTTTAGCCCTTCCGTGGGCCAACGAACATGTTAACAGTAGGCTGAAATGTGCTTAAATATGCAGCTACTTTAGTACTCTTTGTCTCTCGTATCGCCTGTCCTTTAGGAATAAAGAGGACATCTGATGTCCCTCACAGGCAGATGACGAGTGTAATTCACTTGGACAGGTTGAGCTTTTAGGCACATGTGCTGCTTTTGACACGATGCGGACCGGGCTATCTGTTTTCCTGCCTCCACTTCATCAAAAGTGAATTTGGTTTCATACGTCTCAGTGCGACAAAAGCTCTCGTTTATTGCTCTCACAGTCTCTGCTCTCACATGCCTTTCTGACTTTTTACAGAAGGTCTGGTCGAACCAACAGAGCCCTCTTTAAAGTTGCCCGAAGGTTGATTATCCGTGAGAGGGGTGAAACGTTTGAAGTGGTGGTATTTTGCGGCGGTCCGCCTGGAGTTATGATAAAGGCGGTTTGTTTGCGTCCGTGGCATGGCTGGGATAGGTGTCAAGAGACAAAGCTAATTGGACATGAAGTGTTTTACAATGAAAAACGCATAGGAGCCAGAGTCAGTATTCACCTCACATCGTTCAGAATAAAAGACTCTCTCTGAATCCAGTTTATCTCGGGCCCCAGGGGACTCCCTCTGATGAGAACAGGAGAGAGAGAGAGAGCAAACCCTGTTAGCGAAGTCAAAACTCTCAGTGGTTTCTGCGTTGTTGTTGTTTTTGTTTTTTTCATTTATTTTGGGAAGAAATGGGCTCACAGACTCTAAATGATGATGCTAAATTCTGTGATTGCAGGGCCTGAATTACGTTTCGTAAAATTGACATATTTTTAGTAAATACATAAATATTATAGAAGAAAGAGTATTGGTACTGCAGAATATCGATACTGCAGGTATTGTCACAATAAATGATCAAATAAGTATTTGGCCATTCAGATACATTTTTTTAATTCAGGAAAAACATTTCTATTTTAAGAAATTATAGCAGCCACATTTTAGTTTATTAAGAATATAAGTACAATTGGTTAGAAATAAATATTTAATGCAATATAATTAAAATAAATATTAGAAATACATTTTGTGTGTGTGTGTGTGTGTGTGTGTGTGTGTGTGTGTGTGTGTGTGTGTGTGAGAGAGAGAGAGAGAGCGTTTTTTTATGCCATGCCTTTACTGGAATTTGGAGCAGGAGCTGATCTTGTTTTGCTGCTTTGAGTCTGAGTGGATGTCTGTAATATCAGCCACACGTTGAAATTTTTTATTTTTTGGCATATGTGCATGTTTGTTTGGTTGGTAGTGGATGTGTTTTTTGGAGTGGGAATCTCATTATTCATAAAGAACATACTTTCCTCACTAATTTCGCCCATTTGTCTTGGAAGTGCAGCCCGCTGGTTCCATGTTGTTTGTTTGTTTGTTTGTTTGTTTGTTTGTTTGTTGCCGGCAGAGGGGAGGATGGTGGGAGAGGATCGAAACCGCACTTTCCCCATGAGACGTATAGCACGTTTCCATATACACGCGCTCGCACGCACACACGCTGCCCCCTCCAGAGCGGCGCATGCATTCCCCTCTGCCTGCATGGCCTCTTCCTGCCTCACATGGATTTAGAGTTTCCCAGAGCAGACCCCCTCCCTGCGCTCACCCCAGGGGTCCGCACAACTCTTCTCCACTTTTCCGGGGGGAGGAGGTAGACAACTGGAGCGGCCCACCCCTGAGGCCTCCGCGGTTCTTTTAGCAACTCGCCAAAACCCAATCACTCCCCATTTGTGTTTCATTAACGGGACCCGAGCAGAACAGAGGACAAAAGAGAAAGAAATCATAAAATGAAAAGAGAAAAATATTTCAAAGACTTGTTTTGTGGTCAATAAATTCAAGCCTTTTCAGAATGCGGAATTGGTGCCTTTGTTTTTCTCCAACGCAAAAACCAAAAAAAGATTCACATAAATCTGGCTGTGTGTGATAGAAAGAAATTGCACCTTTTTTTATGGAGCATGATATTATTCTTCCCAAAGCAGGCCTATATGTGGACGAACAGAGAAACATCTGCTGTGGGACATTGCCAAGGACATGTATACAAACACACACTCGCACCCGAATGTTTTTACTCGCACATTCATGCCACTCTGTCATTGAAATGGGCCTCGGTGCCAAGCGTCACACTCTTGCACCTAACTCCCACAGCGGGCGGCACTCGGGAAGATTTACATGAATTAGCCAGACCTGTTCTCTCGATACACTGCAGAACAGAAAGTGAATACAGTGTCTGTCTTGAAATGGCCTCTCAGCCACAGCCGTACACACACACACACACACACACACATACACACACACACACAGAGAGAGAGGAAGTGACAAATTCCACAGCGCCCTGCCATCAGCCCAGCAGCCTCACTTCATGTAATAACCATCAAATTGAATCACAGCCATCTGATTGGCCCACACCCCTTCAAATCCAGACTTTAGAAGCACCAAGTTGCATATTACGCTTTATTGTTCCTTCCTCCGTTGTCTGGTTTTGTTTCCCTTTTTTAATTGGCACAAGTTGTGTGTCAATGTATCCACATGTGCGCTGAAAGAAGCTGGTGTTGTTGCAGCGAGGGCTTCTGGGATGTGTAAAATCCAAGCGCCAGACCACCAGACTCCCCTCAAGTCCCATAAAGACAACCCACTGCTCCTAGCTAAGGAAACGCTGAAAAACCTGGCTGCAGGCCATCTCAGTTAGTTTTTATACCTTTAGTTCTTGTACCTTTAGTACAGTAATGCAGTACTTTAGAAGACATTTTATGTCAGTGATTATGTCCACAGAAACTAGAGAAGTGCATGATGGGTATTGTTTGAGATGATTTTTTATTAGAATAGCATTTTTGCTAATCAACTTATTGCCCTGAAAAGTTGTAGTCTAGGTGTTTTGTTGATACTAAGGACCCCCAAATGTCATGACCCCTATAGAAGATAGACCCCCCTCTTAAAATATAAAGGTAAGTATATATTTGAGGAGTATTAAATGTACATTTATACTCAATGTACAAATGTGCATTAGTAGTGTGATGTATAAAATCCACATCTTTAAAAATAGTTGTAGTTGTAGTTATTGCCTTTTATGTTGTTGTACTAAAACCAAAATAAATTAAAATATGATCTAAAAAATATTATTATTTCAAAATATTATTAATGCAAATTTATTTGTTGCACTTTTAACTATAAATCTAAAGTTTAATTTAATTTTTGTAATTTTTTTTGACTTTTTTAATATTTTACACTCTGAAATGTTTACCATATTTAAATATATATTGGATAAAAATCAAACTAGAAACAAGAAATAAACAAATAAATATTTTAACAGCTTAATACAAAATATTTTCCAGATAACATTTCAATTGTTTTACACTGAAATGTTTACCTTATATATATATATATATATAGAATATAAGGTATTTATATAATTTAGGAAACACGCCATGTTTTTATTTATATAGCGTTTTATCCAGTACATATTGTTTCAAAGCAGCTTCACATTAATAAACTGGAAAATATCAGTGTTAGTTGTAAAAGTCATCAATTATGAAATGATTTCCATTTCAGCCTTTAAAGCAGCTCTAAAGAAGATAATAGTGTCATTATTTAGCTCAATTTATTTCAGTGTTGTTTTATTTGAATTCAATAACTGTCAATGTTGAAAAGTTCATCAATTATGCAAAGTTCAATTAATCTATAAGCAAAATCATCTTCATAATATCACGATTAGTATTTTCTCACACAGTATAAACTAGTCGTAAGTCAAATTTTATATAATATAACTGCCTTTATATAATTAGAAGAGGGAAAGTAACCATTAAATCTGGGATTCCTTGGATTTAAGTCTAAAAACCCCTGTACTAATCTGTGTAACCCCTAGAGTAAAGTTTGCAATCACTTGTACAATATCTCTCTGATCGTCCACTGCTCGCCTGCTTTGATTCAATCTCCTCAATTTGTGCAATCCTGTGAGCAATCGAAAGAACTGTTAAACCAACACTTCCTGTCAGTGGTGACAGAGTCTGATCTACCCAAGAGAGATCTGACCAGAAGAAGCCAGAGCAGCATCAATCTTATAATGCCCTCCACTTTAATAAGCCCTTCCTTTACCTCAGCAGGCCATTCTATTAGCATTAAAGCCAGCGCCACGGGACTCGTTCTCATTCGGGCATTATCGCTAATTCATTTGTAGATTTCAAATGAATGCTTTTCGGTACAGTTTCATGCTGGGACCCCGGCTGCTTGTCTTTTTTTGTGCGACATGAGTATTGTGTATATTTTGCCTCTCCTTCTGTTGTCACAGAGGAGAGGGATCGCTGAGCTCCGCTGAGGAGTGATGGGAGTCTCGCTCCGGCTCTCCGGGGAGGGATGCCATGGGCGGCAGTGTGTAATTACCCTCCCTGTCATGTCCCTCTCCTGCTCTAATCACGTCTTCGACTGTCAGAGAGCTCTCCTGAGGAGATTCCAGCCACCCCCAGAACCACCTCTCTGGATCCTAAATAAGCCTGCACCCTCCTGCTAAACTCATTTGATGACTTTCTGCATTATGCTAAGACTTGAAATGTGTCATAGCTGCGGCACAAAGCTACAAAGGAAAGCAGATCTGTGGGGGATGAACAGGGTTGCAATGATGGAGCTTTTCTGAAAAAGTCTTAGCCAGTTTGAGGCAGATCAAGGGTGTGTGTGTGTGTGTGTGTGTGTGTGTGTGTGTGTGGTTAGTGGTTTTAATGGTGGAACTTTGTAACTTGTCCCGTACGAGTTAAAGACACGAGTCGCATGAGAAGAGTGGTAGTATTATTCTAAATGTTTGGACTTATTTTCGTACTTTGGTCAATAGCAAGATGATTTTTTATAAATACACTACAGTTTAAAAGTTTGCTGTGTAATATTGTTTGGTGTTTTTGAAAGAAGTCTTATGCTTACCAGGGCTGCATTTAAATGATCAAAAGTACAGTAAAAGCAGTAATATTGTGAAATATCATTGCCATTTAAAATAACGGTTTTCTCTTTTAATATCTTTTATAATGTCATTTATTCCTGTGATGGTAAAGCTGAATTTTCAACAGCCATTACTCCAGTCTTCAGAGGCACATGATCCTTCAGAAATCATTCTAATGATTTGGTACTCGAAATTTTTTTTATTATCGTCAATGTTGAAAACCGTGGTGCCGATTTAATATTTTTTGTGGAAAACTAACCTAACCCAAACGTTTTATAAAAGTAGTGTATCTTTATACATTATTTTACTATAATCACAAAAGATAAAAAAATATTAATAATCCCTATAATTTCAAGTAATACTTGACATTTGAATTTTAATGTTTTACTTTATTATACATTTTAAATGAATTTGAAATAGTATTTGATTCATTTTTAGTTTATTTTGTTATTCAAAATATACTTTTGATTTATAATTTTTAAATGTTTTTACTATTTTAGATTTTTTTTCAGATTCATTGCGATGAAACAAATAATTACTATCATAAACTTTGTCATTTTTTTAATGCAAGCAGTAAGAACACAAAAGCCTCATTTTGATCTTTGACAGCGGCTGTGCAATGAATGATTCCTTAAATAAAGTCATTTGCTAATGAATCAGACTACATAGATCACGCTGCATGGATAACTCATTAGAAAGATGTGTTTTATGATGTAGTCAAGTCTTTTTATGATATGGAGATAGAATCTGTGAAATCAGCATTACATAAACTGAGACAAGTCATCCACGTGGTGTCTCGAGGTGCATATTTTTGTAACAATGTGGCTGCATTGTTTGCAAATGAATTATTATCTCATTACCCACCCTCCCAAAATGATTACTTCTAAAGAAAGCAGGAACAGTGCTACATCAAAGTTTCTGATGTTTTTGTGTTTGAACTCCCTGTTGCACAGTTGGCTTCCTTCCACAGTAGACCATTAAATCAAACCGGCTTTAGCGAAAAGTAAAAATAACATTCTATGAGAATTAGCTTTGTGTTCATAAAGGCGAGGCCTTAAGCGGCATGTTTAGTTGTTTAGATAAAGTATGTGCGCACAAGGTTGTGCGTTCTCGAGCGTGTGTTGGCTCAAGGGGAGACTCGTATCACCTCACAGTTAAAGAGTACAATTAGGCCGTATCAGTGCGGTGTGATGTTTGCAGCGGGGTGAGAGGAGCGATAGCAACTGTAATCTCTTCTTATCTGCCCTCATACTCAGCCAAGTGCGTCTCCTCCACTTTCTCTCCTCTCCTCTAGGTAAACAACATCTCTCTCTTGTACAGAACACCCAAAAAATCGAGAGCCTGACAGCAGAGTTGAGCTCTTAATGATGGCAGTTTCAGAAGCAGATCAGTGAAAATAAGACGTTAGATCCGTCAAACCGTGGGTGGCAATTTACCACACTCAACGATATCCTCGGTGAGCCGTCCAAGGCTTTTTCCTGTGAATACTCATCCAACATTCATCATTTTGTTTTTCTTTTAATTTTATGTGCTGTTGTTTTGTTTGTCTTAACGCTTGTTGATTTAAGGGCCTTGGCAAATTCATCCTTCGGAGTAGAAACAGTGGAATCGCTGTTCAAAATGCTTCTGGGTCCCGTTACACTTGCGGTTCCGCTGTCAACTTGCATCTCGTCCGGTAAAGATACTTTAGACTTAAAGGCTCTGAATCTATAGGTGTTTCTTCAACTATGGGCACTTTTTTTTGTAGACTTTTGAAAATAACATTTCAGAACACACTTTACACACCCTCAATAGTTAAAAATAACAATTAAAATAACACTTTCCAACAGACATCACAGGACTTTTTTTTTTTTTTTTGGGTTATAAATGTTTAATAGCATTCTGTTGTGGACATAACATTTGTAACATTTTTAACATGGAATAAAATGGCTGTTGTCTTGCATTATGAATTAAATATTTAGTTCTTTTTGCTTAATTTGCCAAAATTCATAATTATCTTCATTTATTATTTATTGAATTGGTCAGTTCGGTGGGAATGACACCACATCTGTTGGTCGTAATTAAAAAAAATAATAATAATGTGGATATCTTTTTCACATAATAAATATTCAAATCGTTTGATTGCTTCACTCTTTCTTTAGATTATCATTGTTTTAAACATGTAGTAAATATATATATTTTTTAATGTATTTTCAAGTTTAAGATTGGAAGTCTGTGTCTGGTACAAGGATAAAATAATAAAATGGGACATAAACATACCCAGAGTTGAAGAAACCCCTACACCTTATGTGTTTCCCCATGTCCTGCAAAATCATTACAATGTGTCCCATTTTAGATCTCCTGTTGAGATTGTCTCCTTCTGAGTGGGAAAACCTTCAAGTGTCTAAAAGCGACTGCCCACCATGCCCTACCCAGCATGCCTTTCTGTAGAGGCAGTCTTGCGGTGGCTTCACACTGTCCTGTCACGGTATGCTGACAGGTGAGCGTATCTCCAGGGTGGGGTGCAAAGAAAAGCCCCGTGCAGGAACAGGGGCCCCCTTCACCAGGGCCACTTTATGTTCTTCTTGGCTCTGCATCCCGGCCACCAGCACTCCCAGAGTCAGAGTAAACACATCAGCCGACTCTATTTACTTTCATTGCTTACACAGCACACAGCAGATTAACCTGTTTATACAAACACATACAGAAAAATGTCTGATTAATGCCCGTGCCAGGCCTTGTTTCTTTGCGTTCACACGCTGAAAAATGTCCACACACCAAGCGTGGCCTATTCCGCATCCATAACAATAAACAACAGCTGCAGTTTAAGCGGTAATGATAAGAATAACACTAATGATGACTGTCAAAGAGGCGCGATATACAGTAAATACTGTATGTTGCTTGTTAGTCTGCGAGTCCCGTCTCTCCACATGGTGGCGGGGGCCAGGACGGCTGTTTGCTTGTCACTCTTGTGCTGTTTTCTCCAGCGAAAGTCAAACTATCCAGAATAGCATCTCCATTTCTCCGGTTGCCAGTTCTTATTTTTAGTCCCTGCATTAATTCAAGCGCCGGCTTGAAAGTTCCTCAGGAAGTTGCAGTGTTCCCTCCTCTCGCCTTCGTCCTTACCTACGAATAGACATGAGAATTTTCAGAGAGATGCAAATGATATCTGTTTCATCCTGCTGTCAGAGCTCCCACAATCTGTGGGCTTCAAAAAAGCATGGCAGCCAGTGCCAAACATCTTTATGAATAATAGATTGTGTGTCACTTCTAAAACAAACAAAAAAAGGCTCTAAGACAACATAATTCAGTGTATTAGTTGAAAGTCTCTTTTCGGCGGATGTCTTGCGAAGGGTTTATTTGCTCCTTTTGTAGTTGTTGTCAAGGGATACTTACAGTGGCCGGGATTTTCCTGGGAAAAGTGCTGAAGATTGGCCGTGGAACGTGAGCGAAGAGCTCCCTGAAGTATAGTATGGATAAGCTAGGACAGGATCAGGAGCTTCGTTTAACCAGTTATTGTGAATCTATGGGGCATTGTTTCAGGTAGGGTCTGTAGTTCACTACATTTAACTTTGGATATTAAAAAGTTGAGCCAGGTTCTGAGCTTTTTCATACTATGAAACTCAATAGGGTCCAATGTTGTTTGCAGAAAATCTCGTCTTTTGTGTTTCACAGAAGAAAGATTGTCATTCAGGTTTGGAACAGCATGAAGGTTACTGCTTAATCAACAAACGTGTTGACTAGTGAAACAGATCTAGATTTTTTTTCTTTTGTTTTCTCATTTAAAAATTCTGTCAGTTTTTCACATGCAATTAGTCTGTTCAGACCAGTGCATAAAAAAACAACAGAGAGGCTTAATGAAAATGCTAATTCCCTCTCTGCCAGTAGGTGGTGCTTATAGAAAAGCTGAAATAACTTGGTTACATAAATACACAAAGCGCTGCCCAACTTTACGTTTCTGATATCAGCTTGTCACGGAGAAGAAAGGAAGTAAAATAATATTTATGTGCTTTCAATTAGCCGATCAGGTTTTTTATTCACCATTGTGTTTATCAAACAATATCCATAACAAGCATACAGAAATAATTCTAAATTGTTCCTCTTCTATTCATTGTCGCTTGGCAAAATAGTCTGTTCGTGGGTGCCACAAAAACGTAGTCAACATCATATTTGTTGCCCCCGCTTTATTAGCAGTCGATGGAAAAGAGATTAGAAAACCTCTCCATAAAAAAAAAAAAATCTGTCACATTTATGGCATGCGAATGTTCATTTAAATGAAAATCTTTATCGCTCTGAATATCCGCCCTTGTGTGAACAGGCCTTTAGTGTGATATTAGACACTTTCTCACATTATTCTTTGGAGCGTCCCAATGATTATTTAGGTTTTCAAGATGACGTCATTGTCAAGTTGAAAAGTCTAACTATAATTCATATTAATTATTATAAATAAATATTATTTAAATATTATTCACAATCCAAACCATCATTCTCCATCTAGGTGTTATTGAACAATAAAGCGTCTTATGTTAAGATCTGTGAACTATCCATTTAAGACATCCATTTAAGTCATTCAGACTCCCACAGTTGATTTTTAAAATACACAGTTGTACCTCATTTTTTTGTGATGAACCTCTTTATTAGATGGCAGCCACCTGTGAAGAATGCTTAGACCTGAAGTTTTCTTCTCATGATCTCGGTCCTCCTCTCTGGAGTTAGAGGATGAATTATAGAGATGAACAGCTGTTGCAGGCTCTCAGCCCCGTGCAGCTCTGCTCCTGTTTTCCATTCATAATGCAGACGCTGCTGTTGCAGATGTCTGCTAGCTCTTCAACAGGACACACCAGGAACTGTCGGATTCAAACAGTGAGGAAAGGAAAGGATTTTTTTGTCCATAAACACCTTAAAGGGATAGTTTAACACAAAAATGAAACTGTATCCTACGTTTTTTGCCGTGCGATGAAAGAGAGTCTTGAGATGTTCTTCAAAATACATTATTTTCGTATTATAAATAAAAAATTAATTATTTTTATTCTGCTGAGACACCAACCTGTAGGGTCTTTCCCCACCCGTATGTTTTCCTGACAAATTACGGCTAGCCATGGCACTCATTTATGGACTTCGTTTATCTTGCAACAGGAATGCATGCTTACTTTGTTCTTCGGCAGTGATGTAACCGGCCCAGAGCAATAAGTGTAATGAATATGAAACTGTGGTTAAAGCGCCTGTCACAGCAAACCTGTGAAGCGAAGATCAGAAGAATACAAGAGAGGCTATCCCTACCAATCACTCCCATTCAGCTCCTTTCAAGTGCAAACATTAGTCATGCAGTCATCACACCAGCAGGCCCAACATGATAGTGTACAGGCGCGTGTGTGCGTGTGGTCCTTGGGTATCATGAGAACAGGCAATCTCTTTCTTTCCCTTCACCTTTACACTGTGTCCCTTCATTGCCTACAAAGGGTTTGTAGAGTGCCACCATGGAGCTACATGGGGTTTACACGATTTTTTTTAAAGAGAATTCCATTCACTTTATATTCATACAAATGAGGGGACCTATGAATTTACATAACAAAAAATAAATAACTTTGACCAAAAGAGAATCTAAACATCACATTCAGAGAACACACGGACTTCTGAAAAAATTCAGGAAAATTAGGAAATATGTAAAATTGTAATTTACCCGGCTTCAAAAAGCCATGGAAATAAGTAAAATATTGGAGGAAGGGAGAAGGGGAGGGTGATTCAAAGAAAAATCATGAAAATGTCTTGTGTCAAAACATTGTTTCTTCTAATTATACTCAGGTCTAAAGTGTTTCTTTGGCTAGATTAATTTTATAATCACAAATGACCGAATGTTGTAAAATCATGGAAATAACAAGGGGTGTCATGATTCTCCAAATCCTCGATTCGATTAGATTTTTTTATTCTTTCTTTCTTTAAATTAATTTATAATTATTAGTGCTGTCAAACGATTAAAATATTTAATCGCGATTAATCACATTAATGTCATATTTAACTCGCGATTAATCGCATATTTTTATCTATTCTAAATGTCTCTTGATTTCTTTTTTCTCATTTTAATGCTCTTATCGACATGGAAAAGTGGATCGGCTTGCTTTGTGCAAATGTTTTTTATTGAAAACAACATTGGCATATACTGTATTCAATTTCACACTAACATTCTCACTTGGAACAAATAATCTCTCACACAATGTAACACTGTCCATCAATAAAAGGGTGAAATAAATACTGACGAGGTCCTGATATTGATGAGGGGGTGGAGAATTCGCAACAGCTGTGTGTGTGTGTGTGTGTGTGTGTGTGCTTGGCCATCAAGTGGTATTTTAGACTGGACGTGCTGCGATGATGATAGCTCAGTTCACAACGACAAAACACACAGATCACTTTGGTCTTGTCAATGGAACCATTTGGCAACTTTTTAAAAGTAAACTTTCCATTCAGAATCTTATTGGCATCCATTTCGGCGTCTCGCGCTCGTCATCCACTCAAAACGTAACGTTAACCAACTATTTGGCCGGCTCGTAAGCCTAAACAAGTGTGTACGGCGTCGTGCCTGTTGTTTTGTTTCTGGTCTAGCTAGATCCGCTTGCGCTTTGGTCGATGAAGCAACAAAACGTCTTTGCGCGGCGCAAGCCATTGAACTGAATGGTTTTCATAGCGCCGCGCATGCTGCGTCCTGTTGCAAAAGCATGTGAAAAAACCTACAAAGTTTGCTAGGCCAAAAAGACCGTTAATCGCGTGATAAAAAAAATTACGCCGTTAAAATGGGTTTGCGTTTAACTGACAGCCCTAATAATTAAATGTAAATCCATAAATCTAATTTATAAATTTGTTCTTGAACACAGACTCAATTTATTTTAATTTATTTACTTATTTTACTCTTTTTGATATTAAGCTGCCACAATGAGAGTTTCCTCCATGTTTGATTCTCAGCCAAGAGGTAAATCTGTAACGTTTAGTCTTTTTATCAAATGTCTTTTTGGGCCTAACTTGAATTTTTGTATGCAGTGAAAGAAGGATATGTTTGCATTCCAGCATAAACGGAAGTGAAAGGAGCACAAAGTCTACAATGACCTCACCTCCTCCAACCTCCCCTAAAAGGCTTGGCAACCTGTTGTGCATTATGCAGGGCACCTTTCTCCAATATCTCCTGTAGCTGACGTAGCGGGATAATGATCCTGATTCCTGCTGATTTATTTGGTGGTTTGTACCTGTCGGATGCCTTGGAGGTGATCGGCAGCAGATGACAGCTGTGTTTTGGCACAGAGTGAAGATTGGAGGGCTGCCACTCTTATTTAGACGTTGCCAGGGCTGTGATTTCTGCCTTACCTGCTCTTATCTAATCTAGCAGATTTATCCAGTTAGCTTCAGGTAGCACGGCACCCTCATGATTTTACAAGTGCTTTCTCAGATAGCTTGTAAAACATGTTTCTCTTCCCAACCAAACAGGTCAAGACAAAGTAAGACAATGGGGAAAAGAGTTTAAAGCAACACCAAGGAACTTTTCCTCAGCGGTCGCCCTACAGGTTGGAAGCGGAATTGTCCATTACCGCTGTCGTAAATAATTTAGCCTACCGCAGCCTACTGTCACGCGCACGCTCGCTGTTTATCCAGCACCAGCTTTGGAATCAACAATGGCAGACATCCCAACCTGCAAGAAGTCATTTCAGGGAGGTATATCTTGGTGACTGGATTGTTGACGGGGGATGGCGGGTTGGTTGACTAGCTTTCGTGAGGCACACTCGCAAGGTCTCTCACGCTCTACCTCTCTGCCGTGCTCGCGCTATGTATGTTATGCGCGCAGTATGTTCTGTCTCGCATGCGCACTCTAGATTCCGGCAGATTTGAACTAATTTGCGGGCATCAGGGAGACGCTATAGACTTGGGATGTCTGCAATGGCCATAGACAATTTGAGGAAGTGGTGGGGGAAGTGACGTATGTCGTAAAGCAGTCGAGTTTTGTAGTTCTTTTTGTGCTCGGGTTACTACCCGAAACCCGAGATTACATAGTGCGAGTAAAAGCGATACAGACCACGTCAGGCTATGGCAGACGTGTCATTTAACCTATTGTAAGTCAATGTACCATCACAAGGGTCTTGGAAATATATTATGAAGGTTGAAAAGTTCCATAGTGTTGCTTTAAGATGTATGAAACAGAAAAGAAAGAAATGGACTATTTTATGGCACAATGTCTTGTGAAGGGATACAGAAATGTAAAATGGGTTTAGATTAGGTATGATGGTCGATGAGGTTGACTAGTTTAGCTCGATTGTTTTCCCTATTTCTAATCATTTTTGCTTTAACCCTCTGGGGACGGATTGGGCGGTACCGCCCAAAATGGCATACTTTTACAAATGTGTAAATATCTTAAAAACTACTAATGATAGAGAGGTGCGGTCTTTTTTACCGTCTTCCTCAGATTCCACTGAAAACAGTGATAACTTACCCGGCTTGTAAATATACACACTTCCTTGTTGCGCAATACCACTATGTAAAAGGCCAATGAAATCGATGTTGTTTGGCAGATTCCGCAAGCAACAACAAATGGAAAAATTGCCGATGGAGAAATATTTTTCTTACCCAATCAGAGGAAGGTTACCATGACGTATTTAGCAAATCAGAGGACTCTGTAGCCTTGCAAGGGGTGGTACTATATAGTTAGGGATATGACGCAAACAGCGTTGAATGGAGAGAAGGAGAGAGAGCGAACAGAGGTTTACGGAGCGGATTATCAGAGAAATGTGAGAGAGAGACAGAACAATTATAAAATATATATATATATATATATATATATATATATATATATATATATATATATATATATATTATAATATATATACGTACAATTATAGCATTATTTATTGTTTTAGCACTTGTATGATGGCAAGGAGTAAACGATTTACGGTGGAACAAGCTCTGGAACAATTACTGGAGAGTGACGAGGAGAAAGCATTGATTAGAAAATGCTAAGCATTCCTAAGAAAAACGCCTGGGACTATTTGTAAATAAAGTTACATTTTTCATTGTTCTTTACACATTTTATTTATCAATTACACATGTCTGTCAAGCAAAGACTTTGACAAATATATTTTTTGTTTAAAAACTGTTCACTATTGTTGTGTAATGTGTGATTTTCAGAAATAAATGACAAAAATCTATTTTCCGTTTTGGAAATTCTCTAGTTTATTGTACATTTTTCACTCATACTTCCTTTATAAACACATTACATGCCTGCTTATGTTAGCTTAGGGTCTTCTAAATCCATAGATACCAAACACATAGTGTTCCATCTCCATTACATATGGTTTGTAAGCCCAAATGTAAAAATAGAGAAAACGGACCAAAAAGGGCTTAGTCCCCAGAGGGTTAATTACCAAGCTTCTAGCTGTTTTTAAATGATTGATGATGAGTCTTTTGTAAATGTCCCCCCAAAAAAACATGTCAAGTCTTTGGGCAACCCACTGACTAGTCAGTTTTAAAATGTTTTCTTCACATCCCTAGTCTAGATCAACAATTTTCTTTTGAACTAAGAAGTTTTCGAATGAAGCAAGTCTCACATCTACGTCAATGTGAAAGTCTCTTCTTCTCTTTTCTCTGTCCTTTTCTCTCTCTATTCTGTTTTCCACTAGCTATGCCCCTCTCTGGGGCGGATTAAATAAGACCCCCTTTTATCCGTCTGTAATCCTGATCTGGCAACCCTAGCCTTCAGGGAGAGGAACACACCACCAACTGGCAGCACACACATCTGAATAGGACAGGCCATGGACATATGCTGTATATTATAAGACATAGACCGTGCACACGCACAGTCGCACGCACAATCCTAAACAACCTAATACTGACATGCACACATACAACATATGTGTTTTCTCACAACCAATTAAAATTAATGTTCAGAGCATTCCTGCATGTAATAACGGATAAGATAGATTGTCTGTTTTTTTATTTATTTATTTTTGAATTTTTTTAATATTTAAATATTTCTTTTTGTTTGTGGATTTATCAAAAAAAATATGTTTTTAAATATTAAAATATATTTATATATATTCAGTGTGTTTGTTAACTTTATGTGTAAAATGTAACCAATTTTAAAAAGAAAATCTTTAATGATAATCTTGAAACGGTTGGTTAGGATATGCCATTACACTCCCAAACTGACCCTGGATCAGCTTTGTCCCCTGTGTGTTGCAGCTGTCCGCTAACAGATTGGCATCAAAGTGTTTCTGAAACAGACCATCTCTGGGGGTCTTATCACCTCAAGATAAATCCCTCATTAGACTGAATAATGATTACGTTTCACTTCCATGTGCCGGGAAACCATGTTTTCCTGTTTATGTGACACTGTGACATTAGAGAATTAATTAATCACTGTTTTTTGGCAATCAGCGGGTGTGAATGTGTATATGAATGCATTGACAGAAGCTGCAGCTGATTTCAGGGTGTTTGCAGGAAGTGCTCCGGAGGAGGGCAGGATGTTGGGGAAGTGTTTGGCGTGGCGGATCTGGCAGGCAGACGCTAGCATTGCCCACTGACAAGCTCTCTCTCTTATATACTCCGTCCGCCCCTCTCGAGTGCCTTTTGGCCTGGAATCCATCACAAGACACTGTGAAGTGACATCAGACAAGTGGAGACAGAGAGCTCCTGGAAAACACAGACTGGACATGCTGTTTTTCTCAACTGTCACCTAATTGAGTAATACATCATCCATATTCTGCGCAGCCCCCTTATGAAACTAGCCTGTTATGAGTCTCGGCGCTTGCATAACAGTATTAAGTCATGAAATACAAAAAAAACATTTGAATGCTTTTTTTGTCTTTCTTTGTTTTGTGCTTAGAAAAAGTTATACTAGAATTTGTGGATAATGAATAAGCCCACATTGTGCCCTCAAAACTCTGCTAAAACGATTTGCGCAGTTATTATCCTCTGCCCTTTGTGTATTGATGCATAATTTTACTCTATATATACAGGCATCATAAAGAGAAAGCACAAATATTTGTTTAATATCTGTAAAAAAAAAAAACTTGAAACATGAAACAACTAAATAGTCTCTTTATTCACACATAATAACCAAAAAAATATTTTGTAGGCGTCCTTTGGCCTTGATAACAGCTTGCATTCTTGCTGGCATTGTTTTTATGTACAGTACTTTTGCACAGTCTCTGTTGTTATTGACTTCCAAATAGATTCTAGTTGTTCCCAAAGACTTCTTTTGATAAAACCTTTGTGCTATCTATCTTTGAATCCACTAAATCCCAAATTTGTTCAATAGGATTCAAGTCTGGACTTTGACTTGGCCTACTGTGACTAAAGAGCTTACACACTGCTGGATTAACCATTACAAAAATAAAAAAAATATTTTGGTTATCACCAATACTATTAGTTTAGGGAAGCTGTAGCACAAACCTTACATTGGGTGGTGGTCTAATAAATTTAACCCTTTCATGCATAATCACTACAGTGGACAGCTATTAAAAGATAATTTTCTTGAATTTGCACGGGTTTTGATGGCATAATTGCACATCAACCTGTACAGTGGATCCTGGTGCATCATCCTATACATTGCCACCAAGTTACAAGCCGTTGTGTGTCGTGTCGATCCCCCCTCCCCTCCCCTCCAAACCAAGATGGCCAATGGTCAGTCAGAAATACCAAGTTGCTCCGGAATATCCACCCATTCCTTCTCTCCTAGGAGACTCTTGCAGGTAAAAAAAAAATATTGTAGCATCAAGCAATATCTAATTTTCCAAGTTTTGATTTTAGATTGGAAGAAAATTCTGATTAATCATCGATCCACTATAGTGGACCTCATGCATCAATGGCTATATTTCAGCTGAATGCTGTTTTTGAAAATACTTAATTTGCTGTAAATAAATCTATTTGTATTATTTGAATGTAATTTTCATTGACATCAAAAAAGTAATGTGATTACATAATGTATGTGACTTGTAATGCATTACTTTACTTGTTAGATCAAAAAGTAATCTGATTACGTAATGCATGTTACTTGTAATACATTACTGTACTCGTAACATCAACAAAGTAATCTGATTGTGTTATGCATGTTACTTGTAATGCGTCACCCCCAAAACTGCTCATTTCAGATGAGATTGAAAAACAATTGATCGCTGGGTTTTCTCAGAGGAGAGCTATGTTAGAAATGTGTCCATCTTGAACATAATCAGAATTTTCAGCTAATAAGGGTAACTTGACATACTCTGGTACACTGAAGGGAGCATCGGAGTGGTTTCCACAGTTGTACCTTGACAGGCTGTTGAGATTTCTGATGGAATCACGTCCTCATGTTCTGATATCAAAGATACGCAGAGTTTAACTTGTATGAGGTTCAATTGCCTTTGCATTTTTTCGCATTTATTTTTTTGGTATACATTTTATAGTTTTCACATGATTTGATATAATTTTATTGATTGGTTTGTTAAATATACACAATATTGCTGTTGTTATTGTATTATGTTTAAACCATAAACGCATGCTGTCCACTCAAGTGGACATCTGAAAATCTCTTTGAAAAATGTGTAAAAAAAATTAAGTCAAATCTTGTTTTTCATGCCTAGGAGAAAAATCTTGACTGAGGTTAACACAATTCATGCATAGCACTGTATAATACTGTGTGTGTGTGTGTGTGTGTGTATGTATGTATGTATATATTTATATATACATACAGTACATTTGCTAAACGTTGAATGATGAGGTTATTGGACCATATTACATTTTAGGTACCACTGTACTTTTTTATCATTCTAGCTCCAACCCTTTGGGGGAGGAAATAACTGTAATGAAA
The DNA here is from genome assembly GCA_030578255.1 of Tiaroga cobitis. Classification (NCBI taxonomy): domain Eukaryota; kingdom Metazoa; phylum Chordata; class Actinopteri; order Cypriniformes; family Leuciscidae; genus Tiaroga; species Tiaroga cobitis. The sequence goes on along the minus strand of CM060611.1, from coordinate 25,375,367 downwards.
TACAGAAAGATTCATGGACATAAAGCCTGCAGGTTTGGGAAGATTGAGAGAGATGGGGGGAGGAAAAAAAGAGTGCGTAAAAGTGTGAGGTAAATGAAAGTGAGCAAAGTACAAGGAGAACAAGACAAGGTTAGAGAGAGGGAAAGTAAGCATTCATGGACACAGGAAATATGGCCTTGTCACCCAGGCAAGATTGACAGATGTCCCCTCCCCCATCATCTCTTCATGACAGCTGACAGCATGACGGACAAGTTCAAGGAGAACGAGAGAGCGGAGGATGGTGCGAGAAGGGAGGAAGAGTACGGAAGCAGAAAATGAGTCTGCTACCTAATCAGTTGGCATCCTTAGGGCCCTTGACCTTGTATCTCGCTCTTGTTCTCTTTCTCTCTCTCTCTCTATGTTTTCTGAAGCGTTCTCAAGGCCCATAAAACACGCGCTAGATTAGAGGAACTCTGTTAAAGTTCCAAGAAGTCCAGTCTCTGAATTTCCTTCTCAGCAAAGATCTGAAAATTCAACAGTATCAATATAATCTAAACAGTTTCAGGAGTCAACTTCTCCTTTTTAGAAATTAGTGAGCACCCCACTGGGGCATCGTTTTAAAGGGTTAGTTCCCTCAAAAATGAAAATTAAGTCATGAATTACTCACCCCCATGCTGTACCAACCCCGTAATTTAAACATTTTCTTTAATGACTTTCTGGGCCGTCAAGTTTCGTTCCCTTAGGGAGCCTATGTAGCAGTCATGAACCTCTCAGATTTAATCATAAATATCTTCATGTGTGTTCCGAAGACGAACGAAGGTCTTATGGGGTTGGTACAGCATGGGGGTGAGTAATTAATGACTTAATTTTCATTTTTGGGTGAACTAACCCTTTAAGGCATCATTCATAATTGGAAAAAAGATTATTTATAATTAAATTATTTTATTATATTATTTTTCTGTTGCTAAGACAAAAATCTTTATAAGCCTTTAGTAACCTTAAACTGTAAAAATAAATATTAAATCCCAAATAGTCATCTCTCTGCTGATTTGTCCAGTGTAAAAAGTTAAATTCAAATGTATTTTTATAGTTATTTTCAAATTGCTTTCAAAATCTTTGTTTTACAAACCACCAGTGAGCAACTAAAATCAAAATGGCTAAAAATAAATACAAATAATTGTATAAAATTGCTCAAATTATTATTACCATTTATATAGTGATTTTTAGAATGTAAATTACTCTGAATCAACTTTGCAGAATATAAAGTTGTTTTACAAACCACAAGTGAGCAACCAAAAATAGCTACAGTTTCCTTGCCACAACAGTCCGTGAAAGAAAGAAAAATGCATTATTATTATCATAACTTGCATCTCCTTTTACATGAAACCTGCTTTGTATGCTGTTTAAAAGCTCAGTTTCTCTGTATGGAGGAAGAATGCTTCTAATTGTATTAATTTATGGTTAATGATTCACAATCTACTAATTGGTAACCTCTGCGCTACTGATAAAGAAGTGCAGTGCACCCATGTGACTGCCTGTCTTTTGTTACTTTCTCAGAATAATCATCCAGTGTAAGGTCTAGCGGGTGAGAAGATCTCTTTCTCTGTCTGTCTCTCTTTTGGGCTTGTATCTGCCTGTCTCACGCCATAATACTTAGAAGAGGAAATACATTTTTTTTTTTTTTGCAGTAAATGTTCTAACCACTTCCTTCTACTATTCTCCCCACAGACTCCTCAGGACATGTGACGTCCTCTCCTCTCAGCTCGCCCACGTCCCACCGAGGGATGCATCCGTCACTGCTCAGCCCGACTTCTTTAGGCCACTCGGGGTCCCTGCATTCCCCCATCAGCACTCTGAGCTCGCCCATGAACGGCCTGGGCTCTCCCTTCTCTGTCATCAGCTCGCCCATGGGGCCACATTCCATGGGGTCACCAGGGATGGGTTACGGCCACAGCGTCAGCCCACAGGTAGGGCCACAGTCCGCATCCCTCCTAGAGCTGTATTTAAAGAAGCGCTTGCATTCAGAAGTCGTATTATGTTTCATAATTAAACATTGTTGCAAATCGTTCAGTTTAACTCGTCTGTTCCCTCTCACTCTCTCTTTCCAATACTCTCGCTCAATCTGTCTTTTGTTCCATAAATAGGCCTCCACATCTCTTTTGTCATTTTAAAAAGAGGCTCACAATTAAGACATCAAAGCTGGCAGTGTCCTAGTTTTCTTTGAAAGCCTGAACCACATGAGTAAAATGGTTCTCAAATTCACACACGTTTGTAGAGTGCCGTCCGTTTTCTCATTGATAACTGCACTGTTTTTTTTACCAGGCTTTTAGCTCATCTTAAATTATAGCGTTGTTAGGTTGGAGGAAGTTGAAGTGGATTTTGTTCTTTCCGCAGAACAGGATTGGTTCATTTCTAGAAATCCTTTCTTAGGTCACACTTTATATTAAGGTGTCCTTGTTACAGTGTAATTATACAAAGAAGTGCTGAGTAATATTAATTAATTAACAACATGTAATTGCTAGATAATATTTAGGGTGTGTTCAGGGTTAGTTGCTTGTAATTATGCATGAATTACTGTTATTACTATAGTAAGTACATGTAGGTTGTATAACAGACACTGTAAAATAGTGTTCCCATTTCTAAAACTTTTTTTCTCTCTTTTACTTTTATTTAATTTTTTTTAAGTCTGAGCTACGAATCAGATTCATATCTCGCACAGTCCTGTTTAAGAATCCATAATATCAATATACTGGAGTTTTGTGGCTTAGTCTGTGTATGTGAGCTTGGAGGTCCAAATGCTAGTGTATTTCTAAACATTAGTGAAATTCACTCAAAGGTTCAATACTATAACATTAGTTAATGCTATAGCTAACGTAAATATAGAAATAAACTTATACTTTTACAGCATTTATTAATCTAGTTAATGTTAATTTGTACTTATGCTAATACACTTTTTTTTTTCAAGTTTAAAAATTACTTTTAATTCAACTATACAGTATATAGGCTATGTATTATATCAATTATTAGTATATTTTTGGATTAAAATCAAGCTAAAAAAATAAGAAATTTTATTAATAGATATGTCCCACCAAAATATTTTAGTTCAATTGAGAATGCATTGACGCAAGACGATTCATGGTGTCTTTAATCGTTCTGTTATTTGGTAGCAACAGTTACAGTTCCACCCAGTAAGCCAAACACCAAATATATATTTTAAAGGTGCACTATGCAGGAATTCCGTTTTTGTCAAACAGCGACCCCTAGAGTTGCTGTGGAGTACTTGTACTGTCGTAAATAGCACTCAGGCAGAGATGGCTCTGCACTCACGGCCTGATCCCCTCCCCCTGTACACCGGTATCTGTTCAGTAGGATGGAAGCTGTAACGAGTGGAAATAAGGTGTGGCCCCTTTAAGAGCTGCGCGCGCGCCCTGTTTAACTGTCGTCAGTCTGTATTGTATGTGCGCCGGGTTATTTCTGTTCGATGCTTATTTTATCAGAATTTTATCAGATCTTTTTTGCCGTAAAGCAATTCGTTACAACGCGAGACCTGATATCACGCGACACTCCCTGACGCTGCGGCCGGCGGCTCACCGGCTCAAAGTTGCAAGTGTGTTTCCGCTCACATACGATAGGGGGGTGCGAAACGACCACCATTCAACCCGAAAAGAGTAATATAACCATTCCAATGACTCCAACGCTGTTCGGTTGAGGTAAAAAACCTGCATAGTTCACCTTTAACTCTAGTCTGACTTCTCGGTCGGTCAGTCTCCCGTTTCCTCTTTCTTTGGTCCACTGACAAAGATTTCCGAGCTTTCTTCTTCTTTTTTACATCAGCCATTACGAAAACTTGAAGAATTCAATATCTAGCGTTACCTTTTTCTTATAGCTAGCCGGATACTAGATGGATGGGGGCGTGTACGCGTGCAGTGCCGTAAAGCAATTCGTTACCTCGCGAGACCTGATATCACACGATACTTCATAACACTGAGGCCGGCTGCTCGCCGGCCCAAAGTTGCAAGGGTGGTTTTGCAGCTCACAGGCACCAGGGGGGTGCGAGACGACCACCATTCACCACGAAATCAGTAATATAAACATTACAATGACTCCAAAGCTGTTCGGTTAAGGTAAAAATTTACTTAGTTCACCTTTAATACATTAGTTTCCATCTTAGAACATTTTCAATTAGTCATTCATGAGCAATCACACCTTTATCTGGAGATTCAATTTTCTGGACTATACAAATTTTGAAACTTTGAGAGCAGATTTGGTTATTGCATTGACTTACAGTTGTTAGATGTTTCTTGAGAAACCAGTTTTATCTTTACACAGCATTCAGACACACTCTCTCTCTCTCACTCTATCTCTCTCTCTCTCTCTCTCTCTCTCTCTCTGGGTGGGAGGCAGTCATGGGGTCTGATGGAAGGTGATTTGAGTCAGACGGCATTTGTCACTTATGTTTAGCACTCGGCTGACTGGCTGTTTTCAGGCCTAGCCGGGTGGAACGGGGTTGCGACTCAGTCCCTCTGTATTTAACCTCTGAGGATCCAGAACAGGCACCCCACTGGCATAAACTGCCCAGCAGCACACTGCACACAATTCCCCAACACACAGACAGCATGCATCAAGATCAATCGTCATTTTGTCCAAAGATGTTTTTTTTTAAGGTTTAACGCCACTTGCAATTTTTTATGACAATAAAAGAGAATTGTGGGTCATTTTCACATGCAGTCCTTAGTTACCCACCACCTGGTAAGACGTATTCATTTTACCTGCAAGAGGACCAAACTTATTATAAATGGCCATAAAGAATTTATAAAAAAATTATTATTATTATTATTATTATAAACCTATTATTTACTATTTCTGTAGTTATTACTTTTTTTATTCTTTCATTTATTTTCTTTTTTCCCTGTGGCATATAAATGCTTAAATGCTCTTAATCTCATATATTTTTATTTGTGTATAAATAAATGTATGATCTATGTTGTAATATACCGGCACCTCAGGATTTCAAGTGTTGGTACTGCCTTTGTTATGGCACCTACTGAGTGTAAAACAATAGTTTTTTGTTTTGTCTGGATTCATGTGTCTGTGTTTAGTGTGTGTACACCGTTTTAAATCATTACAGCATCCACCATCACATGGAGCTGGAAAGCATTTACAATACACATTTGTTTGAGTTGGATTTTTTTTAAATGTTTGGATTGCCTTCCCTTGGGGAAGTTGGTTTTGACAGAGACAACCCATAGCGATAGCTGCAGTGACTCACTCTTGCACACACGGACGCAAACGCTGTCAGCCTTAATCCCACCAGCCTCGGCACAGCACGGACCCTGCCGTCTCCCAGCAGCTGGGACACATTAGGCAGAACGTGGTTCGGTTTACACTTCCAGCAACAATGAAAGGGGATACAATGCTTTGTCTCCCCAGAAGAATCCCTGAACATTTGCTAGCTCTCGATCCCGCCTAAATGACTTATTACGGTTCAGTGTGTACTGGACTGAAAGACTGGAAGTTGTTACTGGAAGGTCATTATCAGTGTTGAGGAAACTATTTTCAAGCTGTTCGAGCTGCTATTATTTTAAACCAATTAAAGTATAGTCAAAGTAGTCTTGAAAAGTTAGCTATACTACAATCGCCTAAAAAAAAAGAAGCTAACTCCACTAAAGATATTTTTGGGGCTACTTTATATAAGCGTATGTGTGTGTGTGTGTGTGTGTGTGTGTATATGTGTATATATTAGGCGTGTAACGATTCATTCGTTTTCTCGATGCATCGATTACAAATCCTGACGATGCATATGCATCGATCTTGAAACATGTATTTTAAATCGTGAATCGTTTATTTCAGTCAATATTCGATTTAAAATGCTAAGAATCGAATAATTTGCGATTCTATAGCGATTCAGTGCTTTAAAACATATAAACATTAAATGACTACATGCGCGAATTAATGAGGCGTTGTGCGGCGTCATTTCGCGTCCTCACAGCTCTCCTTCACATACTCGCTGCACTCTTTACCATCTTTCACTGGATTTCGCCTGCGCTCTGTCCCATATAGCTCTCATCTGATTTTTGAGCGGTCCATTAAGCTCTCTTCAGGACAGCCACTGGTGTTCACATGAGCAGATGACAGATCTCTATCGAGAAAGCAAGCCATTGATAAAGCTGCCATATTATTGCGCGGGCACTGCTATGAAATAACGCGTTCGTTGCGTGGAAACGTCGCCGTTATTTTCTTTAAGATAAGATACTGAAGTTTTACAGAAATGGGTCATACCCGTCCTGAGCAGTTAAAGTAAAACCCCACATATTCAAGGGTGCGCATTTATTACATGAAAAGAGAAAACGTAGGTGTCTAAAATGCACACGCTTCCGATTAATCATGAATGATGAATGAATGTAATTTAATGTTGTTAAATTGAATGTACGAAGAAAACTGATGAAATAACTACAACATTAATTACACTGAAATAAGAGCGCGTGGTTTATCCATTAATCAGATGTGCATTAATGTTGCATTCATAATTGTTAAAATAGCACAAGCTTAGACACCCGGCGTGTTTTCTTTCAGAATCACAAGGAAAATGTTCAGTATTTAAGAGAACAAAGAGTAGCTATTCCATGAGGAAAAGTTAGTTAAGGTTTAGTTGGGAAAGTTCATGGTATTTTTAGTCTCACAATGGAAGGATGTTTAATGTAGGCCTACCAGGAACACTTTAAGGTTGTGTATCCATTAACACTATGCTACTAAATAGTTAACATGATGAACTAACAATACTTTTAAAGCCTTTTTAAATCTTGGTTTACATTTCTACAAATGCTCATTTATAGGCTTTGGAAATATTTTTTATAATTAGATTAATTAATAACTTTTTTTGTTCCAACTCTGACCCCCGAAGACAAGTTGTATAATTCACACCCTGACTAAGACCCATTGGGGGAAGCATTTAAATAATCCTATGAATGCATATAAAAAAAATGAAGGATCGAATCGAATTAATCGAATCGCATCAAATTTTAATGTGAATCGCATTGAATCGAATCTTTCTGAGTTTGCAAAAATCGTTCGTGAATCGAATTGAAAACCAATGAATCGTGAATCGAATCGATTCGCTGCCTACCCAAAGATTCACAGCCCTAGTATACATGTATATATATATACGGAAACTCTGCAAAAAAAAAAAGAAACTTCCCTTTTTCAGGATACTGTATTTTAACCCTCTGGGGACGGCAAACGCACCGGTGCGTTTTAGCATATTTTTTTCACATAGCAGCAAAATAAACTACTTAAACTACTCCATTTCTGGTCATACAGAGTTAAGAAATATTAAAAAATAAACTGTTAAATGTCTACTTTTTTATGTGCCCACCTACAATCGAAATAAAATATTGTACTTTTGTAAAATAAAGAAAATAAACAGGGTGTGCGTTCTGCCTCTCCGTGTCCGTGAAGTTTTTTTCTGGAGCACGTCTCTAATCTTCAACAAAACTCAGCGAATACTATTCACCCAGACACGAGCAATATATGTTTATGATCATTTAAGTTTGTATTTTTAAATTATCTAATTTAAAACTAAAATAAATATTCTCTGTTTATGTAATCTATATAAAAAGAGAGAGGTGTCAGCCGTTCTCATTATCGTTCTCTGCAGCTCATTCTTTTCCTAATGTGCCACGCCCACGGAGAGCGCGCCATTCAAACGCTAATGATCTGAAGCAACACATTGAGACGTGTAAACGCCCACATAAACTTGGTAAACACACTATATTTAGTCAGATTAATGTACTGTCGTCTTGCGTGGCTGTGAGGAATAATCCTGGGACATTTACCTACCTCAGAACAAGTGCTGGTTTATTTTCACTTCGATGAGCGAGCTGAGCTGTAAGTGTTTTATTCTTGTGCTTTGTTCTAATCGCGATATATAATAACGTTAGTGTCTGTAAACGCAAAAATAGCCTACTGTTTGAATTTGAATCATGTTTCTGTGTGTGTGTGTGTGTGACTAGTTTTGGATAGATTATAAAGTTTTAACTCTAAAATAGACATCAAATAAGCTTTTGTTAGCAGTTTCTGCTCATATGTTAAATATATAGTATGTTTTGTCAATAAACTAATCAACTAAGATGCTATAGTGTTTGTTCCAATGCAAGCTATATCAAAAGAATGAATCCTTAACTTTGAAATATGTATGATAAAATGTATTGGCCTACTAAGACATTTATGGAAAAGACAATTTTCTTTTCAAGATGTTTCCAACTCTAACTTTGAACCAATTCTGTAGAATGGCCCATATAACCTATTTGAACAGGATTTGTTTCCAGGTATGACTAAAAATGTGCTTTTGACTTTCATTTATATTTTGATTTTATATATATATATATATATATATATATATATATATATATATATATATATATATATATATATTTATATGTGTGTGTATGTATGTGTGTTTGTTAGGGATGTAACGATTCACTCATCTCACGATGTGATACGATTCACGATACGATTTTCTCACGATTTTTTAAACAAATGAGATTTAAGACAAAAGTGTCCCTTTTATTATTTCTCAGACAAAATGCTGCACATTTCTTTTTAATTTAAAATATATTTGTCAAATAATAAAACTACATTAAAAAATTCCCTTCAAGGTTGTTTCAACTCAGTCTTTTTGTCTGTTTGGTCAAGAGGCTGGACACTGGTACCTTCGCACACTATCTAAAAGACTGTGTAAAATTAGTACCAGATTGACAGGGGTTTTACATTCTAGTAAAGGCAAGATTCTAATTTTGTTATAATTTTTATCATTACACTAGTAAGAGTAAAAAAAAACACATTTAGAGAAAGAGACAGTAAAATAAATACAACACCTGGTTGCCACGGAAACCCCTTGTGATCTCCGTGGCTCTCGTATTAATGACTTTTACATGAAAACGGAGGTGACTGGTGCTTCTCACGGTGGTGATTATTATTAGTCTACGGAAAGTCAAAATGCCGCCACACCTCCGATTTGAATGAGTCAACGTCAACATCTACGCTTGCCATCGCCATGTGTTTGACGGCGCGTGCACACCAGTCTATGGCAAACACTGGTGCGGCGCGAGCAGAGCAAACCGAGCGTTTTCAGTTCATTCCTATGGAAGTTGAGCTTGGCTCACACAAGATCAAGTTCCATGAATGAAGTGAAAACACTCGCTAGCTTCGCGCCAGTGTGTGCTCGCTGCTATTGTGCCTGTAAAGCGAGGTTCTCAGCGTGCCCTGCTGTTTAAATCGTGTATCGCGATTCGTTTAACATTTCAACCGACTTGAATCATCAAACATTTTTATCGATTTTCAACCGGTTGCGAGTGAATCGTTACATCCCTAGTGTTTGTATATTGTCCTTGCATTCTTTCTTGTGTGACACCTGAATGAAAGGCTCATTATTATGCGGGTCTTTGTCTTCTCAGGTGAGAACCACCTAATTATTCACAATGGGGTTGGGCCGTTCACGCCCATTCGCATATTGCCTTGGCTAACAGAAAATGTTTTTCACAATTTAAAAGAATCTATTGTGTTATGTCAATGATTAGACGGGATGATTTTCAGATCATTTTGAAGCAAAAACTCAAGGCCACAACTTACATTAGTCAAAAGTCTTGTGGACACATATTTAGTATGTGTTTTGTGGCTTTATTTCAGAAACATTCATTTTAAGTTTTTTCAATAACCATGCATAAACGATATTCTCTCAAAAATACAAACATGTACATACATGTTGCTCACATATTATGGTAGCCCTGTGTGTGCTAAATAGAGTGTAATTTCACCTGTGCCATTAATATGTTTATAAGCAACTGAAAAAAGCACAAATGTCAGGGCATGTCAAAACATCTCAAGGACCCCAAAACACCTTAGACCCCAGAGGGTTAAAGAAAATTTTGTAAAATTACTGGAAAGGGTGTTTTTCATGCTTGTTCAGTGAACCATGAACAAATATTGTAAATGTGCCTGTCCATAAGACACTAACAGTTCCAATAACTTAGGACACTTAAGAGAAGCTGTTTAGGGTTTGGGTGAAAAATTTTAAGAAAGATGCTTAGGGTCCCTGATCACCTGTGTGAACATGCCATAGTCCTGCTGCAGGAGGCATGAGGACTGCAGATGTGAACAGAGCAATAAACTGCAATGTCTGTAATGTAAGGCTGCGTTCACACTGCAGGGGCTTAATGCTCAATTCCGATTTTTAAAAAAATTAATTTTTTTTGCAAGGCCATTCACATTTCCAATTAAATGCAACCTTTTGTGATCTCTTGTGTGAACATGAACGTGAACTGACCCAGAAGTGACCCGTATGCGCAGAAGAGTACTCAACGGTCAACAACGTCACTTGTTGTTTGCGGAAGTAGATAAACCTGGATGTCAACAGTGGAGCTCGTTTAGCAATGTTAAAGTTATTTTCCCAACAGAGCCAGCACAATTACAATCTTCTCATTCCCGCCTACTTCAACGCAGAATTATGACGTTTGTCACATATCAATGACGTGCGGGTCGGATACATGTGACCTGGCCGTTCAGATTAAAGTCGCATTTCAAAAGATCGCATACATATCGGATTTGGACCACATACCCAAGTGACCTGGGTCGCATTTCAAAAGATCGGATCTGTGTCGTTCAGACTGTCATGAAAAGATCAGATACAGGTCGCATAGGGCCAAGAAAATCGGAATAGAGTCGTTTCAGCCTGCAGTGTGAACGTATGCCTAAGACGGTGCAACAGGGAGATGGGAAGGACAGCGAATCATTCTGTCAGTGCCAAACTACATGTAACCATGTGTCCCCCAGACGTGTTTATGAACTTGCAAGTGACTTGAGCAGGAGATGCACTGTTGTACTTAAAGCAGCTGGTGGAAACACCACACACTGACTTCTACTTTTGATATGAACACCCTTTGTTCAGGGGCTCATTCCATTTCTGTTCATCAAATTTATGTCAAATTTGTTCAGCTTATGTCTCAGTTGTTGAATCTTATGTTCATACAAATATTTACACACACAAAAAATAGCTGGAATTGGAAAATAAACAGTTGAATGTGAAAGAACATTTGAAGAGTTTGGTTACAAAACGCAATAAATCCATTTAGATTAATTTGAGTAAAAATGTGTTTTCTTTACCAAGAAAGTGGAAAGATGAAAACCACTATTTTCTGTTTCAAACTTTCACATAGCATTTGTAGGTCATAATAACAAAAAAAATTTAAATCCACGTTTTGATTTTCAAAGATTTATTATAAAAACGGATTACTTTTTTCCCCAAAATCCAATAAATCCATTTAAAAAAAAATTCAAAATGCAAATAATCCATTGAATCAATATAAACGTTTTTTTTTTCATATTGAAACTGTTGAAAATACACAACAACGTAAGTTTATTAGTGTAATATTTTTTGTAAGTTTTCACAGACAAAAACACGTACTTTCAAAGATTCACATATTATAGTATCTATTTGATATCACTTGTTTAGGCCTATAAGATTTTTATTCAACCCATAGCCCTGTTGAGCAAGGTCACCACAAGCTATTGATAGGTAAAGGAATAGCTATCAATAGCTCACAGTGACCTTGCTCAACAGGGCTATGGGTTGAATAATGCCAGAGTTATGCTTCAAGTTTTAAACAATGAATAAAAATCACATTCATTTTATACACTGAATTTGTTGTCTTGTGCATTAAAGATTGAAAACATTTTTCCTCCTCCCGAGTGCCTCACCGGCACCCACTGCAGAAACAACCACAGGTTCATCAATGCCGTCAAAATTATTAATTTTTTTGTTTTTTTGTTGATCAAAAAGTACAAAATAGATAAGAAAAACTAGGAAGCCGGGTGCATTTAAGGCGCTGCCGTTACCGTTTACATTGCGTGGAATGGTGCATTGTGATTGGTTGAGTGGATATATCGCATTCTGCAGAGAAGCGAGACTGGCGTTTGTCGCGGTTTGGAAAGAAAGGGAGAAAACATGACAGGATAACGTGGCGGATATCGCATTTTACTTAAAATTAAACATTGACTTTTCAATACCAACCAGATACTGTCACGGTGTATGTGGGTTGAGGAAGGATTCGAAGGCAAAGCTCCAAATTAGACAGTTTAGTTCAAAGTAACACTCACAGGTTCAGACAGGTAGGAAGACAGGCAGGAACACTCACAAAAACACCGAAACCTTTACAGGTCACGTAGACGCAAGAACCGACCAAGACAGGCTGGACACAAACAAACTAAATCCAGGCACTGATGAATATAAACCAGGTGACACAGATGAAGGTGATTAACAATACACAGGTGATGATGATGGACTAATGACGGTTGGCATGGAGATAAATGAGTGGCGGGAAAACAAAAGACATGTGACTAATTCTGAAGACAAACAGAAGATCAAAACAGACACAAACGTGACAGATACAATACTGATTTTTGCAGTAACTAATTTTTTTTAAAAATGGCATTTATCGCGTTTTGGAACCAAACTCTTCATTTCTTTCTTGTTTTTTTCAGACTCTCAGACCATGCAGAGAATGGCAAAAATCTTGCTTTGGGATAAATTAAGAAATATTGTTGCCAAAAAGTGTTTTTTATTTATTTGATATTTGTGTTTAGTCATATCAGACTTGCTGTAGTCTTCTTATATATTTTTTGTTTGGTGATGTGGCCGCTGTGGCCCTAGATGCGGGTTTGGTTGTGGTCTAGAGAGAAAGAGCTGTCATCTTGCCTTCACTGTCGTCCTGTGATTCATTAAATAGCAGCAAGTACTTGATCCCATGACCCCTGCGGTGCTGCCCGTCAATCTGTGCTGGAGGTCATAACCCTGTGCTTGGTCTCTCACATCAGCTGGACAGACATGCTGGATTATTGGCCAATTTGGGCTGCATTAAGTAAAAATAAAAGATTGTCTAGCAGCATAGTACTATATAAATAAAACCTTGATTATGTACTTTTACATTTCGATTAGAAGTACATTTCTTTCAATGCATTGTCTATTTACTTTGTTTATTAATAGTTTTTTTTTACAATTATTTGAAAATGGAGGTATGAGTATGAATGATTTCTGTGTTTATCAAAAGCATGCCATAAAAATCTGCTAGTAGAGCTTAACTTGTATTTTATGTGTCGGGGCGGCAGTGGCTCAGTGGTTCATGTAGGTTGTCTACAAACCGAAAGGTTGGTGGTTCAATCCCTGGTTCCACCTGACCAAGTGTCGAGGTGACCATGAGCAAGACACCTAACCCCAGCTGCTCCCGATGAGCTGGATGGCTCCTTGCACGGCTGACACCGCCGTCGGTGTGTGAATGAGTGAGTGAATGGGTGAATGTGAGGCAAATTGTAAAACGCTTTGGTGGCCATTGGGTCTGTGAAAGCGCTATATAAATGCAGTCCATTTACCATTTATGTGAAATTAATTTAAGGCCTGATTATGTGAATTTGCAGCCAGTAGTTAACTTGCAGACCGTATGGAGAAGAATGTACCTCTTAATTCTGAAAAATCCAAGTGAGTATTTGCTCAGCTCTCTGAAGCCTGCGAAGGGAGCAGGATAGAATACACACCCTGGCCTTGACTGAGATACTTTCACAGGGCCTCTAATGAGGAAAATATGCCTCTTTTGTTATTTCACATTCAGATCCCAAAGTTTGTGGGAAGAGGGTAAAGAGAGAACAAAATTATCAAAGAGACTGATCATGTTTCAAGTTTTGGTTTGATCTACTTCCATCTGTAAACCTGTGTGTGCCAGTAGGAAAATCCGAGTCTTCCTCACTGTTCAGGTCAAGGTTTTTTATTTTTATTTTACTCTGATATCTAGATATTACCAGTGTCTTGTTTTTTATTTCATTATTTTATTTTATTTTTTACTTTATTTTATTCAAAAGTGTCAAGTCTCTGATATTCTGAAATCTATATTACCCGTCTTTTATTTCTATTTATTTTTTATTTATTTATTTTCATTTATTTTATTCTAGATATTACCAGTGTCTTTTTATTCAATGCAATTTAATTTGTAACAAACATGGACCTTTTTTAAATGAAAGTTGAAACTTCCATTCTGACAGAGAGCATTATTACCCATCATGCTTTAAGCCAGGGGTGCCCAATCCTGCTCCTGCCGATCGACTGTCCTGCACAGTTCATCTCCAACCCTAATCAAACACACCTGCCTTTAATTTTCAAGTGATCCTGAAGACCTTAATTGGTTGCTTCAGGTGTGTTTGATTAGGGTTGGAGATGAACTGTGCAGGACAGTCGATCGGCAGGAGCAGGATTGGTCACCCCTGCTTTAAGCTGTGTCTGGTCTGACCGACTGGTTTGTTTGGCAATGAAGTGCGTTTACACTACAGCTCAGTCTCTAAAACAATTAGCCCCTATTAAAGAAAGGTCAAGCAAAGTTTAGACCCAAACTGATATATTTATGCAATATGAAACACAAACATCACATTAGCAGCAGAAACTCTTTTCTTGGCGACTGTTGTTAATAGGCTTTGTGCGCCAAAGTGCACACTAGCTAAGAGAGACAGAGAGGAGGAGGACATGGCAGCTCCCTTGAAACTTTTCACCCAAACCTGGACGGACTATGACACATCCTTTCTAAATTATAGACTTATATTGAGAAAAGCTGAAGTGAACTGCTCTTAAAGGGATTGTTCACCCAAAAATGAAAATTCTCTCAGTAATTACTCTCTCATGTCGTTCCAAACCCGTAAGGCTTGTTCATCTTTGGAACACATTTAAGGACGTTTTGGATTAACCCTCTGGGGACCAGAGTGTTTTTGGGGCCCTTGGGATGTTTTGACATGCACTGACATTTGTGCTTTTTTCAGTTATTTATAAACATGTTAATGGCAAAGGTGTAAATTCACTCTATATAGCACAAACTTGGCTACCATGAGATCTGAGCAACATGTATGTACATGTTTGTATTTTTAATAGAATAATGTTTATGCGTGGTTATTGAAAAAAATAAAAATGAAAGTTGCTGAAATAAGACCACAAAACACATATTGATTATTTCTTCACAAGACTTTTGAAAATTGTATCACATAGCCTAGAATATTTGCTCCAAAAAATGTGAGAATCATCCTGACTACTCATTCAGATAAGTCAATAAAGTCTTTTACATTTTTAATGACGTGTTTTGTTTGAGAAAGCTTTATGCAGGAGGCGTGATCTCTCATTAATATGTGTGGCATTCCACACCTGAGAAAGACAAAGACCCTCCCATAATGGCCCTATTAGGTGCTATCAGGCCATATCATTACAGGAGCCTTGCACAAAGAATGAGGAGATTTAAAAAAGAATGGCTTTTAGATTGTTTGGATTTATATAAGGAAAATACAGGGTGCATACGTCTGGACACTTCTATCACACACCCTTCACCATATAGACATGGTTTTATTTCAGTTCAAAGTTAGAGTTGGAAACATCTTGAAAAGAAAATTGTCTTTCTCCATAAATGTCTTAGTTTGATCATACATATTTCAAAGTTGAGGATTCATTATTTTGATATAGCTTGAACAAACACTATAACATTTTAGTTGATTAGTTTATTGACAAAACATACTATATATTTAACATATGAGCAGAAACTCCTAAAAAAAGCTTATTTGATGTCTATTTTAGAGTAAAAACTTTATCCAAAACGAGTCAACGAAATGTTGTCTGTTATTTAGTCTGTAACAGTGCGTATCTGTGCATTCATTCATTCATTCATTAATTCATTCATTCACACACACACACAAACATGATTCACATTTAACAGTATGCTATTTTTCCGTTTACAGACACTACATTATTCTATATCGCGATTAGAACAAAGCACTTGCAAAAAACACTTACTTCTCAGCTGAATCTGTTCATCCTCGAAGTGAAAATAAACCCAGTGGTAAATGTCCCAGGATTGTTCCTCATATAGCCGCGCAAGACGACAGTAGATTAATCTGACTAAAAAATATAGTGTGTTTTCAGAGTTTATGGGCGTTAACGCGTCTCAATGTGTTGCTTCACATATTTGCGTTTGAATAGCGCGTGCTCTCCGTGGGCGTGTCACATTACCAGAGATAATCAGCTGAGAGAAAGATAATGAGACGGGCTGACACGTCTCTCTTTTTATATAGATGACATAACCGGAGAATAATAATTTTAGTTTTGAATCGGATCATTTAAAAGTACAAACTCAAATGATTTAAAAGATATATTGCTTATGGCTGGGTGAATAGTATTAGCTGAGTTGTGTTGAAGATTAGAGACGTGCTCCAGAAAAAAAGTTCACGGTGACCGAGAGGCAGAACGCACACCCTGTTTATTTTCTTTATTTTACAAAAGCACAATATTTTATTTCGATTGTATGTGGGCACATAAAAAAGTAGACATTTAACAGATTATTTTCTCATATTTCTTAACTCTATATGAACAGAAATGATGGTAGTACTTTAAGTCTATTTTTCTGCTATGTGAAAAAAACGAGCAAAACGCGCCGGCGCGTTTCTGGTCCCCAGAGGGTTAATGCTCAAACGTGAATGAACCTCATTGGTTCTTGCTGAAGCTCAAACGTGCTGCGTAACACGAGAATGAACCTCATTGGTTCTTGCTGAAGCTCAAACGTACAGCGTTACACAGGAATGAACCTCATTGGTTCTTGCTGAAGCTCAAACGTGCTGCGTAACAAGGGAATGAACCTCATTGGTTCTTGCTGAAGCTCAAACGTGCTGCGTAACAAGGGACTGAACCTCATTGGTTCTTGCTGAAGCTCAAACGTGCTGCGTTACACAGGAATGAACCTCATTGGTTCTTGCTGAAGCTCAAACGTGCTGCGTAACAAGGGAATGAACCTCATTGGTTCTTGCTGAAGCTCAAACGTGCTGCGTTACACGAGAATGAACCTCATTGGTTCTTGCTGAAGCTCAAACGTGCTGCGTAACAAGGGGATGGACCTCATTGGTTCTTGCTGAAGCTCAAACGTGCTGCGTAACAAGGGAATGAACCTCATTGGTTCTTGCTGAAGCTCAAACGTGCTGTGTTACACGAGAATGAACCTCATTGGTTCTTGCTGAAGCTCAAACGTGCTGTGTAACACGAGAATTAACCTCATTGGTTCTTGCTGAAGCTCAAACGTGCTGTGTTACACGAGAATGAACCTCATTGGTTCTTGCTGAAGCTCAAACGTGCTGTGTAACACGAGAATGAACCTCATTGGTTCTTGCTGAAGCTCAAACGTGCTGTGTTACACGAGAATGAACCTCATTGGTTCTTGCTGAAGCTCAAACGTGCTGCGTAACAAGGGAATGAACCTCATTGGTTCTTGCTGAAGCTCAAACGTGCTGCGTTACACAGGAATGAACCTCATTGGTTCTTGCTGAAGCTCAAACGTGCTGCGTAACAAGGGGATGGACCTCATTGGTTCTTGCTGAAGCTCAAACGTGCTGCGTTACACAGGAATGAACCTCATTGGTTCTTGCTGAAGCTCAAACGTGCTGCGTAACAAGGGAATGAACCTCATTGGTTCTTGCTGAAGCTCAAACGTGCTGCGTTACACGGGAATGAACCTCATTGGTTCTTGCTGAAGCTCAAACGTGCTGCGTTACATGGGAATGAACCTCATTGCTTCTTGCTGAAGCTCAAACGTGCTGCGTAACAAGGGAATGAACCTCATTGGTTCTTGCTGAAGCTCAAACGTGCTGCGTTACACGAGAATGAACCTCATTGGTTCTTGCACTCTAAAAAATATTTCAGTTGCTTAGTAAATATCACAGTAATAATTAACTTTATTAACTTAATAAAATCTCTGAACATCATTTACTTGATAGTTTGAGTTGAACATACAAAAATAATTGACTAAAAATCCAACAGTTAATATTGTCTAAAATTTTCAGTTATATTTAATTTTTTTCACTAAAAGAATTTAGTATTTGACTAACCAATTATTTATTTCAAATATACTTAATCTATTTGTGAAATTTCCATCAAAATATTTTGAGAGTGGATAATTAAACTGATCTGTTTCAAGAACCACAAATAATACTTTATTCAAATCAATATTATTCATATTTAACACACACATAATAAATTGAGTAAGTTTACTCAATTAAAACAATGCGCCCCTCCCCCACCCTCTGATGTGACGACGACGACTCAACGTTTGAGTGAGCGCGGGCTGTTTGAATTCTCTCCGGTCTCCAGAACAACAGTTTTCTCTTCTTGGAGTCGCAGAATTGGTGTATTTCCTCTGTGAAATTCAGGTTTGTGTATGTTTTATTTTATCTATAGAATCACTACTGTGGTTTAAATCATTTTATTTAAAGCAAAAGAACATACGTGTGTGAGTCACCTAAACGAGTGTCTTGACTGTCTTTTCGCGTTATTGTAACGCCTACAACAAGAGATAATGAATATAACTAATTTGGATGATAAAATGTTCTCAGAACTGTGCACTGTTTGTTTATTAGCAGGTTTTGGAGTCGCGTCGCAGCATCTTTCGGCTCTGAGTGAAACTCAGGACGGCGGTCTAAAGTTAGAAGTTTCCCCGCAGAGCGCGAGTCCATCTCCGGCATGAGAACCAGCGCTGATCCGGTGGATATTGGATAACAGACCGGTTGATTAAACTTGAATTACTTATGAATGTTTAAATGTTTAATTTTTACTTTTAAAATGTTTGTTACATGAGTTATGTAGGCAATATTGTTTATTTTAAAACCGTATAAAATTCGCTGTATTGCTGTACTCATCAACAATAAAGGCCAATGTCGGTGGTTGTATGGAATATTTTTTTACAAAGGTTTAAAGGAAATAAAAAAGTTAATATTACTCATAAATAAAAAAAACAGTTGATATTACTCATGAATATTGTTTTTTTTAAATGTTCCCCTATTATTTCTACTCAATTTTATTTGTTAATGTACCAAATGCAGTTACTCAGATCTACATAATTTTTTTACTTACATTTACTTAGTTCATACAGTGTATGTAATTTATTTCACTGCTTTCAAATTAAATCAATATTTTTAAGTGTAAAAATGTTTCACCGAAAAAATTGAGTAAATCATAGTAAAAGTTTTTAGAGTGTGCTGAAGCTCAAACATGCTGCGTAACAAGGGAATGAACCTCATTGGTTCTTGCTGAAGCTCAAACGTGCTGCGTTACACGGGAATGAACCTCATTGGTTCTTGCTGAAGCTCAAACGTGCTGCGTTACACGGGAATGAACCTCATTGGTTCTTGCTGAAGCTCAAACGTGCTGCGTAACACGAGAATGAACCTCATTGGTTCTTGCTGAAGCTCAAACGTGCTGCGTTACACGAGAATGAACCTCATTGGTTCTTGCTGAAGCTCAAACGTGCTGCGTAACAAGGGAATGAACCTCATTGGTTCTTGCTGAAGCTCAAACGTGCTGCGTTACACAGGAATGAACCTCATTGGTTCTTGCTGAAGCTCAAAAGTGCAGCGTAACACGAGAATGAACCTCATTGGTTCTTGCTGAAGCTCAAACGTGCTGCGTTACACAGGAATGAACCTCATTGGTTCTTGCTGAAGCTCAAACGTGCTGCGTTACACAGGAATGAACCTCATTGGTTCTTGCTGAAGCTCAAACGTGCTGCGTTACACAGGAATGAACCTCATTGGTTCTTGCTGAAGCTCAAAAGTGCAGCGTAACACGAGAATGAACCTCATTGGTTCTTGCTGAAGCTCAAACGTGCTGCGTAACACGAGAATGAACCTCATTGGTTCTTGCTGAAGCTCAAACGTGCTGCGTAACAAGGGAATGAACCTCATTGGTTCTTGCTGAAGCTCAAACGTGCTGCGTAACACGGGAATGAACCTCATTGGTTCTTGCTGAAGCTCAAAAGTGCTGCGTTACACGAGAATGAACCTCATTCTGTTCTCGCACATCAAGCGAACACGCTTGAGCTTCTGTTTACCATGACTGATGTGTGAGTTGATGAATGTTTATGTGAATAAAAGCCTAAATTTAATCTGTTCATCTTATAAAACGATTGTGTCTCTTCAGAAAATTTCGAAACTAAACCCCTCGATTCATATGGATTCGTTTTACAATTTCTTTATTAACTTTTTGAAGCATCAAAGTTTCAGTTGCAGAGCTGTCAATGAAGGGACATAAAACTCTCAGATTTCATCAAAAAGATCTTAATTTGTGTTCCTAAGATGAACAAGAGTCTTACAGTTTTGGAACGACATGAGGGTTAATGTGGGACATGAGGGAATTTTCCTTTTTGGGTGAAATAACCCTTTAAGGGTAACAACGCACTGAGAGTGCGTGATAGGAGGAGAGAGCGTTTTTAATAACAGTTGCTTCAAATGTTCTCAAGGAGGCTCAGCTTGCAGGGGATTTTCTAAAGAGGCAGAAAAGAGGATTTTGATGTTGGTACACAAAAGAATTGTTTGCTCAGTGTGGAGAGATACACAATGCACTTTTACTTTTACTTTACCAAAAAAACTCATTCTCTCTCCACTTGTGACTGTGGCCTCAGACGCTGTAGAGTCCATGCGATAGGAGCTGCAGATTTTGCCTGTTAATTCCTTCTTGCAACGATGATACTTGTACACAATAGCCCTCAAACACAAAGCTGATGATACATTTCTCAGATTTCATGGTTTATTTCTCCAGTAAAACCTTGAAATTAGTCAAGGCATTATCTGGCAAGCTCAAGGACAGTGCCTTTACTTTGCGTTTTGTTTGCTCTGAGTGCTTGTTGTTGTTTTTTTGTTTTTTTTTTGCACTTGTGACTTTTTGCACTGTGGTTGTCACTAGGGGTGTAGCAGATCAAATTACTCACGGTTCGGTTTGTATCTCAGTTTTAGGGTCACGATTCGGTATGTGCTATGTTTAGGGAAAAAAGTACTGTCAAATAAAATAAAGAAAACAAGAACAAATAATCTAATTACAAGCAACGGCACAAATAAATACAATAGAGCAAAGATAAAAAACAATAATATAAACAGTGCTTTTCAGGTTTTTCAGGTAGGTCTAATATTAGATTTCAGATACAGAAATTGAATAAAGTAATCAAATGTAAAATAACATTGCATAATTTACTATAAATTAAAGATTAGTCCCTATTAAAGTTACAAAAAGCTATTCATTCAAGAGAGCAGTGAGTTATTTCCTTGTCTTTTTTGGCTTGATTAACATTAAAAACACTGACAAACAAAATATTAGGCTGCTGTTACTTTGACATAATGCACTGATCCAATACACTGATACTGTACACATGCGTTGTCTTTCTCGACTGTTTACGTTCACTTAAGACATAACCTATGTTTGCTTGGATACTCGCCAAGATGGGCATGTTGACATCATTTTTGTGTGAATTTGTCCGTTCAAGCTCAAGACTTGAAAGAGAACTCAATATTTGCGCGCTGTCTGAGGCGCGGCTTCGGATGAGCGAACCCAAATCTTCTCACAGCGTGCGCACGAGTCCTTTTCCGTCTTATTGCACTTGAATGTTTAAATTGGCAGGGCTTAAATGAGTTCAGTTTAAACACTGATAGCAACACATGCTGTTCAGATCTCACCTGCGCTCGCACGCGAACGGCACTCACATTGAACAAAGTTTACAAAGAGTGACTGTTTGTCCATGTTTTTTGATCATCACTGTTGTAATGTATTGGGCAGCCAGAATGTGTATCCATCGACAAAAGCATACATTAGCGGAACTCTGTCTGTCTGTTTTATGCGTTATTTTGAACAAACCATATTACAGATATGTTGTCAGATTTAAAATGAACTGTGGTGCGAGTGTCTGCCGAACCGTGGGTGTAGAACGGTACGGTTAGATTTTTTTTACGAGAACCATTACACCCCTAGTTATCACCACGTACAGACTGAATCTTTAGGAAAAAAAATTAATCTGGCTTGGTTTTCATTGGGGGTTTTTCTGTTTGATTTTAAGAATCAGCATTTACAATTGTCCATGTTTCATGATTGGTTTAACAATGCAGGCACTTGGCAATTGTTGCAAACACGGCGCTCCAGTGATAATTATCCACACTTGGAGATTAGCTCTGGATGCTGACAGCTGTTTCGGCTCCATGCAATTATTCCACTATACAGCATTTCTTCTGAGGAAACTGCTCTACAGTTATGATCTGTTTTGGCCCAGCACAGTCTACCAAAGCTCAGACATCATGCACAGCAGGAGCCAGACTGAACAGGTAGTGGGTTGAAGATCTGCTTTTCTTTTATTGACTTGACATGGGACTGGAGTTGCACGAGGCTGCAGGATACTGGTTGGTCACTGGTGTCGTCTTAATTGGTGTGCAGATCATTTACATTTGGCCTGAAGAGAATGATGAGGCATACTTGGCTTTGACTGGATGGAATGGCTTTCTGAACCAGATATGACATCAATCTTTCTTATCCATACACACAGGTTTTTGGACAATTCATTTATGCATTGTGCATGTGCATGCATGTGTGTACATGCGCCTGTGTGAACACAAAACAAAATCAATCCTAAAAGACACTGTCTGCAAAGGCGTCACTGCCTGGTTGAATGGGAATGATGCATAGGGATAAAGAATGTAAATTGACTTTCACATATTTTTGGATTATTAATAGACCAGCTACAATGTGATCAATGTGAATGTTCAATGTACAATGTGAATAATCATTTCAACATTCTCACAAAAATAATCAGAAACGTATGTAGTCAGTCAATCCACAAAATATTTTTTTTACATTTGTATTCATCTGCACTGCAAAAAAAAAACATTCTTAGGCTAAATCTGAAATCGCCCCCTATACCCTTGAATAGGGTGCTATTTGAGGGGACATCCATTTGTAGTGGTGTCTGAAACCATAGTGGACGTTATTGAGTGCACTTATTCAATCCTACATTGCACTGCAATAACGAGTGTACAACTGACGTATGGTCAACGGCTGTCCGAAATCGCTCACTAGTTTTCAATCACTCCTTGAAGGGTGGGCTAACGAGAGGACTAACGTAGGGAATAGTGATGAGGGTTTAGGGAGCGATTTCAGATTCAGCCTTAGTATTTCTGTCAGTAAAAAAAAAAAGTGTAAAATTGCGTAAGTTATTCAGAGAATTAATCTTGAATTGCCTTTTTTTTAACTTTGTTTTATCTTGTTTTAAGCATGAACTTTAATAAATGTTGTTACATTTAATGATTCAAACTTTTAAATGATTTAACTTTTAAATAATGTATTTAACATTTGGCTGAAAAACAGTGTTTCTCTAACAATAATGCATGCAATTGCAATAATATAATATATGAAATGTAATACAATACAATATATAACTTGCATTAAGGATTAAGGGAGCCAGAAATACAAATATAGAAAAAGATTGTGGCTCTAATGGGCTCTGGCTGTCAGACTTCCAAAACTGCCTTTCGATCCGGCTGAGTGATGCATGTTTGAGAGTTCGAGAAGCGTTTCACTGCAGGAACCCAAATGACACCGACACTCACCTTTAGGTCTGATACGAAACAGGACTAACTTACTGCCGCTGACAGCAGTATCCACAGGGACTGCTCCAAATGTGTCTGCCACACCGCTACTGACAGCAGCCTCTATGAGGTCACACTCAGGGTGAGTAATGGGTGTGAAAGATCGGAGGTCAGATGTTGAGTGGATTATCTGACAGAGGAGGTCGCCCCGCTGCCCTGCAGTGGTTAGAGATAAGGATAAGGCCAGCGTTATCAGCCGAGCTTTTCCTCGTGCTGATGTACACATCCCAGCCAAGAGTGGATTGGAGTCAGAGTCTGTTGTGACGAGGGGTCGACGTAGCCTTTCGGTGGACAAACCTGGCTATGATTTTAATTTTCATTCGTAAAGTCGTTATAAAAAGGTATTATTATTATACAGAACTAAGTTTGGTTGAGATCTAAGAAATTGGATGAGATGGAAAAAGCGCATAATGAATGTCAAATGCTTGTTTTATAACAGGAGAATAATGAAGTATTTGAAATTATTATTATTATTAGGGGTCCAAGCACTGATTTTCTTTTTTGTACTAATTTTCTTTGTTGTCATCTTCCTTGTCCGGACATCCTTTTACACGTGAATCATCTAAATTTAAATGTTCAATATTAACCCACACATATATTATGATCACAACATATCTTACGACAGTAAACATTTTTACAGTGGGTTTTTTTAATTCTCTTTTAATCTATCTAAAAGTAAGAGGGAATGATTTCCTGTGAAAGTCAATTGCCCTTTTCGATACAAGTTTGTGTTGCTGTAATGTGTTTCATGAAACTCTTACTATCAATGAGGATTCAAGACGGATTTTGTTGTAAAAAGCACAACACAAGATTCATTTCAATTGGATTGCTAATCATCCACATATGCCATCGGTGCTTGGACCCCGATTCTCGCCGCTTGCGGCTATATTTATTATTTAGGTAAAATAATAAGGCGAGGGGAGGGAGTCCAGTGGAGTGCACTCCAGATCGCTGCTGTTTGAAGTTTCTTGCTGCTTGTGAGAAGAGAGCGTGAGTTAAAGGGTGCTGCTGCAGGATTTGGGTTACCCTTTGAAGTGTCCTTTGGAGGGAAGTCTCTTTTTCGGCTTGGTAAGAACAGCTAAGCTCCTCTAAAGTTCCAGATTTATGCTCTTGCTCTCTTTGTGTGATGTGCATCGACTTTGCCTTGCCAGGTCATCATTCGTGCGTGTCACATAAAATGTATCCATTCGTGGGAGAATATGTCTCCTTAAGCATTATTCATGTCTGAATCCTGAAATTGACATCAGATTCATGTGTTTTTTCCAAGGACAAGAGTTTTGAACCAAGTCTAAAGCTGACGTAGTCCACAGGCTCGAAACTTGTGTTTTCCACTAAGAAAAAAAAGAAAAAACACAGTTCATCAATGCTGGATAATAACATCATGTTGGATCTAAATGTATAAAACTTAAGAGGCCATTCACACATCAATCTTGCATGCTTCTATGCTGTTTTTCTACGTAAAATTGCACAATGCACCAATTCATGATTGGTTGACTGCCAAATTAAAATATTCAACAGAACAATACAATAACATTATTAACCAGTTAATGTAATTTCAAATAAGTCTTTCTGTTCAGAACTATTAAAGAAGTAGTTCACTTTAAAATGAAAATTAGCCCATGATTTACTCACCCTCAAGCCATCCTAGGTGTATATGACTTTCTTCTTTCAGACGGAGTTATATTAATAAATGTCCTGGCTCTTCCAACCTTGATAATGGCAATAGATTGCAACCAACAGATTGAAGCTCAAAAAAGTGCATCTATCCATCATAAACGAACTCCAAATGGCTCCTGTGGGTTAATAAAGGGTTTCTGAAGCAAAGCGATGAGTTTGTGTAAGAAAAATATTCATATTTAACACGTTACAAAGTAAAATTCTAGCTTCCAGCCAAACGGCCATACGCAATCTACTTGCGCCTCGTGGTGTAGCGTAAATATCAGCAGTACACCGCATTACTCGCATAAGTTGCGCTTTACACTTAAGTCAGATCCGTATGTTCATTTGGCTAGTTATTTTACTTTATAATGTTTTAAATATGAATATTTTTCTTACACAAACTCAACGCTTTGCTTTAGAAGGCCTTTATTAACCCACAGGAGCCGTTTGGGGTTTGTTTATGATGGATGGATGCACCTTCTTGAGCTTCAATCTGTTGGTTTCAATCAACTGCCATTATAAAGCTTGGAAGAGCCAGGACATTTATTAATATAACTCTGATTGTATTCGTCTGAAAGAAGACGATATCATATACACCAGGGGTGGGCAAACTACGGCCCGTGGGCCACATACGGCCCGTTAGGCTGTTTAATCCGGCCCGTCGAATATTAAAAAAAAAATCTTAAAAATTGCATTCGGTGGCGAGGGGGGCGTGGTTCAGCGAGGTCTGTAGCGGGAGAGCGAGGGCGGAGCCGAGCGGTAAGCGAGCCGTGCTGACAGAGTGGGGAGAGAGAGACTGCTGGGAGCTCGTGCACGCTGTCGAGAGAGAAAACGCTGGCCTGCAAGCTGTATTCAGTGGAAAGTGTTGCTGCATTTGTGACCTGAGAAGCTGTATCCAGCGGGAAGAGTACTGTTTTATATGTGATTTATTTTTTAAATATTCTGAATTAATTGTGTGAGCGCGAGTAAGCGCTGTGGGGAGAGAAAGTAACTTAATAAAGTGCACGAGCCCCAGTATTTGCCGACCCTGTGTCTCCTTCCATCACCCATTCACCAAACCAACATCCCTATCACACATTCATTTTGCCTTTTTCCTGCAATACTTGAATAAAGCAGATCATCATTCATTCAGAGCTGTTGTGGCTGTGCTGCGGTGTGTCACGTGACAAGCAATGACGCGTCACCATGGAAACCATTCAGTGACTAAATAACGGTTGCATTGCAAAGCTCACGCTGCAGAGTCGGACCGTTTTTTGTAATTTGTCATATGTAATTTGTAACTAATATCCCAGGAAGAACGTTGGCACGATTGAATCATTGACATTTCAGCACTCCTTGAACAGACAGCGACTTAAGCGCAACAAGGCTCTTTGGCTGTTTTTTTTTTTTCCTTTTTTGGAAACTCAGAGAAAAAAAAAAGTTTCTAACCACTTGTACGCCTTATTAGTTTTCATTTGATTTTTTAGTTTTTCATTTGATATTTAGTTTCTTTGCTCCTCTGTATTTGTAGATGTCTCTTGGACTGCTTCCGGTTACCGAACTTTATCGCCCGGCTTTCGACTAACGTAGACTCACTGTATTCCGGACACTTTGCACACTAAAACGTCCCGTAAGATATCAATCCGCAGAAAGATAAGCCTGATTGGCTCGTCTGTCTCTGGGGACATGCCTTCCACATGTTCCAAAGTTTGATTGACACATTTTGGACTAATCATTTTGGAGAAATCTTGAAAAAACTGCCGGGAGACGCAGTGTCCGGATTACCGTGAGGACTCACGGTGTTCCGGACGGCTGAAAATTTCTACT
Source organism: Tiaroga cobitis (assembly GCA_030578255.1). Lineage (NCBI taxonomy): Eukaryota > Metazoa > Chordata > Actinopteri > Cypriniformes > Leuciscidae > Tiaroga > Tiaroga cobitis. The sequence continues at coordinate 25,348,415 of CM060611.1, read as the reverse complement.
CACTGTGTTTCGGACAGTTAAGGAGTCGTCATTTATAATATAAAACACATATACATTTTACCAACTATAAGTTGGTAAAATAATCATATTAATCTTCATAACTTTGTTGTATAAGCGTCTATACACTATTTTAATCGACGATTGCTCATGTGAGCATTATATTCTAACGTTAACGTTATATTTAAGAATTTTAAATGTTAAAAAAATTTAAATACCTTAAAAAAGTACAAATATTTGCAAATTGTAACTCATAATTATTTTATAAGACCATAAGAATGTTTTTTTTTGTCATTTTCTGGTGGGTGAACATGTTTTAAGAGCCGTTTTCTACGGAGGTATTCTCCCCTCTTCCTTTTGTCTTGCCGGAAAACCTTCCCCCCACCATTTTCTGAACAGTCATTGGTGTACGTTAGAAACTCACGTTGATTTCTTTGAAACGACTGGCTCTGGAAACATAGGATTGGTCGGATTTGAAAGAGGAGGAGGCAAAGATGACACGGATATATATATATGCCGTGACCTGAAAGTTTTTATTTATAGAATTTGCGAGAAAAGGTCAAGTGTCCGGAATACCGTGATGTCCGGAATACAGTGAGTCTACGTTACGCTCCCGTCTCTGCCATGTACAGAAACCAGTTTTGTTCATTAAATGTTCTTATCTGCTTTTGTTTTTTACGTTTTATTTATCATACTTAAAATAAATTGGTATATTTGTTTATTTTATTTTTTCACAAATGTATGACGTTTGTGTATTAAGTGCAATTTGATTACCATATGGAGTTTTAATAAAGTTGAATTAACGTAACCTTCTCTAATTTTTACTCTTCTAGGTGCACACTTGCTGGTGTTTTGTTTCTAATTTACTGTTAAGCCCATTAAATAATACTAAGGATAAACAATATTTAAAAAGAATATAAATATAAATAAAATTAAAATAAATATAAAATTAAATTTAAAAAAAATAACCCCAAAATATAACAATGCTAAATGGGGATATCTATAGCATATAAATTCATTTACCACATAAATTACGTGATCCACGTATCCACGTAAATGTGTTTGCTGGTATAATCTGCCACTGGGCCGGACCTCTGTCAAATATTAAAACCCAGTGTGGCCCTTGAGCCAAAAAGTTTGCCCACCCCTGATATACACACTAAGTCATATACACTTAGGATGGCTTGAGGGTGAGTAAATCATGGAACATTTTCATTTTAAAGTGAACCACTCCTTTAAACTTGATTTGGGGTTTTTTTTTTTTCATGTTCCTGTTAAAATGTTGTTGTTTTCGTTCCTTAAACCGGGTTAGAGCTCTGATTAATATTAACAGGTTTGGAATGAGATTGAGTATATAATTACATAAGTTTTAATTTTTGGACCGTATCTTTAAATAGTAAATCAAACTCGATATCCAATCCTAAAGCAGGTCTGTAGTATGAGCTCTTGAGTCTTCCTGTAGCTCAGACAGTAGGACATGGAGCTAGCAATGCCAAGGTCATGGGTTCGATACCCAGGAATGCAAAAACTGATCAAATGTAGGCTATACCTTTAATGCAATGCAAGTCAGTTTGGATTAAAGCATCTGCCAAATGCATAAATGTAAATGACCTACTTAAAGCCACTTGTCTACATAGTGTGTGTGTACATGTACTTTGCACATGTTGTGTCTGAACTTTTGGGATGCCCCCTCCTCTCCGTACAGCTTAAGTGTCACAGCACGGCTGGCTGATCATGCTGTTTTTACTCGGGGCACTTGTCTGACACCCTACCCCTCAAAGAAGAGTGCGTGATCATGTATGGGAGGGAGGATTATTCTATTTACAGTCACAGAACTGAGACCCTTTAATCCTTCTGTAACACACACACACATACAACCCTACACACAAATACAGCATTGAGAGGGAGTTTGGGCAGATTGAGTTGCATGTTGAAATCAGCCATACTGTGATAGAGTCCTCTGATAGTACAGTTCTGCATCTGATAGAGACGAACCACAGAGGTCCAGCAAAACAGAAACTGAGGTATGAAGTGGAGACTGAGGCTCATTTTAACAGCTACTTTTGTTTGTGAACTAACACACAATGTGTGCATAGGTCAAGTGTGAGAGACTGACGGATGAATTAATTCAGTTGCGTCACTTTTGCATGCAGTATTTCAATTTAAACCTTCATCTTGTCATGGTCAATCTTTCAGCGTTTTTCGCATTCCTCTTTTTTTTATGAAAACTCTACACGCTGATTTAGAAATTTCATGTTTATGCATTTGGCAAACACTTTCATCCAAAGCAACTTACATTGCATCCAAGGTGTAAATTTTATCAGTTTATGCATTCCCTCGGAATTGAACCCATGACCTTGACGTTGCTAGCACCATGCTCTACATTGCACTAATATTTTCTTCTTATTATTTATTTACTTTGTTTTATTCTATCCTTTATTTCATGTTATTTTAGATTATTTTATTTTAAAAGACATTTGTATTCAACTTTTCTTTATCACGGTAACCAGGTGAAGACCAACAAGGTGGTAAAAAATTATTGCGAAATGACGGCATTTCCATTAACCGATGTTATGCGAGTAAAACCTATTTTTTTTTCCTCACGCGATAAGTCATTCCAAAAATCATGGCAACGGATGTTCGTAGGTTTACGTATATACCAAACACCGCTCTAGCCATTATTTTTAATCAAAGGAAACGTAGGCATGTTATCCAAGCATTAATGGCAAGGAAAGCCCCTTAAACTTGGGAGTGGTATTAGGTGTTTCTGGGTGTTTCTCCCTTCTATCTGCTTCAAGGTCTTGATCAATTGTGGCATTTCTTTGGTTTTTAGAATCCAGTAATCCCGTAATTCTTTTGTCTTTTATTAGTTTAATAAGTATCGTCTTCTGTCCAAACATGCCTTTCCTTCTTTATAGAATGATCGACTTTTACGTATGGCAGGTGACCTGTAAATGCTGTAAATTTCCATTGCAGGCTTGCGAAATATTCCTTTTTCGAATTGCCTGAAAAACCACCTTATTGCGAGCGTAAAAACATTTTTGCGATATATGGGAGTTTTTGCTAAATTGACGTGTTTCCATTGAGCGTATTTTCAATTCGTAGTTTCACTTTGCACAATTTGAAGGGTAATGGAAACGCAGCTATTGTGAAAATAAATATCTCTATCAGCAGGCTCAGTTCATTCTTTGTGAATTCTCCCTATGATTACTTGAATGTTGTTAGCATGAGCATTTTTAAGGTTTTCATTGGAGACACCCAGACAAAAATTCATAACAAAAGGCGTTTTGTTTCTCTTAAACTTACAACCTTCAAATAAAGGATGGTATGTGTAATTTACTGCCGCCCATCCTTTCTTTGCTCGCTCATGACCAACACCTCTCTCCATCAGAATGGGCTGCACTGTTACGGCCTCTACAGCCTTGAGTGCCTTCAGTGTTTTTCAAGGACAATGAACATTTCTGACATCATAAATCAAGCAGAGTGAAAGTACAGGGGCTTTTGTCCACAGTGTTTTGCCTGTTAGTTTTTTGACTGATGGAATGAATCATACAGAATGAAAGAGGAGCAGTTTTCAGAAGTGTTAATCATGTTTTTGACAAAGATTCAATCTTTGAGTGTTTTTGTTTGTTTGGTTTGTCTTTTTTGTGCAGTTGGTCTGTTCGTTTCAGCATTGATTATTAGCAGCAGTCTCTGTATTCAAGGCATGTTGTGGTTATCAGTGTAATGACTTGGGCTGTGTCTTTACTGTGTGTCCATGTATGAGTTTAAGGGGTGTGTGCAGGCACGTTTTATTACTAAAACTGATAGAGTATATGTATGTGTAATTGTGTATGTGTGTGTATGTATATATATATATATATATATATATATATATATATATATATATATATATATATATATATATATATGATAAAAAGTCGGTTTTAATGTGACCATATATATATATATATATATATATATATATATATATATATATATATATATATGGTCACATTAAAACCGACTTTTTATCATGTCGTCTTCATTCTTTTTGGTATTTTCAATTTAATGTAGATTAATTTTTTTTATATATTAAAACATGAAAGTCCATTTTTTTAAAGATGAGAACCTAAAAACTGACCCCCAGTGGAGTAATTTTCACTACAACCAATTATTTCTAACTAATAATCCAAGTTAGATATTTACTAATCAACTGATAAAAACTAGGAAATTTTCATCAAAGATTGCTGTGCTTTTACCTAGGAGAAAACTGTCAGTTAAAAACTTAAGATGAAATATGAAACGTGATGTGTAATTATAAACAAAGAAAAATAAATATCACTTGGACAGGATGTTTTGTTGTCGTTTGTGTCAAATTAAGTGTATAAAATATTAAATTGTCTGTTAAGGATCCACAAAATTCTAGCTGGGAAATAAACATTAGAAAGACAAACAAGTCTGCCATTGAATTCAATAAATGTTGACATCACAGAATGCTGTTAAACACAATATATCTTTTTAAAAGTAGTGGAAATGACATTGTGGTGGCAACTCAATAGGGCTAGAGTGGTCTGTCTGTGTCCAGTGTCCTCTAGCTATATGGCACTCCGCAGAAGTCTAGCAAGTCTGCATGTCTCACATACTCACATCAACACACAGCCTTGGTGTGAAGTGGGAAGTGACGATGCTCCTTTTGGTCTAAATGGGGTCTTTATCAGGCCCCTCTCACTAGTTTGACTGCTAGCAGTGTTCTGGCTAAAGCATGGGAACAAGACTATGGAGGCTCTCACATGAGTGTTGCTGTCTCGTGGCCAAGAGCGCACACAGTCCCAAGGTCTTTACTAAGTCTGTCATGCCTCCCAAAAATCTGTCCCTTGCTAAACATCAACTATATTATAAATGAAATGGCAAAAGAAATAAAAATGCATGCGGACATCAGTTACCAATGCAGAGAGACCACACTTCTTATAATAGCCAAGATAGCATCTGTCAGTTTTTTTTTTATTTTAGAGCAGCCTGTTGGATCCTTAGGCAGAGTGTCTACCCGTCGGCAACATTAATTTGCTCAAAATCCATGTGTGACTGATATAATTAAAGTGTGTAATTGAAAATGAACATGTGTTGAGTGAAATGAACAGGATGTATCTGTTATTGTGATTGCTTCTTGCTCAATTGGTGTGTCATTACCTTAGAATGACTGAATAAAATGTGCACAAAAACATTGGCTCACATTGAATAATAAACATTTGTGATGAATTTAGATTTTTTTAGCTGTCATCTCCATAGTAATTTTGAGTTTCTCTGTGCTTTTCATTCAAAATACTCCTGCGAGAGAAAATAAATGTCTGGATGAGGCCCGCCAGACACATTTTAGCTTGGAGAGAAAGAGAGCGAAACAGAACCACGTCTTTATTCCACTGTCCCGCTAAATATTTTATTGCTATTCTAGCATAGAACATGTGCACTGCTGGTGCTAGATATGAAAAATGAGGCTGGGGACACACTCAGCATCCATTTCTTGTACTTGCATTGTGAGAAAGGAAGAGAGAGAGCGAAATCAGATGAGAGAACCTCTGTCTCGCGGCACAAAATCAATCTGAAATCTCAACGCTGACCCATCAGGTCGAGTCTGGCCCCGTTCTGAAGTAATTGACAGAAAAGTCAGGGCCTTGTGGAACTCAAGCTCACTTTCACCCAGGCCTTTAGAGATGAAATGTTGACGTGTTTAAATGATATGTGGTGTTTGTTTGCGTATATTTTGCAGCTGAACTCGCCCATGAACTCTGTCAGCAGCTCAGAAGATATCAAGCCGCCCCTGGGCATCAACGGTGTGATGAAGGTGCCAGCCCAGCCCTCGTGCACCCCCCTCTCTCTCACCAAACACATCTGTGCCATCTGCGGCGACCGCTCCTCAGGTACCAAGACACATCTGTATGCAAAAGTATATGTGCAAAACTGATAGTTTATCCCCAAATGCACATCCAAATGTTTTGCCAGTGTTGCTCTGCAGGGCTGGTTGTGATAGAAAAAAAAGCTAAAAACCAGTCTAAGCTGGTTTTCTGGTCTTCTATGCCAGTCAGGATGGTCTTTTGGTTGATTTTGGAAAGGTTTTGGGCACTTTTCAAATGGTTGATCAGCTAAACTAGCTAAACCAGGCTGGGAGAACAGTTTAAACCAGCTAAAGCAGCACGATGCCACACAACAAAAGACAATAGAACCCATTATAATCAGTGATGAGGTGTGACCCGACAGTAAACCGATGCCTTGTTCTATTTCTGACGTACTTCAAGCACTTGTGATACTTCTCATAGGAAGGACAAATGGATTTGCAACAGTCACTTTGTCTCGTCCAGTGTAGACAGCTTCTAGCTGTTGCGGCGCGATGCGACACGTCAACGGTGTAAGAGTCAAAATCTGCATCATTTAAAACAGGATCTGCATGTTCATGGGTTTAAATATATTTATATATACAATATTTTTGTTATAAGAGACAGCTTATATATAAACAGCTTTGTGCATCAAAACCTTTCCTTTTATGGTAAAAAATTTACTTGATTTTCAAGTCAATGAATTTGCGACTGCTGAATTTGCGACATTTTTTGACAATCCGAAGCATTTTGAACGTCTCTTGCACGTTTTATAATTACCCAAAAATCAAACAGTTACGCACGTTATCAGATCCTTCAAAAACTTAGGCTGGCTGTCGGTTGGTATATTAGAACTAACAACATCGACTTAACACTCATGGGCACTGAATACATTAAATAATGTATATTATAAACTTGACATGTGATTTTAATAAAATGTAATTTGATCACTATCTCTCTGTTGTTTAAAAGATTTTGCAATAAAAGATGACACATATTTTACGTGATATGTTACATTTAATTACCCCTTAGCAGATTTTGACTCAAACAAATAGTCCAGCCCCAAAGGCTAGGTCATTGTTGGGGAACAAACAGATTTTAAAAAACAGTCTAAATTGTTGTTCTGGTCTCAGCTAGCCTTCTAGCCTGGGAGAGATGTTTTAGAAAGGGTTTTAGAAGGGTGTTTGGACATTTTTCAACTGGTCGACCAGCTAAACAACATAAATGTATCCTTTATTTTACCAGGAAGGTCCTATTGAGATAAAAAAAAAATTTTTTTTTTTTTTTAAATCAGACTGAGAAAAACTAGCTTATGCTGGTTTAAACTATTATTGTTCAGCAGAGATACAATATTTTTTATAGCAGCACAGATACACATTATTTACATTGTTTACACTACAAGTGGATACTTGTAGTTGTCTCTGAATATTAATATGGAATAGAAGTTGTTATTTCAACACACTTCAGTTGAAAGGTTGAAGGATCAAGTCCCAAAAGTGTGATCCATGAATTATTACCAATGTAGACCTGAATATAACCCTTATGACTAAAGCTTGTTTTTTTTTGTGTTTTTTTCACAGGTAAACACTACGGTGTGTACAGCTGCGAGGGATGCAAAGGTTTCTTCAAGAGGACTGTGCGTAAGGACCTGACCTACACTTGTCGAGACAACAAGGACTGTATGATTGACAAACGCCAGCGCAACCGCTGTCAGTACTGCCGCTATCAGAAGTGTTTGGCCATGGGCATGAAGAGAGAAGGTACAGCACATAAAGTTGAGGATAGAAGATTCTTCTTTCTCACCCTCAAAATTTATAGTACTATTCACTCCACCAGCTCTCATTAAAGTGAATCCCACGTAAACACCCCTTTAGCATCCTTTCATGTTTGTACAAAAGGACTTGGTTGAAGGAGTCCATCGTTCTTTGCACTGACTGACCTGAGCTTTCCACCATGGGGCGAGATGTTTTATGCACTCCATGTCCCCTCACTATTAGACTCAATCTCAGCTCTGTGTGACTCTAGAAGAAACATTCATATTACTGCAATCAGCCATTAAATAGTCAGACTGCAGGTCAGCACTTAATTAGTGCTTGCATTATCTCACGCTGAGACATCAGTCAACGAGTCCATGATGCGCATGAGGAACGGTGACTATCCTCGAGATTCCAGGTAGTGTACTTCGCCACATACTGTGAGAAAACACAGGAAATGGTTAATCGATACAAGGTGTTTTTTTTTTTGGGTTATTTTCTCTCAGATAGGCTTTTTTGTCGCTAAATATAGAAGACCATCTTGTCTCCCAAATCATCACCTGAGGCAGAGAAAGATGAAAGAGAGGGAGAAGTGAAGGTTGGGTTATCACACTGAAGAAAAGGGGGGCATTAGCACTTTTTGCACACTTGTCCCCAAGAAAAGGAGAAGCATGCTAAAGATTTTAGCACATAGCTGGTGGAATATTGATCTGAAAGACTATATTTTGCCCCTCAGTCAGAGAGAATCATTTTAGATTTATGAGATTATGACATTTTTCAGTGTTGTTTTTGGAAATATTTTGTCTGCTGAGACTAGTCTTCAGTTTTTAAGGTGGAACCAATTAACTATTCTGTAGCTAAGTGTGGCACAAATACCCGTTCACATATAGACATGCATACACACACACACGATTGTTGTTAATGTGTGCTTTTTGTTTGTCGTCTTAGAAGAGGGTGTAGAGGTTTTGGATACTCTATATAAATAATTCCACATTCAAACGCTCATTCACAGCACATATATATATATATATATATATATATATATATATATATATATATATATATATATATATATATATAGAGGTGTATATTATATACACACTATATAGGATACAATTCTATAATATATAATACAATTAATTTATATATTCATTTATATATCCCTAAGTTTAAACATTTATAAAGATGTTTAAAACATCAGTAAGCTTTGCTAGTCAGATGGCCATATAAATTATATATTGTAGCTAGATTGCATAGCCAACATAGAGTCCACATCTGCCTGTGCAGACTCTCTAGCCCTTGTTTCATGTGAGAGAGAAAATCCTCCCCCTGTAGACGGAGGGAGTACTGCGATCATACGTACATGACGTCTCGCTCTCTCACACACACACACACACACACACACACTGTCTATGACCTCAGTGCAACCTTTCGTCTCCGTTACTTATATCATCACGGCGTCTTTCAAGGATATGATCATTTGCTTGCGTTCGCCTGTTTTGTATCCCATAAGCTCGTGCCGTACCCCGAGGCACGGGAGAGCTGGGCCACGCTCCCCCAAAAAGAGCTGAGCGAATCTGCAGAAAAACAGGATTAAATGAATTTATGCTCCTCCTCTCCAGGGGAAATAAAGCTAACGTGATTTCAGCCCCTCTCACCTCTCTTTGACTCCTGAAGAGGTATTTTACCCTTGGGCTGACCTCCAGACAGCACTTTCTGTACAGCAGAATCCCCCTTTTCTGAACCCCTACCACCAGCGCGGTCCCTCTGTGATTCGCCGTTGAGGGAAATAGCGAGGGGTTAGGGAAAGGAGAATGCGAATGTGCTGTGAATAGGGCCTGGGTTCAGAGTCTTTTGGGTGAACTGTGCTCGGCACATACACACTCTCTAACCACAGGGGCTTGGATTGTGGTTAATAGTGCTCTAGCCACAGTGAGACTGAGTGACTGTTCAACACTAACCACTTCCTGTTTCTCTGAGCTGATCAAATGTCTGATCGGTTAAAGCCTGTTGGAGGAACCCACAGAGACAATAAACATGTTACATCACATTCTGTCATGCTACAAACAAAGTTGGAAATTAAATCAGTACACACACACACACATATATATATATGTGTGTGTGTGTGCGTGTGTGTGTGTGTGTGTGTGTGTGTGTGTGTGATTTTAGTTATTTATTTTACTTCAGGTTTATACATCTAACACTCGAATAAATTGATAAATAAAGGGTGTATAAAATATATACCTAATACAAGTTACTATTTACCTGATAATGTTTTAATAATTTGCTGTGACTTGAATAACAATATATAAGCAAATTAGTTATTTTTCCATGGGGTCCCTCATATTTTCCTTTGGAGTCCATCATATTTGGGGGTCAAAAATGATTAAAACCTGAGATGTAGTTTATTAGAGTACCAGCTTGATGTGAGTGTGTATGCGTGTTGACTTCTTGATTAGACTAACTGTAGTGACCGTGACTAGTATTGTTACATACAGCCGTCCAGGAGGAGCGCCAGCGAGCCAAGGAACGCAACGAGAACGAGGTGGAGTCGACCAGCAGCGTGAATGAAGATATGCCCGTGGAAAAGATCCTGGAAGCAGAGCTTGCCGTGGAGCCCAAAACAGAGACTTACATTGAGACCAATGTACCTATACCTTCAGATTCAGTAAGTGACATCGCTTCCTCTTTGTGCACTGGAAAGCCTGTTGAATGATATAGTCTCAGGTTTTCTATCCACCATGATAACATTTAGAACCCCCTGTATACTTAAGACCCTTGAGGTACATTGAAGAATCATTTTGCATTTTGGAGCAATGGTTAACACTAGGGATTTGCGCACCTTTTTCTTTTCACTTTTGTTCTGTCAATAAAGAGTAGCAAAAGCATATCTGATAGTCAAATACTCGACAGCAGAATGATATAAAGAACATGGAATGCTCCAGTTCTATGTAAATCTGTGGGGGCAGATTTAGTGTGGGCCTAGTTACAAGAACAACTTGAGACATTGAAGAAACCCCAGAGCTAAGATGTCTTGAGCCATATGCTGTGTTGCCTGTACGACGGCTCTTCTCTGTCTCTGCTTGTTTTGGTGTAATGTAACTGATTTAGCTTGTTGATAGCCGTGTTTGGAGATACGTGACGTCATAGTGCACGTCTCCAAAGAAAGACTGTTTTCTCCAATTACTGCAGTGTGAAGCATTGCTTGAAAACTGCTCATTATTGCTGTTCACCTATCAGTTCTGCTCTTTCTCTTTGTGGTAATGCTGTTTTTTCACCTGTCCCCTGTTGAATTACAAATCAATGATAGAGTACACTCTTTGCTTATTTGCTTTGTTTCGGTTTGACTTACATTGACTGATGAAGTTTACAGTCTCATATTTCCTCTATTTTCTAAATATTCTGGGTTTTTTTCTACTGCTTTGAAAGGTATAGTGGAAGTAGGCCTGGAAATGATTTGGAGGGGATGATGAGCCAAAATTACTTTTTTTATTTTTTTATTTTTTGAATGAGTCAGATCGTTTGCACTAACTATTGATAATAATGTGATATTTAAAAAATGAAATATTGATATTATGTTAATACTACACATACAATAATATCATAAATAATCCAGCTGTTGACACTCCTACACAGAAGGTGGCAGTATTGCACCTTGACAGACGAAAGCACTACAGACTACACACTACCCGCATTCAAACAAAGCTCACTTATGTGACATCAATGTGTCCGTTTTTTTGTATTCTATAAACAAGTACGTTCTTTTTGCACGCTTTTTTATAGTTATGGTTACAAACTCTCTCTCTGCCTTTCACCACTCATATTTTGTCATTGCCAGTAAAAAGCACAAAATAAACAGTTCAATATGAATTTTACTTCTTGATTTTGTTGTTTGTTTTTTTTCTTCAAAATGTCTATTCTCCTTATTTTTAACGTAAGAGCGGGCGTAGCCATTTGTAACTCTGGTGTCATCCTCTTCCAGTTATTTTTAGCTGTACAAAACGGCTTTTTATGCTGTTTGATATTGCAGACTGGTGTTTCTTATCATATTTTAATGTATTGTCATAATTATAAACACTGGTTTGTAGCTCATATAGTTTTAGTGTTTACTGCACTTTTGATATTTACGCATAGCAGTTAATTAATTGGAAGTCTCACACATTCACAAGAAAATCGCTTAATTCTACGTTGCAAAACAACGTGGATGGATATTGTTATAATATCGTTATCATTAATTATTTTGACCACTGCAATCGTGTTGTGAAATTGAGACCGAGACAGACCTAGCACTAACCACTAGGCCATGAGTCCACCTTCTTACTGCTCAGTATGTTGAAGCATGTGCACTAAGTTGTCTATCACTCCTACTTTTTGCAGCTCAAAGTGTTGAAATGTGCACTAACCGCTAGGCTATGACTCTAACTTTTTTTTTGTTAGAGCACGTACGTTAACCACTATACGCATCCAACTTCTTAATCTGTTTTAATGGAGTTTTGGTTGGTAATTCCCTGAGAGAAGCAGAGCAAGATAAAGTTGTTGAATTTACCTGTGTTGTGAAGTCTCCCTCCCTCGTCTAGTCACCATGACAAATCAGCACCGCTAAAGTGATCATTGGCTCCACTTTCCAGCATTGTTTGAATAATGAAATACTCTGACAGTCCCTGGGAGCTTTCAGCCTGCCGACAGCCTCTGAGGAGAGTTTTTTCGCATAGGAAGAGTGGTAGAATAGGAGGAGAATAGAGAACGAGAGAGAGAGAGAGAGTTTGGGCGGTTGAGTGCGTCTTTTGGGACTGCTCTGTACCGAAGCGAAAATGTTCTGGAAGCTGTTATGTGAGTAAATGGGGGTTATTTCGGGAAGATGAAGATGTGTGGGAACAGAGGACCGACGTTTGGGGAAAGGTAGCGAGACGAGGGAGAACATAAGGCCTGTCATGTGGGAGAAGCTGCCAGGCTTTACATTAGAAAGCACTCAGTCACTGATTCGCTGTCTTTGTTTGGTTCATGACACTGTATCTCCAGTAGAGGGCTTGTTTTGTTAGTGCTGGGGTGAACCAAGGTTATTGTTGTTTTTCAATATTTTCTTTTATTATTGTGCATAATTATATTTAGCTTTGCGATTAAAGTAGTTATTATATTTTATATTTTACCTTTCAGAAGTAGTTTTTATTCTATTTTTCTATTTGGTTTGTGATTTATATATAGTTGTAGTTTTAAGGAATCATTTTATATTATTAGTTTAATAATAACCAAGAGGTATTTTGTTTGTCCCATGCCCTCAATAATTTTTTTTCTGTGAAGCCAATCTAGTACCTCCTCGTTAAATTTAAAATGCAAAGATTGGACCCCATCCGGAGATGTCATGAATATCACCACATTAAGTGTCATTAGTTTTTACCTTCGTTAGGCTGCCAGGCAGAGCCAAAATGCCACAACTCTCAGCTAAACTCAGCTCAGTCTAACTCATCCTGCTGGCTGTAGATGATGGTTTAGAACAGGAATTTAAAATAAATAAGAATAATAATAATGATGCAGTTCAGAGTTGGACAGCAGCAGGGAGACACTTTACTGGAATATGTTCTCTTGGCCGGCTGTCAGAGTTATGGTCTCCCGCTGTCCCTGGAGCTCCCGTCCTGTCTGTGCTCTTTTGGAATCCTCTGCCCCGTGCACTAATTAATCAGAGGACCTCGGCCCGGGAGTGCAGCTCATGAATGGGCCACCACTGCTGCTTAATGGTTGGGGTTTGGCCAAGCTGAATGAAGTGTGTTTATCTCATGGTGACCTAGAACAGGAGTTAAACAGGCGTTAGTAACATGCCTCCAGTTAGGCAGGGTTAGGGCTGCCTTTAGAGGAGAACACGGTCACGCTTGCTCGTTTTTCACTTCTCTTTTTTTTTTCCCCTTCATTTTCTATTCAAACATTTACTGACTAACACATGCACTGATTCTGCTTGAAAACCTGATGAAAAGTTAGCGTAAATGCCTTTAAATGTGTTTTTCAGGTAAAATTAACAACAGATTTTTGCTGATAACCCTGGCAGCTTATTCAATGTCTGTTTAAATATTGATTTGAATTGGAAAATTCAGTCCGATACTGGTAAGCCAATAATTATTTCCATATATACACATAGACCTATAGATAGATTTAATAACCTGTTATTGGCCAGTAACCCGTATTGTATTGATGTATGTGTGCATCTCTAGTCACAGGAAGTGTTTTTGAGACAGATATGTCACGTGAGCTCACAGACGTCTCACTCGTCTTGCACGGCTGTAAATCCAGACTGCCTTTTTTCCTCTCTTTTGTCACGCAACAATAATATAGTTTAAGCAGATAATGAAAAATTCAACCGTCTCTCATCTCTCCTCCTCAAGTGATAAAAATTTCATAGTGCGATATGCAAGCGTGGTGTTTCTGCTAGAGCCCGGGACCAGGATCCGCTGTGAATAATGCAGGCCGAATGCTTTCCATTCAGCGGGAACAAAAACAGCCGTTGTTTTGTGATGGTCATGAAGAGAATATTATCAAAGCGTCTCCTCGAATCTTAAAAAGTCTGGGGCTAGCGAGTCTCAAGCAAATCATATGGCTGGCTTTATTCACACTATAGAAATCATTCATGGTGGGTTTTACCCCCTATGTCAACCACTTATTTTCTGTTACTTGGATAAATTTTTATCTAGATCAACCTCTCAGGATGGGGAGATGAACCCCACTTAGTTACATATTGCTTAAAAATGGAGTGGTGCATTTTAAGCCTGACCTATAGTACTATATTATTGTATTTGCACACTTTATGAAGCTTGCATTGTAATTAAAGAGGTTATTAAAATAATCATTATTGATGTACATATTCTTTTTTTATTTATCACATTTATATTTAGTTCATTTTTATTTATTAATTAATGTGGGAGAGACTTTGAAATATTTACCTGAACTGTAGCTTTGTTTAAAGTTTAAATTGTTTATTTTTTTCCCCCACAAAAATTTGTTTGAAATAATTAAATGTTTATTATGATTTTTTTTTCTTTCCAATAATCAATATATTTGTTAAGCACGTTAAAGGTGCATAGGGGTGGAACGGAACACAGAAGTCACGGTTCGGTACGATTTCGGTACAATGGAGGGAAAAGCAAAACGGAAATGCACAAGGCATTGTATTTTTTAAATATTTTTTACATTTTTTAAGTTTTATTAATAAAGACATAGAACCAGTTTATTTGTAGTGCACTGACAATAGTTTTATATAATTAGTTTAATTCAATTAATAAAAAGACAAAAAGACCTTGCGATATGTTTGGTAATTGTACCTGAATTCATTTAAAATTATTTTGCTATTTCAGATCAATATATTTGTTTTCCTTAATTTTAATTAACAATGTAACATGATTCTCATCTCAATTATAAATAATTGATTTCTGTATAAAATAATACTACCATTAAAAACACATTCGATTTTCTTTTTAATCAATGTAGAATGTGTAAGATTAGTGCTCCGAGGACAAGAAATGAAAACCAATGCAATATGATGAATGTCCAAAAGATGGGACCCACAGACTCTTTTGAAAGGGAGTTGGATAAATATGTTTTGCTTTTAAAACAATATGTGTGTGTGTGTGTGTGTGTGTGTGTGTGTGTGTGTGTGTGTGTGTGTGTGTGAGTGTGTGTGACTGTGTGTGATTTTGGTTGGGTGACAGTTGTAGGTTACAGTTTGACAAGAGTTTACAGTGTGACAAAAGCACAATGTTGTGTTTTATTGCGAGTGTACACAAATATAAGTAAACACTTTGCAGGTTTAATGATCTGTATGAACAAAATGACGGAGTATGTTTTAATGTTTCCACTGTTCGATCGCGCCCACGCCCCTCTCTCTCTCTTTCTCTCTCTCTCTCTCTCTCTCTCTCTCTCTCTCTCTCTCTCTCTCTCTCTCTCTCTCTCTCTCTCTCTCTCTCTCTCTCTCTCTCTCTCTCTCTCTCTCTCTCTCTCTCACACACACGCACAAACACACACACTCCACCATTGCAATCTTGACATCGCAGCCTGTTCATTATGCGGTCACACCAAACGCGAATAGAGCGTCAAATTCGCGTCTATCGCGTCTAGTTCGACGCTAGTCCAAAGCCAACGTTTGAAGTGAACGCGCGTTCAGAGCCGATGACACAGATTATGTGTCCCTAAAGAACCCGCGTATCTAACAGTAGTTCTGCGTTACATTAATTCATTTGCACGAGAGTTTTATTTATTTTTATACCGTGTATTCTCCGTGTAAATTTGTGCACCAAACCGTGACACCCGTACCGTTTCGGTTCAATACGAATACAGTACATGTACCGTTCCACCCCTAAAGGTGCAGTAAGCAATTTCTGAGAAACTCTGTTGAAAGTGGATCGGACTGAGCACCACAACGCACTTGTAGCCAATCAGCAGTAGGGGGGCGTGTCCACTCATGGTGGGAGAGGAGAGAGAGTGAGCAAGAGGGAAGAAAGACCCTTTGTTTGGGTTGATTTCAAATATCAACATTGTTTCTCGGAAATCGCTTACTGCGCCTTTTTCAGTTTTGATTGTTTTGAGTGAAGAAACAAGGTCAGTGTAAACAGCTAAGATGGCTATTCATCATTCATGAGTATTACCGTGTTTAACAAGAACTCTGGGAGATGTATTCTTTTGAGGAGCATCTTCAGAGGTTCTCTTCACCACTTCGCTTTCCTTTATATTGTTGCTTTGTGAATTAATTATCTGTTTGTTTATGTATGTGGTAAAGAACATGGCAGAAACTGTTGCACCAAGGAGGATCGTCCCTGATCAGCCACATAAATATTCATAAGCTGCATCTGTTTTCTGAGAGATGGCTTTGCGTCTGGCTAACAGTTTGCCATCTCCAACTTCTGCCTTTGATCTGCTGCTGTTGTCAGTGCAAGTTTTAAACAGCCACTTAAATACCATAGAGGGGAAACATTCAACTCTTTGACAAGTTCTCCCGGGAGTAGTCATTTCCCAAATTCCAACTGTGGAGATGTATCTTGCATCTAATAATGGCCACAAAGTGGTCTCATCAAGTATTTGGTATTTTATTAGATACACAATTAACAAAAAAAAGGCATCTGCAAATACAATGATTTTAGAGTTTTGGTAATCTGTTATCGGTCATTCTGCAGACGTGGCCAAACCATCGCAACCGCCGTTGCTGTATCTATTCCTTTATCGTCGGTTGCTGGTCGCATCGCTGACGGATGACTACATTCTGGATACACTTGCGAAGTGATTCTCGCAGTATCTGTCGCAGGCATCGCATCTGAAACACTTCAAGTTTGTTCAGGCCTGGTCTGAGATGGGTCAAACATTAATGTAAACCCTACGTTATGGGGACAAAATGGCAATATCCATGGGGAAAACAGCTTATAAATCATACAAAGTGATGTGTTTTGAAAGGTTCAAATTTAGAAAGTTTTCTGTGATGGGTAAGTTTAGGGTTGAGGAATATATAGAATATACAGTTTGTACAGTATAAAAATGTTAATGGAAAGTCCCCATGAAACAAGAAAAAACGTTTGTGTGTCTTTTTTTTTCACTTTACGGACTGTTAGATGAGGCTGTTTGAGTGACTGCAACTGATATATTGACCATTTCAAAAGCTCTTGACTAATAATTGTGGTGTCATTGTTTTGAACCTATTAATAAACTTCCTGCAATGCACCGAGTGAATCTAGCAGGCTGCCAAAAGTAAGGTCAGGATTTTCCAGGAATGCGCACACACCCTCCCACCAATAATTTTGATAAATATTGATATAATTCTTCTCCCCCTCTGTTTGTTTTCTTAAAAAGCTATTTGTCCTTTCACCCATTGCAATGTCCTGTTGATGTTTTCTAATGCCTTTCCTTTTGACACTTGAGTTGAGAAACGGCACTCAATGTCTATTTGTTCTCATCCTTACAGAAAACCCTCTCCTGCTGCTTTCCTCTCTCTTCTGCGCTCATTCCCTCCCTCCCGCACGCCGTTGACTCACTCTTTCATCTTATAAAACAAAGCAGCGTATCTACCCCTCCCTTGGCTTCACGCAACGTGAAGCTGGAATCATCTATGCCATTTTTCATATCTCTCAATTGTCCTCTCTCTTTGATGGAGCCAGAGCGTTCCGCATCGAGACGTGCTAATAGACTCAAATCTGCAGGAGGCATTAAAGGCTACTTGCCGTACACAAACTCCCTCGTGTGGCGTTATGCACAATGGCAATTTCAAGAACAATACATGATTTATTTTTTATTTTTTTTACCACAACCCTTTGTTTGATAGTTAATTACGTGTCCTTCTCTGGGTCCTTTTAAAAGTTTAGCGGTATTCCGTAAATGTTTGGAAATGTCCAAGTATGTCAAAGTGAATTTAGTTCCAGGGAGCTTCCTGCAGGAAACGCCCGATTAGAAAGAGAGTCATTTTTTAGCACCAGCTCTCGGCAGGTATTTCCTGCGCAGGCCGGGGCAAAAGCACTGTTTGTTTTGCCTTCCTGTTCACTTCTGCTCCAAGCGGATTAGTCCCCATGTGTGAGGCTGAGGAGAGCAGAAGTATTTAAGAGGGTGATAAAGTAACCCTGAAATATCTGTGCCGTTAAACAGATAGCTACCTATAAACATGTCAACAGTTCAAGTAACTTTAACCATGCCCCAGCATGACAGTAGTTGAGCTGAAAGAGAAAACTGACTGAAGATGATGACAGGTTAAGGTAATGTGTTCACTATAGCGCCCCTTGTGTCAACACTGAGATTACGATGTGTACTTGAATTGCATTCTGATACATTTTAAAACACAACGGTGTGTGAAATCAAACACGTGTCTAGAGATTTAGATGGGCCACATGTATGACACTTGTGTTCTTGTGTCCTCCAACAGCCCAATGATCCAGTCACAAACATCTGTCAGGCCGCAGACAAGCAGCTCTTCACTCTAGTGGAATGGGCCAAGAGGATCCCGCATTTTTCTGAGCTCCCGCTGGACGACCAGGTCATTCTTCTAAGAGCAGGTGAATTTAAGAGCACAAACTGACAGAAGCACACATAAAGAATGGCTTTCTCGGCTAGAAACAGGACTAGTTCATTAAAATGTAAAATACTGAATTAGGAGTGTTGAATTGAAAGTTATGCAGATACTACGGATGTGTTTCATAACCTAGTTTGGTGTCTATCTAGATTACATTGTAGCATTCTGCCTGCTTAGATGATATGCTAGGTTTTAAATGTGTTTTTAAAGGCCTAAAATTGCCTGAAATTGCAACAACAACAAAAAACTCCCTTAAGGCAGTTAAGTTTGTTTGTTTTTAACAGACTGTTTCAAAACCTAGTGAGCTGCTGTATTAAGCCCCGTTCACACCAAGGAAGATAACTATAATGATAAAGATATAGTTTTAAAAATCATTCTAAATATAAAAGAATAGCAGCGTCCACACCACAACTATAACGATAACGGCACAGAGAAATGATATAGTTGGAATTACTTTCAGATTTTTTCAGAATGATATTTTCCAGCTGATGAATGATAAAAACATTGGCAGTCAATCAGAATCCATCCTGCTTTAAAGAGCTTGAGCATTTAAGCAACAGATTACATAACTGCAGTGCACACTTAGAATAAACAGATCGATATCATCCGATGGTGTGAACGGGCCTTAAGAAAACATTTTAGCATTCATCTATAGATAACATGTTCGAAATGTGATATGACCAAAAATGCCTTCATTTCTTTCCCAAAATGTGATTTCATTAGATACACAATATGAAAAGGGTTATCTGCAAATGTAATCAAATAATCACTTTTTCTGATTGTTTTTATTATTTAAAAGTTCCACTAACATTTGACAATCAGAAAGTCTATCAAAATACATTGTCTTCATTTTGAACGTATCCATTATTTTATTATTTAAAATGATTTTTGTGAATTTTTGAGTTTGCTACTGCAATCTAATCAATGACATCCACCATTAAGTGTCTTGAGCACCATTCAAATTACTTGTTAATAAACTAAACAGTATGTCTTAAAAGCTAGTGTGCTGCCTACATAGACACCACTGTAGAATTCTGGCTACTTGGACAAGACTCTAGATCAGGGATAGTCAACGTGGATCCTGGAGTGCCGCTGTCCTTCAGAGTTTAGCTCCAACCCTGATATAAACTCGCCTGCCTTTAGCATTAGTAATCCTGAAGACATTGATTAGCTTTGCTCAGGTGTGTTTGATTAGGGTTGGAGCTAAACTCTGCTGGACAGTGGCACTCCAGGATCGATGTTTCCTATCCCTGCTCTAGATGCTGACCATACCTTTAATCCTCAAAAATGCTGTCTGGTTTTTTTCATATGAAGTTCATTTATGTGGTGAGGAGAGAAAAACGTGTCATGATTGTTGTGGTGTAAGGCTTAAGAGAAGCACTAAAAACTAATGTAAAATATTGAAATGGGGGAAAGTTTCTATGTTTCTAAGAAGTTGACAAAGTATGAGTTGAACACATAGATGCTCTGTAGACCACCGTTCAATGAACTGCTTTGCTTTTAATTTCCTTTATGGCCTGTTCTATTAGCGGGTCATACTTCTCTACGCAGAACAAGATGAAGGACATGTTGAGAGGGTCTTCTCTCGTTCTCTCTCTGAGCTCTCAGGTTTTCTATAAATAACCCCTTTAGTTCTGCTGTCTCACGGATGAAAGCATCTCAGTTTTTCCCAAGCTCAACTCTGGGGAAATAAGGGGAGTGGGGTAGTTGCTAGGCAGACTAGTTAAAGGAGCCCTGTCACTCCGATACTTGCTTAATTCACTCTCATAGTGCGGAATGTTTTATCATGATTTCACCTGTCTCTCTCAGGATGGAATGAGCTCCTCATTGCGTCATTTTCACATCGTTCGATAACAGTGAAGGACGGGATACTGTTGGCCACGGGATTACACGTGCACCGGAACAGCGCCCACAGTGCCGGAGTAGGAGCCATATTTGACAGGTTCGAATGATACTTCTAATTTTGGTCCACTGAAAATTTGTGGACGATTTGACCAAATGATCAAAACCTGGTAAGGGTTCAAAATAAATAAAAATATAGTACAATGTTTTTAGATTTATTTTTTTTTACACATTTGTGTGTGTGTTTTTTTAACATATTTTTCATTACGAAATACACTCACCTAAAGGATTATTAGGAACACCTGTTCAATTTCTCATTAATGCAATTATCTAATCAACCAATCACAAGGCAGTTGCTTCAATGCATTTAGGGGTGTGGTCCTGGTCAAGACAATCTCCTGATCTCCCAACTGAATGTCAGAATGGGAAAGAAAGGTGATTTAAGCAATTTTGAGCGTGGCATGGTTGTTGGTGCCAGACGGGCCGGTCTGAGTATTTCACAATCTGCTCAGTTACTGGGATTTTCACGCACAACCATTTCTAGGGTTTACAAAGAATTGTGTGAAAAGGGAAAAACATCCAGTATGCGGCAGTCCTGTGGGTGAAAATGCCTTGTTGATGCTAGAGGTCAGAGGAGAATGGGCCGACTGATTCAAGCTGATAGAAGAGCAACTTTGACTGAAATAACCACTCGTTACAACCGAGGTATGCAGCAAAGCATTTGTGAAGCCACAACACGCACAACCTTGAGGCGGATGGGCTACAACAGCAGGAGACCCCACCGGGTACCACTCATCTCCACTACAAAAAGGAAAAAGAGGCTACAATTAGCAAGAGCTCACCAAAATTGGACAGTTGAAGACTGGAAAAATGTTACCTGGTCTGATGAGTCTCGATTTCTGTTGAGACATTCAGATGGTAGAGTCAGAATTTGGCGTAAACAGAATGAGAACATGGACCCATCATGCCTTGTTACCACTGTGCAGGCTGGTGGTGGTGGTGTAATGGTGTGGGGGATGTTTTCTTGGGCCCCTTAGTGCCAATTGGGCATCGTTTAAATGCCACGGCCTACCTGAGCATTGTTTCTGACCATGTCCATCCCTTTATGGCCACCATATACCCATCCTCTGATGGCTACTTCCAGTAGGATAATGCACCATGTCACAAAGCTCGAATCATTTAAAATTGGTTTCTTGAACATGACAATGAGTTCACTGTACTAAAATGGCCCCCACAGTCACCAGATCTCAACCCAATAGAGCATCTTTGGGATGTGGTGGAACGGGAGCTTCGTGCCCTGGATGTGCATCCCAAAAATCTCCATCAACTGCAAGATGCTATCCTATCAATATGGGCCAACATTTCTAAAGAATGCTTTCGGCACCTTGTTGAATCAATGCCACGTAGAATTAAGGCAGTTCTGAAGGCGAAAGGGGGTCAAACACAGTATTAGTATGGTGTTCCTAATAATCCTTTAGGTGAGTGTATATGTAAAGTGTGTATACACTATATTAAAAAAGCATCATTTTTCATTCAATTTCACAACGTATGTTCATATATGTGTGTGTGTATTTGTATATACTTTTTATGAAGAAATATATGAAAAATTTGAAATTAAATGAAACGTATAATATAATATTTTATTTTTGGTAATATATTTTAACAATATGGAGCTTTAACAATATGGAACGTATACATGCATAACTGCACAAAGAGATGGTCACACTGGAAATGTTCATGACGAGGACAGAGGAGGAACCTTGACATTTCTGCCAGTGGAGCTTTCTATGGATTTACATCGATATTCATTAAATATGCAGCCGCGCTGGAAACAGAGGTCATGCAGAAATGGTTGAGTGCTCAGACAGAAAATGTTAAAGGAAATCCATTTTTGTGTCATTTATGATGAAATCAAAAAATATAGCGGATACACCCAGTGTCGCCAAGCTTTACACTATCTGCTCCCACACAAACCTGAGCAATGCTATGCTACCAGCTTTTTTGTTTGGCCAGATCTAAACCCAGATAAGGTTTGAAGAGGGCCGTGGCGTTACGGAGTACAAAGTTTAGTTGTCAAGTGTACAACAACGCAGCAGCGCCGCTTGTTGACAACAGCATGTTCCCATCCACCTATGTTTATGCAAATTTTAGGATATTGCATTAAAAAAACACTAGATGGAATGCCAAGATGCGCATAAATTCTAAAAATGCACATAAAGACTTGTGCGCTCAATTAAGGTGAATAATTTTTTATCTGATAAAAAGACATGCGCATAAACTACGATGGAAACACATTTACTGAATAAATCCCTCAATGCACAACAAAAAACTTGCGTGACTTTTCCTCAACAGAAGATGTGATTGGGTAACTGGACCTACCAGTGGATCAGTTTCATTGCACATCATCTTTAATATTGGTTTGATCATTCTGAAATGCCTTAGCCGAAGTCTGTCATCAAATTGATTTGGTTTATATCCCTCCCAGAAGCGTCTCACATGATTGCATGTCCAAACACCAGGAATCCGAACGCCAGATAACATTAAAGCGTTTATTGGGTTTTGCCTGCACGCTCTAAAACACAAGTCATTTATGATGTAGGAAAAAAGAGCCACAGTGGATTCCCTGATTGCAGCATCTTTCATTTTTATTACAAATATTGTGTGCCAATTTCCCAGGAAGTAACAACTTTATTCTCTTGAACACATGGGACAAAAACGGTGCTTAATTTGCAAATATTTTATGCGATATTCCAATTTTACGCACAAGTTAATTTCGCAACTTTGGATGAAAACACAGCAAGTGAAATGCATTGTTCAGCATTCCCAATAATGAAGTAGCTTTAGATAGAAATTAATAAAGAATAGCAATGGTAAAAAGTAAAAACTAAAGGCAAATATATATAATTACTATTTAGTATTAGACTATAAGTGATGCGTTCATTTGTTAATGAGTAACTTTTTTTAAACAAGAAATCTAACGTTTATGTTTGAAACAGATATTCACTGAAAACAATCCTACATGTTTCTGTTTGAGGAAATTTATCTTCAAGATAGTTTTACTGAAAAACAAAACCGAAATACTAATCACGACTGTATTAATGGTAATTGGAACATGGACATCCCCTGCAGCCGTGTCACCTGAACGTGGTTTTAGACTCCACTCGCCTCTCACCGCCCAGAGGCTGCTTTAGCCATTAGAATACACTCGACTCCTCTGGACGAATGGATCTCGATGTTAATGCCGCTCGCATTAAGATGCGCGGCGCTGATAATGTTTCTTTATCAGGTCCTCTGCAAGTGACAGCCATGGCACAAATGAAGTGGATGGTCGACTTAAACACTGGGCTGAAGTTCCCCACCCCTCCGCTCATTGTTCCAGGAGGCCAATTCAATTACAGTGTGTTAAGAGTGGGAACGAGGTTGCATCGCACCAGTGTGTGTTCCGTCACCCGGTCACGCAAAGGCCAAGATCGACAGAGGAGGCGTCACCCTCTGGATCAGAGGAAGTCATGCCAATTTAGACATTTTATTGAGGCGATATTTTTATTTAAGAGCTGCTGCCCGCCAAAGCAGTAATGGAATAATATCTGCCCGTGTGAGTCTCATTTCTCGGCAGCTGTTTTTCAGTCTTAACCTTTGTGTTTTCTCTTATATTCAGGGTGCTGACAGAGTTGGTGTCAAAGATGAGAGACATGCAGATGGATAAAACAGAGCTAGGGTGCCTTCGAGCCATCGTCCTTTTCAACCCAGGTGCTACTTTACATTCCTTTTTCTGACACTACAGGTCGAAAAATTGTTTCTGTAGTTTAAGTTCTTGAAATTGCTATGGAGTGTCCAGCCTGTGATGTGTCCTGACCCCATTCCCTCTCTTACTGCTCAATTTCCTCTCTATCTCCACTATATCTGCTAAAGCATCTCTCATTCACTGAGCGCATTGCTCATTCTCCGAGGACAGACCTCTCCTCTGTTCCCTTCACTTTATAGAGAGGGGGAAAAGAGACAGCTCTTATTTTCCCAATTAGAGGCTCTCAGAAGCCTCTTCCAGAGTACCAGATTGAGTTGAGGGAGGATTAGTGTTGCGAATCCAGAACCGACCCGTTTCTTATTTAGAACAGTTCAGTATTTTGAAGAAATCTTGAGCGGCTGCATTGCTCCATTAGAACACCATTCTCTTTGAGGGTGTGCTGGAGCAGGATGGTTCAATTCCTACTCCAAAACGTAACTTTGTTATACATCCTCTACTATTTCAGACTCAAAAGGCCTGTCGAACCCTGGTGAGGTGGAGGCGCTGAGAGAGAAGGTCTATGCCTCTCTGGAAGCCTACTGCAAACAGAAGTACCCTGAACAACCTGGAAGGTACAAGAACCACTTCCTGTCCTTCTGCACCACTGCAGTGAAGACCTGGATGCAGAATGACATCACAAGTAGCATATTTATAAAAAATGAATAGTAAAAAAAACTTGAATAATACCTTTATTTATAAAAAGATAATATTGTATTATGATGCAACTTTTTGATTGATTTAAATTTGCAGAGAAAAGGCACCAAAGTTTCATAGCTTCATACCTCTCAGGTCTTGTCCAACTTCAAATGTTAACTGGTTGTCAGCCGTATCAAGGACAGATTAAAAAAAAAATAGCAGTTTAATTGTATATCTGTCTTTTTATTTACACGTTTAATTATTTGTGATTTTTTTGTGTGCAGGTTTGCTAAGCTGTTGCTGCGGCTCCCTGCCCTGCGTTCCATTGGACTGAAGTGTTTGGAGCATCTGTTCTTCTTCAAGCTCATAGGGGACACACCCATCGACACCTTCCTCATGGAGATGCTAGAGGCGCCCCACCAAATGACAATGACATAACGCCCTCCTGTCGTTGGGGGTAACAAGGGTCTACCACCCCAAAGGCCCTGAAGAAACGGAACACGCGACACCATTTGCCAGAGCAGATGGACTTTCAGAACCACCGCTCAACTCAGCGTTTCCAATACACAGTCATGGAGTCCATGGGTCTGTTTTATACTTTGTATAAAGATATAAATATATATATATTACGCATAAGAAAAAAAAGATGACAATGGACTTGAAGCCCATAGACAATACTGGACACCGGTGTATCAAACTATCCTTCAATGGATAAATATGAAAAAAAAAAAAAAGAATATATTTGATGGAGATGCAGTAATTGCAGGAATGTCTTGCGCAGGATCGTGAATGTTGGGATATAATGGGTCCTATGGGAGGGATCCATGGCTGTAATCGGCCTCATGTGGCTGATGGATGGGCCGACTTTAGCAGTCTTGCATTGGGGATTGGGGCTTGGCTGCCGTGTCTGGGCGCATGAAGACTTATGGGAGATGATAATGATGGCAATGCGGGGTAATGATCTGGGTTTCTAACACAAACATTGTGTTTTCAGCCCCTGGTGGGAGTTTTTGCGATTACAATCCTGCTGCAATTGCCATTTTTCCCTCATTGGGCTGTTCCTGATAGAATGTTCCTGTAATTACTGTCATTTAAAAAGTGAGGTTGCTCTGAACGAAGGACCCAAGGGAGGAATCACAGGCCTCCAATCACTTGGTTCTCCCAGCTCACCCCCAGTGTAATCAGGTGTGGGTAGTAGACACAATAAGGACGCAACTTCAGGATCAGAAAGGAAGGGATGCCCGAGGTCGCTGTGAGTAGATTCTAAGTCTAATGAGCCACTTTGAGTTTTGGATTATGATCATTCACACTTTTTCATTATGCACTCGAAACATGAGCTTTTAAAAAACTAATCTGCCTGTTCTCAGAGCTCATGATGCCGAAACGTGAATAAGGTAAACAAGACGCTTATAGTGGACATCCTGCCACCTAAAAGTCGCCCACATGTCCCACTGTGCGTCTCGTCTGTCTGTATACTAATTCACCTCAAGTGATTTTCCGAACTTGTTCTACACTTGTACAGTTTATTACAACCAATTCAGTATTGGTATCCTGTATTATTATTTTTTTAATGATTTTTCAAAACGTTTGCCGTTACCTCTCTTTCAGTCACTTTTATCAAGGTATATCGAGTCCTTTGTGTCGCCCATCCTCTCCTGCATTAGCCGTTTGCACCAGCCGTCTCATGCAGTCAAGTCTTGCAAGTGTGTGTTATCATTAGGATGTTTCTAAGCACTTAACCTCATGTTTCAGATGTTGTGTTGTTTTGAGAGAATGGAGGTTTCGGGGCCTTTTTTTTTTTTTTTTTAAAGGTTTTATTTGTTTTCGGGGTCTGTAATTTGCCGTCTTCAGCATTTTCTCTCTTTTTTTCCTGTATGCTGCTGCTGCTAAGCTATGCATTTAGCATTTTTGCCCAAAGACTGTCCATAGTGAGTTTGTTTTTCAAATTCTGGCAATGAAAGACCACATGTGAACAAGGTTAGACCGCCAGGACCAAGATTGGGGTCTCCAGCAGTTTGTCGAGAGATATCCGGGTTTTTGCATAGACAGGAGGAGTGGAGCAGTACTGGTAGGGAATACTGAGGCAATGGGAGAGCTGAGACTTCCACCCAGTGGTGGAGATGCAGCACTGCAACATTACTTGAATTTTGTACAAGTATTTAATCAGAGGAAAAAAATGGCACTTTTACATGATATTATCAATGTTTGTTTTTGTTTGAGTGCAGTCTTACAAGGGTCTTCAGCAATAGCATGATTTTAGATCACTCGAGATGGAGTGAAGCCCAACCAACTTCAGTCAGTGCTGTTTATTAGGATGCCTCTCTACGATTACTTAACCTTGTTTTGTTTGCGTGGCAAAGGAATTTTATTGGCTTCACCAGACCTTTTAATGGATAAGTATTTTGGATCACCAGTATCTTGAAGCCATACGCAGGTTTGCGAGATCAAGATGAAAAACTTTCTCCTGTAGGAATTGGAGTAATGCAGAAGTGATAACCTTGATAGAATTAATACATGCTTTATAACATAAAGCTATATTTTGTCTATATGTAAATGTGTGTATATTTCAAAAAATGAAAGTATATAAATCCATTCTTGAAATGTTTCCAGACAATGTTAGTAAAGAAGCCTATCGTTTTTCTTAAATTGACTAAAACCAGGCCTAATTGCACTGTTATATTCTCAGATACTAGAAATGTTTTTTTAATTGCTGAAGCTTTTGTGTTCAGCCTTGAATAACACAAAGAAAGAAAGAAAGAAAGAAAGAAAGAAAACAGAAAATTTTAGACTGATACCAGCAGTTCAGAGCCCTAAGAAAGATACACCAGCTCCTTGGTAGATGAATACATTTTTGTTCACATAAAACCTCAAACATATGTCTGGAATGAAAAGATCTAAAGAAACCTATTGTTTAGCCACTTTTTTCCCGTTTAAATGAGCGAGGATAAACTTTGCACCAGTCACCGCTTCAGTCATCACAGAGACAGGACCTTTAAAAAAAATTATAATTAAAAAAAACATTGTAGGGGGGAAAAAAATCTATTTTTGTACAAATGTAATTTTATTCCTTGCTTATATATCCTCCCTTCCTTTCCTCTTTCTGTGGGCTGTTGTATACATTGTATAAATGTTGATTTGAAGTGGGAAAATTCAAATCGGAGCATTTTAAAGTGGAGTATGTAAGGGGTGACATCAACTCTTGACACCTTCGCTCTTTTCACCTCTACTTTGCCTTTTGGTTTCCTTCTTTTGCCATCTCAAAGAGAAGGATTGTCCTCTCATCATATTTTGTCTTATTTTTAAGAAAATGAAAAAAAAGTCATCTGTTCTACTTTGTGAGTTGTTCTTTGATGTTTTGTCTTTCAATCAAATTAAACATCTAATTAAAAAATGATATGCATTATGTCTTTACTAATCTAGTTTGACCAACATGAGTTAAAAAACATTTTCCATGATTTCCAATAGCCTACAGTAAGGAAGTTATTGCCTCGTTCATATGACACAATATAACGCATAAACGTTTTATTAAGTCAGGTTTATGAGCATAATCTGAGTCGATCCAACCACAGTAATAACTAAAGTGGGGTGGCTTTTTCTATTACAAATGTTACCAGTGTACACAATGCTGAAACAAATACTAAATCACAAGTGTGTTCTGTCCAAGTAGGCAAGGAAGGCAATCCATCTTCAAAAAATGGAAATGTGAGCAATCAGCTTAGTGAAATGAAATGTCTGTTACCATCGTGAATTAATAAGAATTATTATTATTAATAATCATTATTATTCACATGAAAAGCTCTTGCTAATAGGAGCACAACTGCACAGAGGAGGCTTGTGGCGAACCCCAAGGTGCCTACATGTTTCTGTGTGATGTAGAAGACTGCTGTCATTGACGGTCAATGGATATTCACCCACTCGCAACATGAATTCTCATCCAAGGTAAGGTTACGATATCCCTAAATAGAGTGCAATTATTTGATATATATTCCAATAGGAAACTATTGTCATATGCATGATGTCTTTGTATGGCAAAAATTAGCAGGATATTACTTTAAAAAAATTATTATTTTAGGAGCAGTTTTCAACGTCATTTTGTGTTACGTAGCCAAAAAGAAAATGCACAACTAACTAGTTCTCCTCTTCATATTTGTTCAGAATACCAGGATGTTCTTAGGCGGTGCCTCCCTCTTCGATGTTGTCGACACACCTACTTTAGAGGAGGTTTTGGAATACGAGTGGTTTCGCAAAAAGTAGAGCTAATGACCAGTCCATAAAAGGTACTCATGAAAAGCAGCTGATCTTTAGAAACAGTTTTATAGGGGAGCTCTCCACCCTTTGACAAAATAGCACAGGTGATCTGGATCTGCCATTTCAAGAGAGAGAGAAAAAAAAAAACATGGCTAATAGCTGGCCAGGGCAAACAAATAATTCAATCTGAGGATTTTGAGACCAAGTGGGTAGAAGAACATAACAGGAACAACAAAAAAACAAGATGATGTGGCCATGCTTCTGCTGAAGGGAAGCTGAAGCTGCACTGTAAAGTTCTGGACTGATTGTAATTAGGGGCCAAGGACCGAAGGCACCTGTTGTATCCGTTAGTTTTCTTATTATTTTTCCCGAATGGGAGTCAATGGCAGCCCTATCAACGGAACATAGGAAAATGATTAAATTTGGCACACTTGCACTGATGGTAATGAATAGTAATTGGACCAATTTTTGAGTCTCTAGGACCAACTCTATTGCGCCACCACCAGTTCAAATATTCAACATTGAAATGGTTATAACTTTTGAACCCTTTGATCTAGAAAAATGAAACTTAGTACACCTGTCACGGCTGTCTCATTCTGGTATTGTGTTTATTGTGTGTGTGTTCCTTCGTCCGAATTGTTTCATGTGGGCGGCACGCTGATTATCAATCTCATTATCAGCACCAGTTGCACTTCATCAGTCAGCCTATTTTATGCCTTGTCTTTCGTCTTGTGTTTGTCAGATCGTTGTCGAAGCTTCTCGTGTCCGTGCCTGTTCCCTGTGTTCCTCGTGTTTCCTGTTTTCACTGGATTCTGGAGTTTGCTTCGTTCACCATCTCATTCACTGGTTCATCACTCTGCTTCACGCATCCAAGGATCGCCCGTCTCAGTCCCTGCGTCACGCTCTCCTGCTTGTTGTTCCGGCTCTGTGTTCCCGCCTTCTTCATGGCTTCCCACACCATCTACTACTGAGACTTTGCCTCACCTATTATTGATCTAAGTGAAACATTGTTCAATAAACCATCATTTTACTTCCTATTGCTTCTGTCTATATCTTACCATTATAACACCTGATTCCACGCATTATGGTGATCACAATCAATATCTTACATTAAGACTCTGCCCATTACAGTGTCCATTTTGAAAAGTACAGTATTCAGTTTTTTTGCTGCTACTCCTTCAAATTTTGTCCAAACATTTGCTCAAATGATCTTTGGACTGAGCTGCAAAGAAATGACTGAACAGAATTTCATGACATACTGGTTAAAAAAAAAAGTTAAATGTTGAAAACTTAACAAGGTCGACCCTAAATTGGTTTAGAAGCTGTAGCTCGGCCAAACTTCGATCAATCGAAACGAAAATTGGTACACTTCATTGTAACCATGATCTGAGGGTCCATGCTAAAGTTGAAAACAGCGCCACCTATAGGTCATGAAATATGAAAAATGGCTATTTTGGCCAATAACTTTTGAACAGTTTGTCAGAAAATCATAAACACGGTATCTTTGGATTCTTTGCGTCATGCCGAATCCATTTTGCTAGGATGGATGTACCATGTGTCCGCCATTTTGAATTTTGTCATAATTTGCAATATCTTTTCAACTATTTGACATTTCTTCACAAAATTTAGTATGGATCATCAACACCATGTCCTAAAGGTACATGAGAAGTTTGAAAAGAGTGCCACCTAGTGTTCCAGAGATTTTTTGCAAAAACACTTAGAACATTTATTTATTTATTTATTTATTTGCAGGGGCGATACACATTAATAAACATAAATGTAAACGTGCCAGAATTAGCCCAAAAGGCTATTTTTCATCTGTAGACCCTTAACAGAATGTTAAAAGGTCATCCTAAAAACAGAGACAAAGCATCACACATATACACATCATATGAAAAAAATTATAATAATAGTAATTACAAAAACAAACAAAACTTGTTTGCTTCTAACTTAAACTATAGGCCTTCTGCATCTTGGCAAAAACACAACTTCCCAGTGGCGCGATGAGATGAGTGACAGGCATCTTACCCAAAAATAGTGGGTTTGAGCCCCTTGTGGGACAACTTTAAAATTTTGTATAAAGTTGTCATTTCAATTCCTTTATTATCTGGGTAAGAGCTGTACTAATCTTTCTTACTCTGGGATTAGAAATAAGTGTTGTTTTTTTTTCTACATTCTGTGTTGGTTCTCATCAGAACTTCTGTTCATTTTGATTTCATCCTATCTGTACTACTCATAGGGTACTACTGAACCTACTGAAATCTGTTCTTCATGAACATTCTATTTCTGCTGCATTTGCTCTTCTGGCTCTGCATTGCGCTACAACCCTTTCAGTGGCCTGGCCCCGTATTGCTGCTTGCAGCTATATTTTCAGATTGTATTTGTACTGTTCTCGCTCATCCTGATGTAACAAATGAGGGTCGTCTTTACCACAAACTCTCTCGGAAGTCTCTTTAAGAGTCAAAAGAACATTTGAACATCATTTAAAAAAAATTGTGTGGACATTTTTTAAGCATCTGATAACAAGAACCAATATTTAATAATAATGTTATTATAGTTTTACATGTTTTTTTTTTTTTTTTGCACAGTTGTAACTATTATACTACAGCAGTACAACATGATTATCATTATGAATATTTAATAAATAATATCATAAAATACTATATGCAGTATCTAACAATACAAATGTATGTATATCATTTTATATGAATGTTTTTTTAATTGTAAAACAACCTTTCATAAATTTCCCACTACGCTTGTAAGGTTTTATTTAGGTTTGTTTATAAAGCTGCATATGTAAATACATTGCTATAGTCAGAATCTATCAAATCATCATAATTTAATCGGCGTGATATGACAGCTGCCTAACTAAATTGCTATTTTAACAGCAGCACACTTCCAGTCAATCTAGCAGCTTGACTACATGAACATCACACTCCTGCTCTACTTATCACAAAACACTAAAATACATTTTGCACACATCTTTGAAACTCTGCCAAGAGTCATTTTCCTACTAATTTCATGTGTGATAGTATTTTTCCTGTTAAGCATTGATTTCTAAATGGCTTCTAAGTAGGTAATTTCACGTTTGTTTGTGTTTTTTTTTTTTTTTGTATTTTAGCATATAATAATAATATTTAAATAAATAATAAATATACTAAGAATTGTATATTAACTGAATATACTGCAGGATGTTGACTGGAAGGAGACCTTCAAAATCACCAGCCATTTTTGTATTACTTTACTAATAAAATGATGGAGGTATCGTTCATCGTATCGTTCACCACATTCCGTGGTGTTGCTTGTTTTATCTGTGAAAAATACTGCACCAATATTGTTTATCAATTCTTCCATTTTTAGTTGTGAATTCAGTGGTAACACTTTATAATAACGTAAAGTCACTTATAAGTTTATGATGAACTAATCATTTAGAAAACATTCATAAATGATTTATAAGTGATGTTAACATTTTATGAATGTTTTGTTAAATTAGTTTTAAGTAATTTATAAATGAATAATTAATGATTAACCTATTTACAAAAATGACTATACATTCATGAATTATTAATGTATTGTAAGTTTTGTATGTGTTGTAAGTTATCTTAAAACAATTGTAAATCATGAAATAAATCAAACAGATCATTAGTAGATGGGTTATATGTTATTAGTTGATACATTATTTATCACTTATAAATTATTGAAGTATTTGTCAAAATTGTTTTAGTATCATTATCAATGATAAACGATGGTTATCATTGATAATGATATGAACAAACCATTAGTAAATGACCAGTATATACAGTAATGTATTGTTGTATTGTTAAGTTGTAAGCTGGTCTGTGTTCAAAAGCACAAACATGCAGGTATGCTTAAGCAGTATTTTTAAGAAGAGTAGGCATAATTTGTTTTGAAACGGATAAACATTTATAAATTCCTTACAGTCAGGAGCAGCGCAGTCTCATCCCAAGACGTCAACCAACTGACGCTTTTGACCATACGTCAACATCCGACGTTTTAAGACTAGGTTATCAGGAGCTTCCAGTGGGTTATGTTAAATCCTTTCACTCATCAGCTCAGACTTGTGTTCTGTGTGGAGTGTGTGGGATCTCGTGATAATGTGAACTTCAGGAGCAGTTTTACCTTCCACTGATGCTCATATCAGATGCACAGTGGTTAAAGACTCTATGTGTGTCAGAGAAGACAGCTGTCTATACCCTCATCAGTCAGCACTTGCACTGCAGTACACACTACAAAGTGTTCAACACCTGTTATAGATGTGTAAACGCATGAATAAATAATTTACAAAGCTTACAAAACTACTCATTACTTGTAAATGTGTTTTCATTTGTAGATCTTTCTTACCCGTAACAAATTGTGTACGTGTATACAGGTAATTTATAACACTTTCTGCATCCCCTAATCTAAAGTGTAAACTATTGTATATATTAATACTAATAGTTCACTTAATAATACACACATAAGTGTAAATTTGAAGCTGTTGTAAAATAGTTGATAAATGCAAACCTACAAGTTGAAGCACTACTGTCACGAACGCCGGTGAAGATTCCTCAATCGGTAAACTGTGTGTGTGAGAGTATGAGAGTCTGTGAGTGTGAGTGTGTGAGAACACTCATTGTGAAGTCTTGTTTGCTCCGGCGACATTTCTGAGCGTTATTTTCCCTGTGTTGTTCTGCCCGTGTTTGACTCTGCTTTGGATTCCCTTGTACGATGTTTGCCTGGACTACCTCTATTGTTGTTTGCTGCCTGCCCTGATCCTCTGCCTGTTATGACCATGTTAACTGTTCTGCCTCTGATATTGTTGTTTGACCTGTGGTTTTGACCCACGCCTGTCTGTACTCTGAACTTGCTTTGTGTTAATAAACCACACATGGATAAGCCAGAGTCGTTGTTACAACTACACTGTCCACAGTCCTTAAACAAAATCCATTTAAAAAAAAGTTGCTGTACAGCAAAAATAGGAATTATGGCAATCTCCACAGTGTTATTTCCATTGTTTCCCACATAAACACAAGGCAGTGGTGTTTTCTGGCCGGTTTTATTTTATTACTTCATGCACAGTGTTGCTAAAAATGTTCTTGTAATTACAATAAAAATTAATCTACAACAAAACAATAGTTTGTATAGTGTTCAGATTCACACCACGTTGCCCAAAAACATTTTTAACCATCCAAAGTTGGTTTGATGATCATAGATTGACTTGATTTAAAGTGGTTTTGGGCCCTTTTCAAATCAGCAGAAAGCAGACCAGTGTTCTCTTAAAATCTTTATATTTACAAATACAAAATTTCATCACATTATCAAAACACATAGGCCACAAATCCTACACAATATCATACCAAAGAAATATAAATCTTTCGGCTGACAACGTTATTCTCCAAAAGAGTCCTGCAGCGCAAACTGATCTCACCAATGTGTGCAACGTGTGCGTGAAAACAAATCTCAGAAATATGATTTACAAGATTATAATTGAAAACAGAGTCAGACTATTTCAAAGATTATATAAATATTCATAGCTTATAAACAACAGATACTGCTTGAAAATGAAATAATGTGCAGCCTACTTTACCAGTCTTTCGCCTGTGTATCCAGTGATATCTAGTTGTCATCCAGCTGACTATTTGGTATGGCATCATCATTTTTCTATAGTTTAAAACACACAAGTTTCTGCTTTAAATAGTTCTCTCCGAGGCTACTATATACACGTGCAATTCTTTATTGTCGAGCAACATCATACTGTTACGGTGAAATGCACATTGATTCATGCTTGTTTATTGCATATCACACAAACAACTACTGTTTACATGTATAATAAGCTAAATAAATGTAATAACTGCATCTTCCTTATCTCCAGCAGGGAAAGACACATTATCTTTGGCGGACCAGTTATGAATGAAGTAAAGAGTGACTGATTTTTGTAAGTGTACATTTTGCTCTAGATGTGTGGCTCAGGTCAATGACAGTTTAGTGCAGTGCAAGCTGTGTAACACCGGTTTGTCCCACATTTGGTGAGTTTGGCGTCGCATAAAATGTTTGTGTGCCATGATCAGACATACATGGACAGTGAGTCACAGTTCACCAGTTTTTGTATACAAAATGCATGCTCTTTTTTTGTCCACTAAATTTGCTCCTCTTTTTTACCTCCCGCCTTTTGGAAGTTTTTGCACGTTTTCTCTGCTTTGTATCATAATTACAATTTACCATAGCATGATTTTTCATTTCTTATGTGGTGGAAATAGGCTTCCGTAGTAGATGTTTTTTTTTTCAGACAGGATCACGATCCACGATTCTTTTTCATGTTAGTTTTTTTTTACTATTTTGCAAGTCACTGAGCAGTACAGCCAAACTAAAACACAGACTTCACTGTATGAATTAAATATACACTGATTCTTAAAGCTACTGAAGTTATTCAGTCAAAAGCAGTGTGATTTTCATTTTGTATTTTGTTGTTTGAAACATTAATGACAGATGGCAGCAGGTTTATTAGGCTGTTGTCACTTTAAGACCAGTGCACGCCACAGATCTAATATACTAGTAATGACACGAAACTGTTAACATAACTTAAGATATGTTTATGTAAACATTCTATGTATGTGCTTCTCCATTTTGTGCACCAAGTTTGCTGATTTTTTTTAAACTAAACTTGCCCTTCTGAAGACTGTGCTGAACGGTTTGTGCTGTTTCTCCTCACTGGGGCCTATTTGTAGTATCTTCTTAAAATACATGAAAAAAAACAACAACAACGTTGAAGCACTGCTCTTCTGCCTTACCTTCTATGTTACACTACCTGACTCTACAGTTCCTGCTGACATTTGTGCCGTAAGACCTCCGTTATGGTCTCTCTGTAGGATCATAAATCAGGCAGCGGCTTATCAAATCCTTGCATTCTGCACACGTTTTTAAAAACAAGAGCACTGGTTAGTCATGTATGTAAACAGGTATGTGACAATCAAATGTATGACAATGCCATCTGTTCTCTTACCTCTGGATACTGTGGGGTCATCCCTCACATCATTTTATGGCTGTTGTCCGGTCATTTCGAAAAGTGCTGTGCTCAGACCATAGACTGTTGTTGGGCCCACATGATATTTTATGGGGCACTCAGGTGGGGGCAAACCTCCTATTCAGGGACGTGCACAGGGGGGTTGCTCAGGTTGACCGAGCAACTGCCCATATGCCCTTCTCGACTCAGGTTGCCCTTCCGAGAAAAAAAAAAAAATCGTACGATGGATGCAGAATTTCACGTAGGCCTAGATAAAAATACAAAAATCGCAAAGCCTCATTCACTTCCATTCGGGCACCGAAAGTGAAAGTCAGTAGGGGAAGGGCAAACTGTTTATGTGGCTGCAGCGCTGCACGCGACTGGTGCATATTCTGCGTAGCCTAAGGCCCCGCAAATTACTTAAGGCCCCGCCTCCATCTCGTGTCATAGCGCGTCAATTAATGTGTAGGCCTACAACATCCATGACAAAATTAAGCGAAACTATCCTTCTGGTCACGAAAAGAGGAAGAAGAAAGAACCCATGAGGGTGAATTGCTGGAACAACAATCAGGAAAACTTGTGTTCTCTCCTCTCTAAGTTTGATGTCAGCAAAGTTTGATGTTTTTCGGTCCTGCTAACCAAGCTGGGCAGGCAGTGCATCTCTTGCATCACTTTGTGCCTGACAAAAGTGAGAGTAAATTCAGTGGCTGATGGCGCTCGCGCAAAGCTGGCTCCGCCCCGACGCTCCTACGTCGTAGCATGATGAACGCGCGCGCGCCATCCTCTCCTCAGATTTCTCTGCCGAAAATAAAAACTGTCGGCAGCGCGAGGAGCTTGGCAGCGAACGCAGCGTCTCGTTCCCTATTCAGAGAACATAGGTTACGCAAGTAACCAGAGACGTTCTCTTTCATAGGTTCACTCAATGCTGCGGAAAGCGCAGTGGGAACGAAATACCAAACTCGCCAAGCTAAGCGCTGCCATAACTGGTACCAGACCAAATAATAATAACAACCATGATCGGTTCAAGCAGATA
The DNA here is from genome assembly GCA_030578255.1 of Tiaroga cobitis. NCBI lineage: Eukaryota > Metazoa > Chordata > Actinopteri > Cypriniformes > Leuciscidae > Tiaroga > Tiaroga cobitis. The sequence goes on along the minus strand of CM060611.1, from coordinate 25,311,249 downwards.
GAACCTGGGAACCTGGAGTCATGTCAAGATCCAAGAGGGCCCCTCTAAAGAGAGCTTGAGAGGAAACCACACTTCTGGTGGAATGTGCTCTGATGCTAAGAGGTGAAGGCAAACCACGCACCTCGTAAGCCAGCGAAATAGCGTCCGTTACCCAGTGGGAAATCCTCTGCTTTGATGCTGCAAGCCCCCATCCGCTTTAGTGTAGATAAAGCCAACAAAAGAGCAACCTTAAGAGTCAGAATCCGCTCAGGGGCTGACTCCAAGGGCTCGAAGGGAGCCTCTGTCAAACCCACCAGGACGACTGACAGGTCCCACGAGGGAACGCTAGGGGGGCGAGCCGGTTTCAGGCGCCAAACCCCACGCATGAAGGCTGAAACTAACCTCAGTTTCCCCAGGGGAATTTCATCTGATTCTCTATGAGCGGCTATAGCTGCGACATTTACTCTGAGATTGGTAGCAGCTGCTCCGGAAGCAAACTTTTCCTGCAGGAATTCCAGCACTGAGCATACTGGGCAGCTAACTGGGTTCCTATCATGTGCTAAGCACCATGCCTCGAACACCCTCCACTTGGAGGAATACAGCCTCCTCGTAGAAGGGGCTCTAGCACTCGCAATGGTCTCCTGAACGTCGGTTGGGAGATCAAAGCTTAAAGATAACGGCCTCTGATAGGCCAAACGTACAGCTTCCAAATGTCGGGGCGAGGATGGGCGGGAAGGCATAGAGTTTCTGCATCGGCCAAGGGTGGGCGAACGCATCTATCCCCAACGGAGCTGGAGGGCTCAGAGAGAACCAAAGCGGGCATTGGGACGACTCCTGAGATGCAAAGAGGTCCACTTCCGCTTTCCCGAACACCTCCCAGATCAGGGCCACTGTCTGGCGGTTCAACATCCATTCCCCAGACCTGAGTTTCTGCCTCGACAGGATATGTGCTGCGAGGTTTAGAATCCCTGGGACATGAACAGATCTCAGAGAGAGGAACTTGTCCTGGGACCACAGGAGAAGGTGACGCGCATGCCTGTCTAGGGTGCGCGATCGTGAACCCCCCTGTCTGTTTACATGGGACACGACTGCCATATTGTCCGTTCTGACAATGACATAGTGTCCTTCAAGGAAAGGGAGAAAGTGACAAAGAGCCAGGAAGACAGCCCTCAGCTCCAAGCTGTTTATGTGCCACGAGAGGGTCTCGCCAGCCCAAACCCCACACGCTGGCCTGCCCTCGAAAACCGCTCCCCAGCCAGTCAGAGAGGCATCCATCGTAACCATCTGGCGACGGAATATCGCAGCCATACCGACTCTTTTCTGAAGGAAGAGGGGGTCCCGCCAGACTGACAGGGCGCTAAAGCAACTGCGCGACACCTTCAATAGGCGAAGGGCTGGCCCCCTGGGCCGAGCCCCTGAGAGCTTCATCCACCACAGAAAAGGTCTCATGTGGAGTAGCCCTAGAGGTAGCACAGGGGAGGCCGCGGCCATAAGGCCCAGAAGTCTGCGGCAGGTGCTCACGGAAACATGCTGGCCCAGTGCAAAGCGGGACAGACATGTCACCAGACTGGAAATCCGTCCAGGAGCCAAACGGGCCTGCATAAGAACGGATTCCATGCCTACCCCAAGAAAACCGTGCTCTGAGCTGGAGTAAGAACGCTCGTCTCCGTATTCAACCTCAAACCGAGAGACTGAATATGAAGGAGGTCAATGTCCCTGTGGTGAGTCACCAACTCTCTGGAGTGGGCTAAAATGAGGCAATTGTCCAGGTAGTTGAGTATATGGATGCCCTGGAGCCGCAGCGGGGCCAGAGCAGCATCCATACACTTTGTGAACGTCCTTGGCGCTAGAGCGAGGCCAAAGGGGAGGACCCTCTACTGGTACGCTTTTTCTCCAAAAGCGAACCTGAGAAACTTCCTGTGTCGCCGTACGACCTGGATGTGGAAATAAGCATCCTTGAGGTCTACTGTCACGAACCAGTCCCCCAGCCGGATGTGTGAGATGATGGCCTTCAGCGTCAACATTTTGAATTTCTCTTTGTAAAGAGAGAAATTCAACCGGCGAAGATCCAGTATCGGCCGCAGGCCGCCTCCCTTCTTCGGGACCAGGAAGTAACGGCTGTAGAAGCCCTGTTTGACTTCCCCCGAAGGAATCTCTTCTATCGCCCCCTTCAGCAGAAGGGATGAAATCTCCTGCTGAAGTACAGAAGCCTGAGCGGCGCTGTAGACTACAGTAGGAAAGACCCCGTTGAAGCAGGAGGGGTTGCGACAAACTGAAGCGTGTAGCCGAGCCGAACTGTGAGAAGGATCCAAAACGTTACCCCTGTTAAACGCTCCCATTCTTGAACGAAATATGATAGAGGGAGAGGAGTGTTGCAGTTCAAGGGACATACCTGAGGTAGGGTGTCGCGCTGGCTCCCATGGGGAGGCGTGGTTGACCGTGGAGGAGAGCGCTTGGCGTCCTGACATGTACTGGGGGGTACCACCACCTGGATAGAAGTAACTGGGTCCGCCTGCTCTAGAGCAAAACGAATTGTGCCTCCGAGGAAGCGATTGGCGGGTGTAACGTCCACCGGGAGCGAGGGGAGAAAGCAAGATGCGTCTCCTTCCTCCTGCACCGGACTGGGTGAAGAGAGTGAAACAGGACCTGCACTTTCGAAACACACTGGGTGGCGAAGGTGACAGGGTTGGAGGAGGGCAGAAACGCTTGCGCGGTCTGTCCCAACCTCGTAGATCTGGTGAGGCTCTCCTCCTTCTGACCTGCGGGTCAGGAGCGGCTTGAGGAGGCTGGAGCGGCGATTTGTTGGACCACTTCAGCTGAAGGCGCTTGTGAGGGCGCTGGCGGGGAAATGGATGACCTCGGGCTCCCCAGACCGTAGTTGGTGGGTGGTGAGCCGGGTCACTCCTGCTAGTAGGCAATTCAGCCCTATGAGCAAAGTATTCTCAGGTTTGTTTTAAAGGGGGAGGGTTGGAGTCTCTTGGCTCTCTAACCCTTCTGGGCATAAACTGCCTGAACACGGCCGACTGAGACTTAGCGGCACGGAACTTCTCAACCACCGTGTTGACCGCCTCCCCGAAAAGACCTGAGTGGGAGATAGGGGCATCCAAGGAGGAAACTCTTATCCTTGTCTCGGATCTCCGTGAGATTCAACCAGAGGTGGCGCTCTGCGGCAACTGAGCCCGCCATAGAGCGACCTACAGCCCGAGCAGTGTGTTTGGTGGCTCTTAGGGCCAGATCTGTGGCTTTGCGAAGCTCTTTGACAGTTTCGGGCGTCAGTCCCTCTCCTTCATCCATGTCCTTCAAGACGTCCGCTTGGTAGGCTTGAAGGATGGCCATGGTATGCAGTTTCATGCCTGCTTGACCAGCCGCCATGTAAGACTTCCCAATAAGGGAAGAAGTAGTCCTACAAGCCTTGAAGAAAGAAGGGGACGCAACTTCCAGGACGGTGAAGACGACGGGGCGAGGTGGTTAGCCAGCGTGTCCTCGACCGCTGGAATAGCGGAATAACCCTGCTCCACAAATCCACAAGGTTGGTGAAGTCAGCGGCTGCCGCATTAGTTAGGCATGCGGAGAAAGGCTGCTTCCAGGATCTGGAGATCTCGTGATGCAGATCACTGAAAAAGGGCAGCTTTCTTCGCTCTGGCCTAAAATTAGGGCCACGTAGGAACCTCTCGTCGAGTTTGGACGATTGAGACTCGCGGGGCTCATCAGGCCAGTCAATAGAGAGCTTCTCTGTAGCGCGCGATAGCACGTCAATAAGCTCAGTGTAGGCCGCGCGTCCTGGCCGCTAGGCGGGATAACGTCATCACACAAAGCAGGCCCGAAATCCTCGGAGTCGGAAGCTGCAGTGTAAATCACGTCATCCAGACCGAAAGAAACCGATTCGCGGGCTCCCGGGCTGGGGCATAAATAATCATGCACGAATTCAACCGCGCCACGTGCGTGCTCGGGAGAGGGAGAGGGAGGGAGAGAAAGGGCGAGGCCCGTCTGCTCGTACTCAATATCCTCGAGCTCAACATCCGAGCCCCAGGCCGCAGATCCACGAGAGGCCTCAGCAGTCTCGGGAGCGTGACGGGGGAGAACGAATGACTACTTCTCTAAAACCGTGAGTCTAGAGCGGAGGGTTTTGAGAAGGAGATAAAAATTTCATAAAGGTCATAAAATTTACATTTTGACAATCCTAATACAGCCCCCACACCATTACACCACCACCAGCCTGCACAGTGGTAACAAGGCATGATGGATCCATGTTCTCATTCTGTTTACGCCAAATTCTGACTCCATCTGAATGTCTCAACAGAAATCGAGACTCATCAGACCAGGCGACATTTTTCCAGTCTTCAACTGTCCAATTTTGGTGAGCTCTTGCAAATTGTAGCCTCTTTTTCCTATTTGTAGTGGAGATGAGTGGTACCCGGTGGGGTCTTCTGCTGTTGTAGCCCATCCGCCTCAAGGTTGTGCGTGTTGTGGCTTCACAAATGCTTTGCTGCATACCTCGGTCGTAACGAGTGGTTATTTCAGTCAAAGTTGCTCTTCTATCAGCTTAAATCAGTCGGCCCATTCTCCTCTGACCTCAAGCATCAACAAGGCATTTTCCCCCACAGGACTGTCGCATACTGGATGTTTTTCCATTTTCACACCATTCTTTGTAAACCCTAGAAATGGTTGTGCGTGAAAATCCCAGTAACTGAGCAGATTGTGAAAAACTCAGATCGGCCCGTCTGGCACCAACAACCATGCCACGCTCAAAATTGCTTAAATCACCTTTCTTTCCCATTCTGACATTCAGTTTGGAGTTCAGGGGATTGTCTTGACCAGGGCCACACCCCTAAATGCATTGAAGCAACTGCCATGTGATTGGTTGATTAGATAATTGCATTGATGAGAAATTGAACATGTGTTCCTAATAATCGTTTAGGTGAGTGTATGTACCCTTTCTTTTAAAGGTTAAGGTACAAAGCAAAACCTCCAGTGTTAAATGAACTCTCCTGTGTTCAAGTGTGTCAAAGTTAATGAGCTAATTAAGTGATTCATTGAGTGATGACTGACCATTATTGAAGACACCTGATGTTAACAAGCAGAACCACTGAAGGAGAAAATCTAATTTTTTAAGACACCATTATGGTGATCAGTGTTTGCTTTAGTTGGGCTCTTGAGCCTTAAACTGTTAACATTAGATTTCATTTAGCTGCTGTATTTGAGTTATAACTACCAGATGAACAAATAGAAAAGTTGATCAGATGGTGTTGGTTATGTTTTGACATAATCATAATTTCATCTGAATCACAAATCTCATTTGGAGAGTTATGTCTACCTTGTCGATTACAGCAGACTGTGATCCTACAATAAATGGTTTTCAACGTTATCAATATAATCCAAAATATTTCTTAAAAGTTGTTCCGATCAGAAGACTGTGAAATTGTATTTTATTTAGACACACTGACATCAATAATCAGCCTGTGAATCTCAACAATAGTGACAATATTAAAGCATGTTGCAGTGCATTCTGGGTGCCACCAATCAAAAGTCATTCATGGCTCCCATCATGCATTGCGGTATGAATAAATTATTATCTGAATTGTCTCAGTAATTTCCTTTCCCTAATGGCATATTCTGTTTGTCACCATTGTTGAGATTCATACACTGACTCTTGATGTCTGTGTGTGTCTAAAAGAAAGATTTGTTTTATTAGAACATCTTTTAAAAAATCCTTTAGATTATTTAGAAAATTCTGGATCTTATGCAGTAGAATCACAGTAATGCTGAAATCAACAATATACATTTAAGTCAGAGATTAGACTCTAAATGAGTTCAGTCATTCAGGTCAAATTATGATTGTCAAAACATAATCAACACCACCTGATCAACTTTTCTCTTTGTTCATTTGGCAGTTATAACTCAGATACAACAGCCAAACAAAATCTAATGTTAACAGTTTAAGGCCCAACTAAAGCAAACACTGATCACCATAACGGTGTCTTAAAAAAAACAGATTTTCTCCTTCAGGTGTCTTCAATATTGGTCAATAATCACTCAATGATTCACTTTATGAGCTCATTAACTTTAACACTCTTGAATGTTAATTTAACACTGTAAAGACTCAAGGGCGGATCTAATCCGTGGGGAATTTGCATATCATAATTAATAATTGGTAATTAATAATTATTCATACATGTTTGGATTAGATCAGTCTTACATGTTAATAAATCTCCCGATAAGGGAGGATCTGTCATTTTACCTGCATGCATGCATGTGAATCCTTGAAATTAATTACAAGTTGATTGCAATTAATTACACGGACCACGTTTCACAAAACAGGTAAAATGAATTAGCTCAATTGTCAGGATAATATTTGTGGGGTCCACAATATCATCTTACTTTATAGGATTTCAGGAAACGCAATTCTCTGGCCAGAAGAATTGGGTTTCCCGCCCTATAAACACATACTCTTTAAGGTATATTTAATTTGAGTAAGCTTGTAGCATAAGATCTTTGGCACTTAAGGGACTTGAAACTGAACAAAGAGACAGTACATCAATCAAATGAATATATAATTAATTTAATAGAGGCATGACTACTTATGTATTTACTACGGTTACACAGGATATATATGTATTTACAAACACATAGACATCAATGAACGAGAAATGCGTAAAGTTTGGACAATGGATAACTTACACGCGTGAGCGAGTAAGAGAGAGAGAGAGAGGGAGAGAGAGAGAACATTGGCAGAATTCCTCCTAAGACATTCACCTCTCCGATTACAATACGAAACATCATCTTAAAGCTTCTTAGAAGCTCTATAAAGAGATTATACTTGCACAAGTTATGTTATGGTCTCTCTGTGCCGAGGCATTCCTGTACGGCCCTGTCTGGCCACGTGAGCTGAGTCCTTTGTGTGTGAGGAAGCGTCACGTGGGCTGCTTGGCGCGCGTGTTGAACGGAGGTTCAAAGTCTTTGGGGTAACATTACCAAAGGGAAATAGTTCGGCTAAGTTCGTTTCACTTCGTGGAAGTGAACTGAGTCAACTACGGAAAACAAAACTTTGACTAACAAAAAAGAAATAAAGATCTCTACGGGGAAATCACGCGGAGTTAACGTTACATCTTTGCATGGCTGGTGAAGAAGCGCGTGCGTCGCTCGTTCCGGCGCGTCACGCGATCACGTGCGCGTGTTTCTCCTTCAAAGCGAGCGCGCGCTCGTTTAAAGGTCCCTTGTAGATGGATTTAAACACGGAGACTTATCTAAAACTGAAAAACACAAACGAAACTAGAAACAAATAAAAAGAAAGGCGAAGAGCTCGCCCGGAGGCGAGACGTTACATTATGACACGAGGACAAGAGTAAGAGAGCGAAGCCTGCGGTTTGTCCTTTTGAAGACCTGACGTTTCCGCCTTCTTTTGGAAGAGGGTCCAATCAGGAGCTGTCCCTTTGGAGGGAGATTTTATGACCCTTTGTGTTATAACCAGGCATTTAAATCTCTAGTTTCATTGGGTGTTTAAGAGAAGAATCTTCACAATTCTTATAATACTAATGTGTCACAAAGTTTAGCAAAATGTAATGTCAATTAACAAATGGGGAACGAAGATGGGAGTTTATCGAGACCAAACTTGCCACAAATGGATTTGGTTAAACCTTAGTTGGCAAAGTTTAAAAACATTATCCCATTAGAGTTGTCGAGAAACATAGACCAAACCACAGAAAGGCAATTCATGAAATAGGGAACTTAGATACATTGTTCATACAATTCTCAAGTGGATATATAATAATATATATATATATATATATATATATATATATGAATACAGGATTCATTTCTCCTCCTTGGTTAGAATTCAGAGAGAGCCACAGTTCTGTGAACATTCCTTTGGGTCGTAAACGCTGTTATCTAAGAACACCAGTGATGTTAGTTTTGGTCTCTTTTCACTCCAAAGATGGAAAACATAGTAAACTATATTTTACTGGATATTACGGTACGTATTCTGATTGATCACACCGAAAGCATTCTGGAGGTGTCCAGAACTGTGTGTACCAGTTATGGGAATAGACAGTTATATTTAAAATGCATAATGAAGGTATTTATAATTCACTTTAAGCTGCGATAAAATCATAGTCATTCCAATGTGACATGGGCAAATGGACACACATAAAAACACATCGAATATATCTGGTTAAATGTCTTTTAAAAAGAGAAGATTCTTTCTCTTGAGCATCAAATTCCAAGTCAGTCATAAAAATGTCTCGTAACTGGACACCACGCTCTGTCCTGAGCAGGCTTCACTTGTGGGGGATGCGTGTGTGTGTGTGTGTGTGTGTGTGTGTAAATTAACATTCCAGGCTTTTTGGGTCTTTAGCAGGATGTATTTAGTTATTCAGATTCACCCTTTTAGCCCAGTCCTTACAACACTCATATTTTACCATTTTAACACTCTGGAGTCTAGAGCCATATTTAACACTGGAGTTTTTGCTGTGTACAATATCGAGACAGACTCTGCTAAGCCATTTTTGGGGGGGTAAAAGTGGTTGTTTAAAGGTTTTAATGATACCTTAATTATTTAAGGTAGATTTTAACTTATCACTTTAATTGAGTAGCCTTGAAATAACCTTGAAATAAAGGAAATAAAAGTTTTGGCACAAGGGTACAAATATGTACCCTATGCCAAGGGTACAAAATCTGTACCCTTGAGGGTACAGCCCCAGTGACAAGCCATTGTACCCCTAAAGGTACAATTAGGTACTTTATTTTCTGAGAGTGTAGAGTGTAGATAATCCCGACACGTAGGCGCCGGTGCGTGAACTGGAGCGCGTCTCAGCGTATAAGTAGGCATACTCCACAGACCTGAAACATATCTACTTATATTATTTTAATAAAAGTTGCTGCATAACTGTTGAATTTGAATTAAAAATAGTGAGTAGGGCCTATGTGTTTGTGGTACAGCCGCGGATCAGTTAGGCCTACACACTGCAAACACAGCATATGTGAAAGCACTTAGGAAGTGCTGCTCCTGCTACTGTATACACACCGCATACACACTGCACACGGAGTAAGCCTATGTGTGAAACGGACGTGACAGTTCTCCGTTACGGACGCGAGCGCTCTGAAGCGGCACTTAAGACTGCTTTAAAACTTTCACAGACCTCAAACAGAAAAGCGCAAAGCTGCCTTTAAAGTAAATTTCGTTTTGTATTAATTTTATCTGGATTTTAATCAATGTTTCATCAACCAATTGCCTGTATTTAATAAATAAGAAGTAAAAGCAGACAATTATAGATAATCATGACACGGAGGCGCCGGAGCGTGAAATGGAGCGCGTCTCATAAATATAGGCTACCGAAACTCAGCGCCACAGACCTGAAACATAAGCTAGGCCTATATTACATTTTTCATTGCAGGGCCGGGTAACAATGCTAGACCAATCAACAAACCTTAAATGAAAAATTAAATGACTGACATATTATTGAAAAAATTAAACGTAAACGGGCGGGGCCCCCTATTGGGCGGGGCCCATGGGCTTGAGCCCAGTCAAGCCCAATGGTAAGTCCGGCCTTGCCTATATTAGCCTACTTTTTTCATTTACCGTCAGCATTCATACGCATTTATATAATTTAAACAAATCTTTGAATATCTATATCTTATAAACATTTAATTTCACAAACTTTGCAGACGAACCCAGCTGTCAGATATTCTGAAGTGCGCATTTGTAGCCTGCACGAACATACTCTGTGCGTGACGGTCAGTCTGAATTGAATGTGGACAGGAGTCAGCTTCACTGAAGATGCACAATACACAAACTTTAAACCCTTGATTTCAAACTATGCTGCGCTATTCAGTTTCCCACTAAGTCTGCTCTTTAAGATATCGACATCAGCCATAAAAAAAACAATATCGGTCGACCACTATAACAACAGAATTTAGAAGTCAAATATTAAGGCTTGATCTCAAGAAACAATTCACGTCTCCAAAAAGAACGTGAAATGTGATGTAGGCTACGGTATTTGTCAGAAACTCTGTGTAATCTAGCCTTTACAGAGGCCGTTATGTTTTTGTTTTTTTCTATTTTTTTTATTTAAACTATTTAAATAAACACTTTACTTTAGACATGAGATGCCAATAAGTTACTAGTTTAAGCGTAGGCCTACCTGTTGGGCTGTTCACGACCTCTGATGTAGGAGAAGCCTCTTGGTTGTTTGTTCAGGTGATAGTCACTTCTCGGATTCTCATTGAAATCAAAATCAAATTGCTTGATTTGTATGGCAAGCCATTTTAACATTTAACAGCTAGACTGGTTCCCTTTCGAGAGGTCTCTCCTATTGCGTAAGTAGCTTACGCTATGGGAAAACTCATTTTCTCGAGAATATTGAAGTCTTTATGTAAAACGCATTGCAGCTGCACAGCAGACAGCAATGAGCGAGGACGACGGGGAAGTAGATGACAGCTTATCTATCAACGCTGCACTATACACTATCAAAACTACCAGTACCAAAACTTTATATATGCTTCAAAATGTATCAATTTTGGCATGAACTTGTAAAGATTATCTTGATAGACAAAACGTGTAAGGGTCACAACTCTTTGTTAAACACAGATCTTATTTTTTGCGATTTTCCAAAAGTCTATGGGGAAAATGCATAGCTTTTCGATCGATGGAACCCATGCGCCGCTAGCTTCCGAGTTGTCCTACAAAGTGACGTCATCACCTCGGCACTCTATATACAGACCTGCTGCTCTGTGCCGTTATTGTGAATCAAACAAAAGAGAAAATAACTTACTGCTCTTAACTGAATTTTAAGCTTTAATCTGCCTCAGTTCCTTTATCTGAAGCATGCACAAACCAATGCTGGAATTCTCTGCACTAACTAAGGTCGATGGGTGGACTGGATTTGCCTAATATTAAGCTATAGGTACCAGTGGTCTGGTCTGCACATCTAGGATATATTTTCTGATTGGGTTGCTCCTGATAACTCTTCTAGGTTACGTGGTTAGATCTTGAACAATTGTCAAAACTTCCCCTTGTGGATTTGTTGTTTTTCAACAACAACAAAATCATAGCCTATTGGAGAATTGTGATATCCCTGTAACTGTAAATGCACTTAAGGCATTGAAGGCTGTTTGTCGTTTCGAGGGAAGAACTAAGTTAACCTCTGCGCTCACGCCAACCGTGAACAATCCGGACTTCCATGATCTGAAGCTAGGTTTAGATTTTGGGTGTCTTTTGAGGAGTTGATACAGTGGTAACTTTTTTCTTATTTTTTTTACAGATTAGAAACTAGCTATATTCTGAAAGACCTCATTATATAATAACAGAAGTCTGGTTCATATAGAAAAACGTACTCGGTTACTAACGTAACCTCGGTTCTCTCTAGAGAGGGAACGAGTATTGCGTAATAGCTTACGCTATGGGGAAAACCTCTTTTCCACGAGATATTGAAGCCAAAAATTATCCTTATTTTTTTATTAATGTAAAACACTTTGCAGCAGCAAGCAGACATAGGCGAAACAGCTCCCGCGCCTATTGGCTGCTCTTGCGGCAAATGCAGCAGCCTATCGAGAGAGGCGTTGCGTGACACATATCCAATGGGGGCATTTCGCGCCCATTTCGTCACGTCCCGCCAGAAAGGGTGTGGTCTCGCCCTATAAATATAGCTCGAAAAGGCTGGTACACTGGTTTTCATCGCCAAAGCGAACCAGCGCTGTTGTATGCACGGCAAGATACGCAGTACTCGTTCCCTCTCTAGAGAGAACCAAGGTTACGTTAGTAACCGAGTACGTTCTCTTACGAGAGTATCTCTCGTACTGCGTAATAGCTTACGCTATGGGGAACACAATGCAACACGCCGTGTGTACAGGGGCCCATACAGTGCATAATCACCATAAACTCACATAGAGTGGGGGAAGAGAGGCTGGAAGCATCATTCCTAATAAAATAGCACCCAGAGGGGCTAATCATGTGACATTTAAACGCGCAGCCAGGGTGAAAACTTTCAGCCTGATCTGGGTGGCCATACATGTGTCAATACTCATGGGGCTGAAGTAAACTCAGTATCTGGGCCGCACAGCAGCACTAAATTCTAGACCGCCAAAAGCTTAGCCTGCAAGGCGGGTACCTCCAGGTTATAGTACTTTATAAATGTAGACGGCGAGGCCCAGCCCGCGGCCGTACAGATATCTTGCAGGGTAACCCCGCTAGACCATGCCCACGAAGAGGCCACGCCTCTCGTGGAATGCACTCTGACACCCAAGGGGCACTGCAGGCCCTTTGCCGCGTAAGCGAGCGCAATGGCATCCACTATCCATCTGGATAGGCTCTGCTTTGAGGCGGCAAGTCCCTTGGAACGCCCGCCAAACAAAACGAAAAGCTGCTCAGTCTGTCTGAAACCAGACGAGCGTGACACATAAGCTCTTAATGCCCTGACAGGGCAAAGGAGACTCGCGTCTTCTTCCTCATTGAGAACCGGAAGGGCAGACAGGGAAATTACCTGGGCCCTAAACGGTGTATTGAGGGATTTTGGCACATACCCGTGCTTCGGTATGAGAATGACTTTTGAGTCATTAGGCCCAAACTCCATACATGAAGCGCTTACTGAAAGCGCCTGCAAGTCCCCTATGCGCTTCACTGAAGCGAGAGCCGTGAGAAACACTGTTTTGAACGACAGGTGTTTCATGTCCGACAGTTGGATTGGCTTGAACGGGGCGCCTTTCATGGCCTCCAGGACCGTGGAAAGGTCCCACGTCGGGACTGAAGGGGGCCTGGGAGGGTTTAGCCTCCGAGCTCCCCTAAGGAAAAGCACGACTAAGTCGTTTTTCCCCAGCGGCTGGCCAGGCACCTGTTTTGCAAACGTTGCTATGGCCGCCACGTACACTTTGAGCGTGGATGGGGTCCTGCCCCTATCCAGTAGCTCTTGAAGGAAGGAAAGCACTTCCGAAACCCCGCAGTCCACTGGTGAAAAACTCTGGGCTTGACACCACGCAGAGAACACCGACCATTTCGAGGAATAGAGCCGCCTGGTAGACGACGCTCTAGCCTGCGCGATCGTGTTTAACACTCCCTCTGGGAGGTTAGCGGGTACCCGTTGATGGCCCATGCGTGCAGGGACCACAGCTCCGGGCGAGGATGCCAGATCGAGCCCTCCGCCTGAGAGAGGAGGTCTCTCCTCAACGGTACAGGCCATGGGGCAGTGCTGGTCAACTGCATCAGGGCAGGGAACCACGTCTAGTTCGTCCAGAGCGGAGCTATGAGCAGCACTGGGCATCCGTTTTTCCTGATTCGTTCCAACACTTGAGGCAGGAGCGAGACAGGAGGAAAAGCATAGAGGGGACAGCGGGGCCAAACGTGAGCCAGCGCGTCCTTGCTTTTCTAGAAAAACTTCGGGCAATGAGCGTTTACGTGGGACGCGAATAGGTCCACCTTTGCTCTGCTGAACGTTTTCCACAGCAGCTGGACCGTCTGCGGGTGCAGCGACCATTCCCCTGCTGGGACATTGTTCCTGGACAGTCTGTCTGGTCCCACATTCAGGTGACCAGGCACGTGCGCTGCTCTTAGTGAGAGCAGGTTGTGCTGAGCCCAGACCAGGAGGCGTTCCATCAGCCTGTGAAGGTTTCGTGACCTGACGCCGCCCTGGCGATTTATGTATGCCACCACTGACATGTTGTCCGACCGGACCAAGACGTGGTGGCCAGTTACTTGGGGACGAAAGTGCCGTAGCGCTTTGTCGACTGCTATCATTTCCAAGCAGTTTATGTGAAGGAGCTTTTCCCGTTCTGACCACAGGCCAGCTAGCGGTCTGCCCTCGAGCAGCGCTCCCCACCCCGAGGTGGAGGCGTCCGTAGACACCACCTTCACACTCGAAGCGGTCCCCAGACTCACACCTGACCAGTCGGCTATTTTCCAAGGTTCCAGAGCTGAAACGCACTGTAGGTCGACCCTGAGGCGAAACAGACCCGCTGTCCATGCCCTGGGCGGAACCCGCGCTTTCAGCCAAATCTGCAGTGGGCGCATGCGAAGCAGACCCAACTGGAGTACAGAGGCTGCTGAGGCCTCCTTTTTGAAACCTTTTGAGCGGAACTATTGAGCCGTGGCGGAAGGATTTCGCGACGTGCTGAATATTTAGCTCCGGTGACAGGCGTGCCATCATGGATAGCGAGTCTAACACGGTTCCCAGAAAGGAAATTTTCTGACTGGGAGAGGTGCTCGAGTAATGCGGCCCTGTGTTCTATGAGCTCCGATCGTGATCGAGCTAGAATCAGCCAATTGTCCAAGTAGTTCAGGACTCGCATGCCCTGAAGCCTCAGGGGTGCGAGCGCTGCATCCATGCACTTCGTGAATGTACGAGGTGCTAGAGACAGGCCGAACGGCAGGACTGTGTATTGATATGCCTGGCCCTCGAAAGCGAATCTCAAGAATCGCCTGTGATGGGACGTTATTTGTATTTGGAAATAGGCGTCTTTCAGATCTATTGACATAAACCAGTCCCTGTGGCGCACTTGCGCAAGGATTTTCCTGGTCGTAAGCATTCTGAACTGGCGCTTCACAAGCGCTCTCTTCAGCTGTCGCAGATCTAAAATGGGTCTGAGACCCCCACCTTTTTTTTGGTACCAGAAAATATCTGCTGTATAGGCCCCCTTCGCTCTGAGCCTGAGATAAAGGTTCTATAGCCCCTTTGCTCAGTAGTTTCGCTATCTCGGCACGAAGTAGATGAGACACTTCGTTTTTCACCGTAGTTTCGACACGCGGCGTATGACGGCGAGGGCGTCGAGCGAACTGTAGCAAATAGCCTCTCTTTATAGTGTTCAGCACCCATTCTGATACCCCGGGAAGATTTGACCACGCATCTGCGTGAATAGCTAGAGGTATAATGAAATCCGGGCTCTGGCCGCGGCGAAACGGCATCTCGATAGCCCTGGTATACTGGGAACACAACACCGTGTTTACAGCGTTCGAGGCGGGGGGCGCGCTGATCACAGCGGGCAGCCTGGCCGCGCTCAGCTTCTCTACGGCAGATTGTGCAGAGAAAGTGAGCGGGGCGGATCCCGTAGGATTCGGTGTGTTTGTGAGAGACTGTGGCCGCGGGACTGCGGGCACATCTACACTGAAAACACTGTCGGTTAGAGCCGACTGAATGTGTGTTGGTTTCGTTTTTACAGAAACCAAGGGACACGCAGCGTGCAGTGTAAGCGGGCATTGTGACATGGGCGCGTTCACTACATTGTCTGCACAATCGACCTGAAACGATTTTATTTGTGCTAGCCCTGCACCGTGGCAGGCTGTGTCTGGGTGTGAGAATGGGCACTGGGGCGTGGGCATTCTTACAACACTCATAACACCATCGGCCGTGGCCGGAACACCAGAAAATGCACTCTTTATTGGATTTATCTGGGTAGCCGTAAAAAGGGCTTTTGTGCGCAGGCAAGCGGGCTGAGACACCGGCTGGCTCACTGCGAAATACACTGGGACAGTCACAATGCTTGCAACTGAACGAGCGAGAAGTTTTGGTGGAAATCCGGCCGCAGCGGGATCTGAACACCGTCGCTTTCCTAGAGTGGCTAGGAAGGTTTTGAGGCCTCGGGCTTGATCTCAATCCTCGGCCGGGGCCCGCGCTGAGGGGGGCGGCGTCCAGCAGAGCGAGAGCGCGGTCTCTGGTCTCGGGCGTGGCGGCGCTGTGAAGCGGCGGCGGCGGGTGGTGCAGGATGCGGCTGAGAGCTGCGAGCAGACGGCTGTTTTGGGCGGCCTGCAGCGGAGCTCGAGCGCTTCGGAAGGAAGTGCTTCATGGCCTGCGAAGTTTTCTGCACCTCCACGAATCTGTCCGCGAAATCCTTGACGGCAGATGCGAAGAGGCCCGCTGGCGAAATGGGCGCGTCGAGGAACACAGAGCGCTCGGCTTCCGTCATCTCAGACAGCGTTAGCCATAAGTGTCTCTCAGCCACGGTGAGAGAGGCCATATTCCGTCCCATGGCCTGTGCGGCGGCTTTAGCAGCGCGTAGAGCGAGGTCTGTAGCGCTTCTCAGGTCCGCCACGCAGATCGCTCCGGGTCCTTCCTCGTCCAGTTTAAGGAGAAGGTCGGCCTGGAAGATTTGCAGGATACCCATAGTGTGCAGCGCTGAAAATGCTTGCCCGGCGGCGGTGTAAGAACGCCCGTGCATGGCTGATGTCACTCGGCAGGCTTTAAATGGGAGCGTTGTCTGAGCGCGCCGTCCAGCGGAGGGCGGGCAGAGATGAGACGCTACCGCTGGTTCCACAGGAGGAACGGAGAGGTACCCTCTGTCCTTCGCGCCATCCACCGTGGAGAATGCAGCAGAGGCAGAGGTACGCAGCCTGGCGGAGAAGGGGGCGTTCCACGACTTAATCACTTCCTCGTGTAACTCAGAGAGGAAGGGCGCTGGCCTTGACTTTGACGGGGCTTCGTCTTTCCCGAGAAAACGTCCGTCCAGTCTGTTGCGCGGCAGTTGCGCGGGCGCCTCCCAGTCGAGGCCGATGTTTTCCACGGCTTGAGAGAGCAGACGCATCAGCTCAGATTCAATGCCGGCTCTCTTCCCAGTGGTTTGGCGGGAAACGCTAGCGGAGGGGAGATCCACGGAGCTCGCCCAATCCTCGCTATCAGACGCCAGAAGAGAACACGCCTCGGTGGGTTCGTCGAACTCGTGGACGGATGCGGCGGCAGACGGCGGCCGTTGTCCGTCAGTGAGCGACTCGAGCGAAGCCGGCGAAGCTGGCGGGCGAACCGGCGAGCTTTGGTGGGCTGGAGAGAGCTCAGGAGCGCGCTGGGCGCTGCGCTTCTTGCGGCGCGGCGTCACGGCGGGCTGTAGTGAAGGCTCGGAGAATGACGCCAGGCGAGTCCTCAGAGTCACCATAGACAGAAGCTCGCAATGAGGGCATCCGCCGTCAGCGAGCGCGATAGCCGCGTGATCCTCAACCAGGCAGGACACACAGATGACATGACGGTCCCTGTCGCTGAGTGGGGCGCGGCACGAGCCACAGGATGGCATCTTTAAAAAGACGCAGCTCTTTTGTGATGAGAGGTGTAAGTCACGTCACATAAGCGAGCTAACACTCTCAGCAGAGTAGGAATAAAAAGGATACTTAGAACGCCGGAAAGCGCAGCAGGTACGGCAGTTGAAGGCGGCGAGGCCAGCGACTCCAGGAGCTCGTCCCGCTGAAAGGCTTGCGTCGACGGCGCGGCTTCTCACTCCGGATCCAGCGATGCGTGTGCTTCGCTGAAGAGATGAAAATCAGTGTACCAGCCTTTTCGAGCTATATTTATAGGGCGAGACCACGCCCTTTCTGGCGGGACGTGACCAAAATGGGCGCGAAATGCCCCCATTGGATATGTGTCACGCAACGCCTCTCTCGATAGGCTGCTGCATTTGCCGCAAGAGCAGCCAATAGGCGCGCGAGCTGTTTCGCCTATGTCTGCTTGCTGCTGCAATAATAAAAAATTAAGGATCATTTTTGGCTTCAATATCTCGTGGAAAAGAGGTTTTCCCCATAGCGTAAGCTATTACGCAGTACGAGAGATACTCTCGTAAGAGAACTACTATTTCAGAAACCTGGAAAAAAAAAGTCAGTGAGTCTGCAAGGTTCTCAATCTGAGGGAAATGTTTCTGAATAGATGTGCTTGGGAGAGAGAACTTTTTGTCAAGTGAAGTAGTATTTGGAAATATGCGAAATCTATCTCTGTAATCATGCCAAGGCTATAGGCAGTTCAAAATTGTAGGATGCATATTTCACCAAACCGTATGCATTTAACCCATTCTCCTCTTTGCCTTAAACAAACCAAAACACAAATTAGTACACTCACTCACTGTCTTTGCATGTAATCAGTCACAAAAATATTGGGCCAAGATAGTTTCTGAAATGAGTAAGATCTTTTATCATAAGTGGTATTGGATCCATTATCCTTTTTTTATCCTTGGTCTGTCTGATAAAGCTTCGAGCTTAAAAGACTATAATCTTCTTACTTTTGCAGCTAAAGCATATTACTGAGGTGGATAAGAGACAAGTCTCCGACTACATTGGGTTGGCACACGATTTTGATGGACGAATTCCGCTGGAATATTTAACTTGGTCAGCCAGCCTGACCAGTTTTATAATGTCTGGAAGCCCTATATATCAATAATCTAGGGAACTGTCAACTATTCTGCTGGAGAGTTTTACCATTCATGTGCCTGAAGTGAGTACATAATGGTTTTGAAATTGTAACAGCAGTTATATATTTAGTGTTATTGTTTAATTATTTTTACGTTATTACCTTATTTATTTACCTCGATTACCTTTTATTACCCTTTAAGTATAATGTGCTCATTATTTTTTCCTTTTTTTCCTTAATTGTGGTTGAAATTTCTGTTGTGCTTTCTGCTAAAGTTGGAAAATGTTCAATAAATATATTTGAAAAAAAGAGAAAAACCTTGTTTGTTTAACCATTGCACTTTGAATAAACCATCTCACATATTTCAACAAATTATCCTTGCTTTATTATTGTTTAGCCTATTTTTTTTTTATTAAATAACTAAACTTCAGCAAACTAGGGCAGAGATATTGGAAAGTCTGCATTATTTTAGGGAAACGCTTCGTTCGGAAGGTCCTCATAAATGAACAGCTTTCAGAAATAGGCCTTTTCACTGATTAACAGAGTCACAATCACGGTCTGGTTCATATATATTTTAAAATAGTTGCTTGATTTTGCAGCAGTTTATGTACTTTAACCCTAGAATGTGTTAAGGGGTCAAACTGACCTGGAAGCATGCTGGGATTTTTCAAAAGTATTTTATAATAAATATTTGATATTCCATTAATTCTTCAAAAAAAAAGGAACAGTCACTCAAATGTAGAACCTACTCAGACGTTATGCAATTTCAGATGCAGTAGATGAGTAGAGAAATGACATCTGAAAGGCCTAAAACAAAGGAAGAGGTGCAAACTCTGGCCAAAAGTTATGCTTAGAAAGGTGAAAATCTTATGTGAAATGTTAATCTCTCTGTCTGAAAAGATAATTTTTAATGGTCTGTGAGAAATGTGGTTAGTGACGGCTCAGAACTGTAAATTAAATTTAAATTAGTTAAGAGTTTGTTTAGAAAAAGTACATTTCATCTTTTGTAATGCATATATTCAAGGAAAGTGGACAAATAAACATGTTTGATATTAAAACATTTGTGTATCATCCATTATTTTCATTATTCAATTACATTAGGACACTTTTTTTTTTAAGAAAACCATTCATTCCAATATGGGTCATTTTCGGTTCATGCATTCTAGAGTTCAATTATGAGTTGCTTGTAGCTTGATAAATCACACACTCAGAAAAGCCTTGAAAGGAGACAAATAGAGAGGTCCACCCACTTGGAGAATTCTCACCATTGCTGTGTGACAAGTGGGAAAATGTACAGTCAGCCAGTCATCACAAAATAAACCTTTCTGTTCACAGCCTAATCAGTTTTCAGAACGGTTTTCAGACCTAATGCACAGAAGATAATTAAACTATATCAGTTATATAAATGCATGGACAATATTGCATTGATAGAGGTAAAAAATTCTTTATTGAGTCACAGGTCATGTCCAAAGTGACTAAATGCAATACAGATACAATTCCTCATGCGGCCCCTGTCATCACTGCAGTGCACTGGAAATCTGGCGAGTCCAGAAGCAGAGGATGGGTTTATGACAAACCATCATCCACATAAAGCAGAAAAAATAAAACAGTTTAGAAGTACTCTCAGCTACTTGAGACCGTTAAAAAGACCACAGAACAAAAGGTAAACATATCAAAGAACAGAGAAGCTGCAAGTATTTACAAAGTGTCAGGTAGGCTACACAAAACATCTCAAGGCTCTTAATACACCGAGACTGCTTTTGGTCAAGAGATATAAGGTTATGGCATATTCAGATCACAGCAACACTCCTCCTTGCGTGTGTAACTGTAACCAGATAACAGTTAGAAACGGTTTGTCTTTTACCAGATTGTGCAGGATTGTGTAGCTTAGAATGAATATTTATAGTTCGTGAAACTTCAGTCTACAAGTAACTTTTCCTTTTAACTGATAATGCTTTCTCTGAAAGCTGACCAAACTATTCCATCCCGATGTATTGTAGTTTTATTTATCAAAAGCACCAAAACTGATATGAACAAAGGTGTTACAGGTAATTACAGCTGTAGGAATAAAGTGAACTTTTGGCATACATCATCTCTGTAACTGCAATAAGCCTTCATAACAAAAGAGAAAGGAGTTTTATTGTTAGCACTGCCTAGACGACACTGAAAGCCACTGAAAACCATAAACGATGTCTGACAATTAGCTTAGCATTGGCAACTATAACACAATGAATTGATTTAATTGCTGTTTTAACATTTACAGAAAAAAAAACATGAAATAGTGGATGTTCAAAACATCCTTCTGCCACACAACATATTTCGTACATGGAGGTTTGATTTGACGTCAGTAAGTCAAGGTAAGTATTTCAGGTGTTCACAGATGAAGTTTGCGAAACCTCTTCTTGGCCAAATAATGGAGAGAAGCTGCAAATCGCTCATGGAAATGAAAAAATCAAGAAGAGAAATTTAATCCTCCAAACATTTCTGTTAAAATGGCCACTTAAAATGGGCCCAAGGCGTTCTGCTGGCTTCAGAAAGTGTGCAAACCATCACTGATTCTACAAAACTTACGGGGAAAAAACAAACAGACATGAACGCTCTCTTTGTCCTAACAGGTCTGTGAATTTCAAACAAAACTGCCTAGATTTACAGTCTGGTTAAAAGTTTTGCTGGATGCTTAAACTGATGAACGAGAGCTGGTGGCAAGGCAGAGAGAAAGTGATTGTTTTAGTGCACATGAGTGAAGAGAGGGGTGCTGTGTTAGGAGAGGGTATGTCGGGTAGGGCGCTTTCACCAATCCTCTTGCCGAGCCTTGATGTCAATGTGAACGGCATTGCGTGACCTTTCAAATGAAAAACAAAAGTCTCTCCCCCCCTCCACACATAATGAACAGTAGAAAATTAAAAAAATACCAAAATAATAAAGTAAAATAAGCTTGAGGCTTAGCAGTCGCTCTTCCAAAGTTTGATGGTTTTGTCATTTTCTAGTGCTGCTGATGCGATGATATTTTCTGTGGGGTGACATGCGGTTGAGATCACCACATCTACAAAGAAAAAAAACAAGATTAGTTTCAATCTACATTAGAAGTGTAGCTATTAAAATTTTTGGCAAAAATATTTGCATGAACAAAGAAAGATTTATCAACTGAGCCATAAACTGAAATTTGAGTGTGTGTGTGTGTGTGTCATTTTTATGGAAAAAAATGATTAAATATGACAACCAACATTTTTTTTAGCACTGCTTAGCTCAAGCTATTAGCAGGAAGTGTTTAAACTGTTGGGCTTAAGCTTCTTCGTGAAACATCCACTGAAGTTCTGCTCCTACCTGTGTGCCCCTGTAGTTTCTGTACAATCTCCTTGGTCTGAAGGTTCCAGATATAGACCATGTTGTCCTCTGAACCAGAGACAATCCACTTAAAAAGAAAAAAATATTTTTTAAAAATGTAAAATCACTTTCGGCAATAACAATTTAACGGTTCTGAACAACACTAATGACTGCCTGTATTAGTGTGATATGCTTAGAAATTGATTATTATAGTGTAGAGCCTACATACCTTTCCACCAGTGACAGAGAAATTAGCAAATATGCAGTACTTCTCATTTTTATGGCCGGTATAAGTTTTCAAACACTAAACAAGGAAAAAGGATATTGTTATACACAGATTAACCATGATTTTTTTTTTATTAAAACAATGCACTAACTAAACAGAAAAATACTAACCTTTCCTTTGCTGTAGTCCCAAAGCTTCAAAGTGCTAAAACACAAAGGGAATGAATGCGTTTTTTTTAACGTCTTCTAAATGGATTAATATAAATTTCATGACTATTCTCTTTTTTTCAAGAATGAGCAGCATAAAAGGCTCAGAATAAAAGGAAATATATGACTCACTTATCCAGAGTGGCAGCCAGGATGTATTTGCCATTGGGGGAGAACTTCACAAAAGACACAGGTGGGTTGTCATCATCTGTTGAATATTTGCAAATGTATTCATTATTTATAATGCCCGTTTATGCTTTAAAATCTCTTTCTTCTAACTTAAGATGTTGTACATTTAGTTGTATTTTACCAGTTTCTTGTTGGCTAAATGTTATGCATGCTTGTTGCATAAACACTAGCTATGTTTCCATCCACATATTTGTATGCGAATTATGGGTTAGCACATTAAAAAAAAAGTGGGATGAAAACACAAAGATGTACATAAATTCTAAAAATGTGCATAAAAAAATAAAAAATAAAAAAATGTATGCGCTCGATTGAGGTGCATTTTTATTCATCAAAACGGTTGGGTATAATAACCTCCCAGAATTGTCTCAAACAGTTGTTCCCAAACACAAGATAACATGACAGCTTTCGTTGCATTTCGTCTGTGCGCTCTGAGGCGCAAGTCATTTATGATGTACGAAAAAAGAGCCACAGTGGCTTATCTGATTGCAGCAACGTTAATTTTTATTACAGATATTTCGCACTAATTTACAATAAGTAACAATTTTGTTCTTTTGAACACATGGGGTGGAAACGGTGGTTTATTCACAATGTTTTATGCGATATTCTAGCTTTGTGCATAAGTTAAATTCTCTTTTTTGGATGGAAACATAGCTACTTTCAAGGAACAAATTGTTGCCTTTGAAAATAGTCTGAACAAGTGCTTTTGTGTAAAACACTGGTCAACTCACCGATAAGTGTTTTAAGGCACTGGCCTGATGCTGTGTCCCAGATCCGGCTGTTTAAAAGTCAAATAAGTAGGTATGGTTGTTAGTTATGCATCTGACACATTTTCAAAACAATATTCACGGCCAAAGCTCACTCACCAAAGTCCATCATAACTGCTGGACACAATCAATGAACCATCTCTGTTGAAATGAACCTATAATAAACAAAAAATACACAATTCAAAAAGAAAATATCACTTAAAAGTATATCACCCAGCCAATGTGCACGGTTGTGATCATCATAGGTCAAAAAAAAAAAAAAAAAAAAAAAAAAAAAAAAACACACCGCAGAGACGGGGTCCGAGTGAGCTGGCAGTGTCTTCAGACATTTCCCCGTTTTAACATCCCAAATCCTCACGCTCTCATCAAACTGCCGGAGAGATAATAATTAGAATGCATAATGCATATATGCCATAATTAACTAAATTGTAAAATATAAAATAATGAATGGACTTACAGATCCAGATACAATGAGATTGGACTGGGGGTTAAAGTTACAGCAAAATACATAGTTGCTGTGACCCTTCAGTGTTTTTAAACACTTTCCCTGGTGAAAAACAGAAAGGAAAAACGAATATGATGAATTGTGTCATAACAATTAAAGCTCAGATGCTTTAAATTCTATATTAAAAGGTTCAGCTTTGTGATGTTGACTTACAGAGCTCACATCCCAGATCTTCAGGGTCTTGTCATCGGAAGCTGAGACCAGGAGGTTGGAGTCAGAGGACCAGGCCACGTCTGAGATGCCCTGCAGATGAGAGCAAACCAGGTCAGTCACCCCGTGCAATAAAAGCAGCACTACTCTGAGATAATGGATCTTTTGAGATACTCACAAGTTTGTGTCCAGATATCGTCTTCTCAAACTTGCCATCATATGCACCCCATATTTTGATCAACTTATCAGCAGCTGGATGAGCGGAAACAAACATTAAACCTTTTTCTTATTTAAAAACAACATTCAGTAAAAGCTAATAATTAAATCATAAATTGCTGAATTAAATAAATAAATTGGGCTGCAATTAAAATAAATTTGAAATCATGGTATGGTTTAGTGTGATCACTGGTGTAATGTGGAATGGCTTGGTTCACAGTAAATGCTGCTCACAAACTCGTAATCTGCATGTCAATTATAACATGCATTTGGGAACACAATGTGCACCTGGACCACTTTATCTTCACATCTGAATCTGCATAATTTCCCAAATTTTTTGTTATGATTTTACAAATACATATTTTTTGTTATGATTTTTGTTATGATAATACAAACATTACTTTTATAAAGAAGAATTTATAAACCTTTTGTCAACTAAACACAGACTTAAAGGTATCCCTGTAATTTTCTGCTAAAATAAATAAATAAATATAAATATACACTCACCTAAAGGATTATTAGTAACGCATACTAATACTGTGTTTGACCCCCTTTCGCCTTCAGAACTGCCTTAATTCTACGTGGCATTGATTCAACGAGGTGCTGAAAGCATTCTTTAGAAATGTTGGCCCATATTGATAGGATAGCATCTTGCAGTTGATGGAGATTTGTGGGATGCACATCCAGGGCACGAAGCTCCCGTTCCACCACATCCCAAAGATGCTCTATTGGGTTGAGATCTGGGGCCTCATCTATAAATCTGTGCGTAGAATCCTTACTAAAAGTGTACGTGCACCCGAAAGCCAAAAATGTCGTACGCAAAAAAATATTCAGACTTATAAAACCGTGTGTACGCCAGAATCTGCGCAGAATTCACTTTATAAACCCCAGTCAGCGGAAGATTGTGCGCACATGCGTCTCCAGCCTGAAATAACCATATATGGAGATTATAACGCCTAGTTTTACTATGCATATCCTCATCTGCATATCATTTGCCTATGATTCATCCACATGATAACATGTTTAACGGTACAAGACATTAGGAAAATATGAAACATGGATGTGCAGTCACATTACATTAATAAAAATCATTTAGTAGCCCATCCTTCCCTTGTTTTTTTAAATAAATAAAATAGTGCAAAATGCATTTCATAGAAAGTTTTTCTCATTTTCCACTGGCCAAATAGTATTTTAATTGATTTATATTTTTAATGGAAACAGATAGACCTTGTTGTGCATTATTTGCACGAAACCATTTTCTCAGACAATCTGCTATCATGATAAGCAATTATCTATGTAGTTAACACATTAGAACATAGACAGCATGCCAGCGGAAAAGTGTTCAAAAGCATCACATCCACAACAAATATTTATATTTATTGAATAACTTCTCAGTAATGATTTCATGTAGTTTAAGTGTTTAACACCATTAATGAGAATGCCATATTTAATCTAAATGTTTATATCAGAAGTAAAACATAGTTTAAATCATTCATTTATTTATTTAAACTGTTGTTGTGAACATGCACTGTATTTATGATGGACTCATAATGAAGATTTACGGTTTTACTTCATCTGCGTCAGTTTTACTAAACGGCCCAACGTACTCGCTGGCGCGGATATTTAAGAAGGGATGGATATTTGCTATTTGCTAAGTGATAGGTTTGGTGAGTGAAATTATATTTGTATTATCTTTCTGTATATCTATAATTTTCTTTAGATTTTCTGTCTAAAAGTTACAAAAAAGACATTTAACTCGAGCTCACCATTGGTGTCGCCAAAACACATACTCTTCTAAAAGAGTGCGTGCACACGGTCAAGAGCATCCTTACAGTGCGCACTTATTTACGCCAAGTTTATTTTTTATAAATCCCGATATGTGCGTGGAAAAATGCATACGCATATTTCTATGCCCATTTTGTGCGTACGCAACGTTTATACATCAGGCCCCTGGTGACTGTGGGGGCCATTTTAGTACAGTGAACTCATTGTCACGTTCAAGAAACCAATTTGAAATGATTCGAACTTTGTGACATGGTGCATTATCCTGCTGGAAGTAGCCATCAGAGGATGGTTACATGGTGGCCATAAAGGGATGGACATGGTCAGAAACAATGCTCAGGTAGGCCGTGGCATTTAAACGATGCCCAATTGGCACTAAGGGGCCTAAAGTGTGCCAAGAAAACATCCCCCACACCATTACACCACCACCACCAGCCTGCACAGTGGTAACAAGGCATGATGGATCCCTGTTCTCATTCTGTTTACACCAAATTCTGACTCTACCATCTGAATGTCTCAACAGAAATCAGACCAGGCAACATTTTTCCAGTCTTCAACTGTCCAATTTTGGTCAGCTCTTGCAAATTGTAGCCTCTTTTTCCTATTTGTAGTGGAGATGAGTGGTACCCGGTGGGGTCTTCTGCAGTTGTAGCCCATCCGCCTCAAGGTTGTGCATGTTCCTAATAATCCTTTAGGTGAATGTATATATAAAATATATTAGTGGTGTAACTGCACACGGAAGTCACGGTTAAGTACGTACCTCGGTTTTGGGGTCACAGTCAGCAACAAATCCTTTTTTTTCCCCCATTTATTTTGAACAGACATTAGTGCAAATTACAGTTTGTTCCACCTAGCAACACGTAGTCCCCCCTGAGGTAGTTGGTACAGTACAGCCTCCTTTAGTGTATTAAGCACTAAGCAGTAAACAGAATGAACTCTTGCAATGGCCATTTTTTTATAGGGCTGATAAAAGAACAAAAGTTATTTGGTCACAATCAGCTATAAAACTGAAAAGTTTTTGGACTCCTGTAGTCGTTTTCTCTCTAGCTCTGGTGGCTGGCACATCTGGATGATGTATTACCCCTTTTCCACCAACAAGAACCGGGTGCTGGTTCAGAGCCTGAGCTGGTTCGGAGTTGGTTCGACTGACAAGCTTACTAAGAACCGGTTTGCCTTTCCACCGGCTTGAGAGCCACAACAGAGCCAGATCTTATGTCACTGCATACGTCTCATGTTGCCCAGCAACGCTAGTGCGGTAGCGCCAAACACAAACACGCCAGGCTTGTTCGAGATGCATCGGCTTCTCGCAGATCGATCGCCGCATGACATCAAAGCACTGCGAAAGCGATCCAAAAGCACAAGGAGTTCTCCATGATCTCCAAACACTCCCGCAGCTCCGATCGGTCCGCGCCGCTCCGATGCATCTCGAACAAGCCTTCTATCAACAATGGCGGCCGTTGCATTACTATTCATGCTCATGGCTTTGCGAACCTAACGTACATCGGCATCCAAACATGGCGAATACAACGTGTTCGTGCAGCTCGCCGTAACTTGCATAAACGGAGATTACAATCGAGCTGCTATTAGCTCGATTAGCTGCTAATTCAAAAATGGCGGTCACAAGTTTCTGTTTGTCTTGTTGGCCACGGTAACCCCGCCCCCCAGCCGCTGACGTAAGTGGTTCTTACTTCTAGACCAGCAATGATTTGGTGCTACTTAAGAACCACTTTTACTGGTTCGGAGCTGGTGCTTTGGTGGTCGAAAACCAAAGAACCGATTTGAAACTAGGCTCTGGCTCCGAACCAGCACCAGCTCTGCCTTGGTGGAAAAAGGGTATATGTTTAATTTATGTGTTGTGCCTTGCCTATGCTGTCATTTTCTCAGCACGCGAGTACATTAACATGCTGTGACAATGGCGAAGTTCATCTGAGGCTTCCACGACTAATCGGCACAATGCCAAATGATTTTTGTCTCATAACAGCGGAAACTACTTAAAATACTCACTTATGGTCATAAAGATAAGTGTATTTTTATTTGTGTACACTCAGAATAAAAAGAACATTGTGCTTTTGAAAAAAAAAAAAAGACACTAAACAGGATGCCGCTTTCTGCCATCCCGGTTTCCTTTCCGTGAAGTTTGTGGAAAAATGTATCGAAACTCAGCGTATAGGTTACTAGCAAGCTCTTGTGTGCAATCAGAACTCTTGTTTTGGTGGATAGATTGTCTTTTCTATTGTGGCAGTTAGTAGGGATGCACGATGATATTGGGACAACATCAGTATCGGCCGATAAAAGCTTAAAATGACCATCATCGGCCGATATGAATATTTCTGCCGATGAGCCTTGCCGATAGGGTGGCGTGTTTCCTATGCGCACGTGACGACCGTGACCGAAGCATGAGCGCCAGCAACTTAAAGGGTTAGTTCACCCAAAAATGAAAATTAAGTCATTAATTACTCACCCCCATGCTGTACCAACCCCGTAAGACCTTCGTTCGTCTTCGGAACACAAATGTGTTCCGCACAAAAAGAATACTTTTTGTGCGGAAATAAAACACAAATAACGACTTTATTAGACTATTCCTTTTCTTCCTTGTAGGCCTGAAACGAGACTTCAAGAGATTTCCACGACGCATGCGCGAGAATTGCGATCTCCTTCAACTACTTCAGTTAACCCTGTTAAGCTTCAAGCCCATTTTTGAAAAATCCCCAGATATGGCATTCCCAAACTGAAACAGATACAGTTCATGAACCCTTTGTACTAAAAGCACAAGTAAGATCTCATTTGAAAGCTGACACCTGGAAGTTTATTGTAAATGTAGAATTAATTATTGTCATAATGAAAAAAAATAGTTATAAATAGCTTCAAAGTTTTGTAAAGTTATTATACATTTATTTTTATGAAACATCTTCATGAAAATAAAATTGAAGTTGGCCCTGGAGCAATCTAGAAATGCACTGCAGCTAAAGCCACATGTCTGGCCATGTTATATTTAAAATCTGAAGATGATAAGTCTAAAACTCTGTATTTAGTTCAATGTTTTTCAAGATCATGTCATATGACTTTATTTTGATTAGACTGGTGTTTATTGTCATCTTATAAGCATCTATTCAGTCTATTGCCTCTATTGTTTTGTGATGCAAAAACGAGCCCCATTCAGTCTCAGTCTCCCCTGCACATATTCACACCTCTCCAGCCTGTTTATTGCTCTAAATATGCTTTTCTTTTGTCTGCATTATAATCGCTAACGACTAGCAATTCACACTGTTTCAATCCCTCATTTATTTTATAAAAGTTCTCACTTCACAGTGAAACTGTATCAAATGCCCTTTTTGAAAAACGAAACAGTTCAGTAAGCATTCTTATTTAGAAAAAAATCATAAAAATTACACCGAAGTTAGGTAGCAGGTGCTCAGTACTAGCTAGCATGTTAGCTTAGCACACCATCAATACACGACAATTTATGAGAATAAAACTATGTTTGTGCTCAACTTACTTTATAGCGCAAGTCGAGTGTTTTAAATAACTTTCTGTAATCTGATTTGGCTTCAGATAAAAAAATCAGATAGAAAATATATTATTTTATTGTATTCTGCACAATTTGAAAGTCTATCTCGATTAGCATTACATTATACATATAATCTATTATTATGAAAATACCTGACATGACTCGAAGAACACAGGTAAATCAAATATCATTGCAATCATGTTTATTGTCTTCAAAACATCTTTATCAGCACTTTACAGCGATCTCGGATAGCTTTGTTGTGCCAGGACTTCCTGAATGTCACATGATTATAGTTCTTCTTCATGTGATCCATATATGGACTTTACTGTTCAAACAGCGCCCCAGACCGGTAGTATGAATTGATAACACAGTACATCAGAGTATACAGCGCTCAAAATGATTACATCGACGCATTTGGGTATAAATTCAATAAATATTATTCCTGTCTATAGAAGTCTGATGTAAACCTATGAGAATCTATCAATATTTCTCCAAATCTGCACATGTTTGAGCTAAAAGCCCTGAGGGACGTTGTTTTGTCAAGAGCTGTCATGACGATCGCACGGGAGTTTTTTTCTGAATGAGACCGGCTGACGCTCATAATTCATATTAAAGGTAACGACTCATTTTTTAATTTCATAACTCCTGACACAAATTAAGACATAACTGTCACTATAAGTTTCACAGAATACAATAGTGGTCAAATACTGAAACTTGAGTCTTATATCTTTTTAATGATGTATAGTTTGTCAAGGTAATAACATTAAATCTGATAGTAACTTTGAACTATTTAAAAAAAAAAACGCTTCAGTGCGCCCGCGCTCTGGTGAAGCTTAACAGGTTAAGTTCTCGAACTGAAGTAGTTGAAGGAGATCGCAATTCTCGCGCATGCGTCGTGGAAATCTCTTGAAGTCTCGTTTCAGGCCTACAAGGAAGAAAAGGAATAGTCTAATAAAGTCGTTATTTTTGTTTGTTTTTTCGCACAAAAAGTATTCTCGTCGCTTGATAAACTTATAGTTGAGCCACTGTTGTGACATGGAATATTTAAACATTTTCTTCATTGACTTTCTGGGCTGTCAGGATTCATTCCCTTAGGGAGCCTATGGAGGAGTGATCAACCTTTCAGATTTAATCATAAATATCTTCATTTGTGTTCCGAAGACGAACGAAGGTCTTACGGGGTTGGTACAGCATGGGGGTGAGTAATTAATGACTTAATTTTCATTTTTGGGTGAACTAACCCTTTAAACTTCCAACTAGGGTTTTTTTCTCACGGTTTTTGATCGTGGACGATTAAAATGTCTCCACGATCTGCTTTTGAAGAAAAATCATAGTATCGTGCATTCTATCAGTTCAATTCTGGCGTCTTCATCTCAACATACTGTATAACGCGACGTACATTCACATCACATCACATGTAAACGCAGAGGTAGAGTTACACTCACGGGACACCGCAATTCACAAAAGTTCATTATTTGCATGTGCGTCAAAGTCTTGCTAGTTAAACATATTCACGTGCTGATGCGCTGTTCTAACATCCGCTTTTCTGAGCGCGTTACACCCGACGCTCACAGGAACTAAAAGCCTGTCACAGCGCCTGCATACTGGACTAATCTTTCGAGTCTTATTGCGCTGATACTGTCAAATACACACAAGGTTTACATAAAGTTGGTTATGTCTAAAGTGAAAGCAAACAGAGAAAATCTGCTTGTCAAATGCGTGTATATTAGACGCGTCGCGTGCAGTTCTTAAAGAGACAGTAATAATATGCTGCCGCTTGTCCTTAAAGAGATACTGCACCCAGAAATAAAAATTCTGTCATTATTTTCTCACTCTAATGTTGTTCCAAACCTGAATTCATTTCTTTCTTGTGCTTAAATATACTATGGAAGTCACTGGAGTACAGCAACTGTTTGGTTAGCCACATTCTTCCAAATAACTTTTATAATTTCAACAGAAGAAAGAAACTTGAGAGAGTAAATGATGACAATTTAAATTTTTGGGAGAACTATCCCGTTAATGTTAATAAAACAACAAAACACAGAGGAAATCACTCACTGCTCTTGACTGAGAACTTTAATAGAAGCTTTAATAAGCTTTTTTTGCACTTAAAAAAAAATACGAATATATCGGTATCGGGCAAAATTAGTTTGAAAATATCGGCATACCGAATATGGGCCAAAATCCTATATCGTGCATCCCTAGCAGTTAGCAAACAGCATTGCATTACTGCGTGCGCCACATTCTGGATTGGTGTGTGGACTGACTATTTGTCATCTGACTGTATGCACCAAACCGTGACGGTTCTGGACGAATACATGTACCGTTACACCCCTAATATATCTCTCTCTCTCTCTATAAAAATATGCCTCGTATACATACATACATACATATACATGTATATAAAAATTAAATGTATATAAATGAACGTAGAGTTGTGAGAAAATAGGTGTGTCAGGGTCAAGAAAATTTTGACAGGCAAAATTTTGTTTGGGAAGCCCTGTGCTATATGCTATAACTATTCTCACTGAGTATGAGTGCTGCATTTATACAAGTACTTACATGAGCTGGCGAGCCACTCCCCACTTGGACTGAACTTGACAGAAGAGACTGCTTTTGTATGGCCAGCCAGTGTGAATTTCAAGGTGTAGTTTGGCTTCACAGGTGCTGACTGAGATAGAGCAGAACTCACGTCATTAATGACACAATATAGAGAAATGATAGTCACAGATCATAAGCACATTTCTGTAATAATGCTGCTATATAATTTACAACGGTGTATCTGTTACACAACATAAAAATGATCCATAACCAAGCACAAAACTATTTCCAAACTGTGTCGCAGAGGGGTGTTCCTGGCGATGTTTTTACCTTGCTCTGGCTGGCGGAGGCAGATGATGCCGGCTGTGTTTTAGTAGCCTCTGTGTCTGGTTTCTTCTCCTCAGTTGCCATGGCGACCAAGTTAGAGAGAACGGGTTTATAGGAGCAATTTCAACGTCAACCTGACTGTCCAACAGAAAAGTACTGATGAGCATATGACATGTATGATATTAGTTCAAAATTCAAAATGTGTCACACACCCTGACGAAGGCAATAGCCGTAACGCGTAGGTGTTTCTGTCACCAATTCTATGGATAAAAGTCATGATTCAATAAAGGCTTTTTAATTTTTGTATACATAATTCGAGTGCCTTGGAGTATTACTTTGATTTTGAGCATAATTATCCCAAGCAACCAAAGAGCACCGAGATTTCACACCCTGTGCAGCACTTCAATTGCATTTTCTGCTGTGATGTATGATATTAGTCTTCTAATTTAAATGACACAATAAATGGAAGAATTCCGTTGGGTGTTATCGCATCATAATCTGTAATTGATCATCAAAATGGTTAAGATGCGTGGTAATCCTGCGTGGGTGTTACTCAATAGGCCTACATGTAAAATTATCGAGCACATGTCAGCTTACTGATTGGTGTTCACAACATCTTTACAATATGAATAGCACACAGTTCTGCCCGCTCATGTTTATATATTTAATTTACCTTTGGAAATGTAATCCTTGCAGAATATGCAAGATGTTTATCATTTTAGAAATACATTAAAGCATTTTGAACTGCCCTAATTAAGCTACTTAATGTGGGATGTGTGTAAACTTCTGTTACAAAACAAATAGTAACTAGGCCTACATTTAATTTACACTAATAATCCTGTTCAATTGTCTATGCTTAAAAAAAAAAACGTTTAAATATATTAGTTTGGGTTCTTTGCGTCATTGTCCCTGGTTTGTCCAGGGCTGGGAATCTGCCCCCCTGACCTACAGGTGCTCTAAGTACTTGGAACTTTACCCCACTATATGATGTTGAGATCCCAGCTTTACCAATGCGGACAATTGAAAAATAAAGCACCAACAATGTGTAAACGAATAAATAGGATAATAAATTTAGGTAATATATATTTTTTTAAATTAATACAACTTTAACGTTACAATCTTTCAGATTCTGGAAGGACTGTACCGTTTTAAGCACACTGGACATGTAAACACACTGTATATAACTCATTTGAACAAATATTTGTATCGTGTGCATACCAATAAAAGCAAAAGAAGGTAGAACAGGTAGACTTAAAAAAAAAACATTTAATAATACACAGTCTGATAAAACAGTGTTTTCTCACCACAACATGCATGGCAACTGGCAAGACTGTTGGCATTGACAATGGGACATTGACTTCAGTCTAAAATCATCTGGATAAACACCCAAGCTAAAACCTAGATATAATTTACAAAACTCGTGTCGGTGTCAGGAGCAGACCAGTGAAAACCACCACCACTGTTAGCTGCTAGGCTATCTGAGAGACGCAGGGCCTCAGAGAAACGATGGATCACCTGCAATCTAGCATATATCTGTGTAATTGACAAAACTTCGCGTCCAAATTCATGGTTTTACCCCGATCGTTTCAGTCGTCAGTCCCATCCCCCATAGCATAAATGAAGCACAGATTGATGTATCTCTTTTCTCTGCACACATGCCTCTCTCTCTCTCTCTCTCTCTCCCTCTCTCTCTCTATGTCTCTGTCTCTCTCTCTCTCCCCCATACATTCAGACAACAAAAGCAGCGAGTAAAATCCCTCACCGGCGGCTGCTGAGGAGGTAATAAGAGCTGCTTTCGGCTTCTGGTATGAGTCCACTACTGGGTTAGGATGTAGATTTGTTCATGAATGGCGCGCTAGGCCGTTTTGACCATGCAATGATCAAGTGATCGTACTGAATACGATGGTGGTGAGCGCCTCTCTTCACCGCAAGCTCAGGCGGTAATGTGTGGCAGTGACAACAACTCCGCATGCGCAAAGCTCAACGGCATACCCAGAGGGACATTTTTTCAAACGCCGATCTAGATCCTATCGTGTAATCTTTTTATTACTTGAAACAAAGCAGATCTACCAAATACGTCGTTTATATTTTGTAAGTATTTCTGATCGTCATCATTTTTTTAACAATATTATTTTAAAAATTTCATCACATTATGTGGCATTAAAGAGGCATTAAATTTAAATATAACATAGATTTGCCATTATATTAATCAAAGTGTATATATAGTCAGTGCTATGTGCTTTAAATAAATAAATGCAATTTGATTAAAAAAATTATACATAAAACAGTGCATTGCTTTAGAAAAAAATAGTACAAAGTAATAATGTAACTTAACATAAACTAAATATTTTACAAATAATATTTACCGATATTTATATATTTTTTCTCAGTATAAATTGGGTCTTTAATAATAAAAAAAGCCTTTTAAGAAATCAAATACACTGCTGAACAATAACCTATAATTCGTATTCTAAAATAATTGTTCCTATATTTGACAATTTTATGATTTACAAACACAATTATTTACAAGTTCGTTTATGTTTTACAAACAAGTAAGTTATCATGGATTTTAGATAATGTAAAAATGTCAATTAGCACTACATTAACATTTACTTTATTATGATGAAAACACCCTGAGATGGCTTGAAAAACACAAATAAACCATACATTTCTGTATGGTTTAGGAATAAAAAATGCCGGGTCATGGTACCTATATCGTGGCCATTTGAATTTAAATCTAGATGTATTCACATTGGCATTGACCCATGAGAACCTCTACATGAACTCACTTTCCCGAAAAAAAGGGGGGACGAATTTACGTTTTATTAAAAGTGCAGAGGACTTAGATTATATAAATAAGAAACTCAACATATAATCTCAGTAGGAATAAAATAAAGAAGATTAAAGGAGTCGCACTACTATTAAACAGCAAATGGCCTGGCGTTGGACATAGCGCGCCAATGCGCATGCGCACAACGCTCCGTGTACCTCATCTCTGTGCTGCCCAGCCTCCAAACAAGCGACGAGCCACTAGGATCTCCACACGCCTGCCCCTTTCCTAAAGACCCTGAGTGAGTAATGTACTACATTTTTAAGTAAACAACATATTTTAACATTGTAATTCGCATTCCATGTCAAAATTTTAATATAGTTCGCGTTCAATCAGTGAGTCTCACGAGAAGCCGTTAGCAAGTGGCTAGTTGTTTTCAACAAAGCGACAGTACAACAAAGCCTCTCTGAAGTAACATGACCAAATTAGCTCGTTCACTCGCTAAGCAGTTATATGCCTCTTTGTTTAGCTATAATATCTTTGAATGTATTACGGGTGGGTGTGAATCGATAATAGAGGCCCGGGAAGGTGTTGAGACGGTCAGCGTGGATGCTAACTCCGTTAGCCAGCTGTAGCTGCGCGCCATCTTTATATGTGTGACTGACTGTGCTAAAGCTAATCAGCTGCTGCGTTCTACGCGCCGGTTCTATTTCCTCTTGTGCAGATACACCAAGAGGCTGTTTATTTTATACTGGTTGATGGCTATATTTGTGGTGGGAGGCTGGAGTTATGGAATATGAGGGCTGCATTGGAAATAATTCGTTTTGATTACATTTTCTCCTAGTCGCGGCATGTGTTTGCAGCAGATAGATGAGAATGAATCTAATGTTTGTTTTAGGCGGGTTGGTTGTTGATACTCTTGTTATTAGTAAACGTGAGTTTTTTTAATGCATATTCTTAAAGGGAACATTTAATATTATTTTGAAACGGTGAGTGGACCTAGTCCAGTGAGGCGGCATGATTGTTTAACGTTACCCGGCAATGCTGCGACTACTGCTGTCGTTTCATACAACTACACTCATTAATATCAGCTGATGAAAATAAATTTAAAGGTGTAGTTTTCACCATTCTGTCATAATTTTCTCATACCCAAGGGGAATTTTCTGTGTTCAGAAAAAGTCTGTCACACTATTTACTTCCATTTCATCTTCCATACCATAAAAGTGAATGTTGACTGAGACGTCAGTCTGCTCCTATTGTGTTCCTGAGAAAATCATGCTGCTTTGAAACAGCTGAAGAATTAAATCATGGCATAATTTTCTTAAATAAATGCTTTCAGGGAAGGATTAGAAAATGGGGTGTTATTTGACATGTCAAGAACATAATCCATCATAATAGCATTTCCAGCTCGGAATGAATGTCCATGTTATTACCTTACCTGTCAGCATGCTGGATGTGTATAATAGCTCAGTTTGTACATGTGGATGAGATTCTTACAAATTGAGTTGTCAGTGCTAAGTTTTTGTGTATGGACACAATTGGAGGCTTGTTATAATAGGGGAAATGATTCTTAAAGTTGGCATGACATGAAAATATCACCTTTTTATTTCTAGTTGTATATGTCATAACTCGATCTTCCGGTGAAGCGACAGACATCTCTGTGGTGGTGTGTTTCTCTAATCATTTGGTTTGCTTACACCCCACCCTTTCTTAAAATTGACAAATTGACTGACATTCAATTCTGCCTCCAATCAAATGATTGCTGGTGGATAAAACCATGTTCCTGCTCTACATTTTTATTCCTTTCCTTGAAAATGTTTCACTAACATATTCATTCCGTTCACAGTACGGAAGAGATCTGTTGCTACATTAGTTTCATCGTGCCTTAAAGTGTGAACTATTTTAATCTAATTGCAGTATTGTTTGTTCTTTTAACATCATAAAGCTTTTAAATGCATAGGTAAGCGTTTGTTCTGACTCATGTTATGTTTCTTGTTTTTAGAGGTCAAAGGTTGGGTCCTGCAATGGGATGTGGTCTCTCTCAGATGACTGAAGAGCTAAAAGAGAGAGAAACTGAAAAGCATAAAGAGAAATCAAATTGAAAATAAGTCTGCCTGTGCAGAATAATTAAGACCCCTTCCCCCCCATTAAGCTGTTTTCCCCCTCTTTGCCAAAATGTCAACGGTCACTTCAGCAACCCCAGAGCCTCCTGCAGTTGCCAACCCTCCTCCGCCTGAAGTGACTAACCCTACCAAACCTGGCCGCAAGACTAACCAGCTGCAGTACATGCAAAATGTAGTTGTAAAGACACTGTGGAGGCACCAATTTGCATGGCCTTTCTACCAACCTGTTGATGCTGTTAAGCTTGGTCTTCCGGTGAGTGGTTATAGCTGTTTTAGCATCTATCATTTTGAATAATCATAAATCTAGGCTTTGTTTTCCCTTGAGCATGAGAGCTTGTCAATTAGTTGATCCTTATTGGTTTTTATATTATTGTGATATTTAAAGACTTTCTGCTTCTTTTTGTTGTCCAGGACTATCACAAGATTATAAAGAGCCCAATGGACATGGGCACCATCAAGAAAAGACTTGAGAGCGTGTACTACTGGAGTGCAAGCGAGTGTATGCAGGACTTCAACACAATGTTTACAAACTGTTATATATATAACAAGGTACGGCTTGGCTCAATCCGTTTTAAAAGTTATGGGATGAGGCTGCTTTAATAAATCCAATTCATTCTTGTTTGCTTTCTCAGCCAACAGATGACATTGTGTTGATGGCACAAGCATTAGAGAAGATCTTCCTTCAGAAAGTGGCCCTGATGCCTCAGGAAGAGGTTGAGCTTCTTCCTCCTGCTCCGAAGGGTAAAGGGCGCAAACCAGCTGGACCTGGTAAAATTGAAATTGTCGGAATGACGAATAACGTTCTGTGTTCATACGCAAGTCAAAAACAAATTGTTATTTTTCTAATTATACAAATGTAGGTCAGCAGGATGTGGCTGTCTCCTCTGGCTCGCCCACTTCTGTTTTTCCTGATGCCACCTCACCGAGTTCAGAGACAGCGGTCGCATCTCCAGCTCCCACGATCACCCCTAGCTTACCAGCTGTGCAAAACACAACCGCTGCCTCCGTGATACCCGCCATGCCTCCGTCGCAACCCGTGGTCAAAGTAAGTTGCAGGACCTGTTAAAGAGGATTGATTATGCAAAATTCACTTTTATGTTGTTTTTGAACATATTTATGTGTCTGCTGTCTGTGTAAACAACCACCCTATTGTGGTAAAAATCCATCCACTCCATTTGCTATTTTCCCCTTAAATGTAAAACAGTGTCTCAAAATGAGCAGTTCAGGAATGTACTCCAATGTGATGTCACATTGGAACAGCCCCGGCTACGACTGGCAACGGAATCTGCAACATTAGCTTAGCTATTCATATTAACAGCATATACAGCACTAGGTACTGTGTATTATGCTGCTGTCACTTTAATACATATATATATATCTAATTTATCCATGTGATTTCTTTCTCTGTGGTTTGTTCATATATTTCACCAACTGTTTATGTAAACTTTGTGTGTATTTGACAGTTTAAGCGCAATAAGATGTGAAGAAAAACTAAGTTTAAAGGGGTGGTTTACTGCTTTTTTTCTTTGCATGATTGTATTTATGGGGTGCAATATAACATGTCTTTGTGTTTTTTTTAAAGCCTTGTTTTTCATAAATTTCACCTTTATGGTAAGCCGCTTTCTCCTCTGTCATTTGAACGACTGGTTGACTTCCTGATTCTATAAAACCACTCCCTCAGAAACAGGCAAAGGGCTCAGATTGGTTAGTTGGGCCGGTGTGTTGTAATTGGCTAAACTGCGTAGTGCATGTTGTCCGGAAACTTCACGCCCATTACCTTTACGGGCGAAAGTTGCCTGTGCTCCGGTCAAATGTAAATAATGGTGTCGATACTGCCGTATCAGTTTGAGCCAGAATCAGACCCAGAAAGCGGCAATGAAGAGAGTCAAGCAGAACCTCCCCAAACACGGCTCTTACAAAACGTTTCTGAATGGTAAATTGTATTATTATTATTATTCTATTCTACTATTATTATATAAGAATTTCGATACGCTGTTACTTGAAGATGCTACTGCTGCTTGTTAGCTTTTGAGATACGGTTTTCTCCTGATTAAACGTTTAATATAACTGAATAAATGACTGAGTAATACCAAAAGTTATTGTTTTATCGATATAATGAACAACCGTTTATCTATTCACAAAACTTAGTTTACTCAGTGTATCGTTTTCTTTAGGTGTACATGTGGCAACTGTGTTAAAACCATACTGTACACTGATAACAGCAGCTGAAGTTTGCTGTTGCGACTACATATAATTTTTTTAACTTTATACACGTTTGTCTTACGTGTATAGCATCGAACTAACTGGCTACTCTAAACAAACAGCGTTGGCATTGGTTTACGTTCTTGATCAAATAAAAAAAATGACGTCATAAAGTATTAGGGCTGTCGCTTTTTATTCGATATTCGAATATGCATTCGAACATGACGTGAAATATCCGTAATCGAACTATAAATAAACTAACCGGTTTTTAAAGTGCAATGTTTAGCGCATTTTTTACAGTCTATTAGACTGTTTGTTTTTTATTTTATTGTTTGCCATCTCATCCAGTAGCGGGCACTCTAAACGTATTGTAGCGTAAGCTCATGACCAAATCAAGCGAATAATAGCCAATAGCCACCCTGTTTTGAAAATGGAAGATAACACACAGAACGGCCAGCCTGAGCGGACAATTACGACCCCAATTCATCTAAAAAGTAGTGTCTGGAAATGGACAATCCGATTGATGAATCCGAACACGGTGTTTACATGAACGATACATAAAGTAATGTGCGCGTTATATGACACAAGATTCAAATCGGAATTGATTTTTTGACATGCGCACACTGCACGAATATGCCGCTGTTCGCGCATAACTATTCTCCTCTATTGGTTCTTTATTTGTTTTAAACAGCAGACTTGATATTTATCCGTCTCTGGTCATGATTTGGAGACGATGAGCATGATTTGCCATGCTGCTTGCCTGCTTATATTGATCACGCAGTAAAACCCTGCGCCCAAAACCAGTCATCCGTGGATGATAATCTGAAACAAGCGCTGGTGGGACGTTGTCCTGCTTCACTTCACCGACGCTGAGTAAAATGAGAATTTTTTAATAACGGAAGACTCATTTATGACACTCTATTCAACAGGAAGAACAGCTCGCTCCATGGGTAATACGTCATTGCACATGCGCAGTCCTTTTAGTTTCGTAGATATTCGAATATATTCGAATGCATTGCTTGATATTTGATATCCGTTCGAATTAGATTTTTCTCAAAAGTGACAGCCCTATAAAGTATACATGGAAAATATATTTACAGAATTAGTACATGATTACAAATTCAGGTCCAAAATGTTTGTACGAGTTTGACACACGAAATAGCATAACCAAAGCCAGCGCTGGCATTTGTTTACGTCCTTGATAAAACTATAACATTACGTCTGAAATCATACATGCAAATACATTTTAAAATGATTAAAGGGTTAGTTCACCCAAAAATGAAAATTAAGTCATTAATTACTCACCCCCATGCTGTACCAACCCCGTAAGACCTTTGTTCGTCTTCGGAACACAAATGAAGATATTTATGATTAAATCTGAGAGGTTGATCACTCCTCCATAGGCTCCCTAAGGGAATGACACCGGACGGCCCAGAAAGTCATTAAATAAAATGTTTAAATATTCCATGTGACAACAGTGGCTCAACTATAAGTTTATCAAGCGACGAGAATACTTTTTGTGTGAAAAAACAAACAAAAATAACGACTTTATTCGACTATTCCTTTTCTTCCTTGTAGGCCTGAAACGAGACTTCAAGAGATTTCCACGACGCGCACGCGCGAGAACTTAACTGAAGTAGTTGAAGGAGATCGCAATTCTCGCGCATGCGTCGTGGAAATCTCTTGAAGTCTCGTTTCAGGCCTACAAGGAAGAAAAGGAATAGTCGAATAAAGTAATTATTTTTGTTTTATTTCCGCACAAAAAGTATTCTCGTCGCTTGATAAACTTATAGTTGTGACGTGGAATATTTAAACATTTTCTTGAATGACTTTCTGGGCCGTCCGGTGTCATGACCTCCAGCTGTCTGACCTCCAGCTTTCTGTGCGCGTGCCTCATAAAACCATATATCAGATGTTTATGAAGAACTGCAACGTCACGTGAGCGTGACCATGATAGAGATGATAATCAAAACCTAACGGATGTTTTGTTAGTTTTTGGCAGAGTATCCTAGGCATTACCTGTAAAAGCTCCTACCTCTTCTGGATATGGGGTGGGGAGCAGCAGCTCTTTTGCATTTAAAGATACACATATGAAAACTGCGTGTTTTTGCTTCCACTCAAAAATGTTAATAATATATATATAATATACTGCAGAATATGATAAATGGTCTGTGGGGTATTTTGAGCCGAAACTTCAGACACATTCTGGCGGACACCTGAGACTTATTGTACATCTTTTAAAAAAGGCATACTAGGTCCCCATTAAAATATCACAAGATAAATGCAGTGGCAGTGCCTAACCGCCCTCTTTGTGTTTCTCTGTGTGTGGTTTGTTCTGTTTCCTAGAAGAAGGGGGTAAAGAGGAAAGCAGACACAACCACCCCTACTACCTCTGCCATCACCGCGAGCAGGAGTCAGTCGCCCACCCCTCCTTTAGAAGGCAAAGAGGGAAAGGTGGCATCCAGGCGAGAGAGCACTGGTCGCCCCATCAAACCACCTAAAAAGGATTTTGAAGATGGTGAAGTAGGAGTGCACGGAGGCAAAAAGGGCAGGCTTTCAGAGCAACTCAAGTACTGCGAGGTCATCCTTAAAGAAATGCTCTCCAAAAAACACGCTGCATATGCCTGGCCCTTTTATAAGCCTGTTGACGCGGAGGCTCTTGAGCTACATGACTACCATGACATAATCAAACACCCCATGGACTTAAGCACAGTGAAAGTATGTTGAGTTTGCATGAAAAGCTGTTATAATGACTTGATTTTTATTGTTGCAATGGATCAATTATTGCATTTTAGTGCTCGTTTTTTAATTAATTTAGAATTTTTTCCCCCACTGCTTGCAGAAAAAAATGGACAGTCGAGAGTACCAAGATGCACAGAGTTTTGCTGCAGATGTCAGATTAATGTTCTCAAATTGTTACAAGTACAACCCACCTGATCATGAGGTGGTCGCTATGGCCAGAAAGCTGCAGGTGAGGTCTCTCCCCCCACCCATTTGGCAATCTCTCCTTTTACACACATTTAATTTCATTATTTCATAAGAGTTATTGAATAGTTTAGTGACATATTTCTTCTTTCTTTTCTCTCAGGATGTCTTTGAAATGCGTTTCGCAAAGATGCCTGATGAGCCAGTGGAAGTGGCTGGGGCAGGCGGTGTAGGTGGGGCCGGTGTGGTCAGTAAGAGTACTGTCAGCAGTGAGAGCAGTGGTGACTCCTCTACCTCTGACAGCTCCGACTCCGAGGAGGAGAGGGCCACCCGGCTCGCCGAGCTGCAGGAACAGGTGGGTGCGGAACAGGTGGGTTTCAAAACAAGGAACAAGTACCCTTAATCTCTCCAGGCTCAGAGATGTTCTCTCAGGCCTCTTGATATGTCAACCCTTCTGATTATCCTTTTCACACTACACCAACATGACTGTTTCAATCAATTCTTTTTCTCTGTTCAAAAAATTATTTTGCTTGGGACCTCCACTTAAAATAACTCTCTCTGCTTTCAGTTTGGATTGTGTACTGATACGTAGAGCTGCGATTTAGCCCTCTACCGCAACTAGATGCATATATTGCTTTGCATCAAATGCCTAAATGTAGATATAGCATTTTTTTGTGTGGCTTTGTTTCTCTTACTGTAGCACTATATCATATTTTCTTCCCTTGCCATTTTTTTTTTTACCAGTGTATCTCTTTGGAGCACCCCATTGGTAGCAGACAGGGGATAAAAAACGGGTGCACCAAGAATAATCAGGTGATTTTATTTTTTTATTTCCCTGTCCCTGCCTATGAACATTGTGTATTAGCTGTACAGTTGCTTTCATTATTTGTATTAGATGGTCAAGCGCATGATTTGGATAGTGAGATCAGCGGTAGAGGGTTAAAAAGCAGCAGAAAAATATTGACTTTGTTGGGTGGTGTTGGGAACCCAGCTGTGTGGGTGTTTAGGATGGAAGTGCTGAAAGTTGTGGGAATTAATAGATAAGTGTGTGTTGAATGTGAATGTGAACTGTCTTTGTTCATGTTGGCTTGCTTTGCATTTAGACAAACTATTGTTAGTTCCAGAAAACAATTAGAGGTTCTGACTGCCCTTTATCCACATTTATGCCTTTAAAGCATTTTAATGTGACCTGGATTTAAGGAATGTTTTCATAGGATGAGCCTACGGTCTCATTCTGTGCTTCAACATTTAGCATGGCTGTGTGGTTAATAGGTGTGTAAAAATCCCGTATTGTCACAATTCTCTGTTTTGGGTGTTCTGTAAATACCAGATATGTTGCCTTGCATTGATCAGGAAATGTAATGCAGATAACGATTATCCATATTGTAACATTTTATTGTTGGTATTATTTTTCAATTAGCCATAAGCTGTCACAATATACGCCAGATTGTAAAATTACAGACATTTGTGAAATGTTGTCAGGATATATAGTGTATCTGGCCATTGTGAGGCACTAGTAAGAAGTAAAAGCATTGCTAGACACAAGCATACCGTTATATTTTAAATTATGTACTTTTTATGGAACTGTTTCACCTCTAGTAGTAAAGGGCAGAATTGCTTCTGAAACCTTAGGTACTATTTCCTTTCATTCTGTTTTTCTAAAATACACCCTGTACTTGGAATCACAGATAACACCAGACATGAATGATTTTTGGTTGTCCAGTGTTGTTAAAAATAATTTTGGTAGGGAGTTTTTATTTATTTATTTATTTCAGTAATGATAGTTGTTTTGCATTTGTTTTGTTCCTTAATTCATAAACAAATGTAAAT
Organism: Tiaroga cobitis; assembly: GCA_030578255.1. Taxonomy (NCBI): domain Eukaryota; kingdom Metazoa; phylum Chordata; class Actinopteri; order Cypriniformes; family Leuciscidae; genus Tiaroga; species Tiaroga cobitis. The sequence continues at coordinate 25,267,602 of CM060611.1, read as the reverse complement.
GTCTTGTACAATAAGTGATGCTTTTCCTGTCTTAGAGCAAATCACTAACACCCCCTTCTTGGCTCTCCCCAGCTGAAAGCTGTCCACGAACAGCTAGCCGCTCTTTCTCAGGCCCCCGTAAGTAAACCAAAGAAAAAGAAAGAGAAGAAAGAAAAGGATAAGAAAAAGAAAGAGATCAAGCTCAACAAATCCAAGCCAGAGGAGAAAAGCAAGCCAGTACAGCCACCGAAACCAGCCCAGCAGAAAAAGGGCCCTGCCAGAAAGGCTAACAGCACTGTTCCAGGCAACAGGTTTGCTTCTTTTTGAGCTGTTCTGGTTTTGTATTGTGGCTTGAGTTTGAAACTATCAATTAAGGTATAAAGTGTTTCTGCTCTATGATTGGATCCTTTACAGGCAACCAAAGAAGGGTGGCAGAGGGCCAGGCTACGAGTCTGACGAGGAGATGTCACTCCCCATGACGTACGACGAGAAACGGCAACTGAGCCTCGACATCAACCGACTTCCTGGAGAGAAGTTGGGTAGGGTGGTCCACATCATTCAGTCCAGAGAGCCTTCGCTGCGGGATTCCAACCCTGACGAAATCGAAATCGATTTTGAGACGCTCAAACCTTCCACTTTACGTGAGCTGGAGCGATATGTCAAGTCCTGTTTACAGAAGAAACAAAGGAAACCTCCACGTAAGTGCACACTCTTGGCCAACACGCATAAGTAAATGCCAAATGGCATTGCTGTCGCTTGTTGTGATTTATGCTAAATAGGCACCATAAATGTAAGGATTTGGTCTCTATCTTTTACTCCCTTTTCCAGCTAAGGAATTTAGTCTTTTCAGTAAAATAACTACCAAAGATTGTTGTTAAATGAACTCCCTCTCATTTACATAATTTTTTTCATCTGACCAATCTGATTTTTGAGATATCATTAACTTGTAGAGCCTCTTCTGCATTATCAACACAAGGAAGTCTAATCACTTTTTTAACAAAAAGGTAAACAAGAGCAAGTCAACACAGCTACTAAATGAATACCATCACCATGAATGATAAAGGAATAAAGTGCATAAGATGCATAAAATACAAGTGATTAAGTTGATTAAGTGATTAAGTTGGGTGCTTTTACATTATCTTATGCAAAGAGAAATTGTTGCTCCTCTAAACTAATTAATAAGGTGAAGATCCTTATTATACATCAAACAAATGAATGACAAATTATTTGTTATTAACTAGCATCAGTTCTATTACCTCTATGTAAATTAGAAATATACTGATAATATACAACAATGCCAAGGTTTCTGGACAATCATTTTCACAAATATTTCATGGCCCCTAATATTTTGTTGTATCAATATCTGAACATGCAATATATCAAAAGGAAGAACAGACATTCTGCTTTTAAACAAAAAAATGTGTTTTAAACTTAGCCTGTGTTTTGATCAGGAGATCAACAAGAGGTCCTGCGCTTGAGGTGTCTGTCAATTGTCCTAGCATCCTTATCTGATGGTATTGGACATTTGTTTGTGCCAGTCCACCAAGATCCAGTTAAAATGTAGCAAATCTTTCTCCACTGTTGCAATTAGAGAGGGGCCCTGCCATAAAACTGGGCCCTGGAATGTGCCGTTCACAACACGCTATATAGGTCGTTATCAAAATATGGTGTTTTATTGACTATATAAAACTGATGGTATTTTTTTTATCATCATTAAATATATTGCTAATCATGGTCACACTTTACAATAAGGTTCATTAGTTAACATTAGTTAATGTATTAACTAACATGAACTAACAATGAGCAATACATTTGTTACAGTATTAATTAATCTTTGTTAGTGTTAGTTAATAAAAATACAGCTGTTCATTGTTTGTTCATGTTAGTTCAGTGCATTTAACTAATGTTAACACACAACCTTTGATTTTAATATGTATTTGTAAATGTTGAAATTAATATTAACTAAGATTAATACATGCTGTAGAAATATTGTTTATTCTTAGTTCATGTTAAGTAAGGTAGTTAACTAATGAACTTTATTGTAAAGTGTTACCCTAATCATTAAGGACAACTTGACTTTTGTTCTCTTATTTCACAAGTTTTTTTTTTTGGTATGCAAATATGAACTTTGTTCGTTTCAGTAACCTTTGTGGTTGTCTCTTTGGTCTCAGTGAAAGGAGGCTCAGGCCCCTCTCGGCTCAGCGGCAGCAGCAGTTCCTCAGACTCGGGCAGCAGCAGCTCCAGTGGCTCCACTTCAGACAGCAGTGACTCCGACTGAACACTTTATATTTACTTTTTTATTTTAAAAAAACATTGTATGCAGTCAAGGTTATTTCTCCTCTGAGACTTTTTATAAGAAAAGAGACAATAAAATTGCATCATGTCAGAACATTTTTTCTTTTGGAAATGTCATGAAGAAAATTACAGATAAAAAAAAAGCAAACTAATAAATTGCTTTTTATTTTCACTGACTCTGAAAGGGATGTCCAAATGTCAATCTTCAACGAGAGGAAGTCTTGAAGCATACTTTACAGTTCCAGTTCTCTTCTTTGGCGTCCTGGTAATGTTGTATGTTGCCAAACTTAAGCCATCCCATCTCACCAGAGAGTGCGGAAAACAGAAAGCTCACATTCTTCTCTCCTGAGTTCACCTTTGCACCAGTCTGTTGTATTTATTGGTGTTTTTTTGTTTTTGCTGTGGCCTCATATTTTCCCCATTGGGCGCTGTGCCATTATTGATTTATATTTTTATTACTTGTTCCTTGTACTATTGTCCTCTCATAAACTAAAAAGTGTCTGAAAATCATGCCTTTCCCAATAGTCACGAATCTTTTAAATGGTATGGGGAATAAATTGCTTTAATTAGCATAACAAGCTCTTTGAGGTTAATTTGGCCATTATTATAGCTGTAGAACAATTATACAACAATCTCATACTCTCCAGCTAATATATGTGTGGTAGAGGAAAATATTTTCATGGGAATAAAGTAGATTTGATGGTTTTCTTCAGATGCTTTGCAATGACGTGAACATGTAAATCAGTCAGCTGGATCACATGCGGACTTTCTGTTTTATTAAACGTCTTGGTCAGCAATAAATATACAGAGTTCCAAATAGTTTCACCTCTGACTGGCATTTGTACATCAGATACCTTTGAATGAGGCTAGGTGTGTTGGTTATGTCGATACTGACACCTGGAAGCAGTAAATGTTATCTGTATCTTGATCTTTACTGCCATATTGTTATAAATCAAATGACGATGCATTTCTTACTGTTTTGACAATGATAGTTAAATCACAGAGTCTTCCTCTTCTCATGCTCTTGCAAAATTGATTCATGAATGTAAGTCTACAGTAGATCTTATAAATAATACACAGTTCCAATCATTTGGGTTTTGAATCAGTTGTTTTCCCTTAGAAGTTTTCTAGCGATTCCTCACGTGGATTGCTTTTCTATCCAACAATGCATTTGATTATTTTCGGATGTGTTTGTAAGATATTGTAATGTCCTCTCTGACTTTTTTTTTTTTTTTTGAACAGTTGAAAGTATTGTAAAGGGATCTGGTGTTTGTTTCATTTTCTGATACATTTGGTTTATGGGCAGCTGTTAAGAAGTCTTTTTAACCCGTTGCAAAATCCTTTAATTTTATAATAATTTCGACAAAGCCTAGATTCATGAGGGACATGTATCTTTCAGACTAATTAAAACACTAATAGATGTAGTCAAATCAGTTGTTTTTAAATTGTTATCATGGTACTCATGGTTTCGTTGTTGTCTCTTGTTTGGGTGCGCACGACTGCAACACTTCCCTTAATCACTTTTGAGTGTTTGATACAAAGTCCTATCCAGTTTCTTTTAATGTTTTCTTTTAGATACAGACTGAAAAGAAAAAAAATATATGACTATATAGATAAAAAAATTATATATATTCACAAACTAATTTCATTTTAGGCCCTGTTTTGAAAAGAAAGTTTTTTTATATTTAAAACAAAAAGTTTGCTTTTTATCTTTGACATGCATGCTGATTTATTGTATTTTTCTTATACATATTTTTGAGCTGTTTATAGTTATACTTATGTAAATGTCAGTCAACAAATTCAAGAATACAGTGCGAGTAGATATAGGCTTGTTTATTGCGATACGGGCCAGAGGTTTGAGATGTTGGGTTGGAGGCAGTAGTAGAAGCTAACATTTGATGTAATTGGAATGTCTTGTACACCGGGTAATTTTTTTTTTTCATAAAATAAATGTCAAAATGCCTTTATTTTGTGTTTACTTTCAATTTTTGCTCATTTGTGGTTGTTTTTTGTGGACATGCCTTTTTGCAGTTTTGACAGTACGTTACCCTAAAAAAAACTTTATGAACTATGATACGAATAATTTAAGTTTTCATAATTTGATTAGTTCTAAGAATTGGTAAAACTAGTCATCTTCACCGTTTGAGGACAGGACCACTGAAGTACCGCCTCTGACCACTAGATGGAAATGGTGTTCCATTTCTCCTGGAGTTGCTTATGCCTGGTATGGTTACAAGAGGATTATTGTAATTTTTACATATTATGCTGACAGAAGTTTTATAATAATAGAAAAAAGTAATGGGGAAAAACAGGAGTGATACTGGCCCAATCATTTATTCAGTTACACGCGCATACTATGCATGTATCGGGGTTTTAGTCACTTTCTGAGGGGAGGGACATGTGACCTTGTCTTGTTGCTGCAGTGTTTAGAACATGGTGCCCACTAACACAATACTGCAGAGACCAAGATGGATCAATGCTTTGAGTATTGTGACAGCTACTCACATCTGACTCAAAAAGCCATCTTTCATCATGAATGTGCTTTAATTTTCGATTTTTCCTATTGGACCCAGGGTAAAATAGTCACACTACAGAAAGTTTCCATTTAGACAAGCAAAACATACATCTCTCATCTATGTAAATACTTTCACTGAGGTGAATCGAAGGGCCCTATAAAAATGGAGTGAGACTTTATTTACCATGTTGATACTGTATTTTAAGGAATAAAAAGTGGAAATGTATTTGGTACATCATGTAGCCTACTATATAAATTACTTGGCACACATATTAAGCTGATCAAGACTACATTTCATTGAAGTCTACCAGGGAATCCTAAATACTTAAACCTGTCCATTGACAAAGTAACACGGATTGCATTGCATAGTAATATATATATATATATATATATATATATATATATATATATATATATATATATATATATATATATATATATATATATATATATATATAAAAATCAAAATAACAATTGTTAAGATAATTTAATTTATAATTTGATTATAATTTTAAATAGTTTAGCTTTAAGATAATCTACAAGAATGTTAATAATATAATTTAAACTCAAATCAACATTTCAAGTGAATAACAGTCAGCCAGTAAAAAAAAAAAAAAGTTGATTCAAGATGCAATAGCAAGGTAAATATACATTTTCTTTACATGCTCGTATTTATTGTGATGTCTCCAGATCCAGAACATCCTAGATAATAAAAAAGAGACTAATAATTTAGTGAGACCGACCCTTTCCTCCTCCTCACACGTGGACGAGCGCGACCGGAACCCAGATGCGATCTCACCACCGCGCGCCCTTTCTCCTGCTGCTGGGCGCGCTCACGCGCTCACACTTCACGCGAGCGGAGAAATCAAAACACTCCAACCATCTACACTGAGATGAACTGAGAAACCATCGAAAAACCATCGCGACTCAACGGACGAATGTCCAGCAGCAAGCCCTCGCGGCGTTCCTCTATCCGTGGAAGCAAAAGGAGCGGGACGGACAACAGTTTTCGCGTCTAATACGCCAGAGTTTGTGCGTTTCACGGTGCGTTGTGATATTTTACTCAAGAACTTTTAAAAAGAAGTTTGGACCGAATTCTGTCTGGAGTTGGACGTTATTTAGATCACATCCCGCCTGGTGCGCGAGAGCTTTTGAGGAGCTAACGTTATCTACTGAAGACTGAAAACCATGGATTTATTCCTTAATTTAACGATAGAACTTTGATAACCATCCGAAATTGCGTGTAGCAGCTGCTTTGCAGCCTTTCCCAGCATTTCTTGTTAAGGAAAATATCTATTGTTGTCCTGGGAGACACATTTTTTTGCTGTGACAGGACGCGTTTGCAGAGCCAAATATGTCAGTCCATGATGAAGAAGAGGAAACTCGACTGATTCTCTGAGGGGAAAACTCATCTTAATCGTGTATTAGCTCTTTACTTACTGTACGTCATTTATTTGAGTGTACCTATAATTTTGCTCAATAAGTGAAATAATTTCGTAATACAAAATCTAATATAACAATATAGCGCAACATGCCGAGCTGTTAGTAGCACTCAATCTCGAACCAGCTGCATTTAATTCGTTAAAAAAGTTGTTAATCGTGTATCCTGGGAAAAACCATTCCCACATAATTGACCTTAGGCAGTTTAGTGCCCTTTGGACTGCAGAGAGGAACTGGGATCATTTCACGTCAGCTTTATCTTGGCACTTTTTTTTAAATTTGCGTGCGCCCGGCTGCCAGATTTCTACTCTATTTTTGACATTATTCTGCTTCATTTCTGTCAAAATGGAGGAGTGGAGGCAGTGCGGTCGCTGGTTGATAGACTGTAAGGTTTTGCCCCCGAACCACCGGGTTGTTTGGCCCTCAGCGGTCGTGTTCGACCTGGCCCAGGCGCTCAGAGATGGGGTGCTCCTGTGCCAGATGCTGCACAATCTGTCTCCTGGATCCGTGGACCTAAAGCAGATCAACTTCAGGCCTCAGATGTCACAGGTAAGTTAATGTTTATGTCTGTGTTTTTAATGGCTGTATTTTTAATGCTTGTCACCTTTGCAGGGAGGATTGATGATAGTATTGACAGCAGGAGAATGTGCAGTATTGTTCTCATAGGTTGCTACTCTGATTCTTACCAACAGGGATCGTTGTCGAGCATTTTGGCGTGTCTGAGCAATCACTAATAGAACTGTAATCGATTAATCGAAAATGGATTTATTAAGCTAAACGTTTTGTTTTGTTTTATAGTGTCATTATCATAGTTTAAGAATAATAATAATTATTCTGTATAACTGCACACACGTAAAGTCTCAAGTATCTTTTTAGGGTCTCACAAACAGCAAACAGTTGGATGCACTGCACACAGGTGTCTTTTAAAGTTTCCTTAGATAATGTCATGTAGGCATTTATAGTTGAACATCCTACTGAAGTGCTGTGCATACTGTGAATGTACAAGCCTGATCGTTTGAACGCAAGAATCTAAGGCTGTGCAGGGTTTAAAGGTTAATGTTAAGGGAGGGCCAAGGCTCTTATCTCTGTAAACATAAACCAGGAAATGCAGCAAGTTCTTCGTGGGTTTCAGGAATGTGGCTTTCAGTCAGTGCTCTTTGTGAAGGAATGTATGGCAACAGCAGTTCCTACCAGTAAATGTGACTATGCAGAGAAGCATGATGTAGCCTAAGTGTTGACTGTTTTGAGAGGTTTTGAGCATGCGTCCCACTGCGTCTCCCACCCCTTTAGCAGCATGTCTCGACAGTATTACTGAATTGGGTTTATGTCCAGAAAATAAACCCTATATGTCATAGTTTACATGTGGTGTGCTTGAGATTAACATTGGAGCCTACTGTTGTAAAATTCAGTAAATATTCAGCTGAAAGATATTTTTGCTTCTAAATCTGGGGTTCTGGGGACCATGGTCTTGCAACTTACTGCAGTGTTTTACAGATGTATGGGTTGCTGACAAATCCTTTTGGGAAGTTAACACAATGCTACAGCCACTGTCATTTCTTGATGTGGACATCAAAACATGCAAACTCAGAGCAAGGGTACATTTTTATTTTGAATAACACTTGGCATATGATATTTAGAAACATATTGATGTATTCTTCTGTTTTGGTGTAGGTTTATAAATTATTTATGTTACAAATCTGGTGAAATGGCGGCCATTGAATGTTATAAGCAACCCAAACTCACTAGTAGGGACAGATGACTTCAACAACAGCCAATCCTGTTCTAAATCTGATACAACAATAAACATCTGGGGAGAATTGTATTACAAAGTAGTATAGAGTGTTATGACTTGTTATACAAATCTACAGCACTGGTGTTAGTTGTACATTTCAGTAGTTAAAGGGATAGTTCGGCCAAAAATGATATTTAAACCATGCATTACTCACCCTCAAGCCGTTTGAGATGCATCTGTCAATCTTGTTTCAGACGAACACATTTTCAGTTATTTTTGAAAATGTCTTAGACCCTTCAGTGGATATAATGTGAAGCAATGGGGTCCACCTCCTTCAAGTCCCAAAATGTGAATACATCCTTCACAAAAGTAATCCATCCGGCTCCAGGGGGATAAACGAAGGCCTTCTGAGGGTAATCCGTGCGGTTTTGTCCTAAAAATATACGCGTGTCGATCGTTGCCGGAAGTCAGATATTTTCATTTATAAAGTTTTAAATATGTATATTTTTACGATAAAACCGCACGGATTACCCTCAGAAGGCCTTCGTTTATCCCCCTGGAGCCGGATGGATTACTATTGTGAAGGATGTATGCACATTTTGGGACTTGAAGGAGGTGGACCCCATTGCTTCACATTATATCCACTGAAGGGTCTAAGACATTTTCTAAAATAACTGAAAATGTGTTCGTCTGAAACAAGATTGACATATGCATCTAGAACGGCTTGAGGGTGAGTAATGCATGGTTTAAATATCATTTTTGGCCGAACTATCCCTTTAATATCTGCAATGTTGGATTTTTTTTTGAGATATGCATATAAACACAAAAGGCATCAGACTTTTTAGGCTATGTGTTTACAAATGCACATTATTTCCATGAAGCCCACGCATTTATTAATTTTAAAGGGCACCTATTATGCAAAATTCACGTTTACATGGCGTTTGAACATAAATGTGTGTTGGCAGTGTGTGTACACAACCACCCTATAATGTTAAAAATCCACCCAGTGCTTTTTTAAAAATCCCCATAAATCATAAGCACTGTCTCAGAACAAGCCGTTCTCAGATTCGGGGCAGTGTGACGTTCTTTTGCACAAGCCCCTCCCACGACTGTTGATTGACACTGCAGTTTTAGCTTAGACCTGCCCTGAGTGAGATAAACACAGTCCGCCATTGTTTCAACGCCGGAGCAGCTGTAGACAAGAATTGTCTACTAAGCGATTGAGGTGTTTTGTTGTTGGATGTAAAAATGAACATGGCAGTCTTCATTTACTCTCTTTGTTACTCGAGGATGGATCTGATGGATCAGCTTACAGTCTCAGGAGAGATAGGCCTAACGTTACTGATCACGGCAGAAATGAAAGTGAGAGCGCGCACCTTATGACAGCTCATTGAGTCGTTTTACGGGTATAACGTTTACCAGCTTATTAAGCACCTTCTGAAGAGGTGTGTATTGTTTACTGTTAGTTGTAATGATAACTTTTATACTGTGTTTATTCAGCTCTTACAGTGATTCTCTGGAGTAAAACTAACGCTTCATCTTTTGTGTGATGTAACTTACAATAAACTTCATTGAACTCATCAGTATATTTTTGGCCATCATTCGGACACGGTCCGCTACAACAGGCTTGTACTAATAGTGGATAAAAACAATATGAAAAATAAGTTATAACCAAAATTAAACTAGACTATGCCTGTTCTATTTCAATGCAGAATATATTCTCTGACTCTGTAGGCATTATTGTCCGACTCCGGGTCGACACCGCTACTGAGAGTTTCTGTTTTGAAATGATCTTTCCTGTAGTTCAAACAGTAGAGCGTTGGCGCTTGCAACGCTAAGGTCATGGGTTCAATTCCCAGGGAAAGAAAGAATTGATAAGAATGTAAATGTGTACCACTGTACCTTGAAATGCAATGTAAGTCGCTTTGGATAAAAGTGTCTGCCAAATGTGTAAATGTAAAATCAGATGAGATTGTCCTGGCTCTGATCGCAAGCTTGTGAGGCTCCGCCCCCTGTGCTGGCAGCAGCAGCTCATTTGCATTTAAAGGGATACGCTACACACTAAAACGGTGCGTTTTTCTGAGCCCCAAAAAGTGGCAATTTAAACATGCTGTTAAAAATGATCTGTTATTTTGATAATCTGGTCTGGTATTTTGAGCTAAAACTTCACATACACACTCTGGGGACATCAGAGACTTATTTTCATCTTGTGAAAAGGGGTATAATAGGGGCTAGAGATGTTCCGATACCCTTTTTCCGTTCCCGATACCGATTCCGATACCTGGACTCAAGGTATCGGCCGATACCGAGTACTGATCCGATACCTGGGTGTGTACAGTATCTATACAGCTGCAATTCATACTAGCACTGTATGAATTGATAGAATTATTTTATGGCGTGTTTCAGACTTATCCCTGAATTAAACATGAACAAATACATAAAGTGAACTAGAGTATTTTTATTATCTGACATACATTTCACAGCAATATATTATTTATTCTTAAGTGAAAAAGAACTTAAAATGCAACCACACATCTAATACTGTAAACTAAAAAAGCGTTATGCAAAGCTAGCGTGCATAACTAGATATTGTTTAAGAAAATGGTATTGGATCGGTACATGGGTAGAAGTACTAGCCGATACCAGCTTTTTTATTGGTATCGGCGGCATTTCCGATACTAGTATCGGAATCGGAACAACTCTAATAGGTGCCCTTTAACTGAATCACAGCCTTTGTGATTATACAATAGCATTATGCTATATTATGATTTTGAAATGGTTTTAATATATTGTGCAGCCTTTGAAAACGGTCTAATAATACGGTTCATGGATTCTGCCGGTTAGTCGACATGGGCAAAATGCAATTCACTCGAATTTAATCAAGGAACCGTGACAGCCGTACTTATATTAATGGCTGTTTTAATTTCTTCATTTGCAAACATTAAACCATCAAGCCTTTATTTTGGTGGTAAACCTTAAAGCTTACCTTTTGTTGACTTTTACCATGGCATGATTTATACCTGTCCTGTACAGATGTTGTCATATGACTGTATAGTTGTTTTACCTAGCACTTGTGGCTTTTGTTTTAGCTGCTATTTGCCTAGGCAGACCTTTCATCCTCCCACAACTGTAGCTTCCCCAGCATGGCAGTGTTTTGTGTGGTATTACGTTGTGACAAATTGTTTGAAAGGGAGATCTGGCAGCACAATGGAAGCTGTGATTTATACGCAGCAAAGGTCACAGTGTGCTTTGATACACAGTGGTTGTTAATTTACTACCTCCATTAAATCAGGATGAAGTGATTATGTGGGCTGTTTGTGGTGGATGTCCATCGATACTGAAGATTCTGCTGTTCTGCATGCCTCACATGTTCCTCATTTTAGTGCAGTAGGCCTTTTTCATAATCAGGTTCTTGTGTTCGAGCCTGCTGATTGGCCATCACTCATAAACACCCATTGTACCAGTAAATTCTGGAAGGACAGCCTCAGGCGTTGGTTAATAGACCAGTGTTTCCAAAAAGAATGTCACTGTGCAAGCGCTTAGGCATTGTACATGCAAAGAATGTGCAATAACAAGTAAGGCCCAACTGTCAGTTCTGTTGGTGTCAGCCACACAGAGAGATGCTTTTCCTCTCTCTCAAATCATAATTGATTGCATCACATCCCAATGAATGTTTTATTTGTCTGTGGAATGCAAAGGATTTGATCCCCTCTTAAGGGATGAGTTCTCTTCATATTAGCTCTTGTGAATTTTGAGAAGAATGCTAGATTACTACTGGTGTCTGACATGAAGGTTGTTTTATTAGATTAGGTCACCTAAAAATGCTATTTTTATTAGCTGTTCCAAACCTGTTTAAAAAAAAAAAAAAGTTTTTTTTAAAAAGAATTTTTTTTTTCAGAATCTTTTTAGCAGAAGTCCACCATAAAAGTATCATAAAATAGGCTAGTCCATATTTGTGCTAAATTTAATGTCTTCTGAAGCTGTTCGTGAGAACAAACTATTGTGTGACACTGAGAGACAGACCCACATCCTAGTCCAGATCAGCTTCCAAAACAGCACATCATGTTTAATTAATATAAAGTACCATTTTGCCATCAGTGATTTCAAAGCTTTATTTTTTAAATCTGGATGTAGATGCGGGCTGGATGTAGCAGCATGCTATGCTCTGATATGCTCTTTACTTTTAGTGTGTTTTTTTTGTTTTTTGCTTCTCAAGCTCCATCTTTGGTGGAGCTTGACGTAAATACATAGTCACTATAAACAGTCCTTGTTTTGAATGAAATTAATACAGGTATATATAATGATTCAAATTTCATTTTTTTGGGTGAACTTTCCCTTTTAAAATAATTGTGAAGTTCTATCATTATGCACTGATATTATGTGGATTGTGTATTTCGCTATTTAGGCTGAATAATTTAATGATGTTATAATGTTACATATTTTTGGCTTTAATGAGTTGGACATTGGTTTGGTCATGAGCACAATATGTTGAGGTGGATCAGAGGTCCCAGGAGGATGGGGAAGCTCATTTCTTCTGGCTCTGTCTGACAGACATATCTCTGTTAGTTTTGAATGTTTGAAGTATGGTTTATTCTAACATTTTTTTTTCCTACTTTTATTTACCTCAGGTGTTTGGTAGCAACTAATACCTTAGAGATGATTCAGGCGCCAGTAGTGAGAGCGTGTGTGTGTGTACTTTCTTGCAATACCTGTGTGTGTGGTTTCCCATCACCTCCAGCTTGGCCTGGGGACAGTCTAGGGACTTCAGTCATAACAGCGAGGTCTGCCCCCTTTCTCTTCAGGGCTTTAGGGAGTTAGCAATGTCTGTTGTTTCCTCTTAGAAAATTCAGCCTGTCTTTCAGCACGTACGCAGGGCAGAGAGAAGGAGTAAGACGAGTCATTGCTCACTGTAGTACTTTTATGCATTTTATTGTACTTCCCATTTGCCTTTAACAGCCTATTCATTTTAGCTCTGTTTTTAGATGCGTTCATTCTCATAACTCTTGTATTTCTGCTGCAAGGATAATGGGTTTCATCTTTGAGATTTCGTTCTGATTTATTACTCCTAACCACCCCCCACCCCCCTCTCTCTTCCTCCCTCCTTTCCTCTCTCTCTCTCCCTTTTGCTAGCTCCTTCAGCCACAATCTCATACAATTTACTTCTGTTTGCAGACATTGACCACACTTTCTGGCCTCTGGCATCTGTTGGAGGTCTCTTTGTGCTGGATCCTGATTCTTTTTTTATTATTATTGTGGATTTAAGTGAACAAGCTGAAAGAGCAACATGAAGATTAAATACACTAGCAGAAACCATCATCACAATAATCATGCTTTAACAATCGAGAATATGGGTTTTGATTGATTAAACTCTGTCTGAGACAGAAGTGAATGGAGATGGCATAATGACAGGGTGTGAGCAACTGTAATGTTTGGAAGCAGGCGTCATTGCTGTTAGCTCTTAAGTGAATGCTGAAAAGACCATCAGCATGTCAGGATTAATTTAGATTTAATTGTGGTACTCTATTTACAAAACTGTACTACACAGAACAGAGCCTGACATTTCGGAAGGGAAGCTCAAAAATTCAGATTCAGTACCAGCCTTTCTGAAGTGGAGAGCTGGGTGTGTTGTGAGGTCAGCCTTTCCCACTTACTAGGTTAATTTAATCTATAAGCATGGCCTTTCTCTGAACTTTGACCCCTGACAGCTGGGTGCAGGTAATTTCATCAATAGAGCTTGTTAGGGACACTTCCTGTATCACGCATCTGTGACCAGCTGCTTCAAAGAAAGTGAATGGGATTGTAAAAGGGTCAGAAATATGAGACTACTCAATTAAATTACAATATACACAAATCTACTTTATTTGCAGACAAAAGACGAAAGGTTAGAGAAACACACTGCTGGTCTGTGGTTGTCAGGGCTTGATCTTTCATGTCTCTGTGCTTTTGTGATCTGTCTTAGTCCGTTGGAATGCATGGTTCCAACCGTTTACTCACTGGTTCCTGTTCATTCTTCAGGGAGACCCTTTATTAAGCAACAGAGAAAGCAATGAGTTCACAAGGATTAAGCAAGACCTCACACCATGACCTGACATGTTTAGGAGCGCAGGCTTCACCCATATATTTCAGCTTGATAGATTGATCTTATGTCGCCCGAGCTCATGAGAGGATATTATTGCAATTCACGGTAGCTCTCCTATGCCAAATTGCTGTTGTTTAGAGGGAGGATCATGATCAAAGATATATAAAACTATTCAGATTAATTCATATCCAAGAGAATGGCTGGAGGAAATCCGAGAGTGGCATTCAATCAACAGCATGTCTGCATAAGATTTATTTATTTGTTATGTTTGTTGGACCGTCCTTGATATTGCATTAATAAAATTCCATAACAACATTAAAAATAAGCAATGGTTTATTATAAGAGTGACTCTTAACCGCTATAAAAGTGGGACCCAGGGAGGGGGAATGATAATTGAGAGACTGAACAGTTGCATTGTTTTGAACTCTCTCTCTCTCTCGCAGCAAATTATTTATCATTTTAACATCAACATCATTTGGTGGCCCTCGAACTCAACACAGGCAGGAGGAAACAGAGTCCCTGCAGGGCTTTGAGACAGCAACTCCATCACAAGCAGAGGCGGACAGAGTACAGAGCTTTGTTACTTGAGTAAAAGTACAGATACCTCTTGCTAAATTTTACTCAAGTACAAGTAAAAGTACTACATTCAGATGTCTACTTAAGTAAAAGTACTAAAGTACTAGTTTTTAAAAGTACTTGAGTATCAAGAGTACAAGAGTAGATTTTCTAAATATTGCATTACTAATCTACTGCCACAGTGCTTACATTTATGCACAGAAACGTCCTACATGGAGTTATGAAAAATGTTAATGTTAATACCTTGGAGAATGTAAAAGGTATTGAAAGTAAAATCAAGTCATTTTCATCTTTTTACCATGTTGCTTTATTTAATTTAATTAAATTTTTGGGGGGTCCCATCTTTAAATGTGGGGACAACACACACACACACACACACCACATGTAAGGGTGGCACTGCCAATAAAGCACCTAAAAGCTGTCACAAAGAACCGGCAAAAGGAATGATTATTAATATGTAAAATATAGCAAGGAGATATTTTAATTGTTTATTAATAAACACTTGTTAATAAACAAGTGTTTTCTTTGTCAGTGTCGGCTAGATGAAGTTGACGATGCTGACTCGCGTTCTTCAGTAGTGAACGCGCCAGAGAGAAATGCACATTTCATATGGATTACATAAGCAGAGAGCAGTCTGTAGTCTGTTTTCTTTCGTTTTGAATTTTTCTGTTTAAAACTAGACATGTCTGGAGAGGCAAGTAGGCTACCTTATACACTGAGTTTCGGTTCATTTATGAGACGAGATCCAGTTCACGTGCCGGCGCCTCCGTTTCTTATCTATCGTCTGCTATTTACTTCTTATTTATTAAACCCAGGCAATTGGTTGATGAAATATTGATTAAAATTAAGATACAATTAATGCAAAACGAAATTCAGGTTAAAGAAAGGTTTTGTGTTTTCTGTTTGATGTCTCTGTGAAAGTTTTAAAGCATCTTTTAGTGCCGCTTTCAGAGCGCTCACGTCCGTAACGGAGAACACGTCCATAACATTGTTTTTTCCTCATAAATGCAAACCCGAAAAATAAAATAAAACAAAATTAATATTTTATGTACTGTGGAGACTGAGCGCCAACCCTTCTTCATTCGCTGGGTAGTAGCCTACTTTGGTTTGCGCAGTGTAATTCACATAATCAGTAAAAATATATTTTGCCTCCTAAAGTTTTTTTTTTAAGAAATCAGAAATCCCTCGTGGCTACGCCACTGCCACATTTGAACCTGACTGTGTTAAACACACCACATACTCAAGAACATCAAACCAAATGCTTGGCTTACATTAATGTGTAATATAAAATCTGACCATGGAGTTGACTTTGGCGGAAAGCTGAAAGTGATTGCTGATAGGCTGTCCCAATCAGTGGCGCCTGCACAATCCAATCACGTTTGAGAGGGAAACAACAAATTGAGGGTTTCCGAGATTTTTCTTTTTTTTTTCTTTTTTTTTTTTTACTCGGGTACTCACGGTTATGGATAGAAATGTAGTGGAGTAAAGAGTACAATATTTGCCTCTCAAATGTACTTGAGTAAAGTCATGAGTACTCCCCAAAAATGATACTCGAGTAAAGTACAGATCCCTCAAAATTGTACTTAAGTACTGTACTCAAGTAAATGTACTCCATTACTGTCCGGCTCTGATCACAAGTGATGAGAAATGAAGTAAAGAGGAACCCACACAGGGAGCTTATGTTCCTAAATGCTCCATCTGTGAGCAGTTTGTTGTGGAATATTAACACAGATGACCCGGGGAATCTGTCCTGATATTCAGAGCGCATTGAGCTGAGCATGGGCACACAGCACCCAGAAGAGTGGAAGGGCAGTGAGGCACAACCAACAGATGGCTGCTGCTGCTGCTGCTTCTTTTTTTTCTTCTTTTTTTTGGCTGGTAACATCTTCATACATCATTGTCTTCTGTATATACTTCTTGCCAACTTTCAACCTGACTTTTCATATTGTCTCCAGCTCCTAAGCGTTTCTGATTCCTGCCCCAGGATGTTTAAAACAATAAAAAGTCTCAAAAGACTCTTTCACATTCCCACATTTCTCTCTTGTAGGGCTGGAGCGACGCATTGAAGTAATTGATTATGTAAATTAGTTGCTCTGTTTATGTTCATCCCCAATGATGGCGCCTCAGACTCGCGGGCATGCTGAAAATCAGTCGTTATTACAAAAATATTGAGCCCGATCTAAAGTTCGTAAATAGGCATGTGCCGGTATCAAATTTTCGTGCTGCGATTAATTGAATGAGCTTTTATCACGGTATACGGTATTATCACGATATTTTAATTGCTCAAGAGAAACAGAGGGATTGCGGGTATCTAAAAAAACAACTTGCATCACAATGTGTAATTGTGATTTTCAAAACATGGTAACTAAACAGAATTTTATTAAGTTTAGTGACAACGTGTTACAATGTTTACATGGTATAATGACTGGTAGGTTACTGTTTGTATTCAAATAAATTCTTGTATTTGATTTTAATCTTAATTCAATATTGACTCATTTGGATAAATATTAGGTAGGCTACAGTCTGCATGTTAATTTTTCTCAAGAAAAAAATATATCTCACATAATGCTGTAAACAGAGAGAAATTAAATATAATGCGGTTTTCATTATAATAACAATTATGTAATGACAAGTAAACATATAATTAATATGTAATAAAGTGCACGTATTTAGCAAAATGACAATTTTTTCTAGTCAACTAAAGTGCTGGTCATTAAATGGCTTTCCTGAGGTAAATGTAACGTTCTGTGACATAACTGTTCTCCTGCAGTTTTATTGACCTCTTTCCGTGAAAAACACTGATTGATCGACATTTTGTATGAGGCATAAACCTTAAGGTAAGTTGTACTGTATCTTTAAATAAAAAGTAACAGATGATCGGTTTACTTGAACTGAGGCGCAGCGATCTGTCACAATGGACAGAACCTTTTTTTTTCATATCAAAAGTATCCTGCTCTGTCTAGTCTGTCGGTGTCAGTGTCCTTTTTGCTCTGCGATTTTTCTCTGCGTGAGAGCGTGTGAAAAGTGTCAATTCCGTAAAGCGGCTTTCAGACAGAACGCGATTTGCTATTTTGCAAATAAAAAGTTGAACTATTTTTAACTTTGACCCCGGCGTGCTTTGGTCGACGCAGCAACAAAACGTCCCCGCGAGTATTCTGCGTCCTGTCTGAAAGGCGCTTGAGTCTCAAGTTGAATGCGTGAGAGTTGGCAGCCCTGCGGGGGGTAAATCGTCGGCAGCGTTCCTCCTTCCGCCATGCTTCTACTCCATGTGAGGATTGTTTACATTAGACTAGAGTGCGCTCTGCGCCGCGTGCACACAGTGCTTATACATGTGGGGATTGTTCACAGCATAGTGCGCACGTGTTTTGCGGAGCATATACGCAGTGTTTAAGCGGTTGATAGAAAATTAGCTAATGCGTGTTCTAAAAGTCTAAATTCAAATCTATTATTTTTCACGGTATTTTGAAGTGGCCGCGATAACAATATCGTACATATTCATTACCGCGATTTATCGCATTACCGAATACCGGCACATGTCTATTCGTAAATTTGATAAACTAAGACAGAATAAAATGCTGCTCTGCACGCTCTGTAAAACGGAAATGGCATGCCACAGTAGCATAACTTCTATTTCTGTCCGTGCGCATTTTGCCTGTCACCTTGCAAATACCGAATTGTGCTTACTTTCTAGGCTTATTGCGCTTCAACAGTCAAATGCACACATCTGCACACATCAACTGTGTTTATATGTCCTGTCTTAGCGGTTATGTCTCAAGTAAACAAACAGAAAACGGTTTGGGACGTGTGTCAGTATTTGATCCGTGCATTACTGTAGGTCTTAAAGTGATGGCAACCTAATATAGCCCACCCATGCTGTCTGTGTTGTTAATGTTAATCAAACAACAACAACAACAGGAGAAACAAAACAGAAGGCTATTTAAACTTAAAGCATTGTTTCTATCTGTATCTTTTTGTTGCATTTATTTATTCTATTGTCATTTTCTTTGTTCTAATTTTATTACTGAATGGTTACTTGATTATTTATTAATTGAGAACTTTTTAATTATAAGCAGTGTTTCCTCTAGGATTTTTTCCAGCCGTGGTGGCAGGCCCATTTCGCCAGGGGGCGTGGCCCATGAGTGATATTCCCATTGACCACGCCCCTTTGCCCCGGTTGTTTAAACCTCCCCTAAGTATTATAATATGAAAGTCTCCAATAAGAGTGGCAAAGCGATTATGCGCATCCCGTGCGCAGAATGATGCACTTGAAGTAACGCGAAGTCACAGCGCGCAGCGCTTCGCATTGAAAAGTTCAAAGCACAAAGCGAATATATCTATCTATGCTTAATGTATTATATTTATGCAACCGTTTGAGCCCTTTCTTTTAACAGTTATACATTTCAGTTACAGTGCGCATGAAGAACAATTCATAGCGCCCTCTACTTCAGTGCTGTAATCTAGCAGACACCCGGGAGAAAGGAATCTGATTTAGAAAGCGCTATAAACTCCAGCAAGATAAAGTCATTTTAAGCAAACCATAGACCTTTATCTACAAATAAAGAATAATAATGGGAACATTGATCTTGAAGAGAGTGTCGTCGTGTTACTGCCGTAACCAAACGCGACGTGCTGTTTGAATGCTGAATGGAGAATGACTGAGGAGAGATGAGTTTCCATTAACTTTAACTTAAATACTTAAATATAAATTTTTACCTCACATTATGCTATTGGATGACTTAAGAAGTTTTGGAATATAGTTCCAAAACTTTATGGTGCTTTACAATGTTTTTAATGCGTTTAGCTTAACTAACACAATAGTAGCCTATGCACAATATCCATAGACAATATCAGAGCTCACTGAGAAGCTGCAGCCGTGGCGGGATGATTTTAGGTGTGGCGGCTCGCCACGGCAGAATGAATGTAGCGGAAACACTGATAAGTGATCATGTTATTAAAGGTAGATGTACTAGTGCTGTAGCGGCGCGTCGATGCTTCGATGTCAAAATTACGTCGACGTCATATTTTTGAGTCGACACTTCTTTATTTATTTTTTGCACCACTCCCGGCGGTACAGCTCGCCACACACACGTGGGAGACCGAAACATTGCAGAATGGAGGACGAAGACAACTAGAAGTGAATGTGCTTTCCATTAAATGAATCAGACACAGTAAACAAACCCTTAAAAAAACTTTTGCAATTTTGACGCGCAAACTGGGTGCCGGCCGGTGCGGTGAGACGTACATGCTCGGGCAGATTCGGCTTGAAGTCGTTCATCCTCGAAAGCGGGGCGCGCTGTTACAAAAAAAAAAAAACGTGCACACAGCCAAGCGAAATGGGGTCTTGCCGGTCTTGCGCACCCAACGCGATATTTTATGCCGCGCGCACCTTTCGCGCTCGTGCGGACTCGTCGGTATAAACAAGACGTTACTCCGTGTCAGTGTGCGCTCTGATCGGTAAAGGGGCACAGACCTCTCCCGAATCATCTCCAGCACTCAGCCTCTGAAGCACCAAACTCCGCCTCCGTTTCCCTCGTAAGCTGATATTAGTATTTAAACATTCTCTATGATAAAAAATGTTTGTAAATATTTTAATAACACGGTTTTGGCGGTTATAGAGTTCTAATGACGGTGTTCAAATACATAACATTAAACATTAGCCAGCTTATAGTATCATGATTCAGTACACTAGTTCGTAGGCTATTTATTTTAGATACATTATGTATTTTTATTAATCAAGCAGCAGAAAAATAATCGTTATATCAATCGGCCAATTAGTCGTTAGATTAGTTGACTAATCGATAAAATAATCGCCCGACTAATCGTTTAATTAATAATCGTTTACCCCAGCCCTAAGATGTACGCAGTCACACCTACCTAGCTAAAACAACAACCACAATAGAGCTGGGCGATTTTTTTCCCCCTAAAAAAATCTGTTATTTTTTATTTTTTTAAATAAACTCGATTTACGATTTGATTCGATTTTTTTTTTTTTTAAATCAAGTAATTTAATCAAGAAATTTCTATAACTCTGTGTGTTGAACTGATAATCACTCTTTTGTGTGTTAAACACAATCTACTTAATACAGACAGCTTCATTATAAAGAAAAACAACTAATCCAAAAAATATGATTATAATAGCATTTTTGTCATAGATTATGAACTAGATTAGTGGATAATTCAGCAGTAATATTTAGTCTAGAAAAATCACAAGTGCATAATAATTGTAGAAAATCTGAACATTTAGTGAAAAAAACATTTAGTGGGGAACAAATAAGAGCAGTAAATATGGTAGAATGTTACACATTGCTCTTTGTTTTGTTGTAAAATACATTCATGAAAAACAATATAACAAAAATCAAAAAG
This sequence comes from Tiaroga cobitis, assembly GCA_030578255.1. Classification (NCBI taxonomy): domain Eukaryota; kingdom Metazoa; phylum Chordata; class Actinopteri; order Cypriniformes; family Leuciscidae; genus Tiaroga; species Tiaroga cobitis. The sequence continues at coordinate 25,246,623 of CM060611.1, read as the reverse complement.
ATCAATTATTATATAGCCTAGTCTACTATAAAATAGAGACATGTTTTAAATGTATAGCACAGCTGCTTACTGAGGCAGTAACATATGATAGATAGGATAGAACAAGAAAGGGTATTAATAATCTTTCATTGCGCAAAAGTATTATGATATGAAAGGCTCCAATACAAAGCGCTTATGCGCATCCCGAGCGCAGAACGATGCGCTTGAAACCACATGGAGTCACAGCGCGCAGCGCGTCGAGTCCGCATTGAAAAGTTCAAAGCACAAAGGAAATACATATTGATGCGTAGTGTATTATACAGTATCTATCTGCAATCGTTTATTGAGCCTTTTCTTTTAACAGTTTTTAATTTCAGTTACTGTGCGCGTGAAGAACAATTAGAGACTGAAGAACAAGCTCTGACTCTACTCTAGTGTTGTGAGCTAACAGACACCCGGTAGAAAGTAACATGATTTAGTTACAGCAATAAAGTCCAGCAATATAAAGTTGTTTTATGCGAAACCATAGACCTTTATCTACAGATCAAGTATAATAATAATAGTAACATTGAATCATCTTAGAGACAGTTTCAGCGTGTTGAATGTCGTACCCGAACTGCGCCGCAGGGAGCGTGCTACGGAAACACTGAAGGGAGATTTGGCGAATGCAAAATGTATGTACGCTATACTGAAGACGGGGAGAAAAAAAAAATGATTTTTTGAAAATATGAATCGATTTGACCTACCTACTCGATTTTTAAATCAAATCGATTTTTTCCCCTGCCCTAAACCACAATAAGAATTATTATTGTTATTATTATTACCATATTGTTCAGAATATAATACAACCCTGTTTATAAGACCCCCCCCCCCCCCCCCCCCCCCTTTTTAAGATGCATCTTATGGGAAAAGGCCATTGTATTTTATAAAGGCTTTATTGTATTTTATAAAGATACTTTTTATAAAGAAAGCCTGGAAGGTTGTTTTAAAAGTTAAAATGTATAAGAATTTGGTAAGAGACCAAAATAAACAATATTTATGCAATATTTTATTTTCCCTCTGTGCCATGTATGACTGTTGAGCAAATAACATTTATATATAATCTTGTAAATGTGGTACATTTTTTGGGGGGGAAATTGCCTCCAGCAAAAAATCACACAGAAAAAAATTTGCGAAATCCTGCTGGGACCGACTCTTTGGTAGTTGCTGCTGATTGATTTTAGTTTCTGACTGGGGAGGAGATAACCATCAGTATGGTGTGGTGAGGGGAACCTATAAACCTCTCCTTCTATAAACACACTCCCTCCCATCACTTCCTCCTGCCAGCACCTCACTGTGTATGATGATACGCTTCTTAATATTTTCTAATATCTCTACCAACAACATCAGAGATATGATTGTCTCTAGAGACATGGTTCCTGTGCAATGCCTATTTAGTAACATTTTGTGATTCACTGTTTTTCCCCCCACCAACTCAAAGCTAACTAATATTCCATTATTGATAATATCTCATAAATGGCTTTGGAACAGGAGGAGGAGTAGTGCAGAGGTAGAAATGGCAACATTAGAGAGTCCTGTAAAAGGCTGCTGTGTATTGATCTTATCCCCAACTGGCACGCTCGTTAATCATGCAAACAGGAAGCTGTGTATCGTTTCCACCCTTCCCCTTGTTGCTTCCCTCTGAGCAGACTCTGGATTAGTGGCAATCTGTTAAACTGAGCTCAAAATAGAGCTGGGTACTAAAAAAATTAACTGTTATGTCAGTTAACAAAATCTATATATAGCCAGCCCTCACTTCATTAAATTTAATTGAATTTGTTTAGCACTTTTTTGGAATAAGTTGCATCGTTACATCGTTCCAAAGCAGCTTTTTCTTTTTTTAAAAAGAAAGGGATAAAAGGAAAAGAATAGGAAGTATTAAGTGGGAACTAAACAGATTACTTTTAGTTCTTTAAAATTCGAACACATTGTCTTTCTGTGGCTTTAATATAGTTTGTCTGCTTCATATAGAGATTAACTCTATATGTGCTCTATTATACTCCATATTTGCACTCTATATCCGTGGCTTTCCGTGTGTGCGCTTCTGATGAGTGCGCACACAAATCATCTCACAGCGTGTGCGCAAGTTCTCTTTTGGGTCTTCTTGCACTTGCACTAAATTGGCAGGGCTTAAATGAGTTTAGTTTAAACTAGGACTGTCAGTTAAACGCATTATTAACGGCGTAAAATTTTTTAGCGCGTGATTAAAGGGTCTTTTTGGCCTAGCAAACTTAGTTTTTTTTCACATGCTTTTGCAACAGGATGTGGCGCTGCGCTATGGAACCCATTCATTTCAATGGCTTGCGCCGAGCGAGGACGTTTTGGTGCTTCGTTGACCAAAGCGCAAGCGGATCTAGCTAGACCGGAAACAAAACAACAGGCACGACGCCGTACACACTTGTTTAGGCCTGCGAGATGGCCAAAAAGTTGGTTAACGTTACGCTTTGAGTGGATGACGAGCGCGAGACGCCGAAATGGATGCCAATAAGATTCGGAATGGAAAGTTTACTTTTAAAAAGTTGCCAAATGGTTCCATTGAAAGACCAAAGTGATCTGTGTGTTTTGTCGTTGTGAACTGATCATCATCGCAGCGTGTCCAGTCTGAAATACCGCTTGATGATGGCCAAGCACACACACACACACACACACACACACACACACACACACACACACACACACACAGCTGATGCGAATTCTCCGTCCCCTCGTCAATATCAGGACCTCGTCAGTATTTCTTTCACCCTTTTATTGTTACATTGAATGATCGTTAAATTGTGTGAGAGATTATTTGCTCCAAGTGAGAATGTTAGTGTGAAATTGAATACAGTATATGCCAATGTTGTTTTCAATAAAAAACATTTGCACGAAGCAAGCCGATCCACTTTTCCATGTTGATAAGAGAATTAAAATGAGAAAAAATAATGGGACAAAAAGAAATCAAGAGACATTGAGAATAGATAAAAATGTGCGATTAATTGCGATTAATCGCGAGTTAACTATGACAATAATGCGATTTAAATATTTTAATCATTTTACAGCACTAGTTTAAACACAGATAGCAATGTGTGCTGTTCAGATCTCACCTGCGCTCGCAAGCTATCAACACCCGGGTGATAACGACGTAAATGACTGATTAGGTTAGAGTGTACGGCACTCACATTGAACAAAGTTTACAAAGAGTGACTGTTTTGTCCACGTTTTTTTGATCATCACTGTTGTAATGTATTGGGAAGCCAGTATGTGTATTCAGTGTTTCCCCTACCATTGTTTTGGGGGGGGGGGGGGGGGGGGGGGGGGGGCGTGGGGCGTTTGGTCGCCACAGAATTTCACAGAATTTGTCATTTTTTTTAGGAATAAATAGAAAGCAGTTCATTACACTTGAAATCAAATCGCGATATAGACAAGTGTGTATGAATATTAAACCGCAAAAAGACTATTTAAATACGAATCCTGCATGTTCTGTGTGAATGAGTGGTGCAGCCGACGCGCAGTCTCATTTACCTCACACACACACACTGAAGCACGTGTGACGCTTGCGGGTTTTTTGCCTATATGAATGTATGAACTTCATCTCCAGAGTCTAGATCCGCACTGAAAGTCACTTCGTGAGTTTGTGAGCGTTTAACCGCTTCATTTGTGGAAAAACTAATATCATTTCACAAACACACAAAAACTCAAAGGTCTTCACAGCAACCCGTCAAAATAACTTGACAGAAATATATTACTGTTGTACAGTAGAATTTAGATATGTCTCAATGTAATAAAAAAGGTCACTATTTTATTAACAGGATACTATTTATAAGTTAATAAGAAAATATAATAATGTATAATGTAATAAAAAAGGTCACTATTTATTAATAGAAATACTATTTATAAGTGAATAATAAACACTAAAACAAATACATTTCTTTTTTAAGGAATAATACATTTTTCTTCCATGTTTTAATTTTAACAGTAAAACTCAAAGTTTGTTTAATTTCATATGATTAAAAGAAATTAAATTAATGTTTTATGTCTTCATTTGATTATCAGAAAAAACACAACACAGAATTAGTGTGAAAAAAGAAAAGAAAAAAAACATGTTTTAAATGGTGTATAAGTTTAATGATTCATAATACATGATTTCAATTAATTAGACATGCTTTTTGATTACTAAACATTTTACACCACCTATCCGTAACTCGCCCGCTCCGCGGTCTACCACGCCCCTAATATATATATATATATATTAGGGGTGTAATGGTGCACAGAATTCATGGTTCGGTTGAATATGACACAGTGGTGTCACGGTTCGGTACGTTTTCGATATGTAAAAGAAAGAAATGCCAGAGAAATTTCCTTGATTTTTGTACACCCACTGGTGTAGCCTATTGTCATGTACAGGGCTCCAGACTTTTGAAAATTGCAGGCGTCCAAGACAAGCAGAAAATTTAGGAGCGCACCTTAAATCAACCTGCAGCGGAGTTATTCACATTTCCCCCCATTTTGACTTTATTACTGACAAATGCCTTGGTAATAAATAGACTTAACTTACACAATGTGCAGTTTTATTTTAAGTTTGCAAGGCTCCAGATTAACATTTGAGGGCATCATTTTTATTCATAAAGTCTAAATAGTAATTCAAAAGCAAGATGATTAAAAAATAAATATTTGGGAGTGGAAATGGCAGCCACCTACTGGTTTCAATGGTACTTTAATGTCTTTTTTTTTTTTTAAATAAATGTGTTTTCCTACGTCTTGAAACTTTCAGTTTTATAAATGGGGGTAATCTTTGAAGGATGAACAACTAATATTTTGGTCATCACATTAAAAATAACATTTAAATATGATAATATTTGAGTTTTGAAGTGCTGGAAAAAGATGTGACACATACTTGAAAGCATTTTACTATTCCTGCCAAACTTCCATGGTTGCAGTTAGTGCTACTACATTAAATCCATGGTGAACGTTGCTTATCTGTGGACTTAAATCCTATAACTAGTTCATTTATGGCACAAAGTTTCTCCTGGTTTCCCCGTCAGTGCTGTTTGATCCGTTAATAAGGGAGAAATTTGATTGCGTCTCACTAGATCTCACAGTGATGTTATTACTTCTGTGGCGAATTCAAATGCTTTCTTTACTGGATCTCTTAGCGCTGTGAAGTAACAGTGTCGCTTGATCGGCTCGCGCTGCACTGACATTGGTCCAAACTGATAAAGGTTAGAAAGAATGAAGCTTGCGGTGTCAGAATGCAAGCTTGTCAGTCAAGTCCAATGCAAGACTCAACCCATAGCAAAGCATTATCATGACATCTTAAGGGGAAGCACACTGGACCGGAAGCGTCACGTAGGACAACTCGAGGTATCGCACACCGGATGTGCACTTTCTCAGTTTACAGCCAGCAATTTGGTAATGTTTAAGGACATTATGAATTTAAGATAATGTCTGTACTTTGTTATGATTGTACTGTACAATCAAATACAATCGTTGCAGAGTCTGCAGTTTGAACACTTTACCTCAGGGCGTACGTTAATGAATTAATTGAAAATCTAACCTGAAAATCCGATAACATCAGCAATTTTCATCCATTCAGCTGATTTCTGTAAATGAACTAAAAACGAAATGTATCTTGCAGCACGGGGTGAAGTCAGTATGTAATTTAACAACGATTTAAGATAAATATAATGTAAATTTAATATAAAACTATGTAAATGACGCTCTGTGGTGCGGCAGGATTTTAAACCGGGACCTGAGCCGTAGCTGGGCGGCACGGACAGACGCCGAATGGCGCTGCCGATGTGTGTACACTCATAGAGAATAATGTGTTAGAATTTTAAAGATGTGGTGCGTCACTGCGCTTCTCGTCCGGTGTGCGACCTCATGCGTCAGAACGTAGGCTCACTATTAGCCGACGGTGGTCATGCGTGTGATGCTGGCCAATAGTGACCCTATGTTCTGTTGTTGTTTTTTTTTGCACAAAAACTATTCTCGTCGCTTGATAAACTTTTGGTTAAGCCACTGTAGTCACTTGGACTATTGTAACCATGTCTTTAATAGCTTTCTGGGCTGGCAGATGAAATTACATAGCAGCCTACAGTGGTGGAAAGAGTACTGAAAAAGCATACTCAAGTAAAAGTACTGTTACTTGTCAAAAAATGTAGTGAGAGTAGAGTAAAAGTACCGGTCCTAAAAACTACTCAAAGTAGGAGTAAAAAGTAGCCCTTTTAAAAGTACTCAAGAGTAGTGAGTAGTGAGTATTATCCTATGAATGTTAGTCCACCTTATACCCTGCAAATTGAAAATGTAGCTTACTCTTTTATCACAGATTCATAGAAAAAAAGAAACAGTATTTCAATATTTCTCCAACAGTTTTATTTTTGACTGCTAGCACTAAAAATACAGCGTTTCCCCTGCCATTGTTTTGGACGACCCCCGCCCCCCCCTAAAATGCTGACAAAATCCAGTCATAAAAAAGGAATTTATAACTCGGAATTTCACGGAATTTGTAAATTTTTTGAGGAAAAATAGAAAGCAGTTCAGTACACTTGAAATCAAATCGCGATATAGTGTGAATATTAAACCACAAAGACAATTTAAATACGAATCCTGCATGTTCTGTGTGAATGAATGGTGCAGCCGACGCGCAGTTTCATTTACCACACACACACACACACACACACACACACACACTGAAGCACGTGTGAGGTGTGACGCTTGCGCTGTTTTTTTTTTGCCTATATGAAGACACAAATGCATGAACTTCCTCCAGGCTCAAGATCCACTCCGAACAAAATAAATTGGCGCCAGGTGTCTCGAAGTCTGTTGATGCTGGTTTGATGCAAAGTTTTCCGCGCGCGATTTGATTTGACGGGAATCACGCATGGAGTCACATGATGACTTATTATAAAAATAAATATTAATATAAATGTAGCGACGGCAGGTTCAGGGAAAATAGCGCAGTAAAAGTACCGATACAGCACTTAAAATGTACTCAAGTAAAAGTAAAAGTACACTGTTTTTAAACTACTTAAAAAAGTACAATTCCTAAAAAAAACTACTCAATTACAGTAACGAGAGTATTTGTAATTCGTTACTTTACACCACTGGCAGCCTATGAAGGAGTGAGAAAGCTCTGTTTTCAGAAAAAATATCTTAATTCGTGTTCCGAAGATGAACAAAGGTCTTACGGGGTTGGAACAACATGAGGGTGAGTAATTAAGGACAGAATTTTCATTTTTGGGTCAACTAACCCTTTAAGATAGCCTATACAGATTAGTTAAAAAAAAAAAAACTTAATCTGCCCAGATATCGATCCTTGAGATTGGCTCAGGACACCCCTATAATAAACATCTAACTATGCTTTACAGGTGATTCCATGCGATCACTGTACTTTCTGCTTACAGTTACCCCACTCATGTTCCTCAGCAGGCTCTATTTAAAATAATCATCACGGACGCTAGTGCCTAGATTCATTTTCTCTCCCAGAAAAGGCCACGCAGCCCAGCACGAGATAATCGCCTCTCTCCACAGTGCATGATGGGTTATCTGATCATGCAATCACAGCGTCCGGTTTGATAGGCACTGTGTTCATTTCAGTAGCAAATTGGATTCCCTGTATAGACAAACTAAGGGAGTGCCTTACTACACAGAGCATGGTTAGTCACAGTTGCTCAATGCTGATGTCTATCATTTTACAACATTTTGTGATGAATTAATAATGAATGAAAGAAGTTTTCCCAAACATGCTTTTGTTGTTAAAAGAGACCATGTGTCCAGTCTTGATGGATCGCACCTGCAAAAGCAATTTCCTGGGTGCTGGAAGAAGACGTTGTAACAGCGGGTATGATTATGGAGAGGCTGTTTCCATTAAGGAGGACAAAAGTTGAGAAATGTGGCAGCAATAAGGCAGGCTGGTAATGAAACCAATAGGCTGTGAAGGGATTAGAGCTGAAACAATTGAGAATCCAGCAGGAAGCGACTTGAATGGAAAAACAACAATAAAAACAAAAGAGCTAGTGAAGATCTGATGGAATCTGAGGCAAAGCCTTCTCAGTAAAATAGAGCACCTCACCATTCCTCCATAATCATTTAGTCTTGAGGAGGGGGTTTTCTGAGGATGTCATTGGTTTAGTAAAAAACAAAAAACAAAACAAAAAAAAAAACAAATAATAAGGGTGACTATAAGTTCTGTGAACTTCCTTAGGCCTTTTCTTCATCTTCCGGCTTTTCTCTGCACTCAGAGAGAGGAGTTACGGTTGTATAACCTCTCCTCCCTCCCCTCATCTAGACAACAAGAAACATCTGGAAGAAGAACAGAGCGTTCAGAACACACCCATTCCCACCCCTGAGGAGCTCCAAAATGAAGAATGCTCTGAAAAACTGGACACCATTGTGTCTGAAGGCCACTGACTCTCTCCTTTCTCTTTTTGGTTGAATCTGACATTCAGTAGTATGCAGTAGTATCATGTCGGTAGTGCTTAGTGCAAGGACAAACGTTTCAAAAGGACTTTTGAAGTATTCTGTGATTTAAATTTTTATTTTATTATTATTATTATTTATTTATTATTATTATTATTATTATTTTATTTTTTTTTGGCTGGGATCTTTAAAGCTTACGACATGGCTCATAAACTCTATACACTCCATGTCTCCGCTCTTGCTTCGGTCTCCCATCTTAATCTTGTTTAAATGTTTGCTTATTTTACTGTGTAATTCAAACAGTCCCACATTTGTAGAGAAGATTGATTGAATTCATTTGAATTAGCAGACAGTTGCAACACAATATGTTACTATCTGCCTGTGTTTGAAATGGATTACTAGCATATTACTGAATACTTCACAGTATAAACTGTATGTTGCATACTATTTTAAAAATAAAAAAGCATGCCAAACAGAATGCATAATGATACATTTTTTTAAACTGTTTTCTGTTTTTGTTACATGACCCTACTGAGATGCATTATTAATTCAGTGAATGGTTTATATCATCTTGACAATAAATCATTATTACATTTTTAATATACTTTTGTGTAAAAATGTCTTGGCAGTCAAATCAGATTAAGAAATTATATATATACTGTATATAATGTAATTTTGTGAAAAACATTGAACTCATTGTTCTTGATCATTCACCGCATGTAAATAGAGGGTCAAGTCAGTGAGCTTATTGCATTGTGGGATTTCTTGTGCAGTATTTTGGCAAGTCTATTATGCAAATTATAGTTATTTATAGATAACCTAAAACGTGTTTATACTAAGCACAATATTAATACTTTAGAAATGAGCAGCAATATGGTAGTATACAAAACCATAACACACCCACTAACAGTATTATACAGGAAACTTTGAAAACTTTAAACAATGGCTTTGAGTTTTCATGGCATTTTTGTAATAGTTTGTGTTGAAGCCAAGTGCATGTTTCTGCAGGTGCAACAGCTTAAAATAGTTTTCTGAGAGTAAGACAAGTGCTTCTGCTTTTAGTGTATGAGACTTGTGTTTCCATCTTCAGTCACATTTTGCCATCTTGTCCTTTTTCCTGGGAAGATTTCACTGCAGAATCTCTGGGTTAGACATTTATTATTCAGAAACTGCAGCACAATGTATTTTGGTGTCTTCATTTTATGACAAAATTATAAAGGTTTTGTTTCGGACAGTAAGCACTCATCTGGAAAGCTAGAGATTTAGACTTGGTGTATTTCTCCAAGTGAGAACAAAAGCATTTTATTTCCCTCCTTTTATTAGTGCTGGATAGCACCCAGCGGAGTATATTCTTGGTGTGTTTCTGGTATACTATGTATTGTCCTTGGCAGTACACACCAATCTTTTCCCCGTAAAGATTTTCTGTGCTGAGGAAGATCTGTTTTCATTTTGAAGGATTAGGTTGTCTTTGTGATGTTTCTCAACCTCCTCTTATGTTACACCAAGTCCTATTTTTATATGGATAATATTCAGCTCTTGTTGTCCAAAGGAAGAGTTTGACACCCACATAAAGACTCGCAATAACTGGATAAATGTCTTCTTTCAAGGGTGGGTTGCAGCTAGATTGCAAACAAATTTTACTGAATTACAGTTATGGTGTTCAATTTGTGGAGTTGTTAATTTAGTTGAAAATGAATTTGATATTGAGTTTGAATCAGGGCTGGAAAAATGAATCGATAAAATCGATTATTATCGAAAATAAAAATAATCGACAACGAATTTGATTATCGATTAGTCGCTTTTCCGCACTGTGCTCGGAAACCATCAGCCAGTCACGTAGATTTATAGTAGTGAATAACCCATTGCTATGGACAAAACGCATATGGAAAATAGTGGAGGACTCAGAGTGAGCTGCTGTGGAAAAGGTACATGATCCAAGTTGCCCGAAACGTGAGAATTCCTTATAAGCGCTTCAAACAAATGCGTAGCGTTTACAGCATCTCGCCCTGTCGTGCTTTGACAGATGCGTGTGCGGTTTAATGCCTCTGAAGGGCCTTTCACACTGAATGCGATAATTCGGTGCGATGACGCTCTTGAATCAAAACTATACATCTCTATGGAGCTATTCACTCCAGGCTCAAACACTCCAGGCTTTTTTTTTTGTCCAATGTGTCGAATTTTCCCCCCATCGTCTGGCAAAGAGCCGGGCCATCCAATTAGATTTCAGCTTAGATCACGTACCTAGAGCAGCTGCTGTTGCACAAAAGGGCGAGATTGGTGGCGCTGTTTTGAAAATCAGTGTAAACAGCTGAAAAAACTGAAGAAAAGTGTTCCGGAAGAGATTAGATAATGGATGTTGAGTTCTAGTTATCTTTGGTGTCTGAGAACAGATTAATATCACGTTTACTTGAATATTTCTGTATACAGAATATCATTTCTATGAATTTTCCACTGAATTAGGCGATCTGAAGAGCACTGTTTGTTTTCTTTCACGTGTGCAAGTGTTATGAGTCAGAGAGTGCGTTTGCTCTAGATCTGCTAATTATACCTTTCTTGTCTTTGTTTTTTTTTTTATGATGTATTCTCGTAAGCATTATATTTAGTGTTTCTGCTATAGTACCAAACTTTATCTTGTTGTGGGATAATCACAATTTTAAAGGCAAACAGAAAAGCAAACGAGATGGATATACATGAGGAAAAATTAATTGTTGGTTAACGCCTCCTAGCATGGCAGCATCCTTTCCTCAAGCGCATTCCTTCCATTTTACACTTATATACTTAAACGAGACTTCAAGAGATTTCCACGACGCATGCGCGAGAATTGCGATCTCCTTCAACTACTTCAGTTAAGTTCTCGCGCGTGCGCGTCGTGGAAATCTCTCGAAGTCTCGTTTCAGGCCTACAAGGAAGAAAAGGAATAGTCGAATAAAGTCATTATTTTTGTTTGTTTTTTCGCACAAAAAGTATTCTCGTCGCTCGATAAACTTATAGTTGAGCCACTGTTGCGACATGGAATATTTAAACATTTTCTTCATTGACTTTCTGGGACGTAGTGTTGTTTTTGGCGGCCTATTTTAATTTTAGTTTTAGTCTAGTCTTTGTGTCAAGCTGTCATTTTAGTTTTTATTAGTTTTAGTCACGTTCATACTCTTTTTAGTCTAGTTTTAGTTGACGAAAACTGATGACGTTTTAGTCAACGAAAGAAAAAGTCTAGTTTTAGTCAATGAAAATGGCATTTTAGTCTCTTTTTAGTAATGCAATTCTATTTAACCCAGTCAATATAGTATAAGTACCTAGTAGTATAGACGAAACCAAAATTTTCTTTTAGCCAAACACATTTCAAACTATCTTATCTTCTTATAGTTATCATATTATATTATTGTTATTATAGACTCAAGAATGCATCCATTCAAGACACGGAAGACGCTCTGATTTGAATTTACAACATATTTATTTTACCAACCAAACATGTTAGAAGTAGCCTATGCACATGATGAAATGAAAGTTTTTCCAAATGTCATTTCTTCTTTTTCTCCCAAAGACGAATCCCTTTCTCTGTGTCAGAATTAACTTTGTTTGTTGTCGTTTATGCTACCGCCTGTTTCACATACTCCGTTTGCAGTGCGTATTTTTCCCCGCACCCATGTTAATAGGTTAATAGGCAATGCGCTCCAGGAGCGTGCGTGCATAACAGCAGAGCAGAGATCTACACAGTACCTCAACAACGCGACATAATGGATGTAGGCTAAAAATATTGATTTGAAATAAAAAAATAGAGAATGTTGTGATTGTGGTACAGCCGTAGATCAGTTGCGCACTGCAAACGCAGCACACGTGAAAGCACAATAGCGCGTGCTGCTCCTGCATACACACCGCAACACGCACCGCATACGCACTACACACGGAGTGTGTGTGAAAAAGCCGTAACTCACGCAGCTGCATCTTCTAAATAATGCCGCGAGTGGGGCTTGAGGATGTGAAGTCGCCTGCGTCTGCGCAGTGCGATCTGATGCAGCCCCTGAAGTGACACAGGAAACAGAAATGCTGCATAGTAGGCCTAATAATAATGCAAGTAAACGAGACGAAATAACGTTGAATAACATTTCGTCTCGTCTCGTTTTGGTCAACGAAAATGAAGAGACATTTTAGCATAGTTTTTATTTTGTAAACCACATTTAGTCTCGTTTTTATTCGTCAACGATATTGCATTATACATTTAATTATAGTCATCGTCACATGACCAGCATTTTCGTTGCGTCTCGTCTCGTTTTCGTCACGTGATAAAGGTTCGTTGACGACGATATTTAGTCATAATTTTCGTTGACGAAAGCAACACTACTGGGACGTCAGGATTCATTCCCTTAGGCAGCCTATGGAGGAGTGATCCAGCTGTCACATTTAATCAAAAATATCTTCATTTGTGTTCCGAAGACGAACGAAGGTCTTACGGGGTTGGTACAGCATGGGGGTGAGTAATTAATGACTTAATTTTCATTTTTGGGTGAACTAACCCTTTAATATATTATCAAAATAATCATTTGTTGCTTTTAGCAAATACAGTAGGCTATTTTAAGCAAAATTTATATATTAAGATATAAGATAAAGAGCATTTGAGTTTGTCCTTTTAGTGTTTGCCCTGTCATTTCCCCCATGGCAGCCAAGCTATTTTGGCCATGGTTATTGTCAATCTATCACAACCCAATTTTTAGCTCTTCACTGGCACGTCATAACTTTAACATTTAATTGTCAGCCAAAGTTGCTTTCGCTATGGGAACTAATTTGAATTCCAACCTTAATCTATTATTTCTGTTGAGCAGTTTTTGTAAACCTTTGTGTTTGTACATTGTCCTTGTTCCTCTGTCTGGTTTCATTTCACCGTTCTGGTCAGAGTTCACCCTCTTTACGCTTCTCTGCTGTGACCTTGGCGGTGGAGCGTTGTTGGAGTATGGAATAGCGTTTAGCCCGACCAGTACTTCCAGACGGACTCCTGAGATGATGAACTGCGGAGTCTAGGCACATTAATCTTCCTCCCAACGCTTCATCTTTCTGCTAGACCTCACCCAGGCCTGCTGCTGCATGGCATTACAAACAGACACACATGGCTAAACCAACACGTCACCCTCCTCCTGTATAGCTTAGCTAATCCAGATCACTTGTGCAGGGTTTTCTTGACGACTCGCCATAGTCGAGTCAGTCACTTTCATGCATGCACTCTGGGGTTTCTGTGAAGCTAATATGCAAAAAAAGAAACTAATATTGTCGTAACCGAACGCGACGCGCTGTTTGAATGCTGACTGAGGAGAGATGAGTTATTATTAACTTTAACTTAACGAATTAAATATTAATTTTACCTCACATTATGCTATTGAATGACTTTAGAAGTCTTGGAATAAACTTGATTGTGCTTTACAATGTTTTATGCCTTTAGCTTAAGAATAACATAATAGTATGCACAATATCGGACCTCACGGAGAACGGAAGCTGCAGCCGTGGCGGGATGATTTTAGGTGTGGCGGCCCGCCACGGCAGAATGAATGTAGCGGAAACACTGTATACTGAATAAAAATGCATGTTATATTGCTCAAATGATGTTTTATTGTAACAGTTGGAATACGGTACAGAATGGCATTTATGTAGTTTAACAAAATAAATTATGCACAGAAAATTAAAATATATAAAAAATAATTGTGCACTGGCTCACCTGTTGCAAACATTAAGCAACATAAAATAAATGTTAAATAAAAATCTATATGGGTAGGCTTAGCCTAAACCATAGGTTCTCAAAGTGCGGCCCGCGGGCCAATGGCGGCCCGCCGAAACATTTCTGGCGGCCCGCGATAACATCTGTAAAACTGTTAAAACTATTGCTTTGAAAAAATGAATATCTCCGTTTAGTGGTGTTTAGCGACATCCATAGGCATAAGCGGTAATTACATGGTCCGACCGACCGATCGCACTTGACCTCACTCCCAAGGCCACCAGGAACAGTGGTTGTCTACACAGGAATAGGAATCGTGGCCAACCGAAACCAGCACCACAAATCCCATTGCAATTTAAAAGGGTATGTTGACCAAGTAATCAATATTCAATGTGACTTAATAATAATCTTAACAATGTCAAGCTTATTAATGGCCACGTTTCCATTACCTTTCAAAATGTTCGCGGGCGCGAACACTTGCATTTTCCTATCAACAGTGGAAACAACTTAAACTAGTCTATCATTTCTAGTCATACAGAAAATAATAATGCATTATTCGCAACTACTTTTATTTGTGTAAACTCATAACAAGAAAACGTGCTTTTGTAAAATAAAATAAAACAATCAGTAGCCTAGGCTACTACGCGCTTTCATGATCTCCGTGAACTGGAGCGCGAGAACTGAAACAAAATATAGCCTATGTAGGCTAAAGCTTAAAATGTGCACTTTTAACAAACAAACTCGAATCGAAAGCAAATACCTGATTATGTAATCCGTATGAAAGGTGGATTTCTCTCTAAAAGCGCATCTGCTTAACAGCGGAGATGGAGATATGTTTTTAGCCGACACTTAGAAAACAATAGTTTATTAATAAACAATTAAAATGCCTCGCTGTTTTTTCAGACGCATTTATTATCATTAGCCTATAACTCACCTATAAATCAGGCTAGATCAGACACGTACAGGCTATATGGCTCTTCTCATTCATCACTGCGGGAAAAATATAAATTCCAGGTTCTAATTTGGCCTTAGAAAACCAGTAAAATCGACATGTTTTCCATATTAATTTGTGAATATTTAAAATGTTTAATAAAGGGGCAAAAAGTCATTTAAACAAAAATCTGAAAAAGTCTGTCGATATTTACTTTTTTTGCGCAGCAGTTGGTGAAGCCAGTTCAAATTAAAATTTTGTTCAACTTTGCGTTTTAAAAAGACAACAACCGTTAATTTTTCGTTTTTCAGTTACGGCTTAAAAAAGATAGATAATAATATGCAAATCTGCAATAATGGAAACGCGACTGACAAGCAATGATAGAAATGAATGATGATGATGACTTTTTTGGTAAGCTTCTATTTTAAAAGTTTCTTTCTCTCCCCCCCAAAATTTTCACAAGTTTAGCCTCAGTTATGAATTAAAATGTGTTTATTGCAACTAATGTAAACTGTAGAGATGCAACCTGGTCATTAAAATAATTTCAAATGGGATTTTCTTTTCAGTTTTTTTTTTCTTCGTTTTCTCCCCCGCTACTTTGGCGGCCCTCAGTTCAATGTTGGGTTCCTAAATTGGCCCTCACCTATCAAAACTTTGAGAACCCCTGGCCTAAACTATATTAAGCCTACATATAATAATCTTATCTGGTCAACTACTTGTATGAAAAACTTGAAACATTAGCAGCAGCACTTATAATCCCCCTTGGTCTGAGAAAGGTAACAGTAAGATTACTAGACCTGGAAACTTAAATTAGAACTGAAGGGATGTCAATTTTCACAAATTCCCATGATCGATCGTCATTTAAATTAACAATCAATTATGCCTCTGCTGCTGTGGCATATGGCCAACAGCATGACAGGGTTTGCAAATGCTGCTCAAAACGCTATGTTCCTCACCAAATTAATGAGAATGGTTTTTCATCATCATCCTCAAAACTTTTATAACAGACTCAAGGTCCAAATCTTACCCACAACAATTCATGAGTACAATACAATACATTTATTTTAATCTAAATAAAGGGCTAGTAGGATTGTAAAATGTTTCGATGTGATTGATAATTAAATTAAATATAACGACTAATACAACGTGTCACCAACGCCGCCTCAGATGCGTGCTTGTCAGAATGTGTTGTGGACGTGCACTGAAAACGGCAACTAAACCCAATGAATTCACAAAGATTTAATAAATGAGTGTTCTGATGTTATCTAATATGACAGTCCCAAATGAATCATCGTTATTATTAGTCGTGCATTGCTGCTTGAGCGGCGCGTGCTGAATGAATAACCGTTGAGCACTTTGCTAGCTCGTTATTTAACTCAAAGAAATGCAACCTATATGAGATTAGTCAGATATATACAAAATAAACATAATATTACAAATGATATCTTCACAAAATGACGTGAATGCACAAGTGAACTTGAACTAATTTAACGTTACGTGCCATTCAGAATGACTCATGTTGTGCACGCGCTCTTATTGGAACAACGCGACACGGCAACTAAACCCAAATAATTCACAATGTTTTATTACAATATTGTTCTCTTTATAATGTCATATGACAGTTCCGATAGTCATTATTAGTTGTGCATTGCCGTTTGAGCAGCACGCGCTAAAGATCACGCTTCAATTCTTAACCAAATGCACCAAAATGAGATAAATCATATATAGAAAGGCGCACACATAATAAACTATTACAACTTACATTTGCACAAAACAAAAGGCTGCAAATACACACGCAAACTTAGTCATGATGAAGGTGTAAAATAGTCCCAAACATAACTCGTGCTCGCTTAGGCTTACATGTTTCGCGGTTGAGCAGCACACACGCGCATGAATCTGCTTAATCGATGATCGATAAGTTTGATCGATTAATGTATTATCGACAATTAATCGATCGTCGATTAATCCTTTACATCCCTAATCGATATATATATTTTAATTAACCTTATTTTTTTTATATCTTCTTTAATGGAATATCATGTTGACTTGTAATCAATGTTTCTATCATCATGTTTGCCATCTTGGTTTTAGTTATTCACTGCGCTGCACCAAGGATGTGCAGTCTTCGAATTTGGCTTAAATGTGGCAGTGTCATTACATTGCCTACGTGTGATGCCTTAAAACGCTGCTTTGATATGCAGCTCCACTATGTTTTGGAACACTGCAATTGTGGCTGCCTAACAGTACATAAAAATCATATCCATCTTAGCTAAAGGAGTCATCAGCAGTGGCGTAATGTGACGGTTTCCCTTTATTCAAAAGCTTTTTCTTGCATTTGTATGCATGTTATTGCGTGCATGGAAATGAGGAATCTATATTCTCCAACACTAATGTCACTTTGTGCCAGTGCTTCACAGGGATGTTTGCCATATCTCACTGATGTTTGATATGTTTGTTTAAATGTCAAGCTCAAATGCCATGATGAGGTGGAACTATTGACCGTTTCACACTGCTGCTCTGTTTCCATGCAAAGGCCAAATTTAGGCCCTGATTTAATCCAAACACCTAGTTTGAGCCTGAAACAGAGAATTTAGATTTAACTTTTGCTGCTTAAATTACTCTGTAATCAACAGAACCTTTACAGGTCATTTAGCATCACCTGTGCTTAACTGCAGAGGGAAAAACGGGAAAGCATATCCAAATCCCTCCGCACCTGGTTTAATGAAATTCATTTGGGCTGTGATGCATATCTCTCTAGTGAGGCCTCCTATTAAGAGTTCATTTCCCTACTGTGTGCATGTCCTTATTAATGGCTACAATCAGTCTAGTCCCCACGCTAGAATTAGTCTTGTCGGTTCATTAAATCAGTGTGTTCTTTGTTAGCATACCATTTTTGACTGATTATGCTCTTGTGTTTTATTTTGTGCAGACACACTGGCTTGATACCATAGACTGTTTCGTCTGCAGGGTGGCGGGATTTGTCGGGGCTCTGGTTGTTGCCTAATGTCTTTGCAAGTTCATGTAATGGAGCGGGCACGTTGTCTGGCCTCTCAGACACTCTGCCTCCATACAAGCTGACATCCAGATGTTAGAGGCGCCTGACCCCCAAACCTTTGCAGACACCCTGTCTCTTTCACTTTCACTTTCAGTAATTAGACATAGCCAAGTCAGACTGAACTTGCAAGGTTTTCACCAAGGTTATTATAGTTTTGCATTTTAAAAATCATTTTTATTTTAATATTGTTTTCAAATTTACTACAAATATCTGTTTCATTTTCATTAGTTTCATTAAGCAGATTGATAGTTTTAGTTTAGTTTTTATTTTGTGAACCACCCATTTCTATTTAGTTTTTATTAGAGATGCACTGATTGCAATTTTCTTGGCCGGTTTACCATTTTTGTAAGTGTGACCTACATATCAACATTTTTCTCAGCACTAGAGGTCAAACGATAGTGGATTTTATCGATTAATGATAACTAGATTGGACCACGTTGGCCGATAACCGATTAATCAACCAATAATTTTTAAAATAGATACTGAATGAAAACAAACATAAAATGGTGCTGAACTCTACTTTTTTTTGTCAATTCTTAGAGTTTTAGGTCTACGTTATTGTCTTATCAGAAAAATCCATATGGTCATCGCATTCATGATCAGACCTACCGCCAAGTCCTTATTTGCACCAGGGTTTCCGTTGTCCGGTAATTACCGGGCATTGGCCGGGGAAAAAATTAAATGTCCGACAAAATTAAATCTCTCCGCTCAAATTGTCCGATTAAAATTGCGTAATAATCCCGCCCCCTAACACAATATGAATTTGAGAATAAGCCTAAATTGTATATAAAATACACCGACCTTTGGCTATGTTATAAAGGAACAGGCTCTACCGTTTGAAAGTTATTAAACAACATCGCATGCTGCATTTCAAATAAAGGGCACGCCTAAAACGGCTGTAATATAGACCTAAACAACGAACGATTGAGTGAGACATTTCAAATATGGCCAGGCCCAGACAGGCTAGCCTTAAAAGCTTTTTTCAGAAGCCAGTCGTGATGGACGATGGTGAATCAGAAACATCTCATTATATAGATCAGTGGTTCTAATCCGCGCACTCGTAGGCTACAGTTTTTATTTCCCTCTCATCAAAACTGAATAGCCTATGTTCATCAGTGGTTACAGCTAGGGCAGAGTTTCCGCTAGAAAAAATGGTGCCGGTCATAGTGAGGCTGATATAGGCTGTAACTAGGGGTGCACGATATATCGAATCAATATCGTTATCGTGATATCATCCGTCTATTTGAAAGTTAGGCTAATAATAACATGTTGCATTCTATACGGCCTGATTGTCATTTTTTAAGTTACATAACCTGCCTCCAGTTTTCCTCAACTTGACTAATTAACAGCATGTTTCAAGTTTTAAGAACATGTTTCACATACTGCTCCAAACATGAACCAGCACTGTGTATGCATACATATTTAATGTCATCTTCAAATGAAATATATATATATATA
This sequence comes from Tiaroga cobitis, assembly GCA_030578255.1. Classification (NCBI taxonomy): domain Eukaryota; kingdom Metazoa; phylum Chordata; class Actinopteri; order Cypriniformes; family Leuciscidae; genus Tiaroga; species Tiaroga cobitis. The sequence goes on along the minus strand of CM060611.1, from coordinate 25,227,066 downwards.
TATATATATATATATATATATATATATATATATATATATATTATATATATATATATATATATATATATATAAGTGCAGTGTTATGGAAGAACCATTTCCTTTTCACATCCAATATCCAATTAAATTTTTTTTATATATTTAGCAAACTAAACTTCTGTATGAAAACTGGTAATGGCAATAAAATAATATATAAATAACAAATAAAAATTAAATAAATATAGCCTTGCAGTATAAAGATATTTCTCTCTCTCACACACACAGGCCTATTGCAATCACTTGTTGTATATCAATGGCAAGTTATATTTCTCAAACAGTTCTTCTCTCATCTGACACATGTCCAGCCAAGCTAAACAGGACAAGTGGAGCATGTGCAGGGAAACGATTGGGAAATAATAAAAACAAGTTTAAATGGGTAAATCTATAAATATTTTTGAGTCTTCATTTTCTTTCTGACATAGCCTAGCCTACTTCACTTCTTGTGAAAACACACCAGACATGCAAATTATTTGCATTTTGGGCACTTTTTGGATGAAATCATATTTATCTTGTCCATCAAAAGTGTGCTTTCACTTAAATTGATCGCAGCAAAAATAGATTCGGCGCCGAAACTCACGCTTCACTGTTGCTCACGCGACGCTCCTGCTCGACGCTCACGCGCTGCTCCGGCTCCCGGTGTGAATGCACTCATTGATTAACATGCACGCCGCACAAAAAAAAAACCACGCTGCAACTTGCGGTGTGAAACGACCGTAATTCATGAGGTTTCCTACATGTGCGTTCCGTGTGCACGTGTGATGCTGATGTTGCGCGATGTTAATCATGCGGGGCCCGAGTGCATTTGACCGGCATAAAATCGGATTATGTCAGACTGACCGGCCGGTCGACGATCATGGCCGATCTCGTGAAAATCGGCCGATTCCGGTCACCAGCCGATAAATCGGTTGTTTCTCTAAAAAATATATCTTTTAGTAGTTTTAACCTTTTAAAAGCTGATTAAAATAATGTCCACAGGGCTATTTTGAGAAAACAGCTGACCAAAACAGAGTATGAAGACAAAAATATTTTTACACTTTTTTTGTTTCTCCAATTAAAGCATTTCATAGCTTACGGGAAAGTAGTAATGAAGAGATTAAAATCAATATTTCAACCAAACGTATGATAGAAAGTTGGGAAAAATCACTCCTGGTTGTCCTGTGAGCTGAATGGAGATTTTAAACTGGCCCGAGATGTACTCTGCTGTTTCTGCCAGTTAGCTTGACAAAATATTTGATATTTGAATTGGAGAAACTGCAGCATGTGATCACAGTGAAACAATTTTTTTAAAGGTTAAAAAGAACAAGGCTTAAACCTAGTCCCAGACTAAATGCATATTTGTCTCAATACTCAGCTCAATCCAGACGGTTGTCGTGCTGGTCCACTGGGGAGACCACACTGTAGTTGCAGCCGTTGTGTGTGCTGTCGCGCCAAGTACACTGCAGCCGTTAATGCTGGACAGGAGGAGATTCACATCACCATATGGAAAGAAGTGTAAATGGATGGAGAAGCATAGGTTACTGTAAAGCTATGTCTTAGTTTGTGCTTATGTTGGCGAAAGCCGAGTACAAATCAGCATGAGGTTTAACATCTACTCTCGTGTAATGGAAATCTTGAGATGGTTTATCTGAAAACAACTTGAGCTGACATATCTTAAAATATGTCAGTGCCATTGTTTGGTTTCAAGATGCATACCAGTAATGTTTTTTTTCTTTCTTTTTCGAAAGCACGTTTATTAACCCTCTGGGGTCTAAGGTGTTTTTGGGGTCCTTGAGATGTTTTGACATGCCCTGACATTTGTGCTTTTTTTTCAGTTGCTTATAAACATATTAATGGAACAGGTGAAATTACACTCTATTTAGCACAAACAGGGCTACCATAATATGTGAGCAACATGTATGTACATGTTTGTATTTTTGAGAGAATATTGTTTATAGGGCTGGGTATCGTAACAAAATGTTCGATACCGATACCTTGACTTCGATACCGGTTCCTGAACGATACTTTTTTCGATACCAATTTTGTTTAACAATATAACATTACCTAATTTTTATTTTTTTTGTTCAGTTTGTTGACTTTTTTACACTCATATTTTGAGTATGTAAAAAAACACCAATGCTGAAGTTTTCTATGTTTCCTAATCATTTAACATGTATTCTTTACTTCAATGAGCTCATTGTTTCTTCCTTAACTTAATGCATTGTTTAACAATGAAATTGAATGAAAATTAATAGAAATGCATTACACTGTCACCTCTGATAACAGATCACTCTAAATTGTAATTTAGACACATTCATTTTCTGTAAAGCTGCTTTGAAACGATATGTATTGTGAAAAATGCTATACAAATAAATGTGAATTAAATTAAATATAGGCTACTGGGGGGCGGGATATAGCCTATGCCTCGCGCTCCGCACACATCAAGCTTGCCGCAAAGCACTGGCAAAAGTAGCCTAATGATTATGGATGTGTCGGGAAACAACAGCAAGGAGATATTTTAATTGTTTATTAATGAACAAGTGTTTACTAATGGTGTGTTCACACCGAACGCGAATTTAATTATTTGCGCGAGTAGATTAGATACAAAGTCAAAGACGGGGATAGACGCATCATTCGCGCCGGGCGTCGGAATGATACGAATTGGGCGACGCGTTTTGAACTCGAGCGGAAGATTGAAGCGTCTAACTAGACGCGATAGACGCCTATTTGACGCTCTATTCGCGTTCGGTGTGCTTTGTATGACACACCGCTTTGCCTTATCAGATTTACCGTGTTACCGGTCTTGGCAGCAATTATCTTGTCGAAAATATTGCATCGCGTGCTTCTGGCAAACACACACACACACACTACAGCCTCACATGCGACAAGCCAAGTCTCTGGGCAGCCGCGTAAACTAGTGTTTTTCCTCCACAGCCAATCATGCTGCATGCTTATTGTTTCACTGACGTTGACGAGATTAACCACTTAGGTACCGAAATTTGGTACCGAAAAACAAGACATGTTTCGATACTCGGTAGTACCGAGGCAATTCGGTCGGTACCTAAAAAGTACCGAACTCGGTACCCAGCCCTAATTGTTTATTAGAGATGCACCAATTACAATTTTCTAGGCCGATCCCGATTCCGATTTTTCCTTGAGTTTGACCTGCCGATTCCGATTTTAGCCGATTCCGATTTTATTTTTTCAAACCACTTTACAGCACACACAAATATTTATTTTCTATCTTCTCTTTAATAGAACATTTTGCATAGAAAATTTTTTGAACAGATAATCGCTATAAAATAGAACTATATAAATGACTCCTAGTCTGGGAAATTCTCACACATCTAAAGTGCAGTGTTATGGAAGAACCATTTCCTTTTCACATCCAAGATCCAATTAAAAAAAATGGATATATTTAGCAAACTAAACTTGAAAACAGGTAATGGCAATAAAATAATATATAAATAACAAATAAAAATTAAATAAATATAGCCTTGCAGCATAAAGATATTTCTCTCTCTCTCTCTCACACACACACACACACACACACACACACACACACACACACACACACACACACACACACACACAGGCCTATAGAGGGAATGCATTAACGTCACTTCCCCGCCGGAACACGCCCCCCTCAGCGGGACTGAGTGGCAGAAGAGCTGCTGCGTGACTGGAGTTAATAGGGGAAACTGCGTTAACGCGAGTAAAACAAACTATTATCAGTTTAAACTAAAAGTTGGACTCGATATAGTGTTCCTTACAACTTATCAAAGATCCAGTGATCCATGGATATTGACATGCAGCCAGGAATCGTGTTTCCTGACATTTATATGTGCCTGATTTCGACGCCGGGGAAATAAATGAAGAAAATTTGCCTGTAAACGTTTTATATAAATACAATATAGATAGGTCTAAATCCGAGTGATCACTTACATTAATGTTATACTGTATATCATCATATCGTCCAGCCCTAAAACTTGTATAGTTTTTTGTCAGTGTTTATTTAAAAACATCCAATTATGCAGAATATAGTCTGTTCTGTAGCTTTTTGCAGTCTGTAAAAATATACAGTACCTCAGATTTCTGGTCAAATCTAGTTGTACAGTCAATCGCAAAGCTCTTTCCCGTTTTAGATGTGTTTTGTGTGATTTTCACGGCATTCACGCTGAAAACAAATGCTGCCGCTCAGTCTTTTTGCCACTTGTGGGCGTGACCGCATTCACTCCGGCCGATGGTGACGTCATGCGCATACCCTCTATTGCAATCACTTGTTGTATATCAATGGCAAGTTATATTTCTCAAACAGTTCTTCTCTCATCTGACACATGTCCAGCCAAGCTAAACAGGACAAGTGGAGCATGTGCAGGGAAACGATTGGGAAATAATAAAAACAAGTTTAAATGGGTAAATCTATAAATATTTTTGAGTCTTCATTTTCTTTCTGACATAGCCTACTTCAGTTCTTGTTAAAACACACCAGACATGCAAATTCTGTGCATTTTGGGCACTTTTTGGATGAAATCATATTTATCTTGTCCATCAAAAGTGTGCTTTCACTTAAATTGAGCGCAGCAAAAATAGATTCGGCGCCGAAACCCACGCTTCACTGTTGCTCACGCGACGCTCCTGCTCGACGCTCACGCGCTGCTCCGGCTCCCGGTGTGAATGCACTCATTGATTAACATGCACGCCGAACAAAAAAAACGCGCTGCACCTTGCGGTGTGAAACGGCCGGTATTCACGAGGTTTCCTACATGTGCGTTCCGTGTGCACAGCTAGTGAGGAGGTGGGTTAATAAGTGGAGTGAAGTGAAGTGCAGGATAAACCTCTTGCTGTCTGTCGACGTGCAATAAATATAGAAAGTTAAAAAACCTAAATTCTTTGACATATAGCAACTTTTTTTTTAACAGTAACGCAAATAGTTACTTTCCCTGGTAACGAGTTACTTTTATTATAGAGTAATTGAGTTACTAACTCAGTTACTTTTTGGAACAAGTAGTGAGTAACTATAACTAATTACTTTTTTAAAGTAACGTTCCCAACACTGGTGTACACACACACACACACACACACACACGCACACACACGCACACAGACAGGTCTGCTTGTTGCATGCACAATGGATTGAGGTTTTCATTTGGTGAGTATTAAACCCATCTGTTAGTCTATGTCTCCCTCAGGAAGCATCAATGCTTTGTCTTGTTCATTGTGTTGTGTGTTTTCCAGTCATTAAAAATCATGTTAAGCAGCAAAGAGCCTTATTAGATTAGTGCTGGAGGCACACATGAAAACATGCAGTAAAACAGCCTCCACAGATCCAGTGAAGCCAGAGTAGGCGAACTCACTCATACTCTCCATCACCAGTCTCATCTAATTTAAAACCGTTTTACATGTACATAAGTCCTTGGAGATTACAAGTCTTATTTTCAAAGTACAAGGTGAAGTAACTTTCTTTTAAACTATTTAACCCTTTCAAGTGATTTGTATTAATGCTTTAATGCACATCTGTGTCACTTAGAAAACACCCAAAAAGCATTGCAGATAGATAACAAATGTGTCTTTCGCTCTCTCTGTTTTTCTCTATCAATCATTGTATTGTTTTAGTGTACATGATGTGCCATAAGATGGTGTCGCACTCAATATCGATAGATATTGATTAGGCTTGCTACGATAGTCGGTGTTACACGGTGTTCAGTCACAACACCGGTTTCATCACTTGCCCACAGTGGCAATTTTTCCAGTTTAAATCATTAACGCAGGTAAAACGCAGTGTCCGTTTTTTTTTTCTGTCACCCGTTGACTAGCGTTGTATGATCATCAGTGGTGGAAAGAGTACTGAAAAAGCATACTCAAGTAAAAGTACTGTTACTTGTCAAAAAATGTAGTGAGAGTAGAGTAAAAGTACCGGTCCTAAAAACTACTCAAAGTAGGAGTAAAAAGTAGCCCTTTTAAAAGTACTCAAGAGTAGTGAGTAGTGAGTATTATCCTATGAATGTTAGTCCACCTTATACCCTGCAAATTGAAAATGTAGCTTACTCTTTTATCACAGATTCATAGAAAAAAAGAAACAGTATTTCAATATTTCTCCAACATTTTTATTTTTGACTGCTAGCACTAAAAATACAGCGTTTCCCCTGCCATTGTTTTGGACGACCCCCGCCCCCCCCTAAAATGCTGACAAAATCCAGTCATAAAAAAGGAATTTATAACTCGGAATTTCACGGAATTTGTAAATTTTTTGAGGAAAAATAGAAAGCAGTTCAGTACACTTGAAGTCAAATCGCGATATAGTGTGAATATTAAACCACAAAGACAATTTAAATACGAATCCTGCATGTTCTGTGTGAATGAATGGTGCAGCCGACGCTCAGTTTCATTTACCACACACACACACACACACACACACTGAAGCACGTGTGAGGTGTGACGCTTGCGCTGTTTTTTTTTTGCCTATATGAAGACACAAATGCATGAACTTCCTCCAGGCTCAAGATCCACTCCGAACAAAATAAATTGGCGCCAGGTGTCTCGAAGTCTGTTGATGCTGGTTTGATGCAAAGTTTTCCGCGCGCGATTTGATTTGACGGGAATCACGCATGGAGTCACAAGATGACTTATTATAAAAATAAATATTAATATAAATGTAGCGACGGCAGGTTCAGGGAAAATAGCGCAGTAAAAGTACCGATACAGCACTTAAAATGTACTCAAGTAAAAGTAAAAGTACACTGTTTTTAAACTACTTAAAAAAGTACAATTCCTAAAAAAAACTACTCAATTACAGTAACGAGAGTATTTGTAATTCGTTACTTTACACCACTGATGATCATGCTCTTATTAATGCAAATGCTTTTAAACCATTCAAGCGCGACAAGACAAAAGAGATCGCCCTGTCTGTCACTAGCCGCGTTTCCACTGCCGGGCTAGGGCCGGGCCAGGGCAAACAGCGAGCCGAGCCGAGCCAGTGGTCTCGGGCCTTAAGCACCGGGCTTGCGTTTCCACTTCCGAGCCAATAGCCCCGCAGCGCTGCCCTAAACCCCGCCCCTAACACGCCTTTCTGGATCAAACGTCATACATACAACCCAACCCATTTCAGCGGATATTATGAATTTATTTATTTTTTAAGTTAGGAAGATAGCATGTATATTAACTCACCGGCCGTGGCTGCAATAGTGTCCTGATTGTCTCGCGAGTTGTCACTAACAGAGGGACGGTGACCCAACACACGTCCATCAAGTCGAACCATGGAAAAATCCTTTTCTGAGCTCCGCTTTGTCCATTGTGCGTTTTAATCGCCTTGAACAATACTGCGCCCGCAACTTTTCTATTTTTTCCTGAACTTGAAGCGTTGATCGCTGCATGCTTAGCTTAGAAAGTTCAGCATCGATGTATTTTATAACGTCCTCGTTTCTTCACACGCCGTCAAATTGACGTTGTACCCTTTCTTCTGCCCAAATGCTCAGAAGAGCTTTGCAGCGATTAATTTGCGCGATATAAAAAAGTGAAATGTGCATCTTGCTTCAGATCATAACGTTCCATAACACCGATAAACTCCGCCTTTTACCTTGAGCACGCGTCTAGCCCGAGCTGGCCCGCTTTGGCCCAAGGTATTCGACGGGCCAGAAATCCGTTGGCCCTGAGGAAGCCCCGATCAAGCCCCGGAAGTGACAGTGGAAACGCGACTGGCCCTGGCACGCACTAGCACGGCTCGGCCCTGGCCCAGCAGTGGAAACGCGGCTATTAATGTCCTGCCATGTGACACACACACACACACACACGATGCACAGAAAGACACGCATCAGTAGTTCTCTTTCGGGCTTGAACGAACCATAACACACACACAGATTATGCCAAAATGTCAGTTTTGTCAAGTCTCCTCATAAGAGTGCACTCCGCTATCTTTTAACACATCTCTGGCGAACGGCTTCTTCGTGCAAAAGAAAAACTCAAGCGCAGTGAAATGCAGTGACCTTTGTGGCGTTTCCTGATGGATCGAGGTTGTTCCTGAACTTTCTACGTCCAATTTACACAAGCTCTAAGCGCGTGCGAGACTGCTGCGAGTATGCGCTTAGAGCTATTAATGTCGTGAAACACATAGAGGACACTGACAACGTGCTGACAGACGGGTAACATTTAATATGAAACAAAGTCTCAACTTTTAAATTTGGTTAGTCAAAGATAATTAAACAATAAATAGGCCTACCGTTTTGTGGCTCATTAATGTGTCGTGATAGATTGCCTCAGTTAAAGCTGAACCAATCATCTCTTCCCTAGTTGATTAATAGCATCAAATAAACGAGTGAACATCAGAGGGACTGTTGTTTTAACCGCTGGAAATACGTCAGTACACACCGTGTTTCAAGTTCAACCTAAATGTTTTCTCACTCAAATGTGTTTGTGTTTTTGCAATGGGGTAATTTAGTTGCACAATAGCTTAAACTGCACAAGGAAGCTTGATTTCAAATTTTGCGTTTAATTTCCAAAAATGACAAGTAAACACTTGAAATAAAGTGAGAACAAAATGAGTAAGAATAATTAAACTACATGCAGTAGCATAAATAAATACAATAGAACAAATATACAAAACTTAGGTCTAACGGTTGTATTCAGGTACAGAAATACTACAGAAATTAAATAACCAAAACGTAAAATTAATTAACATTTTTTTTTAAAAAATAAACTGTTTACGTCCACTTAAGTCAAAACCGGCTGAGTATAGCTCACTAAGACGGTTATTTTGACATTATTTTAGGTGTATTTGACCGTTTAAAGGCACAATATGTAATATTTTTTCGCCACAAGAGGACGCAGTTTCCAACAATAACAAAGGCGTATGTTTACGACGCAGTGACGAGCTGAATGATGGGACTTGCTGTCAAGCTGATGGATCTAATAATGTTTATGGATGAGTGCAAACATTCATGTTTTTTAACATTACAGTGGTATGAAGCAGGTCGCAATTGCTAAAGAGACCGATATCACACACGAGTCCCGAGGATCAGTGGCGTGCACAGACCTCCTCAGGTGCAGGGGCGGAGGGACCAAAAAGGGCACTACATTTTTTTTTTATTTAATTTTACAGTACCTGCATTTTTATTCTCTCTTTTCAGCCAGGGATGCTTCCTTTGGCTGCATCAGAGAGTTCCTTGATTATAATTTTTTTTTTTATTCTTTCTTTCCTTGGGATTCTAAGAAAATATGTTGATTCAATTATTAGAATGCATAACACATCAAATGTAAATAGGAAAATGATGATAATATTTCTAAATATTATTTACTTTACCAAACAAAACTGAGAATCAAGAAGGTAATTATGGAAAATTTATTTTTAGTTTTGTTGATGTTGTAAATTTAATGTATGTATTATATGTATGAAAGATAGTGTTAGCTATCATGAATCCGAAACACTTTACAATAAGGTTTCACTAGTTAAATTAGTTAACATTAGCTAATATAATGAACTGCACTTCTACAGCATTTATTAGTCTTAGTTATTGATTTCAGCATTTACTAAAACATTAAAATCAAAAGTTGTATTTGTTAGTAGTTAATGCACTGACTGTGACATAACATGAATAAACAATTAACAGCTGTATTATTAACTAAGATATACAGTAACTAGGGGTGTAACGATTCATCGACTAGTCGATGAATCGATTTATATTCCTATGATCCAACTACATCGATCTGTGCTCAGCAAGTTGGCCTTCCGGACGACATGTATCGATCTAACATCGTTTTAAAAGGTAATCAATCGATTTTATCGATACTAGGAAATAACGCATTGGATTTAAGCAGGTCAGACTTTATATGGATGTTTTTTCTTAGCACGTTTAATGATAAAGGCGTTAAACGTTACTCGATTCAGTCATTCATTCGTGACAAGACAAAAAAGATCGCGTTGACTGTGACACACACACACAGAGAAAGACTCGCGCCAGTATCGTGCGCGCGCACAAGACGGCACGCCACGCCAGAATACAGTTCTCCTTCACGCTTGAACGAACAATAACACACAATTATGCCAAAATGTCTTTTTGTCGAGTATCTTAACACAAGAGCAGTCTTACGATGGCCGTAAAGAGTTGTGACTCATGAGAGAATGAGGCGCGTGTGTGTGTGTGTGATCCGCGTCTCTGTCAGACTCAGGAGCGGCTGGTCTTAAAGGGACAGTACACAGTAGCCACTAATTATCTCTGTCGTTAAAGTTAATCAAAGAACAAAAGGAATAGAGAAAAACACTCAATGCTCTTGACTAAATAACTTTTGTAACTTTAATAAGGATTATTCTATCATTTATAATGTTTGCAGTGCAGACTGTTGAACTTAATTCAATGTCTGTATGTCCTACCTGTTAGACAGGAATATCCAGACATCAATGGCTTATTGATCATTATAGGTGTTATTAATCATTTAGTTGTTGTTGCAAGTTTGAGTTAAGAAATAGCCTACACATTTCAGCATTATCACTAATTGTGTGCATTTTCCTTGAGAACCAAGCAAGTTGACTCATGAAATCATTTGTTTATTATATCGCAATTGCATATCCCAATATTGACCTCAATAATCGCAATATGACATTTTCCCCAAATCGTGCAGCCCTAGTTTATATCTATAATTAATTTATACCTGATTGATTCCCTTACAAGAAACAACATGAATCTAGGAAACTTTACCCGTGCTGTCCAGTATCCAGGTATTTATTTCATTCACACTGGTTGAATTTTTGGCTAAAAAGTTACTGAATCGATTTCAAGTCACTGAATCGTTTCGGATCGGATCGTTCTAAATGAACCAATATCGTCCTTGAATCGTATCGACAACCACGAATCGTGATACGAATCGAATCGTTGTTAAAACGAATCGTTACACCCCTAACAGTAACCAATGTGTTGCTCATGGTTAGTTCATGTTAGTTCATACTTGAGTAATGAACAAATGAACCTTATTGTAAAGTGTTACTATGACATCAAAGATATAAGTTACAATTTAAAGTTGGACATGGACTTAAGATTTCATTTAACTATGTATTTCCCCTTGCACTTTTATTCCTTGGATAAAAACGAATGACATTGTCACTCAGAATGTGTCTGAAATCGAGTTTTATTTATTTTATTATAGTTAAGAATAACTCTCATGCTGCCGCAACTTTTAGAGTGGCATAGTGATGGTATAAATGTAATTTTCCGTATTAGCTTTAACGTTACCTGCTGCTCGTTGAAGACTCGCGCGAACTGCAGCGTTCCAGAACCGTTAAAGGCGTACAAGGCGCTGCAAAGGAAACTCCGCCTACCACTTCTCCGCCAATTCTTTTTATATAATATTTGTTTGTATTATTATTGTTAGTGGCAAGGGTGTGTAAGTGTATTGTTATTTATTATGATAATAATTATTATTTACAATTATCAGAAAAGGGCACAATACAATTTGAGACGAAAGGGGCAGGGGCTTGACGCGAGTCCTGCGGATATAAAGGAATGAGGACATTTCATTCTACCGAACTACCCGCAAGTGCTGGATTAACCTTACTCACACAGGTCAGTTTAATAGACGAATTAAACTTGAGGTAATGCAGCGCTTTTTCACCTGGTCTAACGTTACACTATCACACTAAATGGTATTTAAATGTGTGTTGAAAGTTATAATGTTATTCTACATGTTAGTTCGTTTGCAGTAAGCTAGATCAACATTAGAATAGCATACTGACCATATACTAACATTTCATCATGTTGAGCTAACGTTATAACATTGATTTGTTTTATGTACATTTGCTCACCTGTCTAATAAAGCTGTCAAGTCGTGACTCGTGAAGCTCTGTCAAATCCAAGTTAATCGCGGACGTGGAGCTCTCGGCATCTCAAAAACGTCACGCTGATATTGATCCTGATATTGATGGTCTATGTTTGAACGAAACAAGAACTGCATGTCGCTTAACGTTACGCACTACGCAGTTGTCCACGTCTGTCGCCATGGTTACGTCATGCAGTTCGAGCGGAAACAAAGGATAGCGCGGATATTGCGTCATTGACAGGCGACATTTTTTTCCGGGACGGCCACTTATTTAAAATTGGAATTTCTCTGAAATAAAAAATCTTTGGAGACTTTTGGGATATTGTAAGTAAACAACTGCAGAAAATATATTCCACTGTGCAAGTGATTTTTGGATATTTTATTACACAATTGTTACATATTGTGCCTTTAAGTTCAATAAGCCGTGAAAATAACTCACTTTGGTACTATCGAGCTATTTAAAAGGCAGCTTTGTGTGCAAGCACAGAAAACCGTCCCACAGAGACCACGTGAGTGCTGAATGGTTTAAAATCACTGGCATGTTAAAACTGGCAAGACTCAAAAAGACATGCAAATGATAAACTTTAGTAAAGGATCAGTACTGGCCTGATTGGGCAAGTGACAGTTCTGTCAAATGTCCCGATGGGTGTGAAGCCATTTGTACATTTTGAGAAAGAGAGAGGCAATCACTGACGCTGTGTGTGAAATAATGTATTTTATCTGGTAATCTGTGTGGATTTAATTACTCATTTAACCTACTTGCTGTAGACTTTGTTGCCTCGCCATTTTTCAGCGCTGTGCTTGTTGTGTTTTGTTTACCCTTTAATAAGCATTGTCGTTTTTGTTGTGTATGAGAAACATTAAACGGCAAACACACCAAAACCGTGACTATTGAATCGTGCCACACAGACCATTTATCAGTTCGGCTCAAAAGACATGCAGTGCCAAATGCATTTGCTTGTTGACCGGTCTTGATCACGCGACCACTTAAGAGCACTGTGAGATCTAGTAAGAAGTGTTTGAGTTCGGCACAGATCCAAATATCTCAGTGATTTTAAATGAATTTAAAGCCAGATGAAACAGCGCTGACATTCTTAACACTAACGTGGAAAACACAAGAGACATTGTTCCACAACGACCCAGTTCGAAGGTTTCACCACAAATCGCCAATATTTACCTTGGATTTACTGTAGAATTTACTGCACTAACTGCTAACTTTACTGCACTAACCATTGTATTGTGACAGAAATTTAGGATATTTATGTACAATTTTATTATAATATTAATGTAGACATGTATCAAAGAAGTAATGGAATATAACAGTATTATTATTAATAAGCTATAGCAGTTTTTGTGCATTTGAATTTATTCTAAATGTCTTTTGGCTACTGTTTTTCATAAATACAACAGAATCCATATAGTATTGACCATGGTAGTGAGGTGCTATGTGTGGTTTTACCAGAGGTTATCATGTTCTACAAAAATAGATACTATAGATCAGGGTTCGGCAACCTATGGCAGGGGTATGGAGGGGTAATTGCTGGCTTGTGAACAAAAGCGAGAGATGTGTATGTGTTTCATTCAGATAAAGTACCTCCAACCTGCATACAGATCTACATTTTGAGGTAATCATTCCTCATAGTAACACAGCTTGTGTTATTAAGTTAGGACTTATAAATTCTATTAAAGTGTGATAATTAAACTGCGCAAGTCAATGAAAGCGCGCAGCTCTGCCTCTGACAAACCAGTAGCGCATCACGCGCACACAAGTTACTGACTGATAGCATGCAGCTTGTTCCGCTGTAAATAGTTAATGCTATAAATTTCAACCAAGTGTATAGGCCTAGAGTCCTTATTAAAAATTCCACACGCATCAAAACATCTGTGGTGTATGTGGAAACTCCGTTCATGTGTACCTGGTCACTTCATGTGTTTTCTCTGATCGGATATCTATCCAATCTTGAAAAGACCAGGGGTAAAGATACCCTCTGAAAAAGATGGACTTTTTTCGCATTCCAGATGAAACTGGACAAAATGCATCTGGTTGTTGAAGTCACATATGTAAGTTTTATTCCTCTCAAAATAGTAAAAAATAAACATGCAAGTGCGTGTTATAACGGCTCCTGGTAGCCAGATCTGACAGCGCTACTGCAACATGCATCGCCACAGATATGGCCCGCCGCAGAGGAGTATCTCTTCAGCAAGTCGATGTACAACATGCCGCAAATGAAACTGAAAGTTCAGCGTCACATCCTGAAGCTCAACACACAGTCGTCTTTATTAAAAATAGTGACACTAAATTATCTTACCAGTGCTGATGCTGCTTTCTCTCCAATTGCGGTCTTTGATCTTGAAATTAGCTGATTATAAATAAAATGAAGCTAATATTTTTCTTTTTATTGAGGTGAACTCCGTTGAATTTGCATATAGCACGGGAATTAATGATTAGATTTGTATTCGTTTTGCAGAGATCAGTAAAAACGCGTGACTGACAAGGTTTATATAGGCCTATTGGAAATCTGTTTTCAAAGTCTAGTCTAATTTAAAAATGAAAACAAACAAACTAAAAAAAAAAACCTAAACAAATTTTATGAAAAAATTGCTTCAGAAATATTTAAGGCTCTGTATATTTCTATGCTAGCCATTATGAATATTTAAAATATGTTTATGGGTATTTATAGATATAGGGGGTTATGGGTTGTGGCACTGTGATTAACCCGGAAACTTAAAAATGGCACTTCATGACAAAAAGGTTGCCACCCCTGGTATAGATACTATGGAAGAACAATAGTGGTTAAAAAAAAAAAAAGAGTGGAACCCTAACTCAAACAGCCAGAATATTTCAAATTTACCCAATAAAATGATTAAATGTGCGGTGCTACCAAATCAGGTTCTGGTGCCACCATCTGTAGAACTCAAATGTTAGTATGGTGCACTGTATTTCTTACTATGGATTTGTATGGATTATTGAATGTTGGCATGAATCATGTGAAAGGACGTTACAAAAATGTGCCTCTTTGGTTTTGACAGATTTTTGAGACTATACACCTTATAGATTAATCTCTAAGAGGAAAATAAGTAGTTTCACTTACTTTCAACTTGCCGTGCTGCAACCGTTTTGGTTGGTTGTCTAGTAATGACTGATGGCCTCTAGATCAAGGATTGTGATTGGTTACTGCTGCACGGGTGGAATGTTAGGAGACTGATCAAACACTAATTATGGTGAAGGATTGATCAGGAACTGTCAGTTTGGCTGATGGGCTGTTGAGTAAAAAAATAAAAATAATATATATATATATATATATATATATATATATATACATATATATATATATATATATATATATATATATATATATATATATATATAATTTATGAGTAGATGATGATTCAGCACAAAGCACTGGTTCTGCTTCAAATCTTCCAAAGAATAAGACATTGTGAAATTGACTCCTCTTTTAGATGAAACTGTCTCTTTGTGAAACTTAATACTTTTCTCATAGAAATCAGATGACGAATTGCAAATATTTCTGCTCAGACAGCAGAGTGCTCACAGTGGTGTGATTTCACTGTCTGTTTAGGCTGGAATGCCTCGTAGAATACAGTCCTAGACATTTCGGGTTGCGTTATTGCGACATTAAGACTACAGCTTATATGAAGTCTGTTTTTATTTTGTGAAACAAAATTTTATTATTTTTTAGTTTATTTTTATGCATTCATTAGCCATTGAAGTTGCATATTTAAAGCTAGTGACGTGATTGCTTTCTCAACATTGATATGTTCATGCAGCCAACAGAAACATCAAATCAGAAACGGATTCTATTCTTTTTGTATCACTGCAATACATATTGCTATTCTAAGTGTTCTAATATAGAAGCAAATAAAGTGAGAGACTATACATGTGATATACATTTATGCAATTTTAATGCTCTAGCCTTTGCAGATATTTAAAGATGGCCATCTTATAGCAGACCCTTTGGCTTTATATGAAATGGTAACACTTTACAATAAGATTACATTTTTAGAATTAACTAAGGAAGATTAAAAAATGTTTGTTGGTTTACAACATTTACTAATACATTTTAAATTGAGTTTTAACATGAATGATCGAGGTACAATTGTCTTGCTCAAATATTAATTAGAGATGCACCGATTACAATTTTCTAGGCCGATCCCGATTCCGATTTTTCCTTGAGTTTGACCTGCCGATACCGATTTTAGCCGATTCCGATTTTATTTTTTCAAACCACTTTACAGCACACACAAATATTTAGTTTAGCAAACTAAACTTCTGTATGAAAACAGGTAATGGCAATAAAATAATATATAAATAACAAATAAAAATTCAATAAATTAAGCCTTGCAGTATAAAGATATGTATCTCTCTCACACACACACACACACACACAGGCCTATTGCAATCACTTGTACATCAATGGCAAGTTATATTTCTCAAGCAGTTCTTCTCTCATCTGACACATGTCCAGCCAAGCTAAACAGGACAAGTGGAGCATGTGCAGGGAAACAATTAAATAATAATAAAAACAAGTTTAAATGGGTACATTTTCTATAAATAGTTTTGAGTCTTCATTTTCTTTCTGACATAGCCTAGCCTACTTCAGTTCTTGTTAAAACACACCAGACATGCAAATTCTTTGCATTTTGGGCACTTTTTGGATGAAATCATATTTATTTTGTCCATCAAAAGTGTGCTTTCACTTAAATTGAGCGCAGCAAAAATAGATTCGGCGCCGAAACCCGCGCTTCCCTGTTGCTCACGCGACGCTCCTGCTCGACGCTCACGCGCTGCTCCTGCTCTCGGTGTGAATGCACTCATTGATTAACATGCACGCCAAAAAAAAAAAAAAAAAAAAAAAAAACGCACTGCACCTTGCGGTGTGAAACGGCCGTAATTCACGAGGTTTCCTACATGTGCGTTCCGTGTGCACGTGTGATGCTGATGTTGCGCGATGTTAATCATGCGGGGCCCGAGTGCATTTGACCGGCATAAAATCGGATTATGTCAGACTGACCGGCCGGTCGCCGATCATGGCCGATCACGTGAAAACCGTCCGATTCCGGTCACCAGCCGATCAATCGGTGCATCTCTAATATTAATTCATGCTGTAAAAAATGTATATTGCATAATGCATATAGTTCATGAAAGCTAGCTAATACATTAACAAATGGGACTTGCAAAGTGTTACCTGAAATTGAAGCGTATGTTTCTAGGTTATAGCTAAACAAAACCTGTACTATTTTAATGTTTAAATTATTTTCTGTAGAATTTGTTCTGTAGAACTATTTCATATAGCACATTTCAGTTCAGCACTGTTTTACTTGGAGTGTTATGTTTTTTTTTATATCCAGTATCCATTTGAAAAATATCGTTGATTAATCGGTTATCGGCACTAATGGTCAAACTTAAATACCGGTATCGGTAGAATCCACTATCGGTCGACCTCTAGACAAGACATAGATGAAAAATTAAACCAAATAAATGCTTGATTATAATCATATGTCTCTTCCCTGTGCCCTTGCTGATACCAGACTAATATATCCGCATATATGTCATAAATTACATGCACTTCGGTTAACTCGTATAACTCATAACTCCTGTTATCTGTCTGTGAGCTCTCTTTGTTGCTCTGACTGAAAGGATAACAGTATAGTCAGATGGGAGAGATCGCTTAGACCTCCTCTGATCGCATAATTTAGTGGTAAATTAATAGAAATGTTCATTCTCTCAAGAAATGTGACAAACATTTGATATTGTATCTATATGTTTCTAAATGCGTAAGCCTTTTGTCTTAAAGCCTTAATGGAGTTGTTTTGTGCATTCCTGTGATCACAAATAAATGGAAGCAGGCGTGACTGAATAAGTATGTGTGTTCTCTTTTCATGTGAGATAACGAGAAATGGGTAGCACTGCGAGCTACTGTCCCGACAGTGGAAACACAGTTTGATTTTGGCCTCGAGGTCCGAGGCTATTGGCCCTCGCCCGGCAGCTTGTTAGCCTTGTTAAACACACAAAGAAAGCCTATCTGTGCTTCACAGACTTATAAATGCTCTTAGGCCATGGAATATTAAATTCACATGTATTGCGTTTTTCACAATATTGTTTCAAAGCAGCTTTACAGAAAATGCATGCATCTACTTAACTATTTAGAGTGATTTGTTACTTGTGTCCAAGTAATATATTTCAGCAACGTACATATACAATTCACACAGTTAGCTAACAATGTATTAATTTAAGGCAGAAACAATTAGCTCATTGAAGTAATTATTATAAATAAAGGGACGAAGGGCAAATAACAAGAGGAAAGGTGGTTCTTCTGCCCCTCTTAACTGTTTCTCTCTCTTTATGAGATTAATCATTTCTCACAGACCGCCATACTTGCCAGGATCTCCAACTTTTTTATGAGCTTATATTTTCTATTAAGCACAATGAATTATGGATCCCCCGCAATTCCTGGCTTTTGCGGAACTGGCTGTTAGTGCTTTTCCTCTCTACTGCTGGCTCAGACGTCTAATGGATACGGAAAGCCTCGCACCAGGTCATGTTAATGTTCCAGCGCTCCTAAATTAAGGCTAAAAATACTCTGAGATATGGAGAGAAGGAAATTAGTGGGGGAAGGCAGGGCGGAGA
The DNA here is from genome assembly GCA_030578255.1 of Tiaroga cobitis. Taxonomy (NCBI): domain Eukaryota; kingdom Metazoa; phylum Chordata; class Actinopteri; order Cypriniformes; family Leuciscidae; genus Tiaroga; species Tiaroga cobitis. The sequence continues at coordinate 25,208,603 of CM060611.1, read as the reverse complement.
GCAGTGGACAGCAGGACCTGGGTTCAGGGTAGTTGTTGCAGAGAACTAACAGCTGAGCCCAATGGGAGCCTCAAGTCCACTGGGAGGGAAGGAGGTGCACTGATTGGGATGATTGCCAAGAATTCTTGTCTAAATTCTGCATGAAATACAGGATGTTAAAAGGTTCATTGTATTTCATACAATGGAAGTTACTTTTTTTTTTTTTTTTTTTTTTTTATCTGTGCAATATATTGGGAGATACTGGGATATTATGGACAATCCAAGTCTGTCCCCATAGCTTTGGATAAAAATAATTTTGTGTCTGTCTATATTCTTTAAAGTCCCCCTAAAATCAAAGTTTTTTTGGGTAAAGCTGCGGTTGAAATCGATCACTTATTCAAACATTTACTATGTTATACATGGCAAAGGGCACATCACTATATAGTGGATAGAGGTTTAAACATGTTTCCCATTGGGGTGAATGAAGTCCATTTGGTCTGAAATGAAGTTTCATTGTCACACAAACTTCTGTAGTGCGCACACAGTATGCTTCAGTCCAGAGACACGATAACACAGACTGGATCATATGCACAAGTCTGCATGGACCACAAAATTTATCTGAAGCATCTGAATTCTACACAGAATGCTGCATTTTAAAACCAAACATTGCAAATACATGTTACATGTTATCTAAGCCATCGTGGCATCATGCATATGTGAAAAAAAGCTCAAATCACTTTCCTTTTAAAGACACCTGTTACCGGTTAACATGTTGGTGTTCTCATTCCAAATTGGAATATTTGATACCATTTACTGACTTTAAAGGGACACACATATATTCCAAACATTTCATATGATTCTCTTAATAATCAATTATAAACATTGGACATGGTGTCATATAAACAGCATGTTAGCATATTAAAAACAGCTGATGTTGCAAAAGAGGATGATATAGTCACCCAGTGCTGTAAAAACTCATTGTTTGTTGGAGTACAAAATGCAAGAGAACCATGTGCCCAATCTGTAAGCATTTTCCCAGAATCCATTACAGCTAATGTAGGAAACCATTTAATTTCTATGAATGACTATTTCCTCTGGCTTGAATGGAATTCACTTTCATTTGTTGAAAAATATGGCTTATTCTGCAGTGGTTTGATGAATAGAGCTTGGCAGGTTGTACCCATGTTTGCTGGTGAAATGCTTAGTTGAGCAGTCTCATTGGTCATATCCTTACAGTTAACATGATTTCACTATGTAAGTGTGGTGCAGTTAATGTTCCTTAGTTACTGAGCCTGTCAAAAGGGACTCTTGGGATAGGGTTAAATTTGTTGCCAGTTTTTTGGATTAAAACGGAAAACCCTTCCCCCCGCCAGTTTTAATCATGTCAATGCCCTCCATAGATGTATCTCTTAAGGAAAGCACTAGATTGCCCCCTTGGTGTGGTATAAAGAAACGGAAGGACATTAAAAGGACATTGCCTTGTGTTACTGATTTGAGACCAGTTGTGCAATTACTGTAAAAGTGGTCAAGATTTGGATTTACATCAGAAATCAGTTTATAATAGAAGGTTTCAGTCAAACTCAGCTGCCACATGGAGAAGCTATTATTTTAAAAACCTACACAACCACTTCTCACTTCCCCCACCAGTTTGTCAAAGTTCTGCACACTCTTAGTGGCTGTTTTGCTCTGCATCCCATGCTGATATTTAGTTCTGCAGCCTTGCTTTGAACCTTGAGATTAATGTCTGCAAACATTGGCTTTACACAAGATAAGCTGTCATATGAACTGTTTATTGTAACTCTGTTGAATGTGGCAGATATGCATGCTTGTATAACATATTGAATTACAAAAACAAGAGAAAAAATATTAAACAAATATTATGTTAAGCTCTTTTGACAGCATTTTTGATTACCACAGAAAATAATACATTATCAGTTATTTTGAGATTACTTTTATAAATAATTTTTACCCTTAGCTGGTTTGCCTTCAGATCAATCTATTCGCACTCTTTTTACCCTACTGGTGAGCTTTAGGATTCTCCCAAACATTAATATTGGATGAGAAGCAAGAGAAGCATGATTGGTATAAGTTAAAAAGTGAGTTGAGCCGCAAAGAGCAAGTTCAGGCCTGAAACGACTCAAAATACTAATTCTAGAGTTGATCGATGGGCTATTGATCGTGGAGCGACTGATTCTAATCTTAGAGTCCTCGGGTGAGTTATTGATAACAGAATGTTCCGGCTGTGTTTAAAATGTTCGTCTAATTGTTTGTTGAATAATTAAGGGCTCTGCTGGTTAACCTCTAACACTATCCTGGTGTGTTTAAGACTCGCTGTTGATTCCAAAAAGCACTTTGCTAGCATGTGTTTAAAGCTGACTCAAGCCTCAGAGTGGGTGCAGTTGAGTCATCGCTCTCCTGCTGGGAGGATTTGGGATGTTATTCCCAATAAGAGGTTATTAATGTCTGTCATATTTCTGTCAATAGTTTTTAAGCTTTGTACTGAGACTAAACTTCCAGACAGATTTTTTTATTCTTAAATGCGTCTGAAAACTAGATGAAAAAAAAAAAGCTAATTTAACCTAGCAACTAAGGTCAGGTCGCCTGCTTTTTTTATTAGTGTTCAGGCGCGTAGACATGTGAGACAGGGGCTGTGGTGGGGCTGATAGGACTCTTTGTGTGACCACACTAACTCACTTCCTCCCATGCTGTACACATATAGATACCTGGCTTTCTGAAAGAGAGAGGGGGTGGTAAAAATGTGTGTGTCATGGCCATGCACACAGCAATTTAAATTTTAATTGCCTAGATTTATCTTTTCAGCGCAGTGTGACGGACTGATAACTGGAGCTGATAACTGTTTGTAAAGCGCTGCCACCAGCCAGATATGTTAGCTCAGAGAGGGAGGAAAGCACGTTAGCTACTTTTCCACCGTCGGGCTGAACGGTTCCAGTTATATTTCCCTGGAGCCTGGTTCGGCACGGCACGATTACAAACCGTTCACGGTAGAATGCGTGTAGTGACGTCGCAACTGTGAGGGATCGGAACGGAATGGAACGGTTGAGCAAAGATAACGGTTTGATCCGACGGTGGAAAAGTGGCTATTGCTACCGCGCTCTACTTTCAGCCCACAGCAGATGTAAACGACTCTCAAACCTGCAGTCTGCTTGGAACGTGCACAGAATGCACCGTGAGACATATAACTTTACAGTACTCAACTTTACAAAAGCAAATATCTTGAGTAGGGCTGAAACGATTAGTCGACATTATCAACAACGTCAACAAAAAAATGGTTGACAAATATTTTTGTTGTCGAATAGTATTTTAATCTCATATGACCTGTTTTAAGGGTCTGCAATAACACGCTTTGACCAGGCGGCTGCTGTAGCGCAATAATGCAGCCCTGCCGGATGCTGTCCAATAGAGAGGGGTGTTGAAATCAATTGTTTCTACGATGCATCACAATGCGGATGTGGACAATTCTTCGGTAATAGCTGGGTTTCAGTCATGTGATTATGATGACGCGCGAAATTCAGATGGAGGGCAGGGAGTGAAGAGCGCAATAGACGAGATGGAGGAAAGTCCGTACTGTACTACTTTACACGCTATTACAAGAGAAAGATATAAACTAAAAATCAAACATGTTGGACGTGATCCTTAGGTTATGAAGAGGAGCGATTTTTCAACTGAATTGAAAGATTTTCCTGCCATCGAGGCGGTAGATATCAGCAACTACCTCGTCTTACAGACATACTTTGACTTTACAAAGTTCGGAAACGTTACACGTTACACAAACATAGCCACTTAAGTTGTATTAACTCACCCTTGACGAAGTGACCACTTGGGTTGGGCGGTATTAAGGTAATATCGTATACCGCGGGGTCTTAAAATAGCAATGGTATCAGTTTCAATACCGTCATTACCGGCACTTATATATAAATATATAAATATAATTTATTCAATGCCTAAAAATTGTGTAGCTTATGTAGTTGTCATCAAGTGACAGTGTGGACGAGAAAGAGAGAGAGAGAGAAGGGAGAGGCGGTAAATACTGATGAGGCAATTTGTAAATGTTGCAATAAAAAAGGTAACCTAATGTCGCATCTCCGAAACAACCACCCACTCACTGCTGCGAGGATGCATTTTGCCCCGAGTTCATTAAATAAGCGCATTAGTTTATATTTGTTAAAATATTATAATGTTATTTTTTTTTACGTTGATAATGAAAAGTGAACAGCACGAGTAAGATGGGATGCATCGGGAGTCAGACATTGACCACTTAAGTTTCATTTTGTAAAAGGCCTTTCTTTAAAGTGAATTTCGTTTTGTATAAATTGTATCTTAATTTAAAAAAAATTTTTATCAACCAATTGCCTGGATTTAATAAATAAGAATCAAATATAGCAGACAACATAATAATGACATGATCGTGCGCTGGCGCGCCGCGGTCACTTGCATTGAAATCTCATCATAAATTAACCGAAACTCAGTGTATGCCCCACAGACATGACAGATAGGCCTATATCTAAATAAAGCTTGAAATTTCATTAAACGAAACAATTCAAAACGAAAAGAAATAGGCCACTCGCTGATTATTTAATCCATGATGTGCATTTCTCTCTGTGCGCGTTCATACGGAGATGGCGATCATCAAATTTATTAAACGAAACTATTCAAAACGAAAAGAAATAGGCTAGCCTACTCTCTGATTATGTAATCCATGATGTGCATTTCTCTCTATCGTTCACTATGGAGATGACGATTCGTCAATTTCTTTAAACGAAACAATTCAAAAGGAAAAGAAATATAGGCAGCAAACTCTCTGATTAATCCATAATGTGCATTTGTCTCTATAGGCGCGTTAACTACGGAGATACCAATCGTCAATTTCTTTAAACGAAACAATTCAAAACGAAAAGAAAAAGGCTAGCCTATACCTTCTGATTATGTAATCCATGATTTGGATTTCTCTCTATATATGCCCGTTCACTAGGAGATGGCGATCGTCAACTTAATCTTTGCAGCAGACAGGGACAGAAAAGTTGTATTAATAAAAATCAATGGACGCGTCACCGGATTTACAAATGCAGTTCTTGCTTGTTAATTTAATTTAAATTAATTCATAAAATGAATACTTTAATTGTCATAATTAAAATAATTAAATATTATTAAGTGTCCCTGTTACGCACCCTTAGACACAAAGTCTTTAAAAGGGGCAACATTGAGGTTGTGATCAGAAGGTGGTGTATTTAAAAATGGCAAGAGACGACACGTAACAAAATATTGTGAAAAGTAAAGTACGATTCATTGTACTAGTTAAATGTAAGTGCAAAAGATGAATAATAATAATGATAATACATGTTGTGGACATAAAGAAAAATAAACAAAAATATACAGATTGAGAGTTCGATGTAAAACCAAAGAGAATAAGGACAAAGTGAAGCCAAATGAAAGAAAAGAACAGAACAAACTCCCGTTAACTTAATCCCAACCTCTTAACTAACTAATAACAAAAAGAAAAGAAAAGACAAAATTCTTCAGCGCGAAGCGCCCTCTCTAACTGCTCTAACTAATAATAAAACATCCAAGGGTGGCGTTCACTTCCTTACCTGGTGTTTATATACATCGAGTTTGCTAAGTGTTGCATTGTGTACGTCACGTGACATCTTACCTGTCCGAATTTCTCTTGGTAATCTCAAAACGCCGTCATGGCAGAACACATTTCTCTTGGTAATCTCAAAACACGCCGTCATGGCAGAACACATTACACTTGGTAATCTCAAAACACGCCGTCATGGCAGAACACATTACACTTGGTAATCTCAAGACACGCCGTCATGGCAGAAAGAACAAACAACAGGACAATGTCTGTAACAGAAAATAACAAACACAAAAGCGACAAGCAGAGCAACAGAAAGAAACAAGCCGCCATGCGCTCCTCTCAGCTTCCTTTTAAACTCGCGTGGTAAACCCGATAGGCTGCTGGAGGAAAGATGACGTCACGACGTAAATGGTGATTGACATCTCTCTCAGCCAACAGCGGGCGAGTGGTGATGCAAGCCTAAGAATGTGATAGACAGTAGAGAAAGAGAAACAAAAGAAACACACATGCGCGAGACCACAGGGACGTAACAGTCCCATTTTTACTCATTTATAAATAGTATTTATATCTACCACCCCCTCAGCACCTGGGTTAATAAATTATTTGGCGCCACCATATTATAACGGCCCACGTATTAAAAATAGTCGAGTCTAAATAGGGCTCCGGCTCATAATTACATTTAATGCCGTCAGCCGGGATCAGACACAATGTGCACGGGTTGGCCTTGATTTTTGTTTTGATTTTTTTTTTTGCCCAATCTGGTATTCAGTTTCTGAACGGTGTAGGCACAAGCCAACAGTTTGGTGATGCTGTCTGAGCCTTATGTCATAATTTTTAATTAGTCACGGTAATACCGTATACCCCGGTAAAATAGGGAGGAGGTTTGATACCGCCCAAGCCTAGTGACCATGGCACACACAGGCATTTTCCGATTCGGGTCCTCCCGACCGCAGACGTAGGTTTGCAATAGGGCTGTCACTTTACGTTCGAAAATCGATTGCACAATCGATCGGACCAACCAACACAAGTATCGAAAACGAAAATAGGGAATCGATTTTTTTTTTTTTTTTTTTTTTTACCAAAAATGTGTTTTAGTCGGACAGATCAATACAGTGCACAGAACATGTAGTATGTTGGAAAATAACAATGTCTTTTCTGTTAACCAAATGCTTTTTAATGTACGCTATTACTTCAATGCAAGTGAACAAGCGCGCCGTTATTTGTTGCTTAGTGTCGTGTGTGTTCAAGTAAGCCAGAAATGCACAGATTCTGCGCTATACGCTGCATTTAATATATCATGAGGACTCACGAGTTGCGTATTTGCGCTAAATCCGCGCAGATTTGGCTTACACGAACTTCTACAGCAAAGAAAGTGAGTAAACATAAAAACACGCCAGATCGGCTCGTGATTTGACAGTGTTTCCCACCAAAGTTCATTTTTACCCGCATTTGGCGAGTTGGAGGGTGTTAATTTCAATCCCTGAATGTTACACTCCTGTTTGTCATTGTGCACGAAACTTCACGCCAATAAATCATCAGAAATATTGCTGACTTGTGCCAGAGACTGCTTGTGCGCGTCTCAAGCGCCCTCTTTACGTTTGTCCTAATGCCTGTTAGGTGTCCGTGGATTTGCCTATATTTGGTGATGAAAATGGAAACGTCTTTAGACATGGAAAATCGATTTTACAATCGATTCAATGAACACTTGCGTCTCAAAAATCAAACAGGATTTTTTCACAAAAGTGACAGCCCTAGTTTGCAAGCTGTTTTTCCGGAGTTTTTCGGTCAATTTCTTGCATTTTCCCCCCTTATGAACAGCAACATTTGGTACATGATAAAACTCCTCGTGGTTTGATCGATCTAAGTAACCATAAACGACGCAAAACATAGGCATTTTGAGTTTGTTATAGTGCTTTCTAAATACAGCAAATCACTTCCTGCCCTCCATTTGCATTTCGCGCCATGGCAACGCATTGGCGTGACCTCATATGAAAACAAGCTATAGACTAGTCTATTATAGCCATTATAGCCGACTGACGTTTCTCATACATGCTTGTCTCACTACCGTAAAATGGCGGAGGGAGGCGAAACACAAAAGCAAGTGATAAACAATGCACCCAATATTTTAACATTAACTGCGTGTGAGTGTGGGCTCATTTTTTCCAGGTGCAGTATGTTTGTACTTCGCGGTTGTCTATGACAACTATTGACAACAAACCCACCATAAGCTGTCACGAGACTATCTATGGTAGCCCATAAGGGATAAAAAAATAAAAAAATAAAAAACGCAGCACACGCAACGACGGGCCCACTAATATTAAACTTGAATGTCAAGTAGGGGGCCACAAAATATCACCACGCGGGGCGGGCCTCAAATGGCCCGCGGGCCGCGAGTTTGAGACCACTGATTTAGATATATTCCCATCACATAAAATGTTGCCGTGATGAGCATTAAGCAAGCAGATGACAGTCTGTTGATCGCGAGAATGAAGATCTTATCATTGCAACGCAGTTTCTGCACTCTCTCTAATGCTTTCACCAATGCAAACACGATGATGTACATACAGTTAGAGCATCTTTGTTCAGTGTAACGTGCGTCAACATTGATTTCATAACGAGCTGTCCAGATAAACTCGTGCTGTGTGGAAAGATTGTTCTTTGATCGCTTTCTGTATATAATTTGTTCACAATTTAAATAAGATTATTTTCATCCTACTAAAAGAAACGATGTGAAGTTGATATTTTACTGGCTTGACTTACTGATAAGTCATAAACAGTATTGAACGATTTTGAGAGAAAGATTACCTTGTCTGAACTTGAACAATTACGCTACACATCAGAAATTGTTGCTTGGTAGCTCGATCGATTTATTTTCAGACGTTCATCGAGGCCAGCTCTGTATTGGCCCAAGTTGAGGAAACAGTCGTCGGTGAAATGTTTGGACCATCGGCGCATTTCCAGAGAAAATAAAATTAACCCATTGTTTCTTCATGAAGGAACTAAAAAATACTTTTGTGTTAATTTTAGAGCCCGACCGATATATCGGCTGGCCGATAATATCAGCCGATATTAGGCATTTTCCTAACTATCGGTATCGGCATTTAGAATGGACAATAAATTAATATTTAAAAAAATGCGGGTGCGGTGATTAGGGATGGGACGATTACCGGTTTCACGATAAACCACGATTAAATGTACTGACGGTTAGTATTATCGTTTAAAATTAAATTATCATTAAAACCATGTTTGATTATCACGATTTTAATAACTCACTGTAAATCCTGTCCAGCCAGCAACAGTTTGATGCAGGCGCAGCGGGCAATGTTTTTTTTTTAATTATTATTATTATTCGAGAAGGAATGGCGGAAGGCAGTGACCGTGCTCTGGAGATTTTTCAGCCTTTTAAGAGGACCAAAGAGGTGGTCATTTAAGAGGTGTGGTCATATTTGGGCTTTTACAAAAGTCCTGAGGGAAACTTGATCGAGGATGGTCACCCTGTCTGCAGAACAAAAAGTCGCTGCAATAGAAACACTTCAAATCTTCCGAGTCATCATGTGTGACCATCACCCAGTGTTGTATAGCAAACGCAAGGCAAGTTAACTTTGACCTCAAAACTACGTCTGGGAAATAATTGGGCACGAAATGTTGTTTTGAGTTGAAATATTTTATCTCACTCACTTGAAATAGACGTGAAGCTTCCGCGAAGAAAGGTTCGCAGCAAGTGGCTTTGAGCCAAAGATGAACGAACAACTTCAAACAATACTATTATTAAGAGTGACATTTTAAGGGATAGTAATGTATAGTTTCATTGTACAATTGTTGCACCGAATTTATTTTTGAATTGAGATTGTTTTAAATCGTACCTGTTTATAAATCCATTTTGTAGACAAGATGATCACAACAATATTATCAAACAAAAAAAATCAACTCTAATTTCATTTTCAATACAATCAAAAACAGGAGATGCAAGACAGCAAGTTGACCGCGCGCGCTTCCGTTGTGATACATGGATGTGCGCTTGATTTTCAAATATAAAACTTGAAATGTTTTCAGTGTGAGCATCAGTTCTTTTTGAACACTTTCATCTCATTTTAACAAAACCGTGATAATATTGATAATCACGATAATTTTGGACACTATAATCGTGATATGAAATTTTCATACCGTCCCATCCCTAGCGGTGATTCATGTAAGGACGGCGCTGCCAATAAAGCACATAAAAGCTGTCACAAAGAACTGGCAAAAGTAATGATTGTGAATACATCAAATATAGCAAGGAGACATTTTAATTGTTTATTAATAAACAAGTGTTTTCAGTCAGTGTCGCTGCAAAGTTGATGACACTGACTCGCGATCTTCAGTGAACACGCCAGAGAGAAATGCACATTTCATACCGATTACAGCAGAGAGCAGTCTGTCTTTCGTTTTGAATTGTTCAGTTTAAAAGTAGACATTTCAATATAGATATATTTCTCAGGACTATACGCTGAGTTTCGGTTCATTTATGAGACGAGTTGCAGTTCACGCGCTGGCGCCTCCGTGTCGAGATTATCTATTGTCTGCTATATTTACTTCTTATTCATTAACCCTCTGGGGACCAGAAACGCGCCGGCGCGTTTTCCTCGTTTTTTTCACATAGCAGAAAAATAGACTTAAAGTACTACCATCATTTCTGTTCATATAGAGTTAAGAAATATGAGAAAATAATCTGTTAAATGTCTACTTTTTTATGTGCCCACATACAATCGAAATAAAATATTGTGCTTTTGTAAAATAAAGAATATAAACAGGGTGTGCGTTCTGCCTCTCAGTCACCGTGAACTTTTTTCCTGGAGTACGTCTCTAATCTTCAACAAAACTCAGCTAATACTATTCACCCAGACATGAGCAATATATCTTTTAAATCATTTGAGTTTGTACTTTTAAATGATCCGATTCAAAACTAAAATAAATATTCTCCGTTTATGTAATCTATATAAAAAGAGAGACGTGTCAGCCATTCTAATTATCTTTCTCTCAGCTCATTATCTCCGGTAATGTGACACGCCCACGGAGAGCATGCGCTATTCAAACGCAAATACGTGAAGCACCACATTGAGACGCTTTAACGCCCATAAACTCTGAAAACACACTATATTTTTTAGTCAGATTAATCTACTGTCATCTTGAGCGGCTATGAGGAACAATCCTGGGACATTTACCTACCTCAGAACAAGTGCTGGTTTATTTTCACCACGAGGAGGAGCAACAGATTCAGCTGAGAAGTGTGTAAGTGTTTTATGCTTGTGCTTTGTTCTAATCGCGATATAGAATAACGTTAGTGTCTGTAAACGGAAAAATAGCATACTGTTTAAATGTGAATCATGTTTCTGTGTGTGTGTGTGTGTGTGTGAGTGAATGAATGAATGAATGAATGAATGAATGAATGAACGCACAGATACGCACTGTTATAGACGAAATAAAATACATTTTGTTGACTAGTTTTGGATAGAGTATAAAGTTTTTACTCTAAAATAGACATCAAATAAGCTTTGTTAGGAGTTTCTGCTCATATGTTAAATATATAGTACCGTAAAACTTCAAATAGTAGCCCGGGCTTTTATTTTCCCAAACCGTCGAATTGCACCGGCTTGTATTTGAGACAGGCGTCTATATGAGTCAGGCCTTTATAATTTAGTGTTGAGATGTTGGTCATTGAGTGTATGTCTCTAATCTATAAAAATCTCCAAATGCTCCACGTTAAACTGCGGTCTTCCAACCTTTTACTGTCGCGTCGTCAATTGATTTTGATTAATATGCGCGAGGGAGAGAGAGCAAGACAGCGCTCGTGTTGTTTGAAGATGTGAGAGTGCGCGCGCGCGGCCGGGGCGCTCTCTCTCTCTCTCTCTCTCTCTCTCTCTCTCTCTCTCTCTGCTCGTAACGCGCCCTGTCAAGCGCAGCAGTCATTCTATTCTACATCACTCATCGATCAAAAAAAGCTTTGGAGGGACAAAAAATTGCTTTGGCGGCCGCGAAAAAGCGGACGATCTGACGGTTTTAGAGGATTAAATACAACCCGAAACTAAAAAACAGACCCGGCCTCTATTTGAGACCGGCCTTTATTTACCCAAACCTGCAGCCACACCAGGCGTGTAAAAGAGACAGGCGTCTATTTGGGACTCGGCTATTATTTGAAGTTTTACGGTATGTTTTGTCAATAAACTAATCAACTAAGATGTTATAGTGTTTGTTCCAAATCAAGCTAAATCAAAATAATGAATCCTCAACTTTGAAATATGTATGATCAAACTAAGACATTTATGGAAAAAGACAATTTTCTTTTCAAGATGTTTCCAACTCTAACTTTGAACTGAAATAAAACCATGTCTATATGGTGAAGGGTGTGTGATAGATGTGTCCAGACGTATGCACCCTGTATTTTAAAGAAGAACATTTAATTATTTGTGATACATTTTTCATTCACAAAGAATTCAAGGACATTATTCATGTCCCTAAAGGTTGGAGTTTTCCTCATTTTTTTTAATTAAGGCATTACGATTTTTTATTCCTCTTTTTAGTCAACTTTAGCATGGGTGTGTTCACTTATTCTAAGCAGTGTGTGTGTGTGTGTTGTAAATAAATCCAAACAATCTAAAAGCCATTCTTTTTTTAAATCTCCTCGTTCTTTCTGCAAGGCTCTTCATAATGATATGGCCTGATAGCACCTAATAGGGCCATTATGGGGAGGGTCTTTGTCTTTCTCAGGTGTGAAATGGATACATACTAATGAGAGATCAAGCCGCCTCGCATAAAGCTTTCTCAAACAAAACACGTCATACACATTCTAAAAGACTTTATTGACTTATCTGAATGAGTAGTCAGGATGTTTCTCACATAGTTTTGGAGCAAATATTCTAGACTATGTGATACAATTTTCAAAAGTCTTGTGAAGAAATAATCAATATGTGTTTTGTGGCCTTATTTCAGAAACTTTTATTTTTAGTTTTTTCAATAACCACGCATAAATAATATTCTCTCAAAAATACAAACATGTACATGCATGTTGCTAACATATTATGGTAGCCCCGTGTGTGCTATATAGAGTGAATTTACACCTTTGCCATTAACATGTTTATAAATAACTGAAAAAAGCACAAATGTCAGTGCATGTCAAAACATCCCAAGGGCCCCAAAAAACCTTTGGTCCCCAGAGGGTTAAATCCAGGCAATTGGTTGATGAAACATTGATTAAAATGAAGATACAATGAATACAAAACGAAATTCACTTTAATGAAAGGCTTTGTACTTTCTGTTTTTTAGTGCCGCTTTCAGAGCTTGTCACATCCGTTGTTTTACAACATCAAGCAATATTCCAATAATTTATATAATTATAACACTGTTTCACGTTTAGTACATTTTGCTTACTAATTTAAAAATAGTATAAAAGTACTGTACATATGTAGGCCTAATTAAAAATGTTTTCATTATGATATTATTAATTTTACAGTAAAAAGATCTGAGTTCTTCCTCCGCTGAGTAGAGATTAGAGGAATTAAGACTAAAAATAGAAGATAATATTTTACATTAAATGAATACATGATTAACTAACTGTATTTTTTCTATGTACATTTCTGAAATGCACTTTCTGTAAAGCTGCTTTGAAACAATATGTATTGTGAAAAGCGCTATACAAATACATTAGAATTTAATTGAATAATAAGGTTTTGTCAGTGACACTTTTGATATATTTATTGATACAAGTTATGTTTTATATAACGTGACTAAATTAAAATACAAAGTCGTTAGTGAAGATTATGCAACAGTATTTATAATATAATATAATATAATATAATATAATATAACATGCAATGCAAACTAGTTTGGTTACAGCTCAAATGTATCATTCTCATTCTATCATTCACCCTGTCTCCATTACATATCTTTGTCACACAAGTGTTTGATCAACACATTTGAGTGATCTTGCAAAACATTTATATATATTATTCTGTTCATACTGTGTATTCTATATACAGTACCCATCAAAAGTTTGTACACACCAATAGGAAAGTGTATCCAAACTTTTGACTGGTACTGTACTATAATACACATATAGGGATGGGACGGTATGGAAATTTCATACCACGATTATAGTGTCCAAAATTATCGTGATTATCAATATTATCACGGTTTTGTTAAAATGAGATGAAAGTGTTCAAAAAGAACTGATGCTCACACTGAAAACATTTCAACAAGTTTTATATTTGAAAATCAACACACAACAAATAAATAAGCAGCTCTATGCAGTTTTTTAAGCAAGATTCTATTCTGTGGCATTTCCTTCTTTATATGCCCGTCGTCAATAGCAACGCATTATTACACGGCGCACATCCATGTATCACAACGGACGCGCGCTCTTGTTTCATTCAAATACAACTTGCCGTCTTTGCGTCTACCCTTTTTGATTGTATTGAAAATGAAATCAGAGTTGATTTATTGTTTACAGAGTTTGATAATATTGTTGTGATCATCTTGTCTGGACGATTGTTTTGTACGCTGTACAAAATGGATTTATAAACAGGTAACGTTAAGATTTAACACATTCATCTCAATTCAATATCGTATACTGTAATTATGTGGTAAAAAAAAATCGGTGTAATAAGTGTACAATAAAACTATACATTACTATCCCTTAAAATGTCACTCTTAATAATAGTATTGTTTGAAGTTGTTCGTTCATCTTTGGCTCAAAGCCACTTGCTACGAACCTTTCTTCGCGGAAGCTTCACTTCTATTTCAAGTGAGTGAGATAAAATATTTCAACTCAAAACAACATTTTGTGCCCAATTATTTCCCAGACGTAGTTTTGGTATTGAGGTCAAAGTTAACTTTCCTTGCGTTCGCTATACAACACTGGGTGATGGTCACACAAGACGACTCAGCAGATTTGAAGTGTTTCTATTGCAGTGACTTTTTGTTCTGCAGACAGGGTGACCATCCTCGATCAAGTTTCCCTCAGGACTTTTGTAAAAGCCAAAATATGACCACACCTCAGATTTGGTTAAAAGGCTGGAAAATCTCCTGAGCACGGTCACTGCCTTCCGCCATTCCTTCTCGAATAAAAAAAAAAAAAAAACATTGCCCGCTGCGCCTGCGTCAGACTGTTGCTGGCTGGACAGGATTTACAGTGAGTTATTAAAATCGCGATAATCAAACACGGTTTTAATGATAATTAAATTTTAAACTATAATACTAACCGTCAGTACATTTTATCGTGAAACCGGTAATCGTCCCATCCCTATACACATACATAATATTACTACTGTATTATAATATACACATAAATAATATCGGCCGATATATCAGTATCTGGCTTTTTTTTTCGGTATCGGCGCCCAAAAATCCATATCGGTCGGGCTCTAGTTCATTTGTACTTCCGAACACTGATCAACTGCCATGCTTCGCTCATTTGCAAGCCATGATATCTCTCGAGGAAAAACTCTAATCGCACTCGCGTGTTCGTACTTCCTAGCTCATTTTCTCATGGGCGAACCAAATTCTCCTGGCGGGCAAAGCAGAGAAAGGGGAGGTAACCTTATGACGTCATAAGGAGGAGATTCAAGATCAGCGCGTCTGAGCTGCAGATAAGAGAAAAAAAGCCAAAGCTCGGTTTACACCGATTGAAAATTCTAGACACGAGGGGACCAAATACAGGCTAGGGAAACTAATATTAATGTTAAAAAACCTCAGAAAGTGAAAATTTCATGTCAGGGGACCTTTAAGCTCAGGGAGACGTATTCGCGCGTGTGAGACGCGGCACACTTTGGATGTGTGTTGCTGGGCACACAAAACTTATCACACATCGCGCGAGTACCAATCTGAGAGACTCGGGTACGGTAGTGTTTACGTGCGCTTGAATATTTAAATAGGCGAGGCTTAAAAACACGCAAATGATCAACTTCCAGGAAGATGCTGCACTGGCCCGATCGTAGCAAGTGACACTTCCGTCAACTGGCCCGAGTGTCTTCCACGCTGGCCCCGGGCCATCGGGCAGTTCTTATTGTCGAGCCCTGTCTCATCTGCAGGGCTGCCAATACAGCCTGCTGCCATTCCTGTCTCTTTGAAATGCAGACAACATGCTGACAGAGCAGGTTAGTTTTAATATAAAAAATTCTCAGCTTTTAAATTGTCAATTTTACCACAACATTCTAACAATTAAAGTGCTCTTTAAAGGTGAACTATGCAGGTTTTTTACCTCAACCGAACAGCGTTGGAGTCATTGGAATGGTTATATTACTCTTTTCGGGTTGAATGGTGGTCGTTTCGCACCCCCCTATCGCATGTGAGCGGAAAAAACACACTTGCAATTTTGAGCCGGCGGGCCGCCGGCCGCAGCATCAGGAAGTGTCGCGTGATATCAGGTCTCGCGATGTAACGAATTGCTTTACGGCAAAAAAGATCAGATAAAATTCTGATAAAATAAGCATCAAACAGAAATAGCCTGGCGCCGTATACATGTGGTGTTCGAGGCGCACATACAATACAGACTGCCGACAGTTAAACAGGGCGCGCGCAGCTCTTAAAGGGACCACACCTTATTTCCACTCGTTACAGCTTCCATCCTACTGAACAGGTACCGGTGTACAGGGGGAGGGGATCAGGCCATGAGTGCAGAGCCATCTCTGCGTGAGTGCTATTTACGACAGTACAAGTACTCCACAGCAACTCTAGGGGTCGCTGTTTGACAAAAACGGAATTCCTGCATAGTGCACCTTTAATGTGGCGTGACAGATTGCTGTAGTGCCTCAGTTCAGGAGGCACATGAACTGATCATCTCTACCTCTTTACTACTAGTTACAAATAAACATTAATGAACATCAGAAGGTATGTTGAAAGAAACCGTATAATTTAAACTAGGGATGTCAATTTTCACAAATTCCCCTGATCGATCGTCGTTTAAATTAACGATCAATTAATCGATTAATCGTTAGCCTTAATACTGTAATTTGCGTCTACTGCAAATGCTGCTCAAAACGCTATGTTCCTCACCAAATTAATGAGAATGGTTTTTAATCTAAAGAAAGGGCTAGTAGGATTGTAAAATGTTTTGATGTGATTGATAATTCAATTAATTATTTAATAATCAAATATAACTACTAATACAACGTGTCACCAACGCACTTATGTGTGACTGTTGTGGACGCGCTCATCCTGGAACAACTGCACGCGCTGAATGAATCTGCTACCGTTAAACTGGAGCACTTTGCTAGCACGTTATTTATCTAAAAGAAACGCATCCTATATGAGATTAATCCGATATATTCAAAATAAACATACTATTATAAATTATATCTGCACAAAATGACGCAAATTCATGCACAAGTGAACTTGAACTAATTTGCGTGCCATTCAGAACTACTCATGTTGTGGACGCGCTCTTCCTGGAGCAACGCGACACGGCAACTAAACCCAAATAATTCACAATGTTTTATTACAATATTGTTCTCTTTATAATGTTATGTAATATTACAGTCCCAATAGTCATTATTAGTCGTGCATTGCCGTTTGAGCTGCGCGCGCTGAAGCTGACGCTCCACTACAGAGTTCATTCTTAACCAAATGCATCCAATATGAGATAAATCAGATATAGATAGGCATACACAAAATAAACAGTATTACAACTTACATTTGCACAAAACAAAAGGCTGCGAATGCACACGCAAACTTATAGTCATGATGAAGGTGTAAAATGGTCCCAAACATAACTCCGTGCGCTCGCTTTACATGTTTCGCGGTTGAGCAGCACGCACGCGCATGAAGACCTGCTTAATCGATGATCGATAAGTTGTATCGATTAAATGTATTATCGACAATTAATCGATCGTCGATTAATCGTTGACATCCCTAATTTAAACGAAATGTATCATGTCTCATGTCTCTAATCACTCAATGTTTCAACTGCAGAAAGACGTCAGTAAAACAGCTTGTAAACAATGTAATTGATTGTTGTAAAACAATGTAAAACAAGACGTCAGTAATACACCTTATAAAGGTGTTTTATTATTATTATTATTATTATTTTTATAAAACGTCATTATGCGCAATTGTATACAAATCCGTTGTTAATTTTAACCTTTAATATTATAGTA
The DNA here is from genome assembly GCA_030578255.1 of Tiaroga cobitis. NCBI lineage: Eukaryota > Metazoa > Chordata > Actinopteri > Cypriniformes > Leuciscidae > Tiaroga > Tiaroga cobitis. The sequence goes on along the minus strand of CM060611.1, from coordinate 25,190,900 downwards.
ATGTACCAGCTGAGTGGGTACTCTGGGTACCTGCGATCAAGTCGCAATCTTGTGAATAAAAATTCAATCAAATTGTAAAATTTGTGTCAGCGCCCAGCCCTAATATTAATGGTAAAAATGATGAGATCTCATTTGTGACCTACATAAACCCCACACTGCAGATTTTCACTTATTAAAGTGTTTTTTTTCAACTTAATGGTTGTAGAGATAATATTTTAGTAATCAGCTGCCTCTCATGCTATGTGCATGTTTCATGTGAATACATGGACTGCTCTGGCCTGCTATCAGCTTAGCGTGATAAGCTTAAATGAATATTAAAGGTGCCCTAAGTGATGTCACGCGGTTTTTAGGCTAAAACATTTTTTTTGTCACATACAGCAAACATCTCCTCACTATCCGCTAGCTCCCTGTCCCCTGAACACACTGTAAAAAAACGCGGTCTCTGCAGACAGCCCAGGCTCCACAAACGGCAACAAAAACAAACTGGGCTAACCCACACCGCGAAACATAACAAACTGTTCCAGCCAATAACTGACAAGAAGGATTTTGGGGGTTAGTGCGCGGATGAGGAGGAGGGAGGGTCTAGCTAGCCTCCGTTTTGTTTGACAATACTTTAAATGTCAACAAGAAGTGACGTCACCCGAGATCGCTTAGAGCACCTTTAAGTGTGATAAAGCACTAGCCAGTGCATCCACTCTCCTTCTTATGATAGCTGTCACTAGATTTATTTATTTCTCTCACTCACTCCCTCTCCCTCTCTGGTACCAGTCAATACATCAGCGCAAGATACAGAATAGATTTTTCTTTTTTCAAAGTCTGGGCTGTGTTCCCTATTTTATTCACAGAGCTTCACTCAGCAGGCATTAAACCTCGCACACCTCTAATGAGAAAACCACAACGCAGCCTCTCAAACACATGCTTCTAAAGTGTTAATTTAACGTTACACTTTTGGGATGCAACCTGGAATGTTAGCAGATGTTAGCTGGAATACACAGAATTTCCTGTTTCCTTTCCATATCGTGTTGCACGTCAGCCGTCGTCTCTCTCAGATGCCAGCGTGTTTCCTCCCTGCCTCATTAGTGTAATATTCACTGGCAGAGTGATGATGATGAATAGTTACAGACAGTGAGATTCATTGTTTACCCCCCTTCTAATTTTTTGACTTGTCGAAGAAATAAAAAATAATCTAGAGAAAGGTACTTAATTTACCAGTACAACAAGAGCTTAACTATCTGTTATTGGAAGGTGAATCAAGCATGCTTGGATGCCCAAAACCCAACAAAAACTGACTACCACATCAATTATCTTCATCCTCTGCTCATGGGAAGCACAGATACGGTTGGGAAATGATGTTTAATGGTCGAACGATTACCATTCTGCTCCTGATTGCCGTTTTCTTTATGGTTAATTTGTTATATAGGGACGTCCCGCGTGACGTCACGCCATTTGGAGCAGCCATCTTGACGGAATAGAAAATGCTAAACCGCCGGTGATAATACAGCTCGTCGCGAAATATTCCTATCATGCCCGAGCGATGCTGTGCATTTGGATGCGATCAGATACGTGATCATACAAAAGGAATCTTTATACTGTATCCCAAAAGAAACAAAACGGAGAAGAGTGGTTGGCGGCAATAAACAGGCAAAACGCATCCATGCATTCCTAGATCAGTTAATTCGTTAGGCGTATTATCACATTACATTCTTTCGTTTTCAAATACCAAAAGCTGATCTTGTATTTTATTTGAGACTTCTTATAAATCGTTAGAAACACAGGTTGAGACAACAGTCTCAATGACAGTTTATCACACAGTCACGGCAGTGATGGGTATAAAAAAAGTATATAAGCTATTTAGTTTTTCTTGGATCAAACTAGAATAAACAAATTCATTAAAGATACTTAATCTTGTTGGTGATTTTGTTTTGTGTTTTTCCCTGTAAACTCAGTTTAAAAATTATTACAGGTAGGCCTACTATAATTTGGTGATAAAAATACATTGACCAACCCTTGCGGTGAGGATTGAAAAATAATTTTCTTTTAATGAAATTCCGGTGTAGCGTGATGGGAAGTGAATAAGGTAGCTGTACTGTCACCGAACTCAATGCCAGGAAGTTTTTCTACACATTTAATGCCTGGAAAAAGAACTTGTGGTGCTTCGTATGGATGTATGATTCCTAATTCCTTTATCTTCCTCTTGTATATTTATTTTTGTGATACTAAAATAAGTGCAATGACATGACGTGGTGGGGGAAAAAAACGATTCTGTTCAGTATCGAGATATTTTGCACCATGATTTTGCGCATGCAATTATATCAATACTGTAGCGCAAAGTATTGCAATATTTAGGCTAATTATACTAATAATTATATTATTAGTATGATAATATACTAATAATATATATTACCCACGGCCATGGATCTATGAGTAGCCGACGGATGTATTCCGTCAAAATGGCTGACACGCGGCTAGGGGTCACGTGACTGGGAGATCCCTATAGCAGTAGCAGGGAATTAATGTGACGATACCTGCCGTTCTGCAGTACAAGTACCCGCTGATAGTTGGCTACTTTAAAATGCTCCCGTGAGAGTTTGTGTTAGCGCTCTGTAGAGAGTGTCAAAGGTTTCTATTAACAATGCGTTTTTGCAGCATTGAGCTTTGCAAAAGGCAATTGTGTTGCTCATGAGTTTACACACAGCACAAGGAAGCTTGATTTCAACCTTGAATTGAATTTACAAAATAAATAAGAACAGATAAACATACTACAAGCAGAAGCACAAATGCATACAATAAAATAAAAATGCAAATGAAATTGGGTGCTATAAGGTTTTCATTTAGGTCTTACAGTATTCAGGCACAGGAATACTACAGAAATTGAATAAATATGTTTTATTATATAAATTTAATACAGATCATTTTTTTCTCGCTATCTTTTGTATCTTTGATCAACATTAATGACACAGACAGCAGCATGTATATTAGGCTGATGTCACTTTAAGAGCTAATGCACAGATCCAATATAGGTACTGATACATGCTTTTCTCTCTCAACTGTTAACATTCACTTAAGACATCACCATTTGTGTTTATACTCGACAAGACAGACATTTTTACATTCATTTTGTGTGTTTCTGACGTATTTTGTTTTAGTACTCGCAAGCTGTTTGAGAGGTGGCTTTATGCTTGTATAAGCTCACAGAAAACCTGAATACTTTAAAATCATTGAATTTTTTAATTGACAAGTTGTCCACCCACCTACCCACCCACCCACACACACACCCAACCCACACACACACCCACTCACACACACACACACACACACACACACACACGCATACATGAGTAATAAATGGAGTGAGAGGAACGTAATTACATGGTTAGGCCTATATTATTTTTACTAACATTATTTTTTGACCCCAGACGACCTTCACAGGCGATAAACAAATGCTTCTGCATCTTATTTAGTCTTTGCTTTGCTATGCATGTTGTGTGTCTGGTTATTTAAAACACTAATTCTTCTGCATAATTACACATTATGGTCACATAGAATGTATTTATAATTCAATCCCACAAAAAAGGCAGGTTTTTTATTGAACTTTTCTCTAATGAAAGCAAACCTGTTCTGTTAGTAGCTTGGAAGTGCTTCTAAATCTAGGTCCACCTCTAGGGATTGATTGATGGACAGACAGATGGATTGATGTGAAATCAAATCGAATCGAATCGTTGATATGATAGTTGTAATCGAATTGAATCATGAGACCAGTCACGATTCACACCCCTAATAGCAGACATGGCTCTTCGGAGTGCAAACAAAGCTGAAGTGAAATCGTGTGGGAAAGTTTAACATAACTAGAAAAAAAGTCTAATTGTCTCTCTATATTAATGGCCATATATAATACTGCCCGCTGCTGTTCCTGTCTCTTTGAAATGCAGACCAGCAAAAAGTCACTTGGATTGCTTTTGAAATGGAATACAGCTTTGCTGAAAGTCACTCACTGTATTATTCATGTCCAGTAAATGTCAGGACACTTCAGAAGGGTTGTCTATGCTCTTGTCACCTTGCCATGCTGTGCATAAATGGCTGGGTTGGGTTGAGTCCCATACTGACCCATTTCAAGTGTATATAGTGCTGAGATTTTAGTAACCGTCACTAGGTGTGGATTGGTTGTTGGGTAAAGAGTTTGGCTGGGACTTGTGGAGTAGTTCACATAGTGATCCATTTGACTGGCTTTTAGTGCTAATATTACTGCGAGTCAGCAAGGTGCCAGTATTAATAGAGGTAAGTGGACTGTTTGTCTTCAAACTTTTCTGCAACCTAGAATGAAGGATGGTATGAAAACATGCATGTTGTTCTGAGAAGAATGTCCAGCTATTTACTAGTTCTGGGTATGGACACAAATTTCATGATTCAATTCGATTTCAATTCACAAGATTGTGCTTCGATTTGATTTAAATTCGATATAGATTATTTTGGATATATAAATCAGGTACAATAGATGGCACTTTTTCTCAATGAAAAACAGTCTCTCAACTAATGCTGTAAACTACAGGGAGTCAATTGGTACATTACTATATAGAACAGTGGTATCCTTTGGCGGGCACCAGAGTTCGCAGGGGGGGATGGGAGCTTATATGCTTTGAGGTAATGCACCAAATCATAGGCCACTGATCGAAACCAGTTGATAATTACTTACTTTGGTTCTATACATGGTCTCTCAGCTTGCCCATCACATAAACCATCACATTTTTACAGCACAAAGAAGACGTGATCAAACTTGAACACCGGCTGTGAGAGGTGTGACAAATATGAAAAGATCAGCGGTGGTGGCATCTCAGTCACCGCGGGCTAGAGTACAAAAATAACGCAGTGAAAAGGTGTGTATAATTTAAAATTAGAGATGCACCGATTTATCGGCTGGTGACCGGAATCGGCCGGTTTTCACGTGATCGGCCATGATCGGCGACCGGCCGGTCAGTCTGACATAATCCGATTTTATGCCGGTCAAATGCACTCGGGCCCCGCATGATTAACATCGCGCAACATCAGCATCACACGTGCACACGGAACGCACATGTAGGAAACCTCATGAATTACGGGCGTTTCACAACGCAAGTTGCAGCGCGTTTTTTTTTTGTGCGGCGTGCATGTTAATCAATGAGTGCATTCACACCGGGAGCCGGAGCAGCGCGTGAGCGTAGAGCAGGAGCGTCGCGTGAGCAACAGTAAAGCGTGAGTTTCGCCGCCGAATCTATTTTTGCTGCGATCAATTTAAGTGAAAGCACACTTTTGATGGACAAGATAAATATGATTTCATCCAAAAAGTGCCCAAAATGCAAATAATTTGCATGTCTGGTGTGTTTTCACAAGAACTGAAGTAGGCTATGTCAGAAAGAAAATGAAGACTCAAAAATATTTATAGAAAATTTACCCATTTAAACTTGTTTTTATTATTTCCCAATCGTTTCCCTGCACATGCTCCACTTGTCCTGTTTAGCTTGGCTGGACATGTGTCAGATGAGAGAAGAACTGTTTGAGAAATATAACTTGCCATTGATATACAACAAGTGATTGCAATAGGCCTGTGTGTGTGAGAGAGAGAAATATCTTTATGCTGCAAGGCTATATTTATAAAATTTTTATTTGTTATGTATATATTATTTTATTGCTATTACCTGTTTTCATACAGAAGTTTAGTTTGCTAAATATATAAAATTTTTTTAATTGGATATTGGATGTGAAAAGGAAATGGTTGTTCCATAACACTGCACTTTAGATGTGTGAGAATTTCCCAGACTAGGAGTCATTTATATAGTGCTATTTTATAGCGATTATCTGTTCAAAAAATGTTCTATGCAAAATGTTCTATTAAAGAGAAGATAGAAAATAAATATTTGTGTGTGCTGTAAAGTGGTTTGAAAAAAATAAAATCGAAATCGGCTAAAATCGGTATCGGCAGGTCAAACTCAAGGAAAAATCGGAATCGGGATCGGCCTAGAAAATTGTAATCGGTGCATCTCTATTTAAAATACTTTTATTAAAAAAAAACAAAAACAATCGCCATTAACTGTAGCGGCTGTACATCTGAATACACATGCTGCTCTTCTTCCACTCTGTTCTGAACTCTTTCCCTCTCATGAGAGCGTGTTCTCCTCATTAGTTATCTCCTCACTGTTATATATATATATGCATGCATCTACACAATGTTTACATGCTTTAGACTCTGTTTATCATGGTGCACTGAGGTTTATAACTAATCTTAAAACTCTCACTCATCATTGTGTGTTTTATGCTCGGGTTGGCTGGTCTGCGTTGTCCATCCGAAGACAAAAACATTGGTATGTTTTTATTTATAAATCTATCCTGGGTTTACTTCCTTCATATCTTTGTACATCCATCTGTAAAAAGAATCCTTCTAGCTATAGCCTCCGGTCACAGGAATTATTTTTACTATCTGTTCCAGTGGTACGGACTGAATTTGGAAAAAAGGCATTTAAATTTGCTGCTCCACCTGCCTGGAATTGTTTGCAAAGTACATTGAAACTGAGGAATCTGGTCTCGTTGGACACTTTTAAAATAGTTTTAAATGATTTGGAGAATGAAACATCGGGCTGTAGATGTTTTAGCTAGTTATGTATTTGATATTGAAATTTTATTAGAGTTGCTTGTGTGTGTATATGTGTATGTATTGTTGGATGTTATATGTTACACTCAAACGTGCTGTGTCTGTCAGTTTTGGCCAGGACACTCTTGTGAAAGAGATTCTTAATCTCAGTGTGCTTCTTTCCTGGTAAAATAAAGGTTATAATAATAATTATAGTTCCAGGTGAAGGGTTGCCAGTTGTAGAGATGCACCGATTGACCGACCATCAATCAGAACCGGCCAGTTCCGTGTTTTGTTTTATTTCAGCCGATCTTTGTTCAGGACTTGCACACAAAATGCATTGCAATTATTTACCAAAATGTAATTTGAGTGTAAGTATTAAAAATCAGTAAACAGGATATTAACAGATGCCAGAGACAGGACACGCTGAAGACGGACGAAAAAATTAGGTGGCGTTCTACTGTAGAACCCGGAAGTGTTGCACTGTATTTACAACGCAAACAGCGTAGGAGAATCATGTGGAAGAGAAGAGATTGTTGAATAAAGTCGTTATTTTTGTTTTATTTTTTTGCGCACAAAAAGTATTCTCATCGCTTCATAACATTAAGGTTGAACCACTGTAGTCATATGGACTATTTTAACGATGTCTTTACTATCTTTTGGGGCCTTGAACGTGGGGGTTATGTGCAGTCTATATGGGGTCAGAAAGCTCTCGGATTTCATAAAAAATTTCTTAATTTGTGTTCCGAAGATGAACGAAGGTCTTACGGGTAGTGGTAGGCAGATCGAGGCTTCGTGAAGGAATGAAACAGTTGAAGCATATGCCATATTGTTTTGAGGCTTTGAATCAATCCGACACCAGTCTCCACGGTGACACCTGGTGAAACAACCTTGACAATGAACCATTAGAAAAATGTTTATTTTTTATTTTTTATTATTGTATTTTTCTAATATGTGAAGCTTGTAACCTTCACAGTGCATAATGTTATTTTGGTCATGAAAAATGAATATTATTTAAATAAATCAAGCCACAATGTCTCTTTCTTATAGATTTTTATTCAAAAATATTAATTTCTCTGCTGTCGAAGGACTTAGCTTAGTTTGTTTAGTTTAGTTTAGTTGGTTTTTAATAACGTGGACAGTTCCTTTTTGAAAGAAAAAGAGCAGCTTTAGCCTCTACGGCTAATTTCCAGCTGTAGTCCCCGGCCAGTTGTCAATGGGCATACATCAATAAAATACATTACAATTATATTTACAGCAGGACTTATCAAAAGGGGACAGACATACTAAACATGTGACACACAATTCAAACAAATAAGCAAGCAGACACAGATTGCAAAGGCACAATAACAATTCATGCAGTAAAACAATACAACAAGACACAAACAATAATCATACAGAGGCCACATTAATGCACATTAAAGCACATACTGGACATAACATTGAGGCAGGCAGCAGAAACCAAGTGGCAACAACATGATCATGTCACATCAAATACACAACACATCTGTCAAATTAGTGTGTGCAGCTGTAATTGTCAGACAGCCAGTTTTTAAGATGTATAGTAAAATTGGAATACATATGTATATCTTTGATTGTAGTGGGCAGTGAATTCCAATTTTGTATCGCTTTAACAGAAAATGATAATTGACCGAATGTGCTTTTCCTAAATGGGATAGTAAGATCACCTCGTGTGGTGCTTCTGGTAATCTGACTGTTGTTATGGCGTTGGATTATAAATGAATTGAGAGGAGCTGGAGCGTTATTATGGATAATTTTGTGGACCAAACAGATGTTTTTGTATTTAATTACATCTTCCCAGCTTAGAAGTTTATGATTTTTAAGAATTATACAATGATGGGAACTATTAGGCTTCTGGTCCAAAACTTTGAGAGTTTTTTTATAAAGAGTTGCCAATGGCTTTAATGATAAACCATTAGTTTGACCCCAACTTGTCAGACAGTATGTTAGATGTGACACAATCATGGTATTCATAAATAATTTGGCAGCATGAAAAGTCAGTGCATTTCTAATATGTCTAAAATTAGCTAAACTAAACTAGACCCTTTTGCACACGTTTTTAATATGTTTTTTAAAAGAACGATTAGAATCAATAATAACCCCCAAATACTTGTGGTTAGTTATAACACAATACTAATGTTTTGACCAGATATCATTATGTTTGAGACAATATTACATTGTCTCTTAGTGAAAAACATTCCCACAGTTTTATCTATGTTTAGTTGAAGGCACGAGCGATTTAGCCAATTGGTGATTTGATCCATAGCTGTCGTAAGTTTAGCAGCAGCCAGATGTTTTGTCTTGGCATACATAAATTACAGTGTCGTCCGCGTACATTAGTGTATTAATATCCGGGCAAACTGATGGCAGATCATTGATATATACACTAAATAAAAGCGGACCAAGGATCGATCCTTGTGGTACTCCTGTGTGTAAGTTGAGAACTGGTGAACGATGATTGTTCACAGAAACACACTGACTTCTACCTGATAAATACAATTCAAACCATTTAATTGCAGAAGAGGATAAATTAAAATTAGAAAGTCTCGCAATAAGGACCTTATGGTTGACTGTGTCAAAGGCTTTACGGAGATCTAAAAACACAGCACCAACAACACCTCCCTTGTCAACCATTGCTCGAACAGTCTGTAAAAAGAGACAGTTAGCTGTTTCTGCTGAGTGATGGGCCCTGAAGCCAAATTCAAACTTCAAGAGATTTCCACGACGCATGCGCGAGAATTGCGATCTCCTTCAACTACTTCAGTTAAGTTCTCGCGCGTGCGCGTCGTGGAAATCTCTTGAAGTCTCGTTTCAGGCCTACAAGGAAGAAAAGGAATAGTCGAATAAAGTCGTTATTTTTGTTTGTTTTTTCGCACAAAAAGAAATTTCCAAACATTTCACCGACGACTGTTTCCTCAACTTGGGCCAATACAGAGCTGGCCTCGGATCAGCTACCAAGCAACACTTTCTGATGTGTAATTGTTCAAGTTCAGACAGGTAACCTTTCTCTCAAAATCGTTCAACACTGTTTATGCATCAGTAAGTCAAGCCAGTGACTAAAATATCAACTTCACATCGTTTCTTTTAGTTGGATGAAAAAAAAGTATTTAAATTGTGAATAAATTATATACAGAAAGCGATCAAAGAACAATCTTTCCACAGCGCGAGTTTATCTGGACACTTGCCAAACTCGTTATGAATTTAATGACGCACGTTACACTGCACAGCGAAGCTCTTACTGTATTTACATGATCGTGTTTGCATTGGGGATAGCATTAGAGAACAGAAACTGCATTGCAATGATAAGATCTTCATTCTCGCGACCAACAGACTGTCCTCTGCTTGCTCAATGCTCAGTCATCACAGCAACATTGTATGTAATGGGAATAGATCTAAATACTTTAAAAACATCTCACGATTCGTTAATTTCGACAGCTGTAATAGTAAAAACGTATAATAGCTGTAGTAAAAGTATTCGAGAGAGTTTCACATGTAATACATAGCTATTTCATATGCAAGCATGTCAGCCAATCACATCAGAGGCCGGTTCCACACAGCAGACACGCCCCTTCAAACAGAGCGTTCAAATCAGAGGCTAAAATCCGGGTGGGAAAAATGCCTTTTATTTCTAAATTATGACTATTTTTTATCTAAAAAACATGCTAACATTATAAGGGCAACCCAGGAAACATTATAAAATAATATAAAAAACCACTCCAGGGCACCTTTAAACATTTTCTTTAATGACTTTCTGGACCGTCAAGATGGAGGAGTGATCAACCTCTCAGATTTAATCATAAATATCTTCATTTGTGTTCCGAAGACGAACGAAGGTCTTACGGGGTTGGTACAGCATGGGGGTGAGTAATTAATGACTTAATTTTCATTTTTGGGTGAACTAACCCTTTAACGCAGTATAAAGCATTCCGGTGATCTTCTTCAGTGCATGCAGTTCAAACAGCAATGCATGACTAATAACTATGATTGGGAGTCGGGACTGTCAAATTATATAACATTATAAAGAGATCAATATTGTAATAATATATTGTTAAATCTTTGGGTTTTATTAGCAGTTTCAGCGCGTTGCTCCAGGAAGAGCACATTCACTAGTCATTCTGACTAGCATCCAATTTAGTTCAAGTTCACCTGTGCATTCACGTAATTTTGTGCAGATATAATTTGTAATATTATGTTTATTTTGTGTATATATCTGGATGCGTAGTGTTGAGTTAAATAACCCGTTAGCCAACCTCTTCTAATAATAACTATGATTGGGACTGTCATATTATATAACATTATAATGAAAACACTATTTTAATAAATCATTGTGAATTCTTTCGGCCGTGTTAACATGAGTTACACATTCTGAATAGCACGCATCTGAGGCGGTGTTGGTGACACGTTGTATTAGTTGCTATAGGCTATATTTGATTATTAATTTTATGAAATGATCAATCACATCGATTAATTTTACAATCATACGAGCCCTTTATTTACATTAAAAAACCTTTTCATTCATTTGGTGAGGAATATGTCGTTTTAAGAACCATTTGCACACCCCGCCATGCTGTTGGTTATATGCCACTGCAGTAGACTCAAATCGCAGTATTAAGGCTAACGATTAATTGATCGTTAATTTAAACAACGATCAATCATGGTAATTTGTATAAATTGACATGCCTAGTTTGCCATATCCAAGGAAAGTGAAATCTTTGTCGTATCATCCTTTTAACGTTTAAGGGCATTTCCCATGAATGGCATCAGTACATTATGCATTCAATGGTTTAAATGAATCCCTTTGATCTCTATGAAGTGAAGCATCAGTTTTATCGTTGCCCATGCGGCGCATTGCTGCTACAAGTGGCGCTCAAAGTTAAAATAATTTTAACACTTTGTTTCATTACATCTATCTTTGAAGGAATCTGCGTTTTGAACATGTTAGGTGAATGAACGGTTTAATGACTCACTCAAAGACAGTCCCTTTCCCCACCTCGACAGCTCAGGCATGTCCAGAAGTGGCACCGAAATCTGCGTGCTGATTCGGTCCGGTACATACTGGTACATGCCACCGGGTTTCAGTACCCAACACTAGTCATCAGACAGGGACAGTCTATAAAATATTACAACACTTGGTTAAGGCTTACTGATAAGTGTCTTATTACTTTGGTGACACATGGTAAATCTTCAGATGCTTTGTGATTCATGCAAAATGCAGGAAAATATCAAATATATTTTGTTCATAATAATCCGTAATATATTTTTGCCTCAAAGGAAAGACCTCAAACCAGTTGAGGTGAGTTTTCCAACTCAGCCCAGTGTATTTATAGGCTCTCCTGGGGCATTCCCACATACACTGCAATAAAACAGGTCAATTATATGATGAGTGATTCCAGCTCCTTTCACTTGCTAGATGGCAGGGAGAGACACTTTTTTTTTTTTTTTTTTTTTTTTTTTTTTTTTTATTTAAAGGGAAACAACACTATTTGCCATCAGCTATATTGTTCGGTCATAAATGGATGGGGTTTCCCAGCAATTGGATTACCTCAGGGTGTGAATCTTTCATAGTTTATTGTCAAACCTAAAGGGTGAGCAATGGCAGCAACTCCAGAAAAAAATGGATATAGAAGTATAGGAGATTAGATCATCCAAGACTCTGGATAATGCTGCACTATGCAGTGATTTTATTGGTGGGGGTGTTTGTTTGCTTTGTTGGTAGAATCCTCACAAGTTCAGGCTGGAGTAATATAGGAAGAGGTTTGTGAATTGTTGGGATTCTTAATGACCTCTTTGTTCACATTTCAAAGTGTAGGTTGAAATATGAATAGGATATGCAACATCTCATCTCACCAGCATGCACTTATTTTTATGCATTTTTAATGCATGATTTTAAATTAATCTGCAGTAGTAATAAGAGATAATAAATGGAGTCATTTTTCCACATGCATTTTGTTCTCATTGATCAAATGTTTCATTAAATTTCACACCAGCGTGTTATGAGTACAAGATAATCCATGTACAAATATGTTCCCAGTTATGGTCCAAATAAATTACTCGCTCCCTGGCCCCTAAGAGCTTGTGATGGATTTGAGAGGAAGAACAGGGACACACTGTAGTACTACTTTGCAAATCACTGGCACAGTCAATTCTTTTGTCACACCTGATGAGTTTGTATATAATAGAATCTTTATTCTTTATTTATGGCCACATGACCAGGACTGATGGAATTGGTTTTCACGTCTTTCCCATGATGCCCCCCACCCCCCATTAATCTATGCATATTACAACAAATCGCCTCCTAAATGCACAGTCCTTCAAACAACCACCGCCATCAATTCCTCCTTTCCTGAGACGCCCTGTCTGTTTACTGCCAAGCGGTAAGTGCCGTAGAAGACGCGGTCGGAGAGGCGGATTATATGTAAGGCTGAGGACTCTCCTGGATTCTCCGCTCGCGAGGAGTGGAGACCGTTCAGGGCTTGGCAGTGTTAGAAGATCGCGGGAATGCTATCGGTGGCTTCGGCCTGTCCGACACTGGTGCTCCATTTTCGTGCCCCCGCCGCGTAAATACATCCACCCGGAGCTGCGTCCAAGGAAATCTCCGTCCAATTCCTCGTGTGACACCTCCGCCTGTCAACTCGACCACGCTCAGCATGGCACTTTGTAACACCAGATCACTCAATAACAAAACATTTGTTCTCAATGATGTCATCTCCTCTTACAATCTGGATTTGTTTTTCCTCACTGAAACCTGGCTTCCCCCAGGTGACGTCAGTGCCCTCTCGGAACTCCTCCCCGCTGGCTATCTTTGCTTAAACAGTCCGCGGCAAACGGGTAGGGGCGGGGGGATAGCTACTGCACACAGACAGTCCTTAAAAGTGCCGCCAGTTGCTCACTAGTAGATATTCCAGCTTTGAGTTACAAGTATTTGTTCTCACACTGCCCTGTCCTATTTTATGTGCAGTAATCTATCGGCCGCCTAAATTAAATAGGGATTTCTTAATGGTTTTCTGGTTAGCTGGTTTTCTCCCAGCTTCATTCTCATCTCCAATGGCACGACATTGGTGACAAATTTCAGTCTGGTTTCAGATCTAGACATAGCACCGAATCGGCACTACTGAGGGTCCATAATGACATTCTTGGAGCCCTGGACTGCAAAAGCTCTGTGGTTTTGGTGTTACTGGACCTGACCGCTGCATTTGACACCGTGGATCATGCCATTCTCATCTCCCGTCTTTAACATGTTGCCGGCCTGCAGGGCGCAGTGCTTAATTGGTTTACTTCATATCTCACTAATAGAACTTTTTCAGTAATGCTTAATGACTTTTCCTCCTCACCTGCTCCTCTGACCTCCGGTGTGCCTCAAGGATCCATTCTCGGTCCGATTCTGTTTTCTTTGTATATGTTGCCACTTGGTCAACTCATCTCCAATCACAATGTTCATTTCCATTTCTATGCTGACGACCTCCAGATCTACCTTCCTGTGATTCTGAGTAATCGTTCTGCGCTGGATCCTCTCCATAACTGTCTTCAGGACATCAAACAGTGGCTTTCCCAGAATTTCATTCATTTGAATGAAGGAAAGACTGAGTACATCCTGTTCAACCCAGACTCACCCAATGGGTCTCTCAGCTTCGGTCCTCTAACACCTCAGTTTGCACCAAATGTGCGTAACTTGGGTGTTATTTTAGACAAGAGTATGCAGTACGATGTACAGATCAGTGCAGCCGTGAAGGCGAGCTTTTATCAGTTAAGGCTCCTGAGTAAGGTCAAACCATTTTTGTCCAGAGCTGATCTTGAAAAGGCCATTCATGCCTTCATCAGCTCGAGGATAGATTATTGCAATGCCCTTTACATTGGACTTAATCAATCACTCCTCAATAGGCTTCAACTGGTTCAAAACGCAGCAGCACGACTCCTTTGCAATGCCTCCAAATGCTCACATATCACCCTAGTCCTCCGTTCGCTCCACTGGCTTCCGGTTTAGGGTGGAGTATAAGGTCCTGTTGTTCGTGTTCAAGGCCTTCTATGGTATGGCCCCGGCCTACCTCGCAGAACTGTTAACGGTCTATCAACCAGTCAGAACACTGCGCTCCTCTGAACACACCTCTTTGGTGACTCCTAAATTCAAATTCAAAAAGTTTGGTGGTCTGTCATTTGCCGTCCAAGGCCCAAAGCTGTGGAACGCACTTCAACCTCACCTGCGAAGTATTACTATGTTGAGCACTTTTAAATCACAGTTGAAAACACATCTATTTAGGCAAGCTTCTAGCACATAGCTTCCGTCCCGTTTCAATTGCTATTTTATGTTCACTTATGTTTTTATGTTGTTGTTTATTGATGTTTTTACTGGAAAGCGCCTTGTGCACCTTTTGGTTGTTGTAAGGCGCTCTACAAATACAATTTGATTGATTGATTGATTGATTGATGTGGCATTCTAAGGCTTTCTGATACCATACATTAACTTTGTGTGTGAAATAGACCAAAATTGAAATTTTCTTCTATAAATCTTCACGGTTCTTGAACATTGATTGTTGTGCGTCTCATAACTGATCGTTACATGCAAGATTTAAATGGGCTAAAGTGAGAATGAGATGAGTTACGGTAGAGAGGAAGATTTGTAGCAAATACAAATTTGCCTAACTTTTAGGGTCTGTTCCTCACACTATTGTCTGGTTTCAGAAGACTTTGAAAATAATGCACTTTTATGATGATTTTTTTACAATTTTAGAGCTTGATAGCTTGATACTGGCTACTGCAACATCAGGGCACCACGAAATCGGTACAAAGACTCCCTGGAGTCCCTCACTGCTTGCTGCATTGATCACCGTCAGTGGGCAACACAAGCAGCTGATCGCGACTCCTGGCGGTGCACAGTCCATCAGGCCACCTCCTTCTTTGAAGATACCCGCAGGGCCAGTATGGAGGACATAAGGAGAAGAAAGAAAAGGAAGAATCCTGTCCCCTCAGCACCCATCCTGGACCAGACCTTTACCTGCAGTCTTTGTGGCAGGACCTGCCTGTCCCACATAGGCCTCGTCAGCCACCAGCGTGCCTGTAGAAGATGTGGATGTCCTTCCTAAATCTTCATTCGCGAAGCCAAGCCATGATGGTGATGATTAAAAGTGGTCTGAACATTCTGCCAAATGTCATTGTCTTTCACAGAAGAAAGTAAGTCACATGGTTTTGGATCAACATGAGGTTAAATGATGACAGATTTTTCATTTTAACCCGATTAGCTAAAACTTAAAAAGCTTGTTTGCTGTTTTGTTCAGCATTTTGTCTCATTAGGATCATTTCCTTGCTTAAACTCTCAAATACCCCTGAGGGACTGCATGAAATGCACTAATTGTGCCTGTTGCATGAAGGGAGCTGCATTTAGTGATGACAAAACACAGCTTAAAGTAGAAACGCTTGGCAGATGCTGGAAACCTGCCTGCTAGTACAAATTATAGGATGTGTAGATGGGAAATTATTTCCTTCTTTATCTTGTATGTCATAGTTCCAGCTGTCTCTTGCGTGATCTCATTCTTGAGGGTAAGATAGGGGAGCTCACTTGGCATGTCTGTGCTAGTTGAAATGTGTGCCAATATTATCCTATTTTCCCCTCTCTTCATCTTCCTCCCATGATCTTCCATTCCCTGTAATCAAGCTTGTTATGGTAACATGCAATCTCCACTGACCAGTAACAATGTAGCCTTGCTCATGGTCATCATAAAATGATTTAGGCTTAAACCGTATCAGCAGAACTTAAATCTCATTCATCAAATTTTTTCTCTTTTCAGCTAAAGCTCACGTTTGCTTGTTTGCCGCACAGCTCTGGCTTACTCTGGCTTAGGCAAAGCTTTTTTTCCTCTCTTTTTTGTAACATCTGCTTTGAAATTAATGGGCATGTTGGAAACTAGGCTAAATCTAGACTGACATCTTTTCCTTTTTTTTTTACCCTTTCTCTTCCTCATGCCCTTCCTCTTGCTTTTTTAAAGGCACGCCAGTGTAAGTGTGTTCCGATCATTATTTTAGAATTTTTTCACCAATTACTGATCAATGGAAGCAGTATTGGCCAATGCCAATCTCCAAAATAAACAACAGGCCAACTATTCTCAACAATAATGTATTTTAAGTATAAAAAAATAAGAAATGAGAAAGTATCATGAATTGAGAATCATGAATCTTTATTTATTGGCAAGAAAAATGCGCAACACATTCCTTTCCCTCTCTTAGAGGTGATTAGGAACAGCTTAGAGCTTAATACATATAGCATTCTTGTGAAAAAAAAAAAAAACAGAATAGTCTTTATCAACAGAAAGTAATTAAATGTAAAACACTGCATTGTCTGCATAGTCATAGCCTGTATAAATTAGATATAGATTAATCCTACTAAATTGACTAAAGAGCAGTGAGGGATTTGTTTTCTTTGTCTTTTGTTTTTTTTTAGTCTTTTGTTTTTTATTAACATTAATGATACAGACAGCAGCAGGAATATTAGGTTGCTGTCACTTTAAGACCAAATTCTCAGATCCTATTTACTGTTACACATGCAACTCATATCCCAACTGTTTCCGTTCACTTAAAGGTGCAGTGTATAAATTTTAGCGGTGAGGTTGCGAATTGTTACGGTGGCCGACAGGAAAAGATGTCGTCATCTGAGACAGCAGAGAGTAGCCAGTTAAAGATACAATATGTAACTTTTTTTGCCACAAGAGGGCGCAGTTTCCAACAATAACAAAGGCGTATGTTTATGACGCAGTGACGAGCTGAATGATGGGACTTGATGTCAAGCTGATGGATCTAATAATGTTTATGGATGAGTGAAAACACTCATGTTTTTTAACATTACAGTGGTATGAAGCAGGTCGCGATTGCTAGAGGGACAGATATCACACGCGAGTCCCGCAGATATAAAGGAATAAGGACATTTAATTCTACAGAACTACACGCAAGTGCTGGATTACTCACACAGGTCAGTTTATTAGACGAATTAAACTTGTGAGGGAATGCAGCGCTGTTTCACTTGGTCTAACGTTACACTATCACACTAAACGGCATTTAAATGTGTGTTGAAAGTTATGTTATTCTACGTGTTAGTTTGTTTTCTATACGAAACTAGCTGCTAACGTTAGATCAAGATTAGAAAAACGTACTGACCATATTCTAACATGCCATCATGTTGAGCTAACGTTAACATTGATTTGTTTTATGTACATTTGCTCACCTGTCTAATAAAGCTGTCAAGTCATGACTCGTGAAGCTCTGTCGAGTCCAAGTTAGTCGCGGACGTGGAGCTCTCGGCATCTCAAAAACGCCCCGCTGATATTGATCCTCATTTTAGTTCTCCTTGTTTATCCCAAAGTCTGCTTGCCATGGTTTATGTTTGAATGAAACAAGAACTTTGTGCCGCTAAACGTCACGCATTACGCAGTTGTCCATGTCTGTCGCCATGGTTACATCATGGCTATGGCATTTCGAGCGGAAACCGAGGATAGCGCGAATATTGCGTCATTGACAGGCGACATTTGTTGGCTGGGACTGCCACTTATTTAAAATTGGAATTTTTCTGAAATAAAAAATCTTTGGAGACTTTTGGGATATTGTAAGTACACAACTGCAGGAAATATATCACACTGTGCAAGTGATTTTTGGATATTTTATTACACAATTCTTACATATTGGACCTTTAAGCAATGAGGTTTCATTACAAAGATAATTTAAGAAAAATTATATTTACTTAATTATTCAGTAAAACGATATGTTATTGCGAATATTATTGTTACTTGTTCGTCATTGTGTCAGTGTTTTATTCACTGACTTTAGCTAGCTTCTTTGCATGAAGAACAACCTAGTGACGAAACGCGCTCTGTAGAGCAGTTCGTCCGTTCAGGGCTACTGTAGAAACGTGGCGGCGCAAAATGCCCATTTCAATGTAAGGGGACCTGTATGTAGATAGAAATGGCTCATTCTAAGCTAATAAAAACATAACGGTTCATTATGTAAGGTCTTTATACACCACTGAAAACACAGTTATGTATATTAAATTGCATTTCTGTCAACCGATCCTCCTAAATATAACACAATGCACCTTTAAGACATAACCGACGGTCTTTAAGCGAATACTCAACAAGCCAGGCATTTTTACATTTCTGTGTGTATTTAACCGTTTAGGCACGGCCTGCAGTTTAGCAACAGAAGACTGCATTTAACGACAATCACTGATCTAGCTGATTTGGACGTTAAGTTTGGGCTTTTAGGGAGGAACGAAAGCACACTACTGTGAAGGAAAGAAATTCACTAAATCGCACTGCCCTAGTTTCTTGCTGCCATTGCTGTAGGGTTGCTGTCATTACAATGTCTCTGCTCTCTGCAAAGATTCTGCAAATTCATTGTCCTTTTTCAGACACCTGGTTGAACTGCCAGAGTGGTGAATGTAGTAAAGCAATTTGGTACTTTGGGCTTTTAGTACGGCTACAAATCTGGGAGCACTAAATGATATTCAGTCACATTACACGCTTACCTGAGATTATCATTGCCATACTTTGTGTTGTTGTTCCAGCTGCTGCATCACAGAAAAATAGAAACCGTTTCTAAAATAGAATCGTCGCGTGTCGTCGTCATGGCTGGTTAGGACAAAAACTCTGATTAACATGGAAAAGATACCAGTTTTATCACGTGTCGTGGCGTTGTGTCTGTTTAGGACACACTGTTATCGGCTCTTCTGATATGCCTTTATAGAGACCACGATCAAACTATATAAAGCTATTATCGGCTTATAGCGATCGGCGCCCGATCAATTGGAGCACCCTTACGCCAGCGTGCTGCCGGCTCTTTCTGTCTAGTGACTGTGTGACGGCTCATTGCAGATAAATTCACACACCCCATCTCAAAGCACGGTCCCTTGGACTTAAACTTACCCTGCACGCATGTGCCCCCAGTGTCATCGTAAGATCAACGTGGATTCGCTTGTCCCTTTTCATCTCACATTTTGAGTTCATGTGTTTTGCTGCCATGTTGCATATTTTTTTCCTTTTTGCAGGGTGGGGTGCCTATTTTAAGGATGCCACTTTGATTGGATGTAACATGTCTACTGTGGTCTCTCATTTCTGTTGTAGGATCACAACTAAAGGATTTGCACTTCGGTTTAACATTACGTCTCAAAAGGGATTTGAATCGTTAGTATTTCCATTTCTACCATCACAGCCTTTCACATGAAAACATTCTCTTTTAGTCTGGCTGCTTGTCCTAATTGAGCTACGGTGTTAGAAGAGCAAAACACTCCCCTCTCGGCTCCAGGCTCTCTGTCTGGGTCTGTATGTGTGGCTGCAGCTCTGATCCTCCTCATCAGCCCCTGGCTGGATCTGCTGCCTTCTGATGAAAGCACAAGCACATCCGGTGAGCAGCAGAAGCCAAAGCGAGACTGTGATCCCTACTCTCCCCCACCTCCTGCCTTCCTCAAGTGAGATCAGTGATAGGGAGTGCCTTTTTGATCTTGCTAGCTCATGCTCCTCTCTACCATATCCCCCTGACAAAGCCTTCTCTCTCCTACTGGTTTTCTTCTCAGTGTCAAGCACTTTCAGTTGCAGCATGTGGCTGTGCTCCAGACTTGTCAGATTTGCTTGTCATTGCTGAAGAATGTCAAAGATTTATCGGGAGTTAATTAAATTACACTGTCGTAATGATAAAGGAGTGGAGGAGAGATGATGGGTTTTATTTTGGCAGCTTTTTAGAAGAGATTGTTTGTTTGTCACACAGAGAGAAGATAAACCTGCCCCACTAAAAGGTATATTAGGGCCACCCAGCCTATTGTGAAGTCTTTCTTTTAGCTGCTGTTATCTTCTTCTGTTAAATCCAGCGGAGCCTGCTGCCAAAAAAACTCTCAAACCAAATTCCAATGTACTGTATGTGTAAACAGGAAATGTGTCTTAAACAGGATATCGGGACCCTGTCTTTTGAAATAGTGAGGATAATATGTTTTTATTTTAATAAGCGGATTATAGGCTACTACTACTACTACTACTTTTAATAATAATAATAATAACAATGATAATAATTATTATCATTTTGGGTAATTAATCATTTGTCTTTTGGGTTCTAGATTTGAGAGTTGATGATATACAATAAGGATAATCTTTTAAAATAATAATTATTATTATTGCGTTGCTTTAAATGCACTGCCATGGATGTAAAGTATTAGTAAAAGTAAAAGAGTAATATATATATATATATATATATATATATATATATATATATATATATATATATATATATATATTATATATATATATATATATAATTTTTTTTTGTTTTTTTGTTTTTTTGTTTTGTTCCAAACCGGTATGACTTGGAATTTAGAAGCATGGCAAAATTGATTTTTTTCACAAAAAATTATTGGGACTGAAGGTTAACAACAACAATAAAGGAAGACGTAAAAACTTAGCACAATGCATCTTGTTATATATATATATATATAATGATGAAAGTGATACAGGTTTGGGACAATATGAGAATTTAAAATTAAACAACTTTTAATTAACCTATTTACTCTATTCCAAAATTCGTTGGACATTTTTCACTGTCTGGGTAAATAATATTCATTCATTTGTGGCTCTCACATCTTGTTTTTCTTTTGTCTTATCTATAAACTGTTTTTCAGATTGTGTAGATGTTGTCTGGTGATTGAGTGATGACTTAGCCGGGGTGTGAAGATTATTATTTAAATGATGACATGCACTGAAGCCATGGAATCAACGGAGTGATTAAGAGGCCATTTTCTATGTTAATGACATTAGCTAGCTTTGAGATAATGGCAGCTAAGTGCTGAGACCCAGCAGCTGCACCCAGAACCACACATGAGCTGTGTCAAACACTCCTCACACTGCTCTGCTGAACTGCTGGATTTATTAGTGTACAATAAAAAAACTATTTCTTTGAATAAATGCAATAAGAAGCTTCTAATGTAAGTTATTGTGTGAAGACTTTTCAGCTCAGTTCCAACAGCTAGTGAGCTGCCAACCTAGACAGTATTTTTTAGCCATTAGGTGCAAAGACTAGTATGCTTGTGAACTGACAACCACTTTTTATTGACCCTTTTTAAAAAGTAAAAAAAAAAGAAAAGAAAAAAGTATGACAATGTGTAGGTAGAAATACATATTACATGGTTTGGTGTAATCAGTGGTGAGTTTTTATTTTAATTATTTTAGTATTTTTATTTAAAATATATCGATAGGACCTTGTATTGCATTGCATTTAATGCCTCTAAAATGTCTTTGAAGTCACAAGTCTTCAAAAAGTTTTTTGCAGGTATACCTGTTGTAAAAATTGTATTTTAAATAATAACATGGATAATTCCCCCCAGATATTTCTCTCTCAGAGTTCTAAAATCTATCATTATGAACTGTTTAAAGGTTTAATTTTTTTGGTAAGAATATTGCCAGATTGGGCTGTAGACCACATAGCAACTTGATAGGATTTAAACCAGAGTTATAGTTTTGTAAATATAGGTCTGACTATTGTCTGTCATTGTCATCACAGATAACCCATATTTTTTTTAGCTACAATCAACCTGGCATGCCTCCTCAAACCATTTCATGGCTGTAGAAAGATTTTGCCACTGTAATTGGATTGACTGTTTCTAAAGAGGCTTGTGTCGCTGATGGCACAGATGCGGTGGAGTGATGCTTTCTCTTTATATGTACCCTTCGGTTATGCATTTTTAAGGCATGTAATGGGCAACGGACTGCAAAGCAAGGGAAGTAAAAGATATTTACAGAACACTTGCTCCATTAAAACGTTTGGTTGTGCTACTTTGCATGATTGTTTCAAAGGAGTGTGTCCAATGCTAAAGTCACTTTCCATTGTATAAACAGAAGCACCTGTTTCCCAAGTAAACAACACAAGAAATCCAGCCCAGCTTCTCAGGGTGCATCTGAGATGTCTTCCAGAATAAGAAGAACCTACAGCAGGGTCTTAATCACAGATACAAGGAACCACTGCCGAAAGAGAGAAATGGACTGCAGAAAATGGATGCGGCCCCCAGTTCCCCTCCCTGGCATCATAAATAACCTCACCATTGATCGGCTTTAGTCTGTGATTCTCCACAGCCATTCTCTCCACATTCATCAGCCCTGCGTCTGATGTGTTTGCCGGCTACTTAATCCACCGATTACTCGGTTGGCCTTTGCCCAGTTTCTACAACTTTACTTCTGTGTGATTTGTTGGATGCCCAGAATAGAGCATGTTATGGTGCTTATCTTTAAAAAATCTAAAGTTATTCAAAATTAGAAGTCATACAGGATCTCCAATTCAGGGATCAAATTCAAACTTCAAGAATTTTATGCTCCAAAAGATCAAAAGTGCTGAATATGGAATAAAAAAAGAGTTGAGATCCTCTAGCGAGACAGTTTCATCCTAGTTTTTCAGTCTTTGAGGAAGATCAGTGTATTTCTACAGTGTGAGAATTGAAATGATTTGGCAACACCACGAGTATATAAGAAAACAAACAGAAACGGCAGTATTACACTTTCTCTGGTGTTTAATCATACAGTTTTAATAAATGCCCGAGAGACTAAAAAGAAAAGGGATTTATGAGGTTTAACAGAAATGGGTAATCAGGTCAGATGGTGATAATAAAATATTTTGTCTTCCTTTTGTTTTTGTCTCCCCGGCTTCCAGATCAGACCGTCGGGCATCCATTCATTCTTTTGAATCAGTTGAAGTGAATTTGGACAGATGAATCCAGATAGTGCTCTGGGGCACTGAAGAGCTCCCATTGTCTTTACACAGTGTTGTACCAAGGCTTTGACAGTAGACATGTTGATACACTGTTCCCTTTATCTGGCCAGGTTGGGGCCATTTATTTTGTGACTGTTTCTGAATTTAAAGGGCTTGCAATTTTCCATTATCTGTGAGAGGCTTGTGTTGGTTCCTCAGCCTATGAATTTCAGAACACCTGTATTAACCTTGAGGGACATGCCTCCCTCAGGTCTTGGCTCTTTTTTTACTGGATTGACAAAAGAAGTGGCGATTAATTTTTTAATAGATTTTCACAATTTTAAATAAATATTTCACAAATGTAAATAGATATAGCCTAGTTTCATTAAAGAAGGCGCTGCAAAACACATTTTTGAAAGCATTTTTCTTTTTTTGAAAGTTTTGAAGACATCTGCTGTTTTTTGCATTCTTATTTGGTTTTTATTAGGGCTGTCAAACGAATAAAATATTTAATCGCGATTAATCGCATTAATGTCATAGTTAACTCGCGATTAATCGCGATTATTTTTATCTATTCTAAATGTCTCTTGATTTTCTTTTTGTCCCATTATTTTTTCTCATTTTAATGCTCTTATCAACATGGAAAAGTGGATTGGCTTGCTTTGTGCAAATATTTTTTATTGAAAACAACATTGACATATACAGTGTTCAATTTCACACTAACATTCTCACTTGGAGCAAATAATCTCTCAATGTAACACTGTCCATTAATAAAAGGGTGAAAGAAATACTGACGAGGTCCTGATATTGACGAGGGGGCGGAGAATTCGCATCAGCTGTGTGTGTGTGTGTGTGTGTGTGTGTGCTTGGCCATCAAGTGGTATTTCAGACTGGACGTGCTGCGATGATGATAGCTCAGTTCACAACGACAAAACACACAGATCACTTTGGTCTTGTCAATGGAACCATTTGGCAACTTTTTAAAAGTAAACTTTCCATTCAGAATCTTATTGGCATCCATTTCGGCGTCTCGCGCTCGCCATCCACTCAAAGCGTAACATTAATCAACTATTTGGCCGGCTCGCAAGCCCAAACAAGTGTGTGCGGCGTGCCTGTTTTTGTTTCCGGTCTAGGTAGATCCGCTTGCGCTTTGGTCAACGAAGCAACAAAACGTCCTCGCGTGGTGCAAGCCATTGAAATGAATGGGTTTCATAGCGCAGCGCCGCGCATGCTGCGTCCTGTTGTAACAGCATGTGAAAAAAAACTACAACGTTTGCTAGGCCAAAAAGACCGTTAATCGCGCGATAAAAAATTGACGCCATTAAAATGGGTTTGCGTTAACGCCTTTAATAACGCGTTTAACTGACAGCCCTAGTTTTTATACAGGCAGATGGGGTTCCTATGAGGTACACTATTTGATTCAATCACGACTTAGAGGGGTTTCTGTGATAAATTGGGCCTTTTGGATAATCCTATCAGATTAGCATTTGCATACCAGCATACATTATTCATTTAGTGTCTGCCTCTCCAATTAGTCGAAGTCAGGTTTTTCTCTGGAGAGGATTTAACATCTGTGCGACCCCGCAAATTCTGCAGAAGATTTGAGCTAATCAGCCGCAGCCTCCTCAGCTCTTCTGAGGTGTGTTTACTGTTTTTGCCTTTCATTCTCCCTCACTCTGTCTTGACCTGTCCTGGGCACCATGGTCTAGTGGGAGCTTCCTCTCTGTGAGCGAGACAAAGGATCAGAGGGCTGACAAAATGCCACTGCCATGCCTGTCAATGAGGGCAGTGCCCTCTCACATCCTCACTTGGCTCGGTATTGACCCTTTGCCAGGTTCTTTTTGAAGGTATTTTTCTAAACGGTGCCCTCATACCTGGATTCTACGCCAATATCATCCTAGCTAGGACTCAGTTCAATCGGTTGAAAGCCGTCTGGCCATTTAGTCTATATGGTTTGTTGTTTGCTTACATCTTTGATGCATGCAGTAGATACAGCAGATTCTCTGATGGGTGCCTGACTATGTCTCGCCACAGTCTAGACTCAATGCTTCTCCCGCTGACTCGCTGTCTGATTCTGTGCTTGCCTTTTTCCTGACTGACTGTCTTTTTGAGTCGCTGCTTCAAGGCTTACTTGACAGATTGTTTGACTCTTTGACTTCTTCAGTCATGGTTTTGAAGTGAATCATTGGCTGGATTGATCTGTGCTCCTCGTGCCCCTATGGGGAGCGATACTCCCTTTCCCGGTCTCACTTTTTTTCCTGCTTCTCAGACACAACAATCTACAGAGCCCAGGAAGTCATCTGTAGGAAAAAAAAACAAGACCCGTAAATCCGTGGTCACACTTTTTGCAATTCATCCCATCAGTTTATAAACCGTACTCACAGATTCTTCAATTGTTCCCTCAGTTTAACAAATTGTGCCCATGGATCAATAACGTACCCACCAATTTCCAATCCGTCCGCCCAGATTTGTAACCTGTACCTTTGGTTTTTCACTCCGTACCCACAAATTCATAATCCACACCCATGCTTTCGCAATCCATTCCCACAGTTTTGCAAACTGTACTCATGGATTTGTGTTTTAGAAATCATTTTAGAAATCGAGACTGACTGATTAGACTATGGCTCACCTATATTGACTGCTTTTGCAGTATATTTACATGGTAATGTAGTAAAATAATAATAATAATCATAGGTTACAAAAATTATGTTTCTGCATTTCTGCTTATTATTTCCATGTTGTCTTGCTGAAATAGGGCTACCTGATGATTTTGCATTTAATTACTTAAAAATGCAAATTATCATCGTGCAAAAACCCTCTGGGACTCGATGTGAGATCCACCAGTCAGAGAGTTTTCCGAATTGCAATCGACTTTTTGATTGGTCACAATGGAGAATATCTCTTGTTTTTTACATTGGAAATACACTAACAAAAATGATATCTTTTAATATATTTAAAATGTATATTACCATCACGCTTTTACCTATTTTCACAATACAAATTTTAACACACTTTACAATAATTGTACTTTAGTATATTTTTTAAAATATATATATTTTTTAAAATATACTTGGAGTGAAAATTCTGTTTATTTTTTTAAAAGTGTATTTATTTGCACTTTATTAAAAATATATTTTAGGTAAATGTTAACTGTGTGCTTGAAATGATCATTGTAACAATGCATTGAAAGTATACTTTCAAAATACATTATAGTATACAAAAGTATTTTGTTCAAAGTAGGGATGCACGATGATATCGGGACAACATCGGTATCGGCCGATAAAAGCTTAAAATGACCATCATCGGCCGATATGAATATTTCTGCCGATAAGCCTTGCCGATAGGGTGGCGTGTTTCCTAAGCGCACGTGACGACCGTGAACGAAGCATGAGCGCCAGCAACTTAAACTTCCTACTAGGGGTGTGCGTCTCACGGTTTTTGATCATGGGCGATTAAAATGTCTCCACGATCTGCTTTTGAAGAAAAATCATAGTATCGTGCATTCTATCAGTTCAATTCTGGCGTCTTCATCTCAACATACTGTACAACGTGACGTACATTCACATCACATCGCATGTAAACGCAGAGGTAGAGTTACACTCACGGGACACCGCAATTCACAAAAGTTCATTATTTGCATGTGCGTCAAAGTCTTGCTAGGTAAACATATCATTCACGTGCTGATGCGCTGTTCTAACATCCGCTTTTCTGAGCGTGTTACATCCGACGCTCACAGGAACTAAAAGCCTGTCACAGCGCCTGCATACTGGACTAATCTTTCGAGTCTTATTGCGCTGATACTGTCAAATACACACAAGGTTTACATAAACAAAGTTGGTTATGTCTAAAGTGAAAGCAAACAGAGAAAATCTGCTTGTCAAATGCGTGTATATTAGACGCGTCGCGTGCAGTTCTTAAAGAGACAGTAATAATATGCTGCCGCTTGTCCTTAAAGAGATACTGCACCCAGAAATAAAAATTCTGTCATTATTTACTCACTCTAATGTTGTTCCAAACCTGAATTAATTTCCTTCTTGTGCTTAAATATACTATGGAAGTCACTGGAGTACAGGAACTGTTTGATTAGCCACATTCTTCCAAATAACTTTTATAATTTCAACAGAAGAAAGAAACTTGAGAGATTAAATGATGACAATTAAAATTTTTGGGAGAACTATCCCGTTAATGTTAATAAAACAACAAAACACAGAGGAAATCACTCACTGCTCTTGACTGAGAACTTTAATAAAAGCTTTAATAAGCTTTTTTTGCACTTTAAAAAAAATACAAATATATCGGCATCGGGCAAAATTAGTTTGAAAATATCGGCATATCGAATATCGGCCAAAATCCTATATCGTGCATCCCTAGTTCAAAGTATAGCTAAGTATAGTATTATTTACATATTAATGTCCATTTGTTTTTGAAGACAAAGTCTGCAATTTGTAGTAAATACTTGTGGTTGGCGCCGATAGCCTCGTGGGCAAGTGCACCGACATGTAGTGCCGTTTTGCTTCGGGAGACCCGAGTTCGAGTTCCACCTCGTGGACCTTTCTCAATCCCGTCCCCCCTCTCTCTCCCACCTCAGAAAAATTGTCAATAAAACAGCTTGTGAACCATGTCACTTAACATTGCATTTATCTCAGGAAAGTTATCCAGTGTTTTTAGTTAGCTATAAAAAACACTAGAGATGAGCTTATTTACTGTTAATTATATATGAATGTTTGAATAAATTTGCCAAGAAGACAAGTGCTTATGTGCAACTGAGTTGTATAGGTTTTTTTTTTAATTTGAGTGTAATTATTATATCTGAAAATAAATCGTACTTGAATATAATACCTCTGTTGTAATTTGTAACCTCTAATATTAAAGTGTACCAAATGAGAGGGTTCCCAGTATAGTTTGCAGCATTATTTGGGAGAGTTTTTTATTCCTTAAGAAAAATCTAACTATCGGCATCGGCAGATATCATTTTGAATAATCGGCTATCGGTATCAGAGGAGAAATTTAGTATCGGTGCATCTCTAAAGTACTACAAGCCCTGTCTATATAAATTGAGAGTATTAGAATATCACAAATAAATAGATGGACAAGATTATGACGCACATAATTCTTAATAAATTGTTGTCTATTTCACCCTGTCCCCAAATTGTAGCCTAGAATTTAAGTGTCGGTAGACTAGATATCTAAAATGGACAGGCCACAAATCTGTGAGTACAGTTTGAAAAAATGTGGGCACGGGTTATGAATTTGTGGGTACGGATTGAAAAACGGATTGAATGTCAGGTTTACAAATCTGAGCGCACAGATTAGAAATCTGTAGGTACAGATTATTAATTTGTGGGAGCGATTTGTTAAACCGAGGGAACAATTTAAGAATCTGTGAGTATGGTTTATAAACTGAGGGGACAAATTGCAAAATTATGGCGCCGGATTTGCAGGTCTTGTTTTTTTTTCTCCTACAGATGACTTCCCAGGCTCCGTAACAATCTTCCCTTAGGACTTAATTTCTCTTGGTTTTTCTTTTGCCTATTTTGATAAATTTTCTTCTCATCCTTTCCTTCTTTTTCATTGAGGGTTTAATTTTTGTTGATCTAGTTTAGTAGTGGATGCTTTCACTGTTTGGAAGACATATCCTAGAAGGGCGGTGCACCTCTGGCGGAAAGGATAATTCATTATTCCCTGTGTGTGTATCCGTTCCTGAGGGATGAGTGTGTTCAGGAATGACAGCTCTTTGTAACCTGGTTTCTTCCCCTAGGTGTTTATTCATGTCTGCCACTCTTCATAGCAGTTTTTCCTTCTCCTATTTGGTTTTCGTTGAAAAAGGCAAATTTTTGAGTGCTTGTGCTGAACGAGACAGGTGGTGCTCTGATCTTTCCATGTAGTCATCACTAGAATCTTAATGCAAAGAGAGCAACAGCCACACAAACATAGCCTGGGGTTGAGGTGCGCACTCTGAGCAACAGATTTGCTCAAACCCCTGCTATGACACTGCACAGCCAAAAGCGAATCCTTCGTGCTTCCAGTAAGCAATCAGGAGACTAAAGGGAGGTGTGATTAGCATGAAGAAAGAGTGACCTATTCATTTGAGCTGAATGTAGCTAAACAGGGTGGGAAAAATGCATACTAGAGTACTTTAAAGGACAGAGTGTGTTTTTAATGCTTAGTGGGTTCAGAACAAACTGAACTTCTAGTCTCTGAGAGTCAAAAACAGTGGAGAGAGAGAAGTTACTGAATCATCTATTTTAAGAAAACACTATCTGCTCCAAAAGCAGGTTACTGCCTACCAGAATGTCAAGTGTCGAGTCCTTCCAGGGAACATATTCAGTATAATCTGAGAGTACAAATTGAGAACTAAAATTGCCCACTTTTTTGGGGAATATGATATTTTAGTGGTGCTTGCCAAGGCGGGGTGAGTTTTTATTTTATTTTTTTATTTATTTATAATTTTCATGGTTTTTGTTTTGATGGAATTATTAATTGAATTTAGTTAACATTTTGTCGTCTCATATTCATTCATTTTTGGACTAAAATTAGATCTAATTTTAATCCACAAAAATGACATTTTAGTTTACTGAACTGCAAAATTAAGCACATATTCCAACACATATAATTTAGGGATGTTCATTTCATATTATTTCCTGACAGACAACTAGGGGTGGGCGATATACCGGTAGACACGATTAACCGGTAGAAATTTGTCAACCGGTAGAGCTCTATCGTCTCTGTCACGGTTACGTTCTCATGACATTGCTGTGCTAGGCAGTCACGAACGCTTATCATCTGCATAAGTTTTTAAGTATTGTGGTTTAAAAACAAGCGATTTTAAGCCGTTTAAGCGCAGTATGCAGCGATAACTCATTTCACTATATGCACATGCTTTCTGAGAGACACACACACATGAAGCCGAGAACTGAACTGAGGGCTTTTGCGGAACTATTTGGGGTTAAATACACACACTTATATGTCGAAGTGACCATGCCTTTGGAAGTTAAAGGGTTAGTTCACCCAAAAATGAAAATGAAGTCATTAATTACTCACCCCCATGCTGTACCAACCCCGTAAGACCTTCGTTCGTCTTCGGAACACAAATGAAGATGACGGCCCAGAAAGTCAATGAAGAAAATGTTTAAATATTCCATGTCGCAACAGTGGCTCAACTATAAGTTTATCAAGCGACGAGAATACTTTTTGTGCGAAAAAACAAACAAAAATAACGACTTTATTCGACTATTCCTTTTCTTCCTTGTAGGCCTGAAACGAGACTTCAAGAGATTTCCACGACGCATGCGCGAGAATTGCGATCTCCTTCAACTACTTCAGTTAAGTTCTCGCGCGTGCGCGTCGTGGAAATCTCTTGAAGTCTCGTTTCAGCCTATCCCTTAGGGAGCCTATGGAGGAGTGATCCAGCTGTCACATTTAATCATAAATATCTTCATTTGTGTTCCGAAGACGAACGAAAGCCTTACGGGGTTGGTACAGCATGGGGGTGAGTAATTAATGACTTAATTTTCATTTTTGGGTGAACTAACCCTTTAACACAGTCCTTTATGTCTTAAGTGAACTTAAACAGAAAATGCAGAAGTGACAGCATCCAAATTTACCTGCTGTTGTTATTAATGTTAACCAAACAACAAAGAGAAAGTCTCTCACTGCTCTTGACTGAATCACTTTTGTAACTTTAATAAGACTATTTAATTTACACAATGAAGACAATGCAGTGTTTTTTAATACATTTGATTACTTTATACAATTGATGTAGTATTTCTAGTGGTTGAAGTTTTTTAGGTAGGCCTATATTATTTGTGTCTTTTTTCTATTGTAGTTTGTTTTCCTACAAGCTTGTAATTAATTTATTTGTTCTTTCTTTATCACTGTTTACTTGTCTTCAGTAAGCTTGAGTTTTTTTTCACTTAGGCTAGTAGGCCTATTTTATTTTTTTTTTTTTTGAAAATGGTGACGAATTAAAAAAATTCCATTTTCAATTTCAATTTAAAAAATTTTAATATTAAAATCTTATTTAAAGCAAAAATAACTATATCCTGATGCACACACACATATCGTTTTCTTGAAATAAAATTACTCGGATGGTGATATATTAGATTTTGGTCATATCACCCATCCCTAACGAAAACTAGCGCTCATTAACTGTTAACCGGCAAGATTGTGTTAAATTAGAATTAAATTAAACAAGAATGGATACTTATTGACTTAAAGCTCTCATTAAGGGCTTGTTTTAAAAGTGGCATCATGATCTGGCTTGTGTTCTAAGAATGGTTATCTCCATTGTACTGGCTTTAATGTGACAAATAGGCCTCCATTGTCCCACTTTACACGAGAAACAGAGCTGCTAGTGGTGCATTCACAATAGGGGTTGTGATTCTAGCTGAATAATAGCTTGTAATATCTCTGGTTTACAGCCCCCTTCATTCATGAATCATTACTAGGGACCCAAAGCACTATTCGCCTTAAGTGTGTTGCGAACACAGCTACCAGTATTTGTGGAGTTTATTTCCACTGCTGTCTCCATAGAAATGCGAACCCATGCACATAATTGAATTATATCTGCATGAATTAAACATGATACATGATTCATTGACATTTGGTGGGTAGAAATAAACAATGACAAAGTTGTTATTGTTTTATCCCTGTTTGTGTGGTTGTATTGGTTTCACTCTGCTCAAGTCAATTATATTAGACAAATTCTCATTACAAGGAACGTTTATGCATGAATTCTCTGAAACAAATAAGGAGCAGAAGCCAGCACGGTGTCATACTAGCATCAGTGTTACTAATGGTAATGATTGTGCAATGAGAGAAGGATCCAGTCTGCTTTAGAGACCCTAAGGACAGAAGGAATGGTAGGTTCGTAGGCTGGTAAGTGAACAGCGACCGGGGTAGATCATACCAGCGGCAATCCGTCAAAGACTCGTTGGCTTATCTGAACCAAGCCTGGGTCTTGGGATCCAAATCACAGTGCGATAACTGTTTGCTTAATCACTGGTACAGGAAGAAGGAAATGAGCTGACTGTCAATAGGCTCCAGGAAATTAAATATGCTCCATACGCTGCAGAAATGAGATGGTGTCGCAGTTCTCCATGCCTGTGAAGTGACAGTGTTTTAATGCTGTTAAATATGGAAATATTTCCATTGGTTTGCAGTTTGCATAAATAAATTTCCATTTGTGTTTATTCCTTTTTTTACAGTCAGGTTGAAATCTTAATCTTAATAAAACAATCTGACGTTCTTTATTTGTCTCCCTCTTTTCCAGTTTCTGTGTCTGAAGAACATCCGGACATTCCTGAAAGTGTGCCATGATAAGTTCGGCTTGAGGAACAGCGAGCTGTTTGATCCCTTCGATCTGTTTGACGTGAGGGACTTTGGGAAGGTGAGAAGCAGTGGTTTTGCTGAGCATACAGGCTGTCTGGAACTATTAATCATTTTACACCATCATGTCTCCGCAGCTGAATGACATTAATGTGTGCACTTTTATGAGAGATTAACCCAAAAGTGGGGCTATTGAGCATCAGCTTTGTTCCACGTCTTACAACTCTCTCACACACAATCCATTAATGCCGAGGATAATATAAAGTGTGTGCAATGCTTAATCGACCCTGTGTGTATATCTTCCCCCTAGTCTTATCTCCTCCACTGTGCATTTGAATATTCACATGCACATTTGATCACACACCTCGGGGTCACAAGCGTGCCTGTGTGTGCCAATGCATATCTGTGGTGCTACCCATATGGTTTGTGTGTGTGTTTATGCATGTTTCCAAGAATTTCAGCAGTACTTGTTTGATGTGACTACTGATTTTATTGATTTAGTGGTAAGTTGTGTTGGAAGGATCTGGTAACTATTCACAGTACCATCTAGCCCAGCTATACGGCCTGTTGGGAATCCCTGGACCTCAGTTTAAAAAAATCCTTTGAAGTAGGCATATGTGAATCAATGAAAATTTCAGGCAGGCATCCCCCTTTATGGTTTTTGCTGTATTCCTGCTCGATTTCATAGTGTCCCAGCTATTTCCACATCCTTAAAGGCATCTTACGGATTTCTTACTGTCGATAGCTCTGTCAGAGCTTTCTCTAGTGCATAAGTGCCCTTATGCTGACTTTGCTCTGACGGTCATCCAAGTATTGGAGAAAATGTGATGTCCTTAAGAACAACTGAACCCTGATCCTTATATCACTATGGCAGTTTAGTCAATTCACTAACCTCCATGATAGAAGCTCATTGGTAATTCTGTTTCTTCATGCCAAGTCAGCTTGATGTCTACTGTTTATATTGGATGGGTTCTTCTTCAT
Organism: Tiaroga cobitis; assembly: GCA_030578255.1. NCBI lineage: Eukaryota > Metazoa > Chordata > Actinopteri > Cypriniformes > Leuciscidae > Tiaroga > Tiaroga cobitis. The sequence continues at coordinate 25,157,278 of CM060611.1, read as the reverse complement.
TATTAGTATGGTTTTAATAGTGAAATATTAGTATAGAATATTAGTGGAAAAAAGTGCTGTGAAAGTGCTAATTACTAAATCAAGAGAAAATACAAACCTCTTAATATTGATCATTTGAGTTGCATGAATCGTTTGGACTTGTGCAAAGCACTTGTTCGACCATTAAAACATTTGGTTCTGTTTAACTACCGCTCAGCAAGCGTGTCTGGACATTTCCAGTGTGTGCAGTCAGAAAAGAAAGGAGCGGAAAGACGGAGAGAGCGTTTTGAAGTCTTAAAGGGAGGGGCCTAGACAGCGAGATTAAGCCTTTGCCAGACTGTGAGCTTTAATGGATAATGTGGAAGACGGTGAGTGAGAGTCAATGAGTGCACGGAAAACAATATTAAAACCCTCGAGCAGTCGGAATCAATCACATACACCCTCCACATGTCAATGTGTGAATTGCGTTTGCTTCGACTCGAAGGTGACGGGCTTGTCCCATCATTGATTCTCCATTAAGGGCAAGCAGCACATTATAATATATTGAAGTAGGCAGCTTGATGTCATTGCGCCATACATGCAAATCGTCCACCTCCTTTTAAATGAAGAGAAACGAAAGCTTCTCGAGCTTTAGAGCTGAAGGATAGAAAGCATTTTTAATCTTTCAATAGCACATACATTGTTGAACTTTCACCTCGGGCAGTAATATATCTCCCTGGCCTGTCAAGCTCAGGTTGTCTTTAATTGGAGTGGAGAGTCTCAGTCCTTTGTGTCCTTGCAATTGGTGGGATGGTTGACGCCTTTTTAGGAATGGCGATTTGTTGTCGACCGATATAGTTTTTTTTTTTTGATTGCTGATATCTTAAATTAGAAATAAATAATTTGAAAATGAATTAAAAAATAAATCTGTAAAATAAACAGATTTAGTTCACATATCGCGTCTAAAAACGAGTGAAAGGCGCGGCTGCGCCACTGTCTCCTTTCCAAAGCGTTTGCGCTCCCGCGGCGTCTGTCGTTGCTATGCAACCATGAACTGCGCTCTCCACAACGGTGAGGAAGTTTCAGTAATGGATTTCCACCACCGAAAAACGGTTTCTGTAGCACTACTACAAGATTTATTTACAGAGAAGAGAAAAAAAAACGTAGTGTTTGGGTGCACCCCATCCTTCATGTTGACTGAGCTTTCAATGTTGTTATAAAGAAGGTGAAGCTGATTGGTTGGTTCTTGTCACATTACCTGCTCTATTATAAGTGTGCAAAAGACGCAATATGTGAACTGCCCCTTATACTTTAGATGGCAACTTCTTAATTTTGGAATGCAATTACAGTATGTTCACAAATAAAGAAATTGTAAATAAATAATAATAAAAGGAAGTAAACACTGTAACCAACAGGGCATCAAATATTTTTTTCAAATAAAGACAAGGAAGCACTAATTTTCGGCTCAGACCGACCATGATGCACAGAATACACACGTGTGTTTTGGCAAGCTACAAATGCACACTTCAGAAGATCTCAGCTGGATTCGACAAAGTCTGCAAGGTTTGTGAAATGAAATGGTTATTAGATATTCAAATATTTGTTTAAATGATACAAATGCGTCTTTGCTGAATGATGACGGTAAAGCTGTGTGCTCAGCCGTTCTCAGCACCATCAAAATAAAAGTCCCGCTTCCGACACATTGGTCAAATAAAAAAATGTATCGGGTATTGCCGATAATTAAAAAATGCCAAACTTCAGCTGATATATATAGGTCAACCACTAATGACGATATGTGGTGTTGTCTGTTTTTAGTGTTGCCATTCTAATGCTTGATCCCTCCTAATCCTAACAGTGCATTGAATTACTCGTTTCCTGATTTGTTTAAGAAGGGAGCACAAATCTGTCTGTTTAGTGTGAATATTTCGTATCTGCATGCTCTCTATTCATCAGCACGTCGTTAAATGTACCTGGGTGGAGCAGTGAAGGAGACACCCGTCCCTCCTGATGCTTTAGGTAATTGCCTCTCTTCCCTTTCTCCATCTCACTGCTTTTAGGCCTTTTAAACAGATGGTTCACCCCCACATCTCTTACTAAACTCGCCACAGCGCTCCTGTTAGCACTCTGATGTTTCATGCCCTCCTTTATCCCATCAGCCCATGGGACGCATCCGTACGACAATCACAGATGGACCCAGATTCTCCTTAACGTTCCATATTCATCATTACTCATAAACGCAAAGCTCTCTGGGCTTTGCTTTTAATATGGCATTCAAACCGAACTGCTTCTATCTTTCCCTCCCTAATTGGATCTGAATATGCAGTTGTTATCATTTAAATGAACACCACAATCATTTTGGTTCACATCTTTGTGACAATTGGCGTGATGACACTCCACCTGTTCACAGCCTATTTATAGCTTTGTGATTCTGTAATGTGTGAATCAGACAGG